>CAWUFW010001442.1:1414687-2122031 GCA_963921515.1 Calotriton arnoldi | reverse complement strand
GCAGACGGTGAGAATTTCAATAAAACCGTCTAAGATACCGTCGACGTCTTCATCGACGCCAAGTCTGTCACTGACGACGGCACCGTCGACGAAGGGTCCGTCGATGACAGGACCGTCGATTACAACCCCGTCGACGACAACCCCGTCGACGACGATCCCGTCGACGATGACTCCGTCGCCGATTATACCGTCGACGACAGGATTTGCAGCAGCTGTTACTGGAAGCCCATCAACTCCACCGTCGACGATGATTAGAGTGACAAAAAAGTTCTTTCATCCGGATATGTCAGCCTATAGCAAAATCTCTCCATTACCTCCATCGCATCTGTTGGACCTTCAAGAATCTGAGGGGGATGAAGAAGAGGATGATGGAATGTACGGAGCAGCGCACAGTCTTTCGGAGTTGCACGTAAAGTGCCAGGATTTTGACGATGATGAGTACGAGGACCAGCAATACTACCAGCCATACCTGGCACCGCCGCGCCATTATCATTATGAGTATCAAGAACCTCGTCATAGGCAAATGGCTCATCTGCCTCCAACCTTGATTCAAGATCTGCAAACTATGCTTGCAGATTACAAGCAAAGATTTCCAGCTCAAGAGGTGCCCACAGAATTACCGGCGGAAATACCTGAGAAACCCAATTCACCAGTAACACTACAGTTCCACAGGAGGCTCATCCTGTTGACCATTCCTCTTCAGACGAAGAACGTGAAGAGGGCGAGATCCCAGATCCAATTATTGACCCCTGGGAGGACTATATTATTCCTACTCCATCACCTCCGTCACATCATCCAGCGGATTCCCCGCCAGAAGAAATAGGTGGTTTCCACAACTTAATGAGCATCTAATAGGTTCCATCGCCCCATGGAAGTTAAGCATACAGAATGCTTCCTGTATGACTTTAAAGAGGAAGCCAGAAAGTCAATGCACACAATACCTATCATTGACTACATTTGGCAAGAGGGCGTTAAAATAATGTCAACCCCGGCAACAATACCACCAGTACTAGCTCGCATTGAGAAGAAATACAGAGTTCCGGAAGATTCTCCTTCTTGTTTCACTGGACATCCGAAACCGGATTCTGTAATTTCACAGGCAGCACAAAGGAGGTCTAAGAACCCGGCCACCCCGATCTCCACTCCTCCTGACAAGGAAGGGCGTAAGCTTGACTTTATTGGAAAGTGTTTTTCCACCATGGCTGCAACCACTATCAAAGCAGCTAACGCTTTGGCTATCATCGGACGTTACGACAGACAAATGTGGTCTGATATGGCTTCCCTACTAGATCTTATTCCGGAGGACAGGAAGCAGGAAGCCAGAAAGATCCTCATAGAAGGAGAGCGAGCAGCCTCTGAAACTATCGACTGTGCTATGGACATAGCCAACATGGGTTTCCGTCAACTGGCAGGGGCGGCTGTGTTACGTCGACAGGGATGGTTAAAGGCAACAACATTTAGACCAGAGGTCCAAACGAAAGTTCTGGATATGGCATATGATGGAGAGGCCTTAATTGGCAAACACATAGATGAAGCACTTCTTTCCATCAAAAAGGACACGGATACTGCCAAATCTTTAGGTTCCCTTCAACACAGGAAGATTCCTTTCAGAGGAGTTAAAGGACGTGGTTTTTCCACTTACAGAGGGAATTACCAAAGAGCGCAACAATACTAGCCCTACCAGACACAATATAGGCAATCCTACCAACCTGCTGCCTACCGTCAACCAGCTATGGCTGGTTTCTCTCACCAAGAGGCCCGAAAGAGAACATCGACCCAAAGCAGAGACAACGGAAGAAGACAATCATTTTATCAGGGTACCATCTTCCCCTTCATTTTCCCTTCCCGTGGGTGCGAAGATATCCAGTTTTCTCCAACATTGGGAGAGCATAACATCTGACCGTTGGGTATTCGATTTGGTCACCTTCGGTCACACGCTGGAGTTCATACAAAAACCTCCAACTACACCACCCAGGGGAACCCCTCCCCCTCGTCTTCACTTATTGCAGAAGGAAACAAAGATCATGCTCGCGAAAGGAGCCATAGAGGAAGTTCCAACTCTGCAAAGAGGGCAAGGTTTCTATTCCCGTTTCTTTTTGATCATGAAAAAGTCAGGGGAATGGAGACAGATTTTGGATCTCAGAAAGTTAAACAAATTCCTAAAGAAGCAAACTTTCAGGATGGTAACTTTGACCGAGATCTTACGACGTCTCAACAAAGGAGATTTCATGACTTCCCTCAATTTGGAAGACGCCTATTTTCACATCCCCATTCATCGGAAACATAGAAAATTCCTCCGATTCGCAGTGGCTGGTACCCACTACCAATTCAAGGTACTCCCATTTGGTCTCAAGTCGGCGCCCAGGATGTTTACAAAATGCCTGGCACCTGTGGCGGCAGCTTTACGTTCTCAAGGTCAAGTATTCCCATACTTGGACGACTGGCTGTTAAAGGCTTCCACGGCAAAACAAGAGTCCAGAACCACCAACGCTTGTTTACGACTGTTCAACAAACTAGGACTGACGGTCAATGTCAGAAAATCCTCTTTCATTCCCAGTCAAACAGTACCTTTCCTGGGAGCCAGACTGGACACGGTTCAATGCAAAGCATTCTTGTCAGAGGAACGTTAAATTCGGCTACGTCTTTTGGCAAAGAGCATTTCAAGAAAAAAGTCCATTTCAGTGAGAAAATACAAGTCGCTGCTAGGGATGTGCTCGTCAGCGATCGATCTGGTTCCTTTGGCCAGACTCAAAATGAGACCTCTCCGGGAGGAATTACAGAAGCAATGGCTTCAAACATCAGGCTTTTTCGAAGACATAATTCGCATTACCACAGCCATGAAGACCGCAATGAAATGGTGGTACCATACCCCGAACCTATCAAAAGGATTGACTTTCTTACAGGAAATACCAGATTTCATCCTGACAACGGATGCTTCCATGGATGGCTGGGGAGGCCATTTGCAGGACCTCCAATTTCAAGGCAAATGGTCCAATGCCCAAAAGCAAAGCCATATCAACAGCCTGGAGTTAAAGGCCATATTCCTCTCTTTACAGGCTTTCCTTCCGAGGATAGCGGGCTCCTCTGTACTGGTCCGTACAGACAACACGACCAGTATGTTTTACATAAACAAACAGGGAGGAACAAAATCTCTCACACTTTCAACAGAAGCGCAGGAACTGTGGGACTGGGCAACAGAACAAGGAATCTCTCTCAAAGCCGAGCATGTTCCAGGTTTACACAACACGCTGGCAGATGCTCTCAGCAGAGCGACAGACAATTGCCACGAATGGGAACTCAATCAAGTCCAGTTGAAGAGAGTGTTTGCTCTATGGGGGAAACCAGCTCTGGACCTGTTTGTCACGAACGCCAATACCAAATGCCAGTTCTATGCCAGCAGGTACCCCCTTCCGGGGTCTCAGGGCAATGCCCTTTCGATGCGATGGTCAGGGATTTATGCCTACGCTTTCCCCCCCCATCCCATTGGTTCCCAGAGTACTGACCAAAATGAAGTTGGAGGGGTGTCGCTTAATTCTCATCGCACCCAGGTGGCCCAGGCAGCATTGGTTTCCGGAACTACTTCACCTTTCAGAAACAAGACCTATTCGTCTGCAGCTGTCTCCCCCTCTTCTGTCCAGGGACAACGGTTAAGTACATCATCCGAATCCGGAATCTCTGCATCTGCATGCCTGGCTCCTGAATTCATGGAATTCAAGGACATGAGTATTTCTCAGGAGTGTAGAGACATTCTCTCAAAATGTAGAGCAGAAAGCACCAACAAGACATACAAGCTTAAATGGAAAAGATTCTGTGTTTGATGCCAGCAAAATAATCTACATCCATTTCAGATATCCCCACAACAGATTTTTACCATATCTTCTCTCCTTGGCAAAATCAGATTTAGCTTTCTCTTTGGTCAAAGTGCATCTAGCTTCCATCTCTCGCTATAGAAGAGCTTCGTGTGGCACTTCTCTGTATGTATCAAGCCTTATCAAACAATTCATGAAAGGAATATTCCGTGTTTTTCCCCCAGTGCGGGCACCTCCCCCGGAATGGAACTTAAATGTGGTTCTCGCACAGCTCATGAAAAGGCCATTCGAACCTATTCATAAAGTTGAGTTGAAATATCTCACATGGAAAGTCGCCCTTCTTCTGGCCCTTACTTCTGCCAGGAGGGTGAGCGAGATTCAGGCTTTCACAATCAAGAAACCTTTCTTGATATTCAAGGACAACACTGTGATTTTAAGGACTAATCCCACACTTATCCCGAAAGTGCCTTCTCAGTTCCAACTCAATGAGCCGGTTATACTACGATCTTACTTTCCGCAACCCTCAACTGCGGAGCAGGCGCTTCATACACTTGATGTCAAACGCTGCCTTAAGTTTTATCTTCAAAGAACTAAGGATATTCGAAAAACTGACCAACTGCTTGTTGCTTATGGCCAAGGCAGAGAAGGGACTGCAATAACAAAAGCCACTATCGCAAGATGGATATCTGCGGCGATCCAATTCTGTCATATCAAGGCCAACAAGCCTTTGAAAAGGATAGTAAACGCTCACTCTACCAGAGCGGTTGCAACTTCAACAGCCCTCTTCGCAGGTGTAACGTTGAAAAAGATTTGCTGGGCTGCTACCTGGAGTACTACGCATACCTTCACGCAGCACTATTGCCTGGAATCCGCACAAGATGCTGATGCAGCGGTGGGCCAGGCAGTACTTCGCCATCTCTTTCATTAAGGTAAGCCTCTTTCTAGTCTTTGGAAAGAGACTTTTGTTTTCTTTATGATAGTTACAAATATTAAGCTATATAGGTATGAGTCTATATGTGAATAAAGATTATTTATATATATATGTATGTATTTATATATTTAAATAACATGTAAAGGAAATATGTAAAGCATTTCCAAGTAAGATTTACCTTTGGTTACACTATCTTGCTATGTTTTTCTCTCGCTATGCGATGTATACGGAGTTATTTATTAAATAAGTAATGTTCTTTTCTTGTAACCTAACCTTTGGGTTTAGTATGTGCTAAGTCTCCCACCATCCTCAACAGACTAACTGGAAAGTTGGATGGTACAGCTTACTATTCTGATTCAGGCATGTGAATCTATGAAAGGTACCCCAATACTGGATAAGAAAATAAGTTACTTACCTGTAACTACGGTTATCCAGTATTGGTATCTTTCATAGATTCACATGCACCCGCCCTCCTCCCCGTAGAGGCTGTTTCTGTTTTATATATCAATACAATCACTTCTCACTTGTGCTGGGAAAATCTGAGGGAAACTGCCTCTGCTGGGAAGGTTCTAGAGGGTGCTAGCAGCTGATTGGCTGCATTCAGCTTTTGGTCCTTTTTTGGAAAAAGACATAGATAGGCTATATTAGCATGGCTCAGGGCCATTGTAGCCTATGGCATTTCTGGAATACTGCTTGTTTATTATACCGTGGGACTCCCATCTCGACGACGGGGAATGATTCAGGCAGGTGAATCTATGAAAGACACCAATACCGGATAACCGTAGTTACAGGTAAGTAACTTATTTTCTTATAAGAGGAGGCCATATATGCATTAATAGTATTTTATAATAATAAATTGCAATATGAAATATGTTTTTTTTTAAAATAAGAATTTGCATATACAAGTGTTAAAAAGTGAAGGTGATCATGCGGTGCTAGTGAGAGAAAGTGTGTAGCTAGATTAAAGTTATTAGGTGAAAAATAACAAGTTAGGTGTCATGTAATAATAGTGTAAATGCTCTATGGAGACAATTTTAGTTTGGAAAAAAGTCTTTGTGTAAGTAGGTGTCAATGGCGTTTCGTTACCAAAGGGAGTCCCTGCTGCAGAATGAGCAATGGATTTCCAAGAGCAGGAAGTGGGACAGACGTGCTACTCTCAGTACTTCCTCGTCCCTAAGAAAGACAGTGGTATTCGTCCGATCCTAGTCTTTAGGTTCTTGAATTTGTTTCTGAACAAGGAAAAGTTCAAAATGTTGTCCCTGGCTCATGTTTTACTGGCATTTGAAGTAGAAGACTATATTGTCTCTCACACTTCTAGGATGGGTATTTCCACTTACAGATCCTGCAGTCACACAGGAAGTATTTGCGATTGCTGATAGTGTCCACTCACCATCAGTTCGCAGTCCACCTGTTCAGATTAACATCTGCATCATGAGTCTTCACAATGTGATGACAGTGGTTGTGGCGCATCTGAGAAGGTCAGGGATCTCGGTGTTCCTGTCCCAGGACGACAGGCTGATCAAGGCCAGTTTTCAGCAGATGGTGTCACATTGCCCGCAGACAACAGCCTGGATGCTGTTTGACAATAAAACTGCAGTAGTGGATTCGACATGTTCATGAGCTTTTCCTCCTCAGAGGATCCAAGACATTTGGGATATGTTTCTGATGATTGGGAGGGCACTCCAGTTCCCCTTCTGAAGGGTCTCCGCCTGCTGGGTTTGCTGGCTTCCGTCATTTTCCTGGTCACATACGCATGCCGCCACAAAATGGTTCTCGATTTAAGCCTTTGCTAGCAGTGGTTTCAGCATGAGGGAGTTCCTTCAGTTACCAATGAAATCTCCTGGGATGATGTGAAAGATCTGTGCTGGTTGTCGGTGGGGGAGCACTGGTCCCAATGTAGGTCTTTTCACTCTTCTCTGGTGATGGTCACTGATGCTTCAATCAGTGGGTGGCGAGGGCATCTGGTGGAACTGAAGATCGGAGGACTTTGGTCTCCAGAGGAGCAAGTTCTTCATATCAACCTGCTCAAACTACTGGCAAATCGGCCAGCCTTGAAGGCATTCCTTTCTTCCCTTTGCAGTTCTTGACAGACAACACAACCGCAATGTGGTACGTTAACAAATCGGGAGAAGTGGTGTTTCACCTTCTCTGTCAAGAAGTGTTGAGGCTCTGGGCATAAGGGCACCATCATGGGATCTGGCTTGTCACCAATCATTAGCGCTTTTTTCTCGACATTAGAGCCCACAGTCTCGGGTGTGTCATTTTGCATGCTACAAGTTGTCTCTTTACCCGGACGTAATGCAGAACATCTTTGCCATGAGGGAGCAAGCCTCATATTGACCTCTTCACCATTCAGATAAACACTTACTTCCTATAGTTCTGTGCCCTCCAGTATCCATTGTGGGGAGTCATGGGTAACACATTTCAGTTGAGGTGAAATTTTCCACTTCGCTGTACGTTTCCTACCATATCCCTGATTCTTAAAGTTCTGAGGACGATTCGCCAAGAGCATGCACAAGCCATTCTCACAGACCTAGACGAGCTGAGAAGGGTGTGGTATCCAGATCTCCTGAGACGCTTCTGTGTCTCCTGCTCTGTATTTCTCTCAGGCTGGACCTCCTCTCTTAGTCTGCGTAGGCAGTTATCTGAAGCTCTAAAGCCTCTACCTTGATGCTTGCATATTGAGCGAGGATATTTGAGCTTCTTCCAGCTGCCTTTGGAGGTTTAATTTGGAAGGTTGAACAGAGTTGTTGCTTGGTTTGAAGATCAGAATGTAGACCCTTTGAAGGTGCGCTTGTCTGAGGTCCTCAGTTTTGCTCTGTCCTTGGCTTAGCAGGGCTGTGCAGTTGGCACCATCAAGGGATAGCCGTCTTGTCAGCATATCTCTGCGTTCCAGACCAGCCACCTCTTTTCAAGTGACTGATCATGACGAGGTTCTTGAAGGAGCTGACTCATGTTGTTGTCAACTCCATTTGTTATGCCTCAGTAGGACTTAAACCTGGTTCTAACTTTTTTGATGGATGCTTCCTTTGAGCCTATTCATATTTGCATTGTGGCTGTTAACATTTAAGATGTTTCTACCCAGACAAATTGGTCCTTAGGACGAAAACCTTTTTTCTTCCAAAGGTGGTGACCCTTTTCCATCTGTGGTAGTTCATCACCATTCCTTTTATCCTCCACCACTTATCACCAAGTAGAAGAAGACATTACTCTGACTGGAGGGTGGGCATTTATATTGACTTTAGCAAGGAGATTAGGTCTGAAAACCAGCTCTTCGTAAGGTAAGCAGGTATTGGGTAGCAAACAAGGCAATGCCCTTCAGAAAAGGACTCAACCAAAGCAAAGTCTTCATCTTCAGCCCAGTGGCTCAGATTTGTGGTGCTATGATATGGGCTGCCCTCATACTTTCGGTGAACATCATCTCTTGGACTCAGAGGTGAGCAGACATGGATATTTCACACATTCGGTGCACTAGGATCTCCTCATTTGACCAGGTCTGGGAGGTGTACTGCTCAGGATTCTGATAACAGGTGACAAATCTGCAGAAGTATCCATCGGACGGAAACGTTAATTGCTTTCGGTAACCATTTTTCTGGTGGACACTCCCTCTACCTGCAGATTGCTCACTGACCCTTCCTACTCCCTCATTATGAAGAATGGCCAGAGAAAACGTTCTTAAAAAAGTTCCAGTTTAATTTCTTGCACTACACTGCATCACCTTAATCATCATTCCTGGTCTTTGGCTCTAAGGGCACATTTAAAATAGATACATTGGTGAGGTGGCGTTGTTTCTGGTGCTGAAATTGAGCTAGCAAAGGAAAGCTATGGAAACGTTTCAGGCTCTAGTCTGATGCCTGAGGATATTCAACTGGTGAGGAATCAGCATGTAGAGTTTTTACCAGAAAGATTGTTATTGAAGGTATGTAACATTTTCATCCTTGCTATCATCACTACCTTTCACCCCTTCTAACCTTGAAATGCTAATTCACTCTGTCCCATCCACTTTCATCTCTTCTATTCTCAGACCATCAGGGCTCTTCAACTTCCTACCCATAATCTCTTCCCATCTGCCCTTCCCTCCATCCATAATCTTTCACACGCGATACTGCCTCTCACTAGCTATCCCTAATCATTTAACTGGTGCACAAACTCTCTCACGCACTATCTATACGATGTCACCCACAACGTGCTCAAAGGCGCAACCCATTCTCTTTCTCACACACACAGTCACACAGTGCACCCATTAAACACTCATGCAATTTTCCACATTAACTTTCTCACCCCTATTCAATATCAAGCTCCGTAACCACTTTATCCTTTCTCCAATCTCCTGCTCCATCCTCAAATCTCACTTATGTAGAAAATCAGATGATGTCATTTTTCTGCAGAGTAAGCTAAAAAATATTAGGTCTTAAAAATATAAACCTTTTACAATTAGGACACTTGTGTGGATTTTTCTGGTTTGTACCCCATTAGCGTGAAAGCGCTCAATGAAGAGCTCTAACCTATTGTGCCTAATGGCAGGAATGGCCTGTTCGACTTTTTTAGGTCTGACCTAAAGGCAGTTTTAACTGTCTTGCCAGCCTCACGTTTTCAAACAAATACATACATATATAGGGGCTCTCAAGCAATACTTTTTCTACTTTGGTCTGGTTTTATGTCACTCAGATTATACTCCTTCTCGCCAAAGCACAAATAGATGCGCTCACCAGCCCACTTAGGCCATTGCGAGATTTTACTTTCAGTGACTGCATTTTTCCCTTGCAAATGTATACATGCACCTAAAAAATAGTTCCCCAAGTATAGAACGTTTTAGACACTTTTATTTCTCAGTGACTGCTAGCCCCTATGTATATTAGGGTGTCATCAACTATTTCTATAACAAACTTGACTTTTAATGAAAGTTGCAATGTTGTCTCTTCACTATAAACCACCTTTGTTATATTTATTTATCCTATAGAAAATTAGCACAAGCCATTAGAGGTGCAAGGGTGTATATGCAAAATTCTAAGTTGAAACCACGCCCCCTCATCTTCGTGATTGACATTTCGAACACTCACTCCATAGGTTAATCTAGTAAAAACTTGGGGAACTGCAGCTTCAAGAATTAATTTCCAGGGTTTTGCATCTGACTCAAGAAAGTAGTGACTTTCTTGAATTGGAAATTTATGAAATAATTTTGAGAAATTTGCATTTAACTAGTGAAGGGCCTGTAACTACTTGAGGAACTGCAGGTGTGCATGTCTTGCCAGCCTCAAGAAAAACCCATAGTAAAATACACACATATATATCTTCCTACCACAGCACAGAGCCATGAGCTTTAATATAAAGAATAGAAGTATGGTACCGCATAAAAAAAACAGTTTGATAATGTAAAGGCATTTAAATTAACCAGTAACTACTAGTACTTATGCATACTTGGATGTCATCACAAGTGCTCCATAGTAATCCAAGCAATTATTGAAAGTTGCAATATTGATTCGTCATCAGAAACCAGCTTTGACATATTTACCTGTCCTATTAAAATAAAGCACAATTCATTAGAGCAGCAAAATTGTGTATGTAAATTTTTATTTTGAAGCCACACACCCTCAGCTTTCTAAAGGACGTTTTAAATAGTTCCATCTGACTCCAGAGGGATGTCTAGTAACAACTCCAGTTATTCTAGCTTTGTGATAGACTTGTTAAGCAGTTGCTTTTGACTTGAGAGGGACCGCTAGTAACGTTTGGAAAAGTTGTAGGCTTGTTATAGACTTCAAGCTGTTGCTTCTGACTTGAGAAACGTTTAGTAGTGATTTGAGTTACTGTAGCTATATGAAAAGCCAGAGCTATTGGCTTTGCCAATACTTATTTAATATGTTTAGTTTTATGGCATTCATTTGGAGTTTTGTAATGCCTAGTTGACCACTTCAGAATATTTGTTATGCTTTCGACACTCTCATAGCTTAATATTATTTGGAATGTAAGTATAATATTATACCGTATCATGTGAAATCTAGTGATATTAAAAGCTCTCTGTACTTCTGAAAGGCGAGTATGACTGAGCAGAGCCAGTCATGTGACCTGCTTTTCAGCCCACCTCTGCAGAATTACATTAATAAGTTTAGAGCACTGCTATTTTCCGGGGAATTAGATATCATTTGGCACTTTCTCCCTTTGACCCAAATGCAAACTCTAATTCACAGCATGCACTAATTTAACATAATTTGCTGGTTACTGAAAACACATGATAGTAATAAAATGTATGATATTCTTTATTTTTTATGATTGTTGTATTTTTAAAACACTTTATTGACAGTTGTGTTGTACCTGGCACCTGAATCACACTACAGCACGTTACCATCCCCTTACTGGATTTCTTTGGCCCCATATGTATGCTCCCCATGACTTATAGGACACTGTTGCAAATATGTAGTCACTCCATCATCCTCCTCGTAAAGCTATCTCTCTTCAAGGCTGAGAGCTAAAAGAAAGCTCCACCTTGGTGCTTTCAGGGTGTATGGGTTTCAGACACCCATCACTTTTACTAATATTACCCAGGTCTCTGAAGTGCTGTCATCCAGTATTTCCCTTCCCCTTTACCAGAATTCTTCGTTTGCCAGAAATACCTATGTCAGAAAGGATGTATATTAGGTGTTCCATGTTTGCTTTCACTAAAACATATGGTCTCTCCATATGACAGAATTTTAGATTTGGCACTGTAACATCCTTTTTGCCGATGCAGATCTTTCCAAGATACCTAACCTCTCTGTAGGATGTTTAATTGCTGACATAATTTAGATGCCAACATCTAACGGCCTTCATTAAAGATTTTACTCAAGAAATATGGAAATTTAGTGAAGCTGTACAGCAATTTGGGTAATATTTCCCAGATCGACCATGAAGAAAGGATTCCTTGTCCATCTGTCTCGTCTACCTTGATGCTAAAGGATTGTAGCACATCTGAAAGAGACACGTTAGTGACAGATTCCTTACCTTAGAATATCCCCAGGTGTCAGGCTGGATCCGGAAAGTTTTGCATAGCAGTACCCTTGCGCGTCGGTAGGCGTCGTCGTGCGGCTCCGCGTCCGTCGTCGGCGTCGAGATCGCCGGGATGACGTCGCGACCAGTACTTAGACGCCGCCCATGCGCGCTGACGTCAGTTCTTTCTTTTTCCGCGCCAGTAAGCGCAGATCCGGAGAGAGCAGTGCCCCAGTCATTTTTTGACTGAACTTTTTGTGATTTTTTGTCACTGTTTTTCTCGAGTCGTTCGACTCCAACGGTGTCAGTAGGGATGCCCGGCTTCAAGCCATGCAACGCCTGTGGTTGGATAATGTCGATCACGGACCCGCATCGAGACTGTCTCTACTGCCTCGGGCGCGACCACGACTCCAAGTCGTGCCCTGACTGTCGGGCCTTGCATCCGAAGGCTTTGCGAGAGCGGTCTCGAAAGCTCCTCGAGGTCCGGCAGTCGGCTCCGCGCCAATCCAAGCCCCGGTCACGAGAGAGGTCGAGGGGCTGGTCGAGGAGTCCTCATCGTTCTTCGGGGTCAAAGTCTTCGCACTCCTCTGGTAAGTCGAAGCACAAGAAGTCGAAGAAGCGTCATCGCTCGACGACTTCCCCTCGCCGGTCGCGCGACTCGGCTGAGGGTCCCGTCGGCACCGTCCCCGCGGCTCCGGGAGTGCCTGTGGAGCCGCCGCCGCATTACCCGCCCTATCCGGGTTCGGCGGTGACTCCGGCCGAAATACAGGAGTTCCTGTCGGCCATGGCCCGCCTCTTAGGGCCTCAAGGTCCCCCCGGTGCGCCTTTGGGCCCTGCGGGCCCTGATGGGGTTCCTACGGCGCCGCCAGCGACTCCGCTCCCGGTGCCGCCAGCGACACCAGCCCCGGTGCTGCCACAACCCCTGTCGACGCCCGTTGACCTAACGACACCTCCACCGGCGTCAATTTCACCGGTGCCGTTCACGACGCCGCCCGGGGCTCCGGGCGGCGTCGTCCCCAGGTTCTCTCCGGATCCGGACTCGGCGCCGGACCGACGTTGATCGACGCCGGCTCCGGCGCCGATGAGACCTTGGTTCCCACATGTCCCTCCTCCTTACATTGACCCTGATTTGGAGGACGAAGAGAACTGGGAGGGGTCTGAGGACCCTCTCACTGCCCAATGTGAGTATGATCAGGACTGGGCTGAGGAACTTGGGGATGCCAGTGGTCTGGACACCTCTCCTGACATTGGCATGCTGTCTCCTCCTTCCGTGGCAACGGAGGAGGGAGCAAACTTTGCTACGGTTTTGCGTAGGGCAGCTGAGGCCCTACACCTCCAGTTACCTACAGTGGCTGTCAGGACTAACATCCTGACGGAAGTGCTTCAGCCGGCGGCTACCTCCTCGGAGCCACTGCTGCCGTTCAACGAGGCACTTTCGGACGTTCTTTTGGGCACCTGGTCCAAGCCCACCACAGGGGCTCCTGTGGATAGGAACGTAGCCCGACGCCATCGCCCTGCTCCGGGCGACCCCCTGTTCCTTTCCCAACACCCCACCCCTGAGGGCTTGGTTGTCCAAGCCTCTGCCTCTCAAAGCGCCTTCCCTACCGCTCCCCGGATAGGGAATCCAAAAACTGGACCAATTTGGGAAGAAGGTTTTTTCTTCCACCAGTGCTGGCTTGAGGTCTGTCAACACCACTTGCCTCTTGGGCCGATATACCCACTCCTTGTGGGATTCGGTGGCGCAGATCCTGCCCCAGCGTCCTGAGGAGGCCCAGGCACTGCTTTCCCGCACCATTGCGGAAGGAAGAGATGCGGCAAAATATACCATCCGATGTGGCCTAGATACCGCCGACTCGCTAGGCAGATCGCTTGCGACGACAGTGGTGCTGCGCCGTCACGCCTGGCTGAGGACCACTGGTTTCTCGGGCGATGTCCAAAACACACTTATGGACATGCCCTTTGATGGTGTCGGCCTTTTCGGCAACAAAGCAGACCACGCGCTGGAGCGCTTTAAGGTCTCGCGGGCTACAGCCAAGTCCCTGGGCCTTTCTGCTGTGCGCCCTCCGCAACAGTCTGCTTTTCGCCCCTTTCGTGGCCACGGAAGGGGCGCCCAGTCACGTCCGCTGCCCAGCCACCGGCCCGCGCAGCAAGCGTCATCGCGTGGCCGAGGACGTGGCTCCCGCCGAGGCGGGTCGGGTAACCAGTGTGCGGGTCAGACCACCACCTCCGCCCCGTCCGCGGCCTCCAAGCCCTCCTAGTCCATCCTTTCAGGTCCACAGCATGCCAGTGGGGGGCAGGGACCGCCATCACCTTCACCACTGGCGTGCCATCACCTCGGACAAGTGGGTCTTGGACATTGTCCGAAGGGGCTACTCCCTCCCCTTCGAGACTACCCCCCCAGCCATGCCACCTCAATGCCACCGCATGTCGGGGGATCATTTGGTGCTTCTTCAAAAGGAAGTTGCGGCCCTCTTGGCCAAGGGGGCCATCGAGCGCGTTTCGACCCCAAAAGTAGGGCGTGGTTGTTACTCCCACTACTTTCTGGTGCCCAAAAAGGACAAGGAGGACCTCCTGAACGTCAATCGCTTCCTCCGGAAGGAGAAGTTCAAGATGCTCACCCTAGCTCAGGTCTTGACTGCCCTCGACCCTGGAGACTGGATGGTAGCGTTGGACTTGCAGGACGCTTATTTTCACATCCCCGTCCTGCCGGCCCACCGGCGTTACCTGCGGTTCACGGTAGGCCTCGAGCATTTTCAGTTCACTGTGCTCCCCTTTGGCCTTACCAGCGCCCCTCGGGTGTTTACGAAAGTGATGGCGGTGGTCGCAGCTCATCTGCGCCGGGCAGGGGTTCCAGTCTTCCCCTACCTCGACGACTGGCTGCTGAAGGCGGACTCGTCCCAGGCAGTCGTCTCCCACCTCCAGACTACGGCCGAACTCCTGCACTCGCTGGGGTTCTCCATCAACGTGCCGAAGTCGCACCTGATTCCTTCTCCACAGCTCCTTTTCATCGGAGCAGTTCTGGACACGACGCAGTTTCGGGCCTATCCTCCCGAACGGCGAGTCCAGGATATTCAGGCTATGATTCCGATCTTTCGGCCTCTATCCTGGGTTTCGGTACGGATGACCCTGAGGCTGCTGGGCCTCATGGCCTCCTGCATCCTGCTGGTCGATCATGCCAGATGGCATATGCGGGCTCTGCAGTGGGACCTGAAGTTCCAGTGGGCGCAGCATCAGGGGAACCTGTCCGATCACGTCCAGATCATCGGAGGGGACTGCAAGACAGTTGCAGTGGTGGCTCTCGAACCGGCAATGGGTCATGGGTAGATCCCTCTCCCTTCCCCAGCCAGAGCACACAGTTGTGACGGACGCGTCCCTTCTGGGATGGGGCGGTCACATGGGAGAGGCGGAGATCAGAGGCCTCTGGTCTCCGGCGGAGTCCCGGTTCCATATCAACCTTCTGGAGCTCCGGGCGATCCGACTTGCACTCAAGGCATTCCTTCCCTCTGTCAAAGGGAAGGTAGTGCAGGTGTTCACAGACAACACCATCGCCATGTGTTACTGCAACAAACAAGGCGGGGTGGGGTCGTGGACCCTATGTCAGGAGGCTCTGCGTCTCTGGACATGGCTGGAACATCAGGGCATATTCCTGATGGTTCAACACCTGGCAGGTTCCCTGAACGCCAGGGCGGACGAACTCAGCCGCAGGTGCATGATGGATCACGAATGGCGTCTTCACTCGGAGGTGGCGCAAGGACTCTTTCTACAGTGGGGAGAGCCTTGGTTAGATCTATTCGCCACAGAAGAGAACGCGCAATGTCATCAGTTCTGCGCGTTGGAATTTCGAAGGCGGCACTCGCTCGGCGACGCTTTTCGTCGCGAGTGGAGTTGCGGTCTGTTGTACGCCTTTCCGCCTATACCACTTCTACCCAGAGTGTTGAAGAAGATTCGGCGCGGCCGGGCCCAAGTCATTCTTGTGGCTCCGGACTGGGCTCGAAGAGTTTGGTATCCCGAGCTACTCAGTATGAGCGTCGATGCCCCGATCCGTCTGACTCTTCGGGAGGATCTTCTGTCGCAGCAGCAGGGGACGGTCCTCCACCCGAACCTGTCCAGTCTCCACCTCGTTGCGTGGAGATTGAGCGGCGGCAGTTGATTCCTTTCGACTTGCCTCCCGAAGTTTGTGATGTGATTCTGGCAGCCAGGCGTCACTCCACTAAGGTGGTATACGCCTGCAGGTGGAACAAGTTTGTGGCATGGTGCACAGCAAAGGCTGTGAATCCCCTTTCTGCCCCTCTTTCTGAGGTTCTTCTGTTCCTTCTTTCTCTGGCCCAACAGGGTTCTGCCCTGGGTACCATCAAGGGCTATCTTTGTGCAATCTCGGCTTCCTGATCAGCCCTCCCTTTTCAAGTCCCCTGTTAACAGGTTTCTTAAAGGCATTACACACCTCTTCCCTCCTGTTCCGTTTGTAATGCCTCAGTGGGACTTAAACTTGGTTCTTACCTTTTTAATGTGCGCTCCCTTTGAGCCTCTACATAACTGTCCTCTTCGTCTTCTCACTCTGAAGACAGCCTTTCTGGTGGCCATCACCTCCGCTCGGAGGGTGAGTGAGCTCCAGGCTCTTTCGTACAAACCCCCTTTCTGTCTGTCCATCCAGACAAGGTTGTTCTTAGGACGCGTCCGTCCTTCTTGCCAAAGGTGGTTACTGCCTTCCACATTGGGCAGACCATCACTTTGCCCACCTTCTTTCCGCCTCCGCATCCTTCCAGAGAGGAAGAGAGGCTCCACCGTCTGGACCCAAAACGTGCGCTTTCCTTTTACCTCAACCGCACACAACAGTTCCGGGTGGATGACCAGCTCTTTGTTGGCTACGTGGGTGCCAAAAAAGGTCGGGCGATACACAAGAGGACCATCTCCCGCTGGGTAATCTAGTGTATCAAAGCCTGCTATTCTTTGGCTAAGAAGGAGCCCCCTGTTGGGCTACGTGCCCATTCTACCAGGGCAAGAGCTGCTACCACAGCTTTAGGCCGCGGTGTTCCGCTACAGGATATATGTCAGGCAGCTACGTGGGCCTCGCTGCACACGTTTACCAAGCATTACTGCCTTGACAGCCAGGTCCGGGGGGACGGCTTCTTTGGCCGCTCTGTCCTCCGGGACTTCCTAGTCTGAATCTGTTCGCAGACCCACCACCGGGGTTGGTATTGCTGGGGTATCTATTCTAAGATAAGGAATCTGTCACTAACTACTGTCTCTTACAGATATATCGTTACACAAGTTAGTAACTTGTGCATTATGTACATTGTGCGACAAATTATAGATTCAAGCATGATAAGAAATGGTTCAAAGCATGTGAGCTGTAGATCACATGCTATGCATAGATCGCCATCTGGTGTTGGGCCCGGACGTTTGCACTTTGTTTTGTTCGAAGAAGTCTTTCCAGTCACGAGGTAGGTGACTCCTCCTTTCGGTGATAGTGCGCTTGGACATCGACTCCATTGTTAGATTGGTTTTTTACGCCATCGGGTTTGGACGTGAATTGCTGCGCTCCGGTTCAACACCGTTCTCGGGTTCCCCTCGGTGCGCAATCCACTACCCTCGAGGGTATTGTTTCTCGATCGCGTATTCCTGCCTTCGCGTATCGTATTGAATTCACAACTTCGATAGGAAAACCTTGTGCGAGGCCATTGGGCCTAGCCGCGTCGACCGAATTCGAAGTAGATGGAACGGACTCCATTCCAATTCTTCCCCGGGTGCCACTGCAAGTACCCCCGCACCGATCTTCACGGCGTGTGCAATTTGTGTTTATCGCCTGAACACAACGAAGACAACTGCGAAGCCTGCCGATCCTTCTGACCGAAAAAGACGCTCCGTGACCGTCGGGCTCGACGCCACGAGATGTATCAACATAAAGACTACAAGGACTCCGCTCCAGACCTGTATGGAGAAGATGTCGAGCAAGAGATCCTCGAAGCACATGGAGCCGAGGCAGAGGAGGAACAACAAATTTACGTGTCCGAGGAAGACTCCGACATTGAGAAAGACATCACACCCGGTCAGCGTACCGTGAGTAAAGATACTCCTCTGCCCCAAAAAGTACCCTTTAAAAAGGCTCCGGTCCCTCCTCCGCCTTCGGGCCAAGGTCGGCACCGAGATAATGTTTCCAACGCCCCGCCTTCGCGCTCTGCACCAAAACAACTAGTAAAGCCTTCCGGCTCAGGACCGAGTCGACCTTCGGAGCCCGACCCCAAGACTAAGGCACCAAAAGATAAGCCAACTGATTCCTCCAAGACTTCGGCACCGAAACACACTTCGGATCCGAAATCATCGGAGACGAAATCCTCTGCACCAAAATCCTCGGCTCCGAAAACGTCGGCACCAAAAACTTCCTAGTTTGGACGTTCCGCCTGCTAATACGGACCCCAAACAAAAGGAATTGGTTATTAACCCAAAAACAGGACACCTTTATGCAAAGCTGCCAGGGAAAAGAAGACCAGAATTTGAGGAATCTTACCATATCCCTCTAAAGAGAAACAATATGGGGACTAATACTTCTCCTTCACCTCTCTCACCTTCCTCACCTCCTCCACCTATTGACCCTAACCTTCTTATAACACCCACAAATTCCCCTCAGCCACAATCACCAGTTCAGCAGGATGATGGGGATGGGGATCTAGATGATGACGCACACGGGGATGTAGCACAAGATTATGCTCCAGACCCCTGGGTAGATTATAACACGGATCCTAATAACGACAACGATCCAGATCTATACCCATCTAAACCTTCTCCTCCAGATGATAATGTGGGGTTTACCGAATTGCTTAATAGAGCTGCACAGTATCATGGGGTGCAACATAAGGAACCTCTTGGGGAAGATTTCCTATTTGAGACACTAAGTGCATCACAAAAAACTACACATACACTACCTATGCCCAAGGGTATGTTAAAGCATGCAGATCAAGTGTTCAAAGATCCAGTGCGAGCTAGGATACTCACACCTAGAGTGGACAAAAAATACAAGGCGGCTCCTACAGACCCAATTTTTATTAGAGGTCAGGTTCCACTAGATTCGTTGGTGGTTTCAAATGCTCCGCCTCCCGATAAGGAATCTAAATTAATAGATGCCTCAGGTAAAAGAGTAGCAGCACAGGCAGCCAATCATTGGCGCATAGCTAACACACAAGCACTCTTGGCAAGATATCACAGAGCTCATTATGATGAGCTAGAGCAACTGATGCAATATCTGCCCGATGAACATAAATCCAAGGCTCATGACCTCATTCAGGAAGGGAAACTTATTTCTAATACAACAATCAGGTGTGCTCCAGATGCAGCAGACACTGCTTCACGTGCTATTAACACCAGCATTCCTCTCAGACGCCACGCATGGCTTAGGATATCAGGTTTTAAACGAGAGGTTCAAACATCCCTTTTAAATTCACCTTTTGATAAGGAGCATTTATTTGGTCCTACAGTGGACACTTCATTAGAAAAAATGAAGAAGGACACTGAAGTAGCCAAATCTATGGGAGCGCTACAAACACCATCTAACCGTGGCTCATTTCGCAGGATCCTTTTACAAGGGAGGCTCAAAGTCCATCCCTACTGACGGGTCCTCTACCTCATATAGAGGCAATAGTCAATCACCCTCTACCAGAGGTTATTTTCGGGGTGGATTTCGTGGAAACGATGGCAAAGGAAGAGGGAAAGGTAATACACCCCGTACTTCCCCAGCCACAAATAAACAGTGACTTGTTTCCCCTTTTCCCTGATCATCCCACACCTGTCGGGGGACATCTTTCTCAATTTCTCCCAGTCTGGAATTCAATCACATCAGGCAAATGGGTTTTACAAATTATCCAATCTGGTTATTGCCTGGAGCTTACAAGCAACCCTCCAAACATACCACCACGAACACACAAACTATCTCCAGAACATTTACACCTACTGAAACAAGAGGTACAATCTCTTCTGGAAAAAGGAGCTATAGAACCCATCCCATTACAATATCAGGGGACTGGGGTATACTCTCTTTATTTTCTAATTCCCAAAAAGGATGGTTCTCTGAGCCCTATATTAGACCTCAGAGAATTAAGTCTTTACATTCAATCAGATCACTTCCATATGGTCACTCTCCAACAGGTACTTCCTCTGTTACAACAAGGCGACTTTATGTCCACCCTACCTTAAAGGACGCGTACTTCTATATTCCAATACATCCCGCTCATCGCAAATATCTCAGGTTTGTAATAGCGGGGCAACATTATCAATTCAAAGTACTCCCATTCGGAGTAACTACTGCTCCCAGAGTATTTACCAAATGCCTGGCAGTAGTCGCTGCGCATCTGCGAAGACAACATGTTCACGTCTTCCCATATTTAGATGACTGGCTTATCAAAGCCAGCACTCTCTCAAAGTGCCTACAGCACACTCAAACAACAGTACGCTTACTGCACAACCTCGGATTTACAGTCAATCTGTCCAAATCCCATCTTCAGCCCTCCAATACACAAGCATATCTAGGGGCCACTGTAGATACACAAAAACCTCTAGCCTATCCCAATCCAACCAGAATTCACAATATTCATGCTCTGATTTCCAAATTTCAACCCAATCACTCATTACCAGCTCGGGTATTCATGCAACTAATAGGAATGATGGCATCTTGCATCAAGATAGTTCCTTATGCAAGACTGCAAATGCGTCCCCTTCAAGAATGTTTAGCACGTCAGTGGAATCAGTCTTACAGTCTATTGACAGATCTGGTGTTGGTTGGCGGCCGCACTCATCGCTCTCTGCAGTGGTGGAATCCACACAACCTTACAAAAGGGCGGCCTTTCATCGATCCGATTCCACAGATAGTGCTAACAGCAGACGCATCGCTCACTGGCTGGGTAGCTCATCTCCAAACTCTCACATTTCAAGGATTGTGGAGTCAAAAGGAAAAGCTTCTCCACATAAATCATCTGTAGCTGTTATCAGTCTTCTTAGCGCTCAAAGCCTTCCAAACTCACCTTGTAGGCAAAGCTGTCCTGATACGCACAGACAACATGACAGCAATGTATTACATACAGAAACAGGGAGGAACACACTCTCTCCAACTGTCAGACCTTGCACAAGACATTTGGAGATGGGCCATTCACAACAAATTCACGAATGGGAACTTCACCCTCAAGTTCTCCTCCCCTTCTTTCAGATGTGGGGCTTTCCAGACATAGATCTGTTCGCCACACGCCAAAACGCCCAAACTTCGCCACCAGGTATCCACACCCGTTATCCAAAGGCATGGATGAACTGGTCAGGGATATTTGCTTACGCTTTTCCGCCTCTCCCACTCATTCCACTAGTAGTTCGGAAGCTCAGGCAAACATCCCTCACACTAATCCTAGTAGCTCCCACTTGGGCTTGCCAACCTTGGTTCACTACCCTCTTAGAACTATCAGTAGTCCCTCATCAAAGGCTACATCTCACATCCAGTCTTCCCACGCAGAGCCATGGAGAGATAAGACATCCAGATCCCAAACCTCTCAATCTTGCGATTTGGCACCTGAAGTCATAGAGTTTGGTTATCTAAATCTTCCACCAGACTGTATGAATATTATTAAAGAGGCTAGAAGACCTACTACAAGAGCTTGTTATGCAGCAAAATGGAAGCGGTTTGTTATTTATTGTAATAACAACCATGTCAATCCACTTGATGCTTCTATTCAAAATATCATTTATCTGCTACATTTACAACGTTCAAATTTAGAGTACACGTCCATACGCTTACATCTCGCTGCAATAGCTGCTTATCTTCAAAATAGACAACACCTGTCCCTTTTCAGAGTGCCCGCTATTAAAGCTTTCATGGAAGGACTCAAAAGAGTTATTCCTCCAAGACTTCCACCTGCCCCAGTGTGGAATCTTAATATTGTACTTACCAGGCTAATGGGTCCACCCTTCGAACCTTTACATAAATGTGAATTACAGTTTCTCACTTGGAAAGTAGCTTTCCTCATTGCTATCACATCACTCAGGAGAGTGAGTGAGCTTCAGGCACTAACCATAGAAGAACCATTTTTACAAGTACACCAAAACAAAGTGGTTCTCCGTACCAATCCTAAATTCCTACCTAAAGTAGTTTCTGCCTTCCACATCAACCAATCTGTTGAGTTGCCTGTGTTCTTTCCTCAACCAGATTCTGTGGTAGAACGTGCCCTACACACTTTAGATGTTAAATGAGCATTAATGTATTACATAGAGAGAACAAAATCTTTTCGTGAGACAAAACAACTTTTTGTTGCTTTTGCTCCACCACACAAAGGCAATCCCATTTCTAAATCGGGTATTGCATGGTGGATAGTTAAATGTATTCAGATATGTAATGCAGAAGCAAAGAGAACTTTACCTATTCCCCCTAGAGCGCATTCCACTCGCAAACTGTGGGCTTCTATGGCTTTCTTAGGAAATATTCCCATAGATGACATCTGTAAAGCTGCAACATGGTCTACACCACACACATTCACAAAACACTATTGTGTAGATGTGTTAGCCAGGCAACAAGCTAATGTAGGCCAGGCAGTTTTATATACTCTATTTCAAACCACTGCAACAGCTACAGGTTAGCCAACGCTTTGGGAGGTTACTGCTGTATAGCCTTGAGACCCTCGCGGGTATCTAGTGCGCTTTATAAGTGACATGATTGATTGATTGATTGATTGATTGCATAGCATGTGATCTACAGCTCACATGCCTCGAACGGAAAATGCTACTTACCCAGTATGCATCTGTTCTTGGCATGTAGAGCTGTAGAGTCGCATGCGCCCACCCACCTCCCCGGTTACCTGTATCTGTTTCAGTACTATCTTACTTAGATAATTAAATATGGACATCTCTATTCTACTCTTACCTACTCCATTCTCACCCTCTGCGGGAAAACAATCTAACAATGGAGTCGATGCCCATGCGCACTATCACCGAAAGGAGGAGTCACCTACCTCGTGACTGGAAAGACTTCTTTGAACAAAACAAAGTGCAAACGTCCGGGCCCAACACCAGATGGCGATCTATGCATAGCATGTGACTCTACAGCTCTACATGCCAAGAACAGATGCATACTGGGTAAGTAGCATTTTCCTTCTCTCTTAGGGGATTTCCATGTATAGTCATATGCGTTGAATAGTCCCGCCCACGTGCCTGGACTCTGGAGCACTACTTTAATATATCTTCTTAAGTGGAGATTTTTACCTTTCTTCAGGAAGGCACGTAAAGACACTTAAGAAATAGACAAATAATGCAGCCTATATACATAAGCTACAATGCCCCAATTCTTCATCATGAAGTAAAAAAGGGCAGTATATTAAATATGACAACAATGTAAGATCTTTTGTAGACAGCAGAAATGTCCCTCAAAAACCCCTTTTTATGATAGAGATGAAGGAGTGCAGGACAAAGTAGCCTTAATAGGCTGTCATTATTCCATGGGGCCCTCTGGGAAAGTAAACTTTATCTCCCTCCAGATTACCTCTGTATATTTGTATTTCTGAACCTCTCTTCTTCTCTCAGCCTACCTCTACCTCTGTCTCTATTTGCCCACTGTTATCTAAAGGATTTTTGAGGTCCTCGGAAAAGCATATTTCAACTGTTTTGTGTGAAATCCATTTCTGGAAGGGTGTTTGGCATCATGCGGGTTACAAATAGGACAAAAGTGGGTAATACAATTCAAAGTTGTTACAAACAGGGTGTCCCAAAATATGTCTTGCCAGGGCCCCAAAAATCCTTAAAAGGACACTGGATCCAGTCAGTCCACTCGATAGCGACAATCCACTCACCAAGGTTGGACTCCCCATCTATGAAGCCGAACTGAACTCCAAGATTTTCAATGTCTCCATAGACACCAACACCTAAGAGGAGACTAACACACTCTGAAAAAGAAACACCACGTCCCCTAGGTGTTACATGATTTTTAATACCATCAGAAGATCCATTGCAGGTTTCATTGGTTATTCTCAATTTGTCTCCTTCTCCTCAACTTTGCCTGTTCTAGCTAGAGGCATCTAGCATCTGTGCCTCTTCCAAAGCCACAAATGTTTTCAAGGCAAACATCAATATCACCATTGGGAAACAGACTTGTATCTCCTGGGGCTCAAGATCTCTAACACCACAGGAAACTCAGGCTTCACCAATTAGGAGCCCTCATATTCCAATCACAGAATGGGAAGATCACTCTCGGAGCTCAGGTGACAGTCTTCACCCAGTGACTGGTGCGCTATTGTGCACCGTCCTATTAAATATTAATAAGGGATTGACGGCTGCCTGGAACCAAAATGGCGGCCCCTTAATCAACTTGGGGATCATTACCCTTCCGGGTTTGCCCATGGGAACGTCTTTTTAGTGGAACTATTAGCGCCCGTAATTTCTGCACTCTTCATACTCCCTCAGATCTGTGAATCACTATCGACACCTTCTCATTAGCCACATCACCGATAAAGGATAAAGACTGCTCTTTGCCTGACCCTAAAATGGCAACAGTTTGAAGACACCCCATTCATCTTCCACTGCCTGGATCCAAAATGGCGGCCCCTAATCAACTCGGGGAACATTGCTCTTCCTGGTTTGCACATGGGAACCTCATTTAAGTGGAACAATTAGCGCCCGTAAATCCGCACTCTTCATAAACATTTTGAACTTAAAAATACTACTGTCGGTATCTCCACATTAACCACATCACCGGCAGACTGCTCTTTGCCTGACCTAAAATGGCGACTGTATGAAGACACTCCATTCATCTTCTATTGCCTGACCTTGAAATGCTTGAGCTCCCAATACAACATGATTATCCTCACCTCCTGATTATGCCACCCAGGCTCCTTCAATAATAGTGTGCTCCCCGGTGATACTGTCACAGTGCAACTCGGGTTCCTGCACAGTGGGCAGCCTACCTTGCTGCATAACTATCTCTATTTGCTGCTTGAGCAGCCCACCCGAGCCACCATGGCTAGGCCTGGCCTGTGCGATACGGGTGAAAACGCGTACACTCTTGTCTACCCCCTAACCTCTCCAAAACCGCCTCAAAATCCTTCAAGCATGCCACCCTGAAAAGACACCCTGAGACACTGATCTCTGACCTGCGTTACAACGCAGACAACGGCATAGTCATTAACGACCTCATCTTCTACTCCAGAAGAACATCTGCCTGGCGCAAAACCTTCGCTCACCACCTCAATGTCCGTGCTACTAAAAACATTCCGTATGGCACTAAGTTAACTATAGCACCCTCCCCAACCCTGCGAGCTGACCTCACCATCACTCTCTACAAAAACGGCATCATTCTGATCCAAGCCTCAACCAAAAACCTGAATAAATTTGCAGACCTATTTACCCTCCTCAGAAACCACATACACAACACTGGTAGGGTATTTAACCCCTGCCTTGATGAGCCCTCGTCCAGCCTATCCAGCCCAACCAACATGTCTAGCCACCCACAAACCCTTCTAAGCTCTTCCAACACTGGCCACCCTAACCACTCCAGCACGTCTCCCGATCTTGTCAACAGAATCACCTCTAGACCTTTGGTCCCCTCCCTACCAGCTTCCCAAGCAGACCATGTCACTGGTACATCCCCAACGACCTACGATACAGGTCGCGCTTACCTTTCCCACACCGTTGAGTCCTCAGCCAGCCTATCCTGCATGGCCAGCCACTCTCAAACCACCCCTAGGGCTCCCCCCACTGTCCACCCGATTGACTCCAGCACGCCTCCCGACCCCACCAACAGAATCACTCCGAGACCTTTGGTCCCCCCTCTACTAACTCCCCAGGTAGACTATGTCACCAATATGCCCCCAATGACTTACGATACAAGTCCCGCTTGCCCTTCCTGCACTCAATACAACCTGCAAAACGGCCCCAACATAGATCCTTTGGCTTTCAACACAGACTGTACTAGTCCTTCCCCCTTATCACCTACTCACGCTGCCAGAACTGCACCCGAATCACTGCCCCCCTGTCCGCTGGCACCCCCTGCTTATAGAGACATCGATTCTCTGCACGCCAGAGCCGCCAAACTAACCCAGAACATTCATACCTCCATCCTAGAGCTAATGAACCTCCTCCACCTTGCTGAACTCTCCCTCGCCAACCTTATGCCCCTGCCTAACGCCACCCCCCCCACATTTGCCAGAGCTTACTAAACAACCTCTTCCGCTATCCCTGAGACATCGTCGCCCCCGCAAGCACCCATGCCACCTCTCAGAGGAAGAAACCCGTGCTCTTGTCCTTTCCTACAAGCCCTCCTCCGCCACTCCAAGCCCACTAGATCTCACTGAAATTGAAATCCTTGCCATCCTCCGAGACCACAACTATACCCCAGCTATCCCTCACCCTTTAGACGCTAAGACCGAACACGCCATCTGCACGGTTACTATCAACCCCAACAGACCAGCTTCCCTCCGCAATAGAACTGTGGTCAAGAGTAACCTAGCACCTGTTCGCCTGTCCGCCCAGACTCCTAAACCTCCTGCCAAATCCTCTCTATCTGGTCTCTTGATCAATTGCTGGTCGGCAGCTAAGCACGCTGCAGATATTGCTGATCTCATCCTTCGCAAAAATCTTGACTTAGCGATCCTCACGGAAACATGGCTCAACGAATCCTCATCTCCATACCTGGACCTCCTAGTCCCTCCTAACTACATCGTCACAAGGCTAGACAGACAATCTAACAAGAAAGGAGGAGGCATCGCCTGCATCTACCGCTCTAACCTTCTGGTCACGGAACTTCTGGCGGACACCACTGAAGCCTGCGAATACCTCGCCCTCGCTATTCTCAGCAACTCCATCCCACTGTGCAACCTGCACATCTTTTACCACCCCCAGGCAGGAACGACTCCTTCACTGACCACCTCATGGAAATCATCACAGCTAAGAGTTCCAATAATGCCAATGATATTTTCCTCGGTGATTTTAACCTGCACTGGAACGATCCAAAGGATCCGCATGTCAACGCCATCAAGGACCTCCTGGCCGATCAAGCCCTGACCCAAGCCTGCTCACTACCAACTCACGCAAAAGGGGCCACTCTCGATTGGATTATCTCCAAAGAATCAACAGTCAAGCTTATCTCTATAGACCCATGCGACTGGTCTGACCACCACGCCATCACCTTCCTTCTACCTGACACCCACAAGACATGGGCACCGCAACCGGTGATTCCGAAACGCTGGCTCAGAGACACTAAGAATCTGGACCGCAGGGAACTCGAGGCTCGCTGTAAATCAGACCTCCCCCCTGCATATCACATCAGTCAGCGGCCTTAACGATCACTACTCTGCAACCATTTCGAACATCCTGGACGACCTAGCCCCACTAAAACTGAAAAGAACCCAAATCAAAGACAGAAACCCCTGGTTCACTCGATCTCTCAACAACGAGAGGAGAACCCTCCGACAAGCAGAAAGATCCTGGAGGCAGCACCCTCTACCACACATCTTAAACTCCTCCGCCAAGCCAGGAATGTCTACAACAGAAACATACTCAAGTCAAAAAAAGAGTTCTTCAGAACTGCACTAGAGAAAGCCAAGGACAGACCCCACAAGCTCTTCGAGCTGGTCAAACACCAATCTAATAAATTGGCCAAAACTTCAAAAGAAACCCCGAAGTCTCTCATTTCCTCAGAGGAATTCTCCTCCTTCTTTGCTGACAAAATCTCAGCCCTTGGAAACGAACTCAAATCCATCACACACCCTCAAACACCTCTTGACCAGCCTCCTCCAGCCACGTCGCCCCTACGGGTTTCACCCAAAAACCATGCTCACTGGACTGACTTCAAACTCTACGACGATGACTCAGTGTCCAAAATCCTATCCTCCCTAAAACCCAATAACCACTTTAATGACCCGCTCCCTTCTAACTGCCTTGCTGTCGTCACCCAATCCATTATTCCTAGCTGGACTACAATAATTAACGCCTCTCTCCAGCAGGGCACGGTGCCGGACCCTCTAAAAGCCGGTCAAGTCCTTCCCATTCTGAAAAAGCCGTCGCTGGATCCTGCCTCCCCAGACAATTTCAGACCCATCTCCAACATCCCCTCTTAGCCAAAGTGATGGAGAAATGTGTGCAGCAGCAGCTAAGTCAACACATCAACAACTTCCACCTACTCGATGACTTCCAATCCGGATTCAGACCAGGGCACAGCACCGAAACCACCATGCTCCACATCGTTGATGACGCTCTCCAAGCTCTTGACCAAGGCAAAACTTGTCTCCTCATCCTCCTGGACCTATCCTCGGCCTTCGACACGGTCAACCATGAAAAACTACTTGAACGCCTCAAACTCCGGTAGGGCTTGGATGGCACCGTTCTAGATTGGTTCAGATCCTTCCTCCAAAACCGGTCCCAGAGATTCCTCGTCAACGGCATCCTATCGGCACCATCCCCGGTCACGGTTGGAGTCCCTCAAGGCTCAACACTGTCCCCCACCCTCTTCAACCTTTACCTGGAACCGCTTACCGAAGTACTACGCACTGCTAATATCTCCTACCATATGTACGCTGATGACACTCAGATCTACATCAAAACCTCATCTCTCGAAGAGATCCTCTCCCTGAACGATGCCTTGGAACACACCGTCCAATGGCTCGCTTCCAACCAACTCAAACTTAACGCAAACAAAACCGAATTTCTCCTGATCGCCCCGCCCAATACCAACCTTGAGATTAAATCATGGGTTAAAGCTATCACAGCCTTGAACTGCCCACCGACCATCGTGGATTCGGCCAAATCGCTGGGAATCACCCTTGACAGCAACCTGAACATGTGTGACCACATCAACTCAATGGCCAAATCTGCCAGATTCCACCTGAGCTACCTCAGGAAATTGAAACCCTTCCTCGACGCTCCCGACCTAAAAATGGCAGTCCAAGCACTTGTCATATCTAGACTGGAGTACGGCTGTTCTACCCTCTCGGGTCTACCCAAGATCTCCCTGGCATCTCTAAAAGCCTGCCTCAATGCAGCCGCCAGACTACTCACCGGCACGAGGAAATACGACCATATCTCCCCACACTTGAAAGCTCTCAACTGGCTTCCCTGGAGGCAAGAATACAGCTCAAAGTAGCATGCATCACGCACAAAGCCTTATATTCGAACTCCCTGCATATCTGAGGCAGAAACTTGTGATCTCCGGAAGAAACAGAAACTCCCGTTCTGCCAGAGACCTCCTGCTCCAACCTGCACGCTTTAAAAAAAAAAAAACCTACAACCGAGCTTTCTCAGGGGCTGCTCCGAGAATACGGAAGTCTCTCCCTCCTGACATCAGAAGAATCCCCTCTCTCTCTCGCTTCAAAAAGGATGCCAAAACATTCCTTATGGGCAAATTTCTCACTTAAAACTTGCCTCTTCCTCCACATCAACTTTGATCTACGGCAGTCTACTGCCTCCTTCTGGATCATCTACCTCACCCCTTCAGAAACGATCATTGACTAACGCAATCTATAAATACGTTATCTCGTCTTGAGTACTTGGATATTTTATTCTGTAAATACGTGCCCTACCTCCCTTGTAGATTCAGCACCCTGTCTCTTTCTTTCGCTCTGTAACTGATGATGCTATGCCTATTCTGTACATGCATATGTCTCTCTGTAAAGCGCTCTGATACTCTAACGGGTCTGGTTCGCGCTCTATAAAACTCATAAAATAAAATAAAATAACATTTTAAACCTCCTGCACTTTGACCTCTCCTGCTGCTTCCCCTACCAAATTTTCTCCAGTGGATGGCCAAACTGTATTTATGATGGATACTTCCATCGCTGATTGCTCTCCTTTAGAATGTTCCCAAGTGCCAAACTGGATCCAGAGATGTTCTTAGCAGTGCTTCCACACGCTGATAGTTGGTTGTGCAGCTGTGCGTCGACTCCCCACAAAAGTGAAGAGCGGAGCATATAAGCATCACCCCTGCATGCTGATGTCAGTTCTCTTTTTCCAGTGACTTCCAATGTGGAGCCAGAGCTCTGGTCGCAACTTTGTCAGTCTTCTGACGAATTTGAAATACTTGAACAGTGTGCTAGGGATTAATATCTCCACTGAAAGCGACAGACTTAAAGCCTTGCCCAGGCAGCAAGAAGCAGATGTTGGTTACTGACCCGCAAGAGGTATGTCTTTGGTGCTTAGGCTCCAGGTACAAAAATTGGCACTCTTCCAAGACATGTGACAAGTGTGCTGTCTTGCACCCAAAGGCGATCTCATCATAAGCTTATAACTAGGGCAAAACTGGTCCTGGGTTGCTTGTGTTCTGGTTCAGGAAGGATCTGGTCTGGCACTTCAGACTGGACTGTTCCCATGAGGAGCAGGGTCAAGGCTGATTTGCATATGGCTAGGTCCAAACTGAGGTTGCATGGTGAGCAAAAGAACGAAGGGTTGATATGCTACCCCAAGCGATTGCCAGGGGTTAGACAAATTGCCAGCATTCCTCCCAACACCTTTTGTGTATTTTATGCCAGTTGTTGTGACAGATTTGGGGCTTGATGCGGCATCTGTCAAATTGATCCACTGCAAGCCATATTGTCTGAAGTTTGTTGTTTGTTTTTGTCCCTGGCCCAGTATGGACTTGCTTTGGTCACTGCTAAAAGCTATTTGTCACCTCTTTCAGTTTTTCTTGCGGTTGCCAGATCAGCCTTCTTTGTGTAATTCACTTGTTTTGATGAGGTTTTTGAAAGGTTTGCAACCCTTGTTTCCACCACAACCCCTTATGATGCTGCAGTGGAACTTAAATTTATTTCTCACTTTTTTGATATGCACCCCTCTTGAGCCGTTCACTAAGTCTCTCATGCTGAAAACGATCTTTTTCCTTTGTCGTAATAACGGTTAAGTATGTGAGCATGCTACGGCCTCTAGCAACCTACCTTATACAACATTCTTCCCAGAAAAGTTGTAGCTTCCTTTCTGCCAAAAGTGGCCACTCCATTTTATGTCGGGCAGGCCATCACCCTTCCGGCATTCTATGCTCCACCTTATCTCTCTAAAGAGGAAAATAGACTCCAGCAAAAGGGCACTATCTTTTTATATGATGTCACCAAAAAACATTGGGTGGACGATCGACTCTATGTGGGGTTCTCAGAGGCAAAGACAATCAAGGCAGCGTAAAAATAGACAATCTCCAGATGGATTGTTCTTTCTATTAAGATTTACTACGCACTGGCTAAGAGGTAACCTCCAGAAGGCTTATGGGCTCATTCCACCAGAGCCAAAGCTTCTACCACTGCGCTGGCACAAAGAGTGCCTGTCCTGTATATTTGTCAGGTGGCAATGTTGGCATCGGTATATAAGTTCAGTAAGCACTATGGCTTTGACAGTCAGGCCTGTTGAGAGGGGCATTTTGCCCACCTGGTTCCGCAGGATTTTTTGGTCCGAGGCAGTTCACAGACCCATTGCCTAGGGAGGTACTGCTATCGTAGCTAATCTGATAGAGACTTCTAGCTGTGGATTCCTTACCTTAGAATTATCCCCAGGCGTCAGACTAGATTTGAAACTTTTTTCGTGAGCACTACCCCTTTGCGACATTAGGTGGGGTCATTCAGCTCCAAGTGGTGCTGTCCACGCCAGAAGTGGCATGCGCTGTGCCTATATAGGCGCCACCCCAGCGCGATGACCGTTAGTTCCTTTCTTTCCGCACCAGTCAACGCAGATCCGGCGAAGAGCTACCCCTTAGCCATTTTTTTACTAAACTTTTCTAGTCTTTTGTGGAAGTCTTTTTGAGGTTTTTCTTCCAGGTGTGGCAGAATGTCATCAATCCCTGCGGCACCTGTCCCTGATCGGTGATGGATCCGCACCTTGTATGCCTATGGTGCCTTGAGTTCGACTAGAACCCCTGCACTGATTGCAGTGCCTTAAGCCCGAAGGCCTTGAGGGAGCGATATCTCAAGCTTCTGGCGGCTTGACATGCAACGATGCGACGATCCAGGTCCTGGTCGAGAGGAGGGTCCCAGTAGCAGTCGTGGAGTCCAAGTTCCTCGTCACACTTGAAGTCGACTGGTCATTTGTGTAAGTCACACAAGAACAAGAAGAAGTCGAAGAGATCTAAGACTTCTCCACGTCTGTCTGCCGACAAGACGAGGGAGCATCTACATTCGAGGCCTGACTGCGCTTGAGCCTGTACCTGGGCTGTCCACAAGCCTCCCTGAGTATTCGGGAACCAGAGAGACCCCCCGCCCAGCTAAGAGAATTCTGTGAAGCCATGCACCTCATGTTTGGGCGGCCCGTTCCCTCTGGTGCGCTTTTAGGCCCTTAGGATTCGGCAGGGGCCCCTTCTGGCTACACGGCTGGCGGCTTCGAGAGCGGCGCCAGTGGGGCCTCTAGGATCCATTCCTAGATCCTGACTGACCCCGATCGTGCCACTTTGACCTTCCCCCGGTGCTGGTCCTGATGACGACTTTCCTGGCACCGCCGTCCCTGTTCTAATCCCCAACGCCAATACGGAGCTGGAGGGGCGTCGTCTGACTCGGGCGCCGACTGGAGCCATGCCTTCCAGGCAGGAGCCAGAGATTTCTTAGTATGGGCTAGGACTCTGGGACGAATTGGCAGGGTCGCTGGACCATGAGGGTTACCAGCCTTATGACACTTTGGACTGGTGTGAGGATCTGGGTGAAGCCAGTGGACTGGACACTTCTCCAGAAACTGGCATGCTTTCTCCCCCTACCATGGCTACGGAGGAGGGAACTTCCTTCGCAATGGTGGTGAGGAGGGTGGCTGAGGTCCTGGGCTTTAGCTTGCCGTTGGTGGCAGTCAAGATGAATGTCTTGACAGAAGTGCTTCAGCCGGGAGTGTCCCCATCAGAACTGCTTCTCCCTTTTCATGAGGTACTTACTGATGTCCTGCTTGGCACTTGGTCCAAGCTCAGCACAAGGGCTCCTGTGAACAGGATGATTGCCTGCTGCCATCACCCCGCTCCAGGGGACCCAAACTTCCTCACACAACCACCCCACCCCGGAGAGGTTGGTAGTCCAAGCCTCCACCTCCCACGTAAATCCTTGTGCATTCCCAACCACACCTCCAGATCTGGACTCCAAGAGGCTGGATACCTTAAGGGATGTTTTCTTCCACCAGCTTGGCACTGCGGTCTGTGAACACCATGTGCCTTTTGGTCCGCTATTCCCAAGTTTTGTGGGATACGGATGCGCAGATGCTGCCAGTGGTCCCGCAGGAGGCCCGGTCCGTACTCTTCCAGGCTGTTGCCGACAGGAGGGACACAGTGAAGTTCACATTACAATATGGACTAGACACAACCGACTCACTGGGCAGAGCAATTTCATTGACAGTGGCTTTACGATGCCACGCCTGGTTAAGGACGATAGGCTTTTCTGGGAATGTCCAAGCTTTGCTCATAAACGTGCCATTTGATGGCTCCCGTCTCTTCAGAGGCAAGGCAAATTCAGTGCTGGAGCGCTTTAAGGACAGCAGGGCTATGGCCAGGTCCTTGGACCTTTCCTTTACCCCTCGTCACCCTCAATCCACCTTTTGCTCCACTTATGGCCACAGAAGGGGCTTCCAGCTGCGTCTGTACCCTCCCAGCCACCGTGGTACGCACGCTTCACTGCCTCTGCTTGGCAGAGGACGTGGTGCCTACCGGCTCTGTGGGTCGCGCAGCCAGCGGTTGGGTCAGCCCATACCCTCCCCACCCCCAGCAGCTGCAGCCTATATACCTTTCTAATCCTCCCACTTACCATCATGAGCTCACAGTGGGCAGCAGGATTCGCCATCACCTACCCCACTAACGGTTCGTAACATCAGACAGGTGGGTTTTGCAGATCGTCCGAATGGGGCTACTCCCTACCCTTCGTGACTACACCTCACCCATGCCCCCAACTTGCGACAGGCTTACGGAGGATCACCTATCGCTTCTCTACCAGGATGTGATGGCTCTCTTGCCCAAGGAAGCCATAGAGAGGGTGCCAATGTCAGAAGTAGGTCATGGTTGTTATTCCCACTACTTTCTGGTGCCCAAAAAGGATGGAGGCCTTCTTCCTATCCTAGACCTGTGCCCTCTCAATTTCTTCCTCAAGAAGAAGTTCAAAATGCTCATGCTAGCTCTGTTCCTGTCTGCCCTCGACCCAGGAGACTGCATGGTAGTGTTGGACTTGCCGGACTCATATTTCCGCATTTCCGTCCTGCCTGCCCTCAGGTGTTACCTGCAGTTCACGGTGGGCCACGAGCTCTTTCAGTTTGCCGTGCTCCCTTGTGGCCTTACCAGTGCCCCTCGGGTGTTCAACAAGGTGATGGCGGTGGTTGTAGCTCATCTGCGGAGATCATGGGTGCCAGTCTTCCCCTAGCTCGACGACTGGCTGTCAAAGGCGAGCTCATCCCAGGCTGTTGTCTCCCACCTCCAGACTACCGCGGACCTTCTGCACTCGCTTGGGTTCACTATCAATGTGCCAAAGTCACACCAGACTCCCTCTCAGACACTCCCTTTCATCTGAGCCATTCTGGACATGGTGCAGTTTTGGGCTTATCCCCCCGAACAGCGAATCAGGGATATTCAAGCTATGATACCGATGTTTCAGCCTCTATTCTGGATTTTGGCGAGATTGACTTTGAGGCTGCTGGGCCTCATGGCTTCCTGCATCCTGCTGGTGACACATAACCACTGGCATATGCGGGCTCTGCTTTGTGACATGAAGTTTCAATGGGCGCAGCATCAGGGGAATCTCTCCAACATGGTCCAGATCTTGGAGGGAACTGCAAAAGACCTGCAGTGGTGGCTTACAAACCGAGATTGGGTCTGCGGCAGACCCCTGTCCTCTCCCCAGTCAGAACTGATAGTATTGACAGATGTGTTACTCATGGGATGGGGCGGCTATCTGGGAGAGGTGGAGATCAGAGGACTCTGGTTGACAGCTGAGAACAGTTCACAGCTTTCGACTTTCCTCCCGAAGTCTGTAACGTTATCTTGGCAGTCAGGTGACCCTCCACCAAGACAGTATATGCCTGCCATTGGGGAAAATTTGTGGCATGATGTACCGGAAGACAGATCGGTCCCCTTTCTGCTCTCCTTTCACAAGTCCTTCTCTTAATTGTTTCTCTTGCCTGGCAGGGCTCTGCTCTGGGCACTCTCAAATGTTATCTTTCTGCTAGTTCAGCTTTTCTGCAGTTGCCTTACCTGCTATCCCTCTTCAAATCCCCTATTGTAATTAGATTTCTGAAAGGTTTGCAACATTTGTTTCCACCTTCCCCTTTCATTATGCCTCAGTGGGACCTCAATTATGTCCTCTGTCCTTATGTGTGCTCCTTTTGAGCCTTTGCACAATTGTCCTCTCAGGGTCCTTACCGTCAAGACAACCTTTCTCTTGGTGATAACATCTGCCCAGAGGGTCAGTTAGGTTCCGGCTTTATCATCCAAGCCTCCCTACTTCAACGTCTACCCAGACAAACTGGTGCTTCGTACGAGAGCTTCCTTTCTCTGGAAAGTGGTCACTTCTTTCACGTAGGCCAGTCCATAACTCTGCATACTTTTTACGCCCCACGGCATCCCTCCAAGGAAGGGCAGTGTCTCCACCCTATGAACCCAAAATGAGCGTTGTCGTTCTACCTTGACCGCCGCAGCTCATGAGAGCTCTGGGCAGACACCCAACTCTTCGTGGGGTATGTCGAAGCGAAGAAAGGATGGGCCGTTAAGAAGCAGACCATTTCCAGATGGATCGTGCTCTGTATCATGGTCTGCTATGCATTGGCAAAGAAGCAACCCCCTGAGTAAGACCTCCGACCCTCGGTCTAGGTCCACTCTCTCCCCGCAGCTCCGCTGTGCCGTCTCTTGTCTCCGACTTCATCGCACCCCACGCCATCGCCTCGGCAAACTACATACTCATTGGAGACCTGAACTTCCACCTCGACAACCCCAGCGACCCCAACTCCACTGTCCTTCGTGACAACCTCGCCAGCATCGGACTTAAACAACTCGTCAACACACCGACCCACAGAGCAGGACACACCTCGACCCCATCTTCGCGGCAGGAAACAGCGTCCAATTCAGCCACACAACGCAGCCGCCATGGACCGACCACCACTGCGTACACTTCGCCATCAACAAACCCAAGGCACCCAAACCAGCCCCACGCCCACCTCGAAGGAACTGGAGCAAGGTTACCGACGAGCAACTTAACTCCACCCTCACCCGAGACAACCACACCTGGGCACCCGACGCAAACAACGCAGCCAGAAAACTCCACACCTGGATCTTCAACTGCGCAGACGAGCTCGCCCCGCTACGCAACCCCGACAGACAACGCCCCAGGAAAGCCGCCTGGTTCACCACGCTCTCCAAGGAGCCAGACGCACATGCAGATGCCTGGAGAAGAACTGGAGAAACACCAAGACAACCGAAAACCACACCACCTACAAGGACGCCTTGACTGACTACCATAACCAGATCAGAGCCACCAAGAGGAACTTCATCCACAACAAAATCCTGGCCAACTCCACCAACTCCAAGGAACTTTTCAGTGTCATTCAGGAATTCACCAACCCACGCAGCGAAGCCACAGACATCACACCATCCCAAGACCTCTGCGACAAGCTTGGAACCTATTTCCACCTCAAGATCAAAAACCTCTACGACAACTTCATCGACCATCCACCAGGTGCCACAGACGGCCCCCCGCCCCCCAGAAACACCAGCCAGCCCACCATCTCCAACTGGACACCGATCACGGCCGAAGACACCGCCTCGACCATGAAAAGCATCCACTCGGGGGCCCCCACCGACCCCTGCCCCCCTCACATCTACCACAGAGCTGCGGCCGCCATCGCACCCGAACTACAACGCACCATCAACACCACCTTCAAAACAGGCACCTTCCCAGACGACTGGAAGCGCGCAGAAGTCAGACCCCTGCTCAAGAAGTCCACAGCTGACCCCACCGACCTCAAGAACTATCGGCCCATCTCGCTCCTCCCCTTCGCAGCCAAAGTTGCAGAGAAAACAGTCAACAGGAAACTGACCCGATTCATTGAAGAGAACGCCGTCCTCGACCCGTCCCAATTCAGATTCCGAAGCAACCACAGCACAGAGACCGCCCTACTCGCCGCCACAGACGACATCCGCACCCTCCAAGACCAAGGCCACTCCGCAGCCCTCATCCTACTCGACCTATCAGCGGCCTTCGACACCGTCTCCCACCGCACACTAGTCGCCAGACTACACAACGCAGGAATACAAGGAACAGCCCTGGACTGGATCCGATCATTCCTCACCGGAAGAAGCCAAAGGATCAGACTCCCACCCTTCCTCTCCGACCCCACGAAAATCACCTGCGGAGTCCCACAGGGTTCATCACTGAGCCCCACCCTCTTCAACATCTACATGACCCCCTCGCAGCCATCGTCCGACAACACGGCCTCAACATCGTATCCTACGCCGACGACACCCAGCTCATCCTCTCCCTCACCAAAGACCCCACCACTGCCAAACTCAACTTCCAGAAAGGAATGCAAGACGTCGCAGTCTGGATGACCAAGAGCTGCCTGAAGCTCAATGCCGAGAAGACAGAAGTCCTCGTCCTCGGTACCACCCCTTCTGCATGGGACAGCACCTGGTGGCCGACCGCCCTTGGAAGCCCACCTACTCCCTCAGACCACGCCAAGAACCTTGGCATCGTACTCGACTCATCACTCACCATGAACCGACAGGTCAACGCCGTCACCTTCAGCTGCTTCAACACCCTCCGCATCCTCCGCAAGACCTTCAAGTGGATCCCCCCTGAGTCAAGGAAGACAGTCACCCACGCACTCATCACCAGCAGACTGGACTATGGAAACGTACTCTACGCCGGCATCAACAAGTCCCTACTCTGCAAACTCCAAACAATACAGAACACCGCTGCCAGACTCGTCCTTGGCATCCCCCGAAACGAACATATCAGCCAACACCTACGAAGTCTCCACTGGCTCCCCATGGAGAAAAGAGTCACTTTCAAAATCCTCACTCACGCCTACAAATGCCTACACAACAACGGACCCAAATACCTCAACGACAGAATCAACTTCCACGTACCCAAAAGAAACCTCTGATCTTCCAACCTCGCACTGGCCGAAACCCTGCGCATCCACAGAGCCAGAGCAGGCGGAAGATCCTTCTCTCACATTGCAGCCAAGACCTGGAACGAGCTACCAGCAGACATCAGACGCGCCCCCTCCCTGAACACCTTCAGGAAGACCCTCAAGACCTGGCTCTTCGGCTAAACAGATCTGTGGACCCCCCCTCAGCGCCTTGAGACCCTCACGGGTGAGTAGCGCGCTTACAATTCCCTGATTGATTGATTGAGGGTTTGCGTGCTCACTCCACCAGAGCGAAAGATGTAACCACTGCGTTATCGCAAAGTAACCTTCCTGGACATCAGTCAGGCAGCAACATGGGCCTCCTTGCACACGTTCACAAAGCACTACTTTCTGGATCATCAGGTCTGTCGAGATGGGCATTTTGCCTGTTCGATCCTGCAGGACTTCCTCGTATGATATTGGTCCACTGACCCACCTCTGGGGATGATATTACTTGGGTATCTATTCTAAGGTTAGGAATCTGCAGCTAGTAGTCTCTATAAGATGAACAAGTTACCTTTGGTAACGCCTTATCTGATAGAGACACTATCTAGCTGCAGATTTCTTACCGACCCACCCATCCTCCCCGCTCTGCGACCGAATTTCTAGGGACAGGCTGTTCCTTTTACTGCCCTTGTTTTTTCCACACCAGTGGTCCGTGTTCTTCATGGCTCCGTGCTCCTGGCGTGGAAAGTCACAAAAAGAAACTGACGTCCGCACGCTGGGGTGGCGCCTATATAGGCACCGCATATGTCACTACCGGAGCAATGACGCTGACGATGCCACACTTAGCCGAACAACTCCACCTACCAACTTCCAGAGGTAATGCTCACGAAAAAAAATCCTGATCCAGTCTGATGCCTTGGGATAATTGTAAGGTAAGGAATCTGCAGCTAGAGTCTCTGCCAGATAAGGGGGTACTGAAGGTAAGTAACTTGTTTTTCACAAGGTGAGGAATCTGCTGTTAGAAGTATCTATCAGAAGAATAAGTTACCTAGCTATCTAATTGCATATACCTCACCGATCCTTCCGTCGCCCCATTCTGTGAACTGGACTCTTTTTCCATCTACAGAGGTCCCAATTTAGAGATCTGCACACTGGTTATGCCAATCTGCCGATAGCCTCTGGGTCTGAGGATGCAGACACCCTAAGTAAGTGCATGGGTGGTGCTTATATGCAGCTCCGCTTGCCACTTCCAGAGTAGAACAACGTGAGCGCAGAAACGCATAATGCCACCTACTGGTGTGCAGGATTACTGCTTTGAAGTTTCTGGATCCGGTCTGACGCTTGGCGAATTTTCACAAGGTGAGGAATCTGACGTTACATAGAGTATCTGCCAGAAAGACCATTACCGAAGGTTAGTAACTTGTTCATCAAGCTCTCCCTGCAAAGTCTGTCCAGGCAGGTCCTGTATCTAGAAATTGATATACTTGTACCCACCCTCACACCACTGTGGAACTCAAAGCCCACTGCCAATCCCACTGTCCCGAATAATTTTCGTCCAATCTCTCTCCTCCCTCTTTCTGTTAAGATTCTGGAGGAACATGTTAACATGGCCATTACCATGTTTTTGGTACACATTTTAATCATTAATCCAGCTCAGTCCGGGTTTAGATCATTATATAACTGTCACAGGGTCGAGGTTGTCATAGGGAAAGAGATACCATACTCCCCGATGTTTGTGGCGAATAAGGTACTATTCCTTCCTGCACAGGCTTCGTCTCCTGCCTGTCCCTTTAAAACTACGGAGCCCAACATCCAAGAAGAGGGAGTTCCTCAAACGCTTATGACGAGCCTACCCCCTGGCCAATGGGGGAGACGGAACAGCGCTGACGAATACGGAAAAGGTCTCAGGAACTGACCCTGGCGTCGGAACGAGACCCGGACAACGCGGAGAGACGCCAGAGAACTGGAGAGCGTGCACTACAACCGGGATATCCATTCCAGCGGAAAGCGTAGAAATCGTCCCCGAAGGGGAGGAGACGCCAGGAGGCCATTGGTCCCAAGATTTGCCACGCTCCCGGAGGAGCGTGGCTGACCAAGGTACGGCTCCGGATGCGAGGGTTCACGGGGAACCGGGTGGGGAAGCAAAAGAAGTAAGGGGAGGACACACCTCTAATAATAAGACGAGAGCCGGTGAATTGACCGGACTTCACTTGGTGGTGGTATATTGTCTTTTTTGGGTGATACCTCCCGCACTGTTACCCTACCCTACAAGCTATTATCGTTTTCTCGACGGTCACCTGTGGCTTTCTTTTTCTTCCGAGGGGCATAATCTCTACAACATGACCGAGTAGAACCCCGAATTCAAGGAAAGAAGAAGAACTCCAACCGAGGCCCACAACCCCTTGAATGGAAGGATTCGGACTATATGAAGGACTTATCAAGTTCTCAATAATAAAAAAAGGAACTTAAAGAGCCAAGTAGCATGTTTCCTTCCGGGGTTTTACCCCTTCCTCAACATCCTGCTGACAATAACACAGTCTGCGCAAGTGGAAGTGGTAGACGAGTTACACTGGCTATTGGACAAAGTGCGAATAGCAGCTTTAATAGTTCATGACCTTTCTGCCACTTTCAGCTCCATTTCCTGGATAACCTTGTTGATCCAACTGTATGAGTTTGGGATCACTTGTCTATAAGTAGCTGACATATCTGCAGGATAGAACTAATGCAATCAAAATCTCTTTGTGCGATTCTGTATTTAAGTATGAGAATCAAGGCGTCCCTCAGGATTCCTCTCTAAAGCCACACCTTGCTTGTCCACATTGCACCACTTGCAAGCTTAGTATCTTAAGGCATAGGTATTAATGGCAGTGAGGTACTGGTACTGCTGCGAAGATCTTAAGGCATAGGCACTAATGACAATTGGGTACTGGTACTGAGGATAGACTCTTAAGGCATAGGTGCTAATGACAGTGACTTACTTACACTAGTGCCACAAACATAAAGCAGTGGACTAATAGCACTAATGATCGCATGGTCAGTGGACAGGCAGTGATAATGATGAACACTGGGTCACAGATACTGTGAGAATTTGCTGTAGGGTTGTCTTTTGAAAGATAGGGCAGATTTTCGATTATACAATCAAAGTTTGCATAATAGAAGTGCTGGTGGAGACCTCTCCAAATATTTGTTAAAATAAAGTTGCAGATGTACCTTGGGAAGAATAGTCTCTCACTTGGGGAAGTTCCCTGAAGTGAGTATATTTCTGCATATGAAAAAGTGGAGTTGATTCTGATTTTCCCCTAACTAATGGTTATCACTACCATTCTGCATTAAGTGTTATTGGAGTGAAAGTAGGTATGTGGGCCAGGCCTCCTCGTGTCACTGAATGAATGAATAGCGCCCTTCATGGAACTGGAATAAGAGTTGGTATTCATGGGCAAAATAGGAAAAACTTATTTTCATAGCCCTGCTGCGAGGCTTGTGAGAAGTGTTAACACTTGCAAAGTACTTTTCTAATTTAGCTGAACCAGATAAACATTGGCAGTATGGATTTAAATGGTGCTGTTTTGCTGAGAAAATAAATCAATTCAGTGTTGCCATACTTGGCAAAATTGCTGATATGCCCAACTAGCAACGCTAGCTCATGTGATATTGGAAGTATGCTCTTACTGTGATAAATTTTCCGAAAATCACCAAGGAGTTTAGTTAATCTGAAATCATAACAGTTTTAGTTCATTTCTATTTTTAGGTATATTTTTGCTGCCTGTGCAAGGGACGTCCAAAGACCCAGGGCTGAAACTGATGGCACGGTGAGGAAACACTGAGCATTCCAGTCACTTTCTGCTTTTTCAGTGAGAGGAACTCCCAATAAGCATATATTTTATTTACGTTTATTGTAGCTGAATCACAGTTATATAACATTTAAAATCATTGAAACATAACTTTCACGTTAAGAGTCATGCGACCAAGCATTGCATATTGAATAAGTCATTTAGTGATAAGAGGAAAACGCACAACCTCCCCCCCCACCACAGATTAAACAAATTATTTACCTAAACATTAGTGACTAATATAAATAAGGTTTGTATAGCTGTCTAAATCAATAAAAAAACTGAAACTTATAGCCTAACGTCATCACAAATATATTTTAGAGTAACTAGCATACCCTATTAGAAATGAAATGAAGCCTATTCTGAACTCTGGACAATTCCATGCAACCTGTAAAAAAATTAGTATTCAGAAATAGGGTACCATCTTCTTCAAAGCAGCAACATCCTTGCCTACGCCTTCCCCAATTACTAGGCTGTGATATATTGGATTGTATATGCAGATATGCATCAGGCTTAATTTGTAGGTGGTCCTAACAGTGTTACTCTTAGGTTTGGTATTTCTCCCACCCTCAGCCTGTGGGTTACAGTGTTGCTGAGAAGGAAAACTCCTGTAGCTACATATCTGAAAGAGACACGTTAGTGACAGATTCCTTACCTTAGAATATCCCCAGGCGTCAGGCTGGATCCGGAAAGTTTTTGCGTAGCAGTACCCTTGCGCGTCGGTAGGCGGCGTCGTGCGGCTCCGCATCCGTCGTCGGCGTCGTGATTGCCGGGATGACGTCGCGGGCAGTACTTAGACGCCGCCCCTGCGCGCTGACGTCAGTTCTTCTTTTTCCGCGCCAGTAAGCGCAGATCCGGGAAGAGCAGTGGCCTAGTCAATTTTTGACTAAATTTTTGGTGATTTTTTTCACTGTTTCTTTTCGAGTCTTCTCGACTCCTAGGTGTCGGTAGGGATGCCCGGCTTCAAGCCATGCGACGTCTGTGGTCGAATGATGTCGATCACAGACCCGCACTTAGTCGTGCCCTGACTGCCGGGCCTTACACCTGAAGGCTTTGCGAGAGCAGTGTCGAAAGCTCCTCGAGGTCCGGCAGTCGGCTCCGCGCCGCACCAAGCCCCGGTCCCGTGAGAGGTCGAGGGGCCGGTCGCGGAGCCCCCGCCGGTCGTCGGAGTCCAAGTCTTCGCACTCCTCGGGTAAGTCGAAGCACAAGAAGTCTAAGAAGCATCATCGCTCTAAGACTTCGCCTCGCCGGTCTCGCGACTCGGCTGAGGCCCCAGTCGGCACCGTCCCCGCCGCCCCGGACATGCCTGTAGAGCCGCCCCGAATTACCCGTTCTTTCCGGGTTCGGGGGCGACTCCGGCCGAAATACAGGAATTCCTGTCGGCCATGGCCCGCCTCTTCGGGCCTTCAGGTCCCTCCGGTGCGCCTTCGGGCCCCGCGGGCCCTGATGGGGTTGCCCCGGCGCCGCCGTCGACTCCGGTCCGGCGCCGCCTGTCCCACCAGCCTTCATCCCGGCCTCGGCTCCGGCCCCGGCCTCGATCCCGGCTCCGGTGGTACCGCAACCCCGGTTTACCTAACCACGCCTCCGCCGACGCCCCCGGTGCCGTTCCTGACGCCGTCCGGGGCTCCGGACGGCGTCGGTCCCCGGCTCTCTCCGGCTCCGGACATGGAGCCGGACCGACGTCGCTCGACGCCGGCTCCGGCGCCGATGAGACCTTGGGTCCCAAATGTCCCTCCTCCTCCATAGTTTGAACAAGAGGAGGACCAGGAGAGCTGGGAGGGGTCTGAGGGACCCTCTCACACAACAGTGTGAGTATGATCCGGACTGGGCTGAGGAACTTGGGGATGCCAGTGGTCTAGACACCTCCCCTGACACTGGCATGCTGTCTCCTCCCGTGGCTACGGAGGAGGGAGCTAATTTTGCAACGGTGTTGCGTAGAGCAGCTGGAGCCTTACATCTCCAGTTGCCTACTGTGGCCGGTCAGGACTAACCTCCTGACAGAAGTGCTTCAGCCGGCGGCTTCCTCTTCGGAGACTGTGCTGCCGTTTAATGATGCACTCACTGACGTTCTTTGGGTGCCTGGTCCAAACCCACCACAGGGGCTCCTGTGGATAGGAACGTGGCCCGACGCCATCGCCCTGCTCCGGGCGACCCCTTGTTTCTCTCCGAACATCCCACCCCTGAGAGCTTGGTTGTCCAAGCCTCTGCCTCCCAAACCGCCTTCCCTACCGCCCTCCGGATAGGGAATCCAAACGCCTGGACCAATTTGGGAAGAAGGCTTTTCTTCCTCCAGTGCTGGCTTGCGGTCCGTCAACACCGCTTGCCTTTTGGGCCGATATACCCACTCCCTGTGGGATTCGGTGGCGGCTGTTTTGCCGCAGTGTTCTGAGGAGGTCCAGACACTGCTTACCCGCGCCATTGCGGAAGGGCGAGATGCGGCTAAATACACCATCCGTTGTGGCCTTGATACCGCCGACTCGCTGGGCAGATCGCTTGCGACGACGGTGGCGCTACGTCACCACGCCTGGCTGAGAACAACTGGTTTCTCGGGTGATGTCCAGAATACACTCATGGACATGCCCTTTGATGGAGTCGGTCTTTTTGGTTCAAAGGCAGACCATGCGCTGGAGCGGTTTAAGGACTCACGGGCTACGGCCAAGTCCCTGGGCCTTTCTGTTGTACGCCCTCCGCTCACCTCTGCTTTTCGCCCCTTTCGTGGCCACGGAAGGGGCGCCCAGTCACGTCAGCTGCCCAGCCACCGGCCCGCGCAGCAAGCGTCTACGCGTGGCCGAGGACGTGGATACCGCCGTGGCGGTTCGGGCAACCAGCGTGTGGGTCAGGCCACCACCTCCAACCCGTCCGCGGCCTCCAAGCCCTCCTAGTCCCTCCTTTCCGGTGCACAGCACGCCAGTTGGGGGCAGGGTCCGCCATCACCTTCACCACTGGCGTCCCATCACCTCGGACAGGTGGGTCTTGGACATTGTCCGAAGGGGCTACTCCCTCCCCTTCGAGACCACCCCCCCAGCCATGCCACCTCAATTCCACCGCATGTCAGGGGATCACTTGGTACTTCTGCAGAAGGAAGTCACGGCTCTCTTGGCGAAGAGGGCCATCGAGCATGTTCCGACCCCAGAAGTAGGACGTGGTTGCTACTCCCACTACTTCCTGGTGCCCAAAAAGGACAAGGAGGACATGCGTCCTATCTTGGACCTCCTAAACGTCAATCGCTTCCTCCGGAAGGAGAAGTTCAAGATGCTCACCCTAGCTCAGGTCTTGACTGCCCTCGACCCTGGAGACTGGTTGGTAGCGTTGGACTTGCAGGACGCTTATTTTCACATCCCCGTCCTGCCGGCCCACCGGCGTTACCTGCGGTTCACGGTAGGCCTCGAGCATTTTCAGTTCACCGTGCTCCCCTTTGGCCTTACAAGTGCCCCTCGGGTGTTCACGAAAGTGATGGCGGTGGTCGCAGCTCATCTGCACCGGGCAGGGGTTCCAGTCTTCCCCTACCTCGACGACTGGCTGCTGAAGGCGGGCTCGTCCCAGGCAGTCGTCTCCCACCTCCAGACTACAGCCGAACTCCTGCACTCGCTGGGGTTCTCCATCAATGTGCCGAAGTCGCATCTGATTCCTTCTCCATAGCTCCTTTTCATCGAAGCAGTTCTGGACACGACGCAGTTTCGGGCCTATCCTCCCGAACGGCGAGTCCGGGATATTCAGGCTATGATTCCGATCTTTCAGCCTTTATCCTGGGTTTCGGTACAGATGACCCTGAGGCTGCTGGGCCTCATGGCCTCCTGCATCCTGCTGGTCAATCATGCCAGATGGCATATGCGGGCTCTGCAGTGGGACCTGAAGTTCCAGTGGGCGCAGCACCGGGCCAACCTGTCCGATCACGTCCAGATATCGGAGGGGACTGCACTACAGTTGCAGTGGTGGCTCTCGAACCGGCAATGGGTCATGGGCAGATCCCTCTCCCTTCCCCAGCCAGAGCACACAGTTGTGACGGACGCGTCCCTTCTGGGATGGGGCGGTCACATGGGAGAGGCGGAGATCAGAGGCCTCTGGTCTCCGGCGGAGTCCCGGCTCCATATCAACCTTCTGGAGCTCCGGACGATCCGACTTGCACTCAAGGCATTCCTTCCCTCTGTCAAAGGGAAGGTAGTGCAGGTGTTCACAGACAACACCACCGCCATGTGGTACTGCAACAAACAAGGCGGGGTGGGGTCGTGGACCCTCTGTCAGGAGGCTCTGCGCCTCTGGACATGGCTGGAACATCAGGGCATGTTCCTGATGGTTCAACACCTGGCAGGTTCCCTGAACCCCAGGGCGGACGAACTCAGCCGCAGGTGCATGATGGATCACGAATGGCGTCTTCACTCGGAAGTGGCGCAAGGACTCTTTCTACAGTGGGGAGAGCCTTGGTTAGATCTTTCCGCCACCGAAGAGAACGCGCAATGTCATCAGTTCTGCGCGTTGGAATTTCCAAGGCGGCACTCGCTCGGCGACGCTTTTCGTCGCGAGTAGAGTTGCGGTCTGTTGTACGCTTTTCCGCCTATACCACTTCTACCCAGAGTGTTGAAGAAGATTCGGCGCGACCGGGCCCAAGTCATCCTTGTGGCTCCGGACTGGGCTCGAAGAGTTTGGTATCCCGAGCTACTCAGTATGAGCGTCGATCCCCCGATACGTCTTCCTCTTCGGGAGGATCTTCTGTCGCAGCAACAGGGGACGGTCCTCCACCAGAACCTGTCCAGTCTCCACCTGCTTGCGTGGAGATTGAGCGGCGGCAGTTGATTCCTTTCGACTTGCCTCTCGAAGTTTGTGATGTGATTCTGGCAGCCAGGCGTCCCTCCACTAAGGTGGTATACGCCTGCAGGTGGAACAAGTTTGTGGCATGGTGCACAGCAAAGGCTGTGAATCCCCTCTCTGCCCCTCTTTCTGAGGTTCTTCTGTTCCTTCTTTCTCTGGCCCAACAGGGTTCTGCCCTGGGTACCATCAAGGGCTATCTTTGTGCGATCTCGGCCTTCCTCAGGCTCCCTGATCAGCCCTCTCTTTTAAGTCCCCTGTTGTTAACAGGTTTCTGAAAGGCATTACACACCTCTTCCCTCCTGTTCCGTTTGTCATGCTTCAGTGGGACTTAAACTTGGTTCTTACCTTTTAATGTGCGCTCCCTTTGAGCCTCTACATAACTGTCCTCTTCGTCTTCTTACTTTGAAGACAGCCTTTCTGGTGGCCATCACCTCCGCTCGGCGGGTGAGTGAGCTCCAGGCTCTATCATGCAAACCTCCCTTTCTGTCTGTCCATCCAGACAAGGTTGTTCTTAGGACGCGTCCGTCCTTCTTGCCAAAGGTGGTTACTGCCTTCCACATTGGGCAGACCATCACTTTGCCCACCTTCTTTCCGCCTCCGCATCCTTCCAGAGAGGAAGAGAGGCTCCACCGTCTGGACCCAAAACGTGCGCTTTCTTTTTATATCAACCGCACACAACACTTCCGGGTGGATGACCAGCTCTTTGTTGGCTACGTGTGCGCCAAAAAAGGTCGGGCGGTGCACAAGAGAACCATCTCCCGCTGGGTCACCTTGTGTATCAAAGCCTGCTATTCTTTGGCTAAGAAGGAGCCTCCTGTTGGGCTGCGTGCCCATTCCACCAGGGCAACGGCTGCTACCACGGCTTTAGGCCGCGGTGTTCCGCTGCAGGATATATGTCAGGCAGCTACGTGGGCCTCGCTGCACACGTTTACCAAGCATTACTGCCTTGACAGCCAGGTCCGGAGGGACGGCTTCTTTGGCCGTTCTGTCCTCCGGGACTTCCTTGTCTGATCTTTGTTCGCAGACCCACCACCGGGGTTGGTATTGCTGGGGTATCTATTCTAAGGTAAGGAATCTGTCACTAACGTGTCTCTTTCAGATGCACAAGTTACTAACTTGTGTAACGATATATCTGTAAGAGACAGTAGTTAGTGACAGATTCTTACCGCCCACCCATCCTCCCCGTTCTGCGAACTGATTTCTAGGGTTAAGGACATCCCTTTCAGGGCCCTAGTATTTTTCAGACACCTATGTCAGCTTCTTGCATGGCTCTGCGTTCCTGGCGCGGAAAGACGTGTACAGAACTGACGTCAGCGCGCAGTTAGTAACTTGTGCAACAGACGTCGCAGGCAGGTTTATGTCAATCAGTGGCCTTCCTACCCTCAGTGGGTACACACTTCACCATTATCTTTTTCTCACCCATCCAGTGTTGCTAAGAACCTGCTTCTCACACTCAAATGACCCACTACATCAGGCTCTGCCCTGTTGTCCTTCTACATTTATTCCGGTGTTCTTACTCTCAACCTGTTTTCATTCATATATGTATGGTAGCTTATGCTGCAGCGCTCCCATTGTAAGTTGTGTGCCACATCATCAGGTGTTTGCTGCAGCTGGCTTGCATATGCTCTGGAACTTTCATTTGAAGAATAGTCTTTTATTTTATTTATAAAGTATTTTATAGCGCGAACATGACCCGTGAGGGTATTGGAGCGCTTTACAGGGGGAGGAGTGAATAACCAGTAAAGACACAGAAATAAAACGCAGATACGACATAAATGCAATCATAGAAGAATAACAAATTGAAGGACGCGACCTCCCTAGGAGATCAGAAGGAACTAGTCATGATCAACAAAATAAGAATACACCAGGTAAGATGAATCGATTTAGAGTATGATTTCAATTTTAGGCCAACCATTTGTTCATCAGAAATGTTTTCACTGGGTGTATGTTTAGCATCCATTGGTACAAAGTCCCTCCTCAGCCCTCTGGCATGCTCACAGAATAAATATAGCCATATCTCACAGGATAGGAATCAAGAGGTGATTGAGAGACATGGAAGCATCATAGTACCAACCACTTGACAGTGAAACAGCCTGGCCCTCAGCTTGGGGGTCAACCTCCCTGATCCTGTGCAAGTGGTGCGAGTATTCCCGGAAAGAGTGAAAGTACCAGGATAGTTTAACCATTTTTCACTCAATATAATGACAACCTGTTTCGGTCTCGGGACCAAACTTCCAATGATGCAGAGACTAAGTTGCATACCCTGAACAAGTCCTGAGCCACTATTGCACTGTGAGGTTGAGTCGGTTCTCTCCTGGGTGCAGTGTTGCTAATTTGTTGAATAGAAATGTTGGACATGCCTCCCTTTGTGAGTGCGAGTCAAGGGATTCAGTCTCAGTTGCCCCTGTGACTGTGGAGTCGCACCGAGATGCAAAGCCTAGCTTCTTTATTGGACACACAGTGTCACAGTTCAGCCCCGATAGGAATCACCCAACTTCTGATTCGTCCACTGCAGTTGAACTTAGCTCCCACTCAGTGCAGTAGGTAGCATAAAGGGATAAATCTGACAAGTGAGAAGCCTCATGATAAGAGGAAATGAAAGACGTATGAGCACCCCTATCTCTTCCTGCACTGCTAATGTCAGTATAGCTGCCTTTCCATTAATCCCAGAGATACCTGGCAGTCTATTAGGGATGACCTAGGCCGAAGTGCATCTATCCCTCAGGCATTCAACTGTATCAGTGGCAAGGCACCATCCTCTTGCAAAGATTGTCTTATCAGATGAAAATCCATCTACAACATTTCTGGTCCTCTCCTAGAGTAATGCTTATTCCTGTATCTGGTATTGTCTGGAATAGGGAGAGGCAGATGCCGAGCCTGTTTTACTTCTGAATACTCACCTTTTATGCTAATGGCCTTTTCTCATATACTCTAATTATACTTAACAAAACCAATAAGCCACAAATACTCTATAGAAAGTAACCCCTCATTTCAGTGTATCATTGCCACAAATATCTGTTTGACTCAGAGCGGGTATTCTTCTTTTCCCAACTTATGGGAACATTGCAAGACTCTCAACACATTTAATTAATTGCTTTCAAAAGGTTTAAGCCTAGTTTGAAGCATAGTACAACCATGTGTGCATATCATTAACTCTTTCATTTCTTCCCCTTTTTTGTCTTTTTATTAGAACATGCTGCAGTTTAAATTTGTTTCCATTTATCTGAAAGAAACACGTAGTGATAGATTCCTTACCTTAGAATATCCCCAGGCGTCAGTCTGGATCCGGAAAGTTTTCGTCAGCAGTACCCCTGCGCGTCGGAAGGTGGCGTCGTGCGGCTCCGCGTCCGTCGTAGGCATCGTGATCGCCGGGATGACGTCGCGGCAGCTACTTAGATGCCGCCCTCGCGCACTGACGTCCGTTCTTTCTTTTTCCGCGCCAGCAAGCGCAGATCCGGAGAGAGCGGTACCCCCAGTCTTTTTTGACTGAGTTTTTTTGAGATTTTTTGTCTCACCTTTTTGAGTCGATACGACTCCTGGTGCAGTTAGGGATGCCCGGGTTTAAGTCTTGCGAGGACTGTCATCGGATGATGTCGTTGACGGACCCGCACCGTGCGTGTCTCTTCTGCCTGGGGTGCGACCACGACCCCAAGTCGTGCCCCGACTGCCGGTCCATGGCACCGAAGTCTTTGCGGGAGCGGTCCCGAAAGCTGCTTGAAGCCCGGCAGTCGGCTCCGCGCCATGAAAGGTCCCGGTCCAGAGGGAGGTCGAGGGACCGGTCGCGGAGCCACCACCATCGGAAGTCGCCCGAATCAAAGTCTTCGCACACGGGGTCAGGTAAGGGGAAGCGCCAAAAGAAGTCGAAGAAACGCCATCGTTCCCCGACTTCCCCTCGCCAGTCGCGCGACTTGGCTGAGGGTGCGGGTGGTGCCACCCCCGGGGCTCCGGCGGAGCCTACGCAGTCGCCAGTGACCTACCCGCCCTTCCCGGGTTCATCGGCGACTCCGGCCCAGGTGCAGGAATTCCTGTCCGCTATGGCTCGCCTATTTGGGCCGTCGGGCCCCTCCGGTGCGCCTTCGGGCCCCATGGGCCCAACTGGGAGTCCTCGCCCTTTGACGCCGGCGGCTCCGGCCCCGCTGTCGGCTCCGGCCTCGGCACCGCAGGACTCCCGTGGATCCCGGTCGACGCCGGTTGACCTCGTGACACCTCCACCGACGTCGGAACCACGTTTCACGTCACCCGGCACACCGGACGTCGTCCCCCCCGGTTTCAGCCCCGAAGTGGAGACGGTGTCGACCGACGCCGATTCCGACGCCGTTTGGGAATCTGTTTCCCTATCTCCATCCTCCTCCTTTTAGGCCTGTACAACAGCATGAGGAGGAAGGAGAGGACTGGGAGGGGTCTGAGGACCCTCTCGCTGCTCAATGCGTGTATGACCCGGACTGGGCAGAGGAGTTTGGGGATGCCAGTGGTCTGGACACCTCTCCAGACCTTGGCATGCTGTCTCCTCCTACGGTGGCTACGGAGGAGGGTGCTTCTTTTTCTGTGGAGTTGCTTAGGGCAGCCGGGGCTCTCCACCTCGAGCTACCTACTGTGGCTGTCAGGACTAACCTCCTGACGAAAGTGCTTCAGCCAGCAGTTACCTCTGCGGAACCACTGCTGCCCTTTAATGACGCACTTTCGGACGTTCTTTTGGGCTCTTGGTCCAGGCCCAACACAGGGGCTCCTGTGGACAGGATCTGAAAGAGACAGGTTAGTGACAGATTCCTTACCTTAGAATATCCCCAGGCGTCAGGCTGGATCCGGAAAGTTTTTTGCGTAGCAGTACCCTTGCGCGTCGGTAGGCGGCGTCGTGCGGCTCCGCGTCCGTCGTCGGCGTCGTGATCGCCGGGATGACGTCGCGGGCAGTACTTAGGCGCCGCCCCTGCGCGCTGACGTCAGTTCTTCTTTTTCCGCGCCAGCAAGCGCAGATCCGGGAAGAGCAGTGCCCTGGTCATTTTTTGACCAAACTTTTTGGTGAATTTTTCACTGTTTTTCTCAATCGACTTCAAGGTGTCGTAGGGATGCCCGGGTTTAAACGTTGCGGCGCCTGTGCTCGGATGATGTCCGTCACAGACCCGCATTGGGAGTGTCTCTTCTGCCTCGGCCGAGGCCACGACACGGAGTCTTGTACCGACTGCCAGGCCCTCAACCCGAAAGCTTTGCGAGAGCGGTCTCGAAAGCTCCTCGAGGCCCGGCATTCGGCTCCGTGGAAGCCCCGGTCGCGTGAGAGGTCCAGGGGTCGATCGCGGAGTCCACACCGGTCGTCGGCATCGAAGTCTTCTTCGTCCGGTAAGTCGAAACACAAAAAGTCCAAAAGCATCGTCGCTCTAGGACTTCGCCTCGCCGGTCTCGCGACTCGGCTGAGGCCCCTCCCGGCACCGTCCCCGCGGCCCCGGACATGCCTGTGGAGTCGCCCCCGCAATACCCGTCCTTCCCGGGTCCGGGGCGGATCCGGCCCAAGTGCAGGAATTCCTGTCGGCCATAGCCCGCCTCTTCGGGCCTCAAGGTCCCTCCGGTGCGCCTTCGGGCCCCGCGGGCCCTGATGGGGTTGCTCCGGCGTCGCCGACGGCTCCGGCCCCGGCGTCGCACGTGCCTCCAGCCTCGATCCCGGCTCCGGCTTCGGCCCCGGCCTCGATCCCGGCTCCGCAACCCCCATCGACGCCGGTCGACCTAACGACACCTCCGCCGGCGCCGATGTCTCCGGTGCCGTTCTCGACGCCGCCTGGGGCTCCGGGCAGCGTCGTCCCCCAGTTCCTTCCGGCTCCGGACATGGACCCGGACCGACGTCGCTCGACGCCGGTTCCGGCGCCGATGAGACCTTGGGTCCCAAATGTCCCTCCTCCCCCTTATTTTGAACCTGAGGAGGACCAGGAGGACTGGGAGGGGTCTGATGACCCTCTGACACAACAGTGTCAGTACGATGAGGACTGGACAGAGGGTCTAGGGGATGCCAGTGGTCTAGATACTTCCCCTGACACTGGCATGCTGTCTCCTCCCGTGGCTACGGAGGAGGGAGCCAATTTTGCAACGGTGTTGCGTAGGGCGGCTGGAGCCTTACATCTCCAACTCCCTACTGTGGCGGTCAAGACTAATCTCTTGACAGAGGTGCTTCAGCCGGCAGCCTCCTCTACGGAGACTGTGCTGCCGTTTAACGACGCCCTCACTGACGTTCTTTTGGGCGCCTGGTCCAAGCCCAACACAGGGGCTCCTGTGGATAGGAACGTGTCCCGACGCCATCGCCCAGCTCCGGGCGACCCCCTGTTTCTCTCTGTCCACCCCACCCCTGAGAGCTTGGTTGTCCAAGCCTCCGCTTCCCAAACCGCCTTCCCTACCGCCCCTCCGGATAGGGAATCCAAACGCCTGGATCAATTTGGGAAGAAGGGTTTTTCTTCCTCCAGTGCTGGCTTGCGGTCCATCAACACCGCTTGCCTTTTGGGCCGATATACCCACTCCTTGTGGGATTCGGTGGCGAATGTTTTGCCCCAGTGTTCTGAGGAGGTCCAGACACTGCTTTCCCGCGCCATTGCGGAAGGAAGGGATGCGGCCAAATACACAATCCGATGTGGCCTTGATACCGCCGACTCGCTGGGCAGGTCTATTGCAACGACGGTGGCGCTACGACGCCACGCCTGGCTGAGAACCACTGGTTTTTCAGGGGATGTCCAGAATACTCTCATGGACATGCCCTTTGATGGAGTCGGTCTTTTTGGGTCCAAAGCAGACCATGCGTTGGAGCGCTTTAAGGACTCACGGGCTACTGCAAAGTCTCTGGGCCTTTCTGCTACACGCCCTCCGCTGACTTCTGCTTTTCGCCCCTATCGTGGCCACGGTAGGGGCGCCCTTCACGTCAGCAGCCCAGCCACCGGCCCGCGCAGCAGGCGTCTTCGCGTGGCCGAGGACGTGGATTCCGCCGTGGCGGATCGGGCAACCAGCGTGCGGGTCAGGCCACCACCTCCAACCCGTCCACGGCCTCCAAACCCTCCTAGTCCCTCCTTTCAGGTGCACAGTACGCCGGTAGGGGGCAGGGTCCGCCATCACCTTCCCCACTGGCGTACCATCACCTCGGACAGGTGGGTCTTGGACATTGTCCGAAGGGGCTACTCCCTCCCTTCGAGTCCACTCCCCAGCCATGCCACCTCAATTCCACCGCATGTCAGGGGATCACTTGGTACTTCTGCAGAAGGAAGTCACGGCCCTCTTGGCCAAGAGGGCCATCGAGCATGTTCCGACCCCAGAAGTAGGACGTGGTTGCTACCACTACTTCCTGGTGCCCAAAAAGGACAAGGAGGACATGCGTCCTATCTTGGACCTCCGGAACGTCAATCGCTTCCTCAGGAAGGAGAAGTTCAAGATGCTCACCCTAGCTCAGGTCTTGACTGCCCTCGACCCTGGAGACTGGTTGGTAGTGTTGGACTTGCAGGACGCATATTTCCACATCCCCGTCCTGCCGGCCCACCGGCGTTACCTTCGGTTCACGGTAGGCCCCGAGCATTTTCAGTTCACCGTGCTCCCCTTTGGCCTTACCAGTGCCCCTCGGGTGTTCACGAAAGTGTTGGCGGTGGTCGCAGCTCATCTGCGCCGGGCAGGGGTTTCAGTCTTCCCCTACCTCGACGACTGGCTGCTGAAGGCGGGCTCGTCCCAGGTAGTCGTTTCCCACCTCCAGACTACGACCGAACTCCTGCACTCGCTGGGGTTCTCCATCAATGTGCCGAAGTCGCATCTGATTCCTTCTCCACAGCTCCTTTTCATCGGAGCAGTTCTGGACACGACGCAGTTTCGGGCCTATCCTCCCGAACGGCGAGTCCGGGATATTCAGGCTATGATTCCGATCTTTCAGCCTTTATCCTGGGTTTCGGTACGGATGACCCTGAGGCTGCTGGGCCTCATGGCCTCCTGCATCCTGCTGGTCAATCATGCCAGATGGCATATGAGGGCTCTGCAGTGGGACCTGAAGTTCCAGTGGGCGCAGCACCAGGGCAACCTGTCCGATCACGTCCAGATCTCGGAGGGGACTGCAAAACAGTTGCAGTGGTGGCTCTCGAACCGGCAATGGGTCATGGGCAGATCCCTCTCCCTTCCCCAGCCAGAGCACACAGTTGTGACGGACGCGTCCCTTCTGGGATGGGGCAGTCACATGGGAGAGGCGGAGATCAGAGGCCTCTGGTCTCCGGCGGAGTCCCGGCTCCATATCAACCTTCTGGAGCTCCGGGCGATCCGACTTGCACTCAAGGCATTCCTTCCCTCTGTCAAAGGGAAGGTAGTGCAGGTGTTCACAGACAACACCACCGCCATGTGGTACTGCAACAAACAGGGCGGGGTGGGGTCGTGGACCCTTTGTCAGGAGGCTCTGCGCCTCTGGACATGGCTGGAACATCAGGGCATGTTCCTGATGGTTCAACACCTGGCAGGTTCCCTGAACGCCAGGGCGGACGAACTCAGCCGCAGGTGCATGATGGATCACGAATGGCGTCTTCACTCGGAAGTGGCGCAAGGACTCTTTCTACAGTGGGGAGAGCCTTGGTTAGATCTATTCGCCACCGAAGAGAACGCGCAATGTCATCAGTTCTGCGCGTTGGAATTTCCAAGGCGGCACTCGCTCGGCGACGCTTTTCGTCACGAGTGGAGTTGCGGTCTATTGTACGCCTTTCCGCCTATACCACTTCTACCCAGAGTGTTGAAGAAGATTCGGCATGACCGGGCCCAAGTCATTCTTGTGGCTCCGGACTGGGCTCGAAGAGTTTGGTATCCCGAGCTACTCAATATGAGCGTAGATCCCCCGATCCGTCTGCCTCTTCGGGAGGATCTTCTGTCGCAGCAGCAGGGGACGGTCCTCCACCCGAACCTGTCCAGCCTCCACCTGCTTGCGTGGAGATTGAGCGGCGGCAGTTGATTCCTTTCGACTTGCCTCCCGAAGTTTGTGATGTGATTCTGGCAGCCAGGCGTCCCTCCACTAAGGTGGTATACGCCTGCAGGTGGAACAAATTTGTGGCATGGTGCACAGCAAAGGCTGTGAATCCCCTTTCTGCCCCTCTTTCTGAGGTCCTTCTGTTCCTTCTCTCTCTGGCCCAACAGGGTTCTGCCCTGGGTACCATCAAGGGTTATCTTTGTGCTATCTCGGCCTTCCTCAGGCTCCCTGATCAGCCCTCCCTTTTCAAGTCCCCTGTTGTTAACAGTTTCTTAAAAGGCATTACACACCTCTTCCCTCCTGTTCCGTTTGTAATGCCTCAGTGGGACTTGAACTTGGTTCTTACCTTTGTAATGTGCGCTCCCTTTGAGCCTCTACATAACTGTCCTCTTCGTCTTCTGACTCTGAAGACAGCCTTTCTGGTGGCCATCACCTCCGCTCGGCGGGTGAGTGAGCTCCAGGCTCTATCTTGTAAACCTCCCTTTTTTGTCTGTTCATCCAGACAAGGTTGTTCTTCGGACGCGTCCGTCCTTCTTGCCAAAGGTGGTTACTGCTTTCCACATTGGGCAGACCATCACTTTGCCCACCTTCTTTCCGCCTCCGCATCCTTCCAGAGAGGAAGAGAGGCTCCACCGTCTGGACCCAAAACGTGCGCTCTCATTCTATATCGACCGCAAAAAAACACTTCCGGGTGGATGACCAGATCTTTGTTGGCTACGTGGGCGCCAAAAAAGGTCGGGCGGTGCACAAACGAACTATCTCCCGCTGGGTTACTTTGTGCATCAAGACCTGCTATTCTTTGGCTAAGAAGGAGCCTCCTGTTGGGCTGCGTGCCCATTCCACCAGGGCAACGGCTGCTACCACGGCCTTGGGCCGCGGTGTTCCGCTGCCGGTTATCTGTCAGGCAGCTACGTGGGCCTCGCTGCACACGTTTACAAAGCATTACTGCCTTGACAGTCAGGTCCGGAGGGACGGCTTCTTTGGCCGTTCTGTCCTCCAGGACTTCCTTGTCTGATCTTTGTTCGCAGACCCACCACCGGGGTTGGTATTGCTGGGGTATCTATTCTAAGGTAAGGAATCTGTCACTAACGTGTCTCTTTCAGATGCACAAGTTACTAACTTGTGTAACGATATATCTGTAAGAGACAGTAGTTAGTGACAGATTCTACCGCCCCACCCATCCTCCCCGTTCTGCGAACTGATTTCTAGGGTTAAGGACATCCCTTTCAGGGCCCTAGTATTTTTCAGACACCTATGTCAGCTTCTTGCATGGCTCTGCGTTCCTGGCGCGGAAAGTCGTGTACAGAACTGACGTCAGCGCGCAGGGCGGCGCCTAAGTACTGCCCGCGACGTCATCCCGGCGATCACGACGCCGACGACGGACGCGGAGCCGCACGACGCCGCCTACCGACGCGCAAGGGTACTGCTACGCAAAAAACTTTCCGGATCCAGCCTGACGCCTGGGGATATTCTAAGGTAAGGAATCTGTCACTAACTACTGTCTCTTACAGATATATCGTTACACAAGTTAGTAACTTGTGCAACGTGGCCCGACGCCATCGCCCGGCCACGGGCGACCCCATCTTCCTCTCCCAACACCCCACCCCTGAGAACTTGGTTGTCCAAGCCTCCGCTTCCCCAAGCGCATTCCCTACTGCACCCCCGGACAGGGAATCCAAGAGGCTGGAACAATTTGGGAAGAAGGTTTTTTCTTCCGCCAGTCTAGGGCTGCGGTCGGTGAACACCGCATGCCTCTTGGGCCGTTATTCTCACTATCTGTGGGATACAGTGGCGCAGGTGCTGCCTCAGTGTCCGAAGGAGGCTCGGACACTACTCTCCCAGGCTATTGCTGAGGGAGAGATGCAGCCAAGTTCACGATCCGTTGTGGCCTTGACACCGCCGACTCGCTGGGCAGGGCGATTTCCACGACAGTGGCGCTCCGCCGCCACGCCTGGCTGAGAACAACTGGCTTCTCGGGGGTTGTCCAAAACACTTTGATGGACATGCCCTTTGATGGCATTCGCCTCTTTGGCAACAAGGCAGACAGTGCTTTGGAGAGATTTAAGGACTCACGGGCTACGGCCAAGTGCTTGGGCCTTTCGGCCACACGGCCTCGTCAGCCTTCTGCCTTTCGCCCCTTTCGTGCTCGCGGAAGGGGCAACCCACCACGTTCGCAACAGAGCCACAGGCCGGCGCAACAGTCCACGCGTGGCCGCGGACGGGGGAACCGCCACCGCGGTTCAGGGGTCCAGCGGGCGGGTCAGTCCACCGCCACCACTGCCTCCAAACTTTCCTAGTCCGACCTTTCAGGCCCACCAAACGCCAGTGGGTGGAAGGCTTCCCCCACCTCCGTCACTGGCGCACCATCACGTCGGACAGGTGGATTTTACAGATAGTCCAAAGGGGCTACTCCCTCCCCTTCGAGACTACCCCTCCAGCCATGCCACCTCAATACCACCGCATATCGGGGGATCACTTGGCACTTCTCCAGCAGGAAGTTGTGGCCCTCTTGGCCAAGGGGGCCATAGAGCGCGTTCCAATGCCAGAAGTAGGTTGTGGTTGTTATTCCCACTACTTTCTGATTCCAAAGAAGGACAAGGGCCTGCGTCCTATCTTGGATCTTCGGAACGTCAATCTCTTCCTCCGAAAGGAGAAGTTCAAGATGCTCACACTTGCTCAGGTCTTGTCTGCCCTAGACCCACAAGACTGGATGGTAGCGTTGAACTTGCAGGACGCTTACTTTCATATCCCCGTCCTGCCGGCCCACAGGCGTTACCTGCGGTTCACGGTAGGCCACGAGCATTTTCAGTTCACCGTGCTTCCTTTCGGCCTTACCAGCGCCCCTCGGGTGTTCACGAAAGTGATGGCGGTGGTCGCAGCTCATCTGCGCAGATCAGGGGTTTCAGTCTTCCCCTATCTCGACGACTGGTTGTTGAAGGCGGGCTCGCCCCAGGCAGTCGTCTCCCACCTCCAGACTACGGCCAACCTCCTGCATTTGCTGGGGTTCTCAATCAACGTGCCGAAGTCGCACCTGATTCCCTCTCAGAAGCTCCTCTTCATCGGAGCAGTTCTGGACACAGCGCACTTTCGGGTCTATCCTCCCGAGCAGCGAGTCCGGGATATTCGGGCTAGGATTCCAATCTTTCAGCCCTTGTCCTGGGTTTCGGTCAGGATGACCTTGAGGCTGCTGGGCCTCATGGCCTCCTGCATCCTGCTGATCAATCATGCCAGATGGTATATGCGGGCTGTGCAGTGGGACCTGAAGTTCCAGTGGGCGCAGCATCAGGGGAATCTGTCCGATTATGTCCAGATCTCGGAGGGCACTGCAAGACAGTTGCAGTGGTGGCTCACGAACCAGCATTGGGTCAGTGGCAAATCCCTCTCCCTTCCCCAACCGGAGCACACAGTGGTGACGGACGCGTCCCTCCTGGGATGGGGCGCCCACATGGGAGAGGCGGAGATCAGAGGCCTCTGGTCTCCGGCGGAGTCCAAGCTCCATATCAACATTCTGGAGCTCCAGGCGATCCTACTTGCACTCAAAGCATTCCTTCCCTCTGTCAAGGGGAGAGTAGTGCAGGTGTTCACAGACAACACAACCGCCATGTGGTACTGCAACAAACAGGGCGGGGTGGGGTCGTGGACCCTATGTCAGGCGGCTCTGCGCCTCTGGACATGGCTGGAACATCAGGGCACTTCCCTGGTGGTTCAACACCTGGCAGGTTCACTGAACGCCAGGGCGGACGAACTCAGCCGCAGGTGCATGATGGATCACGAATGGCGTCTTCACTCGGACGTGGCGCAAGGTCTCTTTCAACAGTGGGGAGAGCCTTGGTTAGATCTATTCGCCACCGAAGAGAACACGCAATGTCAGCAGTTCTGCGCGTTGGAATTTCCAAGGCGGCACTCGCTCGGCGACGCTTTTCATCGCGAGGGGAGTTGCGGTCTATTGTACGCCTTTCCGCCTATACCACTTCTACCCAGAGTGCTGAAGAAGATCAGACGCGACCGGGCCCAAGTCATTCTTGTGGCTCTGGACTGGGCTCGAAGAGTTTGGGATCCCGAGCTACTCCGTATGAGCGTGGATCCCCCGATCCGACTGCCTCTTCGGGAGGATCTTCTCTCGCAGCAGCAGGGGACGGTCCTCCACCCGAACCTGTCCAGCCTCCACCTCCTTGCGTAGAGATTGAGCGGCGACAGTTGATTCCATTTTACTTGCCTCCCGAAGTCTGTGATGTCATTCTGGCAGCCAGGCGTCCCTCCACTAAATCGGTATACGCCTGCAGGTGGAACAAATTTGTGGCATGGTGCACAGCAAAGGCTGTGGATCCCCTTTCTGCCCCTCTTTCTGAGGTCCTACTGTTCCTTCTCTCTTTAGCCCAGCAGGGCTCTGCTCTGGGCACTATCAAGGGCTACCTTTCTGCAATTTCAGCCTTTCTCAGGCTACCTGATCAGCCCTCTCTTTTCAAGTCCCCTGTTGTAAATAGATTTCTCAAAGGCATTACTCACCTTTTCCCTCCTATTCCGTTTGTGATGCCACAGTGGGACTTGAATCTGGTTCTTACTTATTTGATGGGCGCTCCCTTTGAGCCGCTTCACAACTGTCCTCTTCGTTTATTAACCTTGAAGACTGCTTTCCTGGTTGCCATCAGCTCCGCTAGGCGCGTGAGTGAGCTCCAGGCTCTTTCATGTAAACCTCCGTTGCTGTCTGTTCATCCGGACAAGGTTGTGCTACGCACACGTCCATCCTTTTTGCCAAAGGTTGTTACTGCCTTCCATATCGGGCAAACTATCACCTTGCCCACTTTCTTTCCGCCTCCGCACCCTTCCAGAGAGGAAGAGAGGCTCCACCGTCTAGACCCAAAACGTGCGATCTCATTTTACCTTAACCGCACACAACAGTTCCGGGTGGATGACCAGCTCTTTGTTGGCTACGTAGGCGCCAAGAAAGGCCGGGCTGTACACAAGAGGACTATCTCCCGCTGGGTTGTCTTGTGTATAAAAGCCTGCTATTATTCTAGCTAAAAAGGAGCCTCCGGTGGGGCTGCGCGCCCATTCTACCAGGGCAACAGCAGCTACTACTGCATTGGGACATGGTGTCCCCCTGCAAGACATCTATTAGGCAGCCACGTGGGCCTCGCTGCACACTTTTACTAAGCATTATTGCCTTGACAGCCAAGCCCGGAGAGACAGCTTCTATGGCCGTTCTGTTCTCCGTGACTTTCTGGTGTGATCTTGGTTCGCAGACCCACCACCGGGGTTGGTATTGCTGGGGTATCTATTCTAAGGTAAGGAATCTATCACTAACGTGTTTCTTTCAGATGAACAAGTTACTTACTTTCGGTAACGATATATCTGTAAGAAACATTAGTAGTGAAAGATTCCTTACCTCCCCACCCATCCTCCCCGTTCTGCGAACTGATTTCTAGGGTTAAGGTCATCCCTTTCAGGGCCCTAGTTTCAATGCACCAGTGGTCAGTATCTTGCATGGCTCTGCGTTCCTGGCGCGGAAAGTCGTGTACAGAACTGACGTAAGCGCGCGAGGGCGTCGTCTAAGTAGCTGCCGCGACCTCATCCCGGCGATCACGATGCCTACGACGGACGCGGAGCCGCACGACGCCACGTTCCGACGCGCAGGGGTACTGCTGACGAAAACTTTCCGGGTCCAGACTGACGCCTGGGGATATTCTAAGGTAAGGAATCTATCACTACTAATGTTTCTTACAGATAAGTAACCGAAGGTAAGTAACTTGTTCTTCAGGGTCATGTTGACAAATTCATGGCCTGCATCAACCATTTGTGCTATTATCTATGACCATTGCTTGCCAATCCCATTTGAAAATAGATGACTGGTTCCTGAAAAGTTAACACACATGAATGTGAGACACCTTTGTAAATATGCCACAAGGGACAAGGTGCTTTGCTTTGAAATGCCGTATTTAAGCTGGCAGTACAATGCATCACACCTTGGTTGGCAAGGCCAGTAGTAATGTATAGAGTGATATACACTGCCTATGCTTTAAGGTCATCTGCTGCTGCATCTTTTTGACTACATTATTTTTTTCTTTGGTGTCAAGTGGAGGGGCCTGGAGAGAGAAACCCCAATCTGAAGATTTCCACGACGAAGTAGTTCCCAGTAACTGTTCCCAAGGTTTGGGGCTTGGCGCGACATTGGTCAAATTGATCCACTGCAAGCCAAGTTGTCTGAAATTTGTTGTTTGTTGTCCTTAAAAGTGTATTGGAGAAACCTGAGTTTTTCCACTAGGTTAAATGCATAAAACATCACCTCCTGTCTCAGAATAACTCAACAAGTGTATGAACAAGAGGACCAGTTGTCAGCCACCACCCATTTCTTTTTTGGCCGAAATTATGTAGAACTAGTTAGAACATGGCTATATTCTTCTTATCATTACTGGAACTACTTCCTCACCTCTGTACTTGGTCCCTTTGAAGTCGATAATATTTCTGACTCCCACAGTTCAGGGTAAATAACAGAGGAAGTGGACTCAGTAGATCTTAACTCAGATATTCTCACCTCAAACGTGTAGTATTCTGTTGCTACTTCACTAAAGATCATAACATCACTGGGATGCACATGGTTACACATTTATAAGCTAATTCAGTGATTTGTAACTTCTTTCTCCTGCTTTCTTGCATCTCCTCCAGGACTGAGATTTGGGATTTTCTCCTACCAGGGGTTATCCAGCAGATGGCCTTTCAGACTCTGTGTGCTACTTGTTGCCTCTCGATCTGTGTCACACCACATGGTTCCAACACATTATGCGAGAAATACTTTTCCTTCCACTAGGCAAGGTCAAGTTTGTGAGTTCTGTTTTCAATGTGACTTTGAATATCTCATCTCTTCCTACTTCCCAGTATGGCTGAATCAGAACTGGCTAGTCTAGCCCAACACTATTGCTGCTATGATCATTCTTCATAGCTGCATCCCATGATGTATCCCAAACGTATGGAGTTCCTGTCCTCCAGTCACACCTTACATAAAGCCTTCTGACCCTTAAACAGTGAGACATGAGCATTATTTCTCGTGAGATGACCAAAGCCACCGAACAAACCTAGCACACTTTTTTCATGACAACATAGCTTCATTGTGGTATTCTTGGTGTCCACTGAGCCGATAAGGTGATGTTTGTATGCATTTATAAAGGCTATTCTAGGTGAGGTAAATGTACATCAACTGTCCCCTGAATGGACGCAGAAAAAGTTTTTTTAGTCTGACCTGTACAGCTCTCCTAATGTAATGGGCATTGTTAAGCGCAATATCTCATTTTATTCTCATCAAGCAAGAGCAATATTTTCTCCTTTTATCTGTATGCATACATTTTTTCTCTAATTATTAGTTTGCTTTTTTGTTATTTTGAAGCTGCTAGTTTAATTCCACTGCTCCTTTTGCAGAGGAGGCGCTATTAACAGGAGGCTGTACAACTGCATTAGGGCATCACCACAGCACCAGATTACAGCTAAGGATCTTTAATATGGCCTTGTTACTAGGGGGCAAATATAAATATATGTTGCTTAGATGATGATGGCGACTCTGTCATTATGCAATGGGATGAGTTTCCATTAAAAAAGTTATTTTAGCTTCCCTCAGAACTTTGGCGCAGTTTTACAAATCTGCATGGAACTTCATAATTAATTAGCAAAACTGGCCAAATTCAGGATGTCTGTTTTACTGCAGATCCTGTCGAGGAGGAGGAGGAGGTGGAAAATTCAGAGGTGTACCAATGAGAATTTTCCATCATAATTCCCATAGGAAAATGTGCTTTTGCTACAGCAAAAACACTGAACGGAATTACACCAGACTTGGCATAAAACTATAACTTTATTCGGATGGGTGCCTTTACGTGGTTAGATGTAAATCCGTTAAGCAGTTTTTGAGAAATAATCATTACAAAAAGGTCACAGAACAATTTCTGTTGCGATCTTCATTATCAGTGTGTTGCATCAAGAGCCACTTTGCGGAACATTAAAAAAAAAAGGTCATAAGGAGGCAGTGTGAGTATACCCTTAGGTGTTCGAAGATCTTGGAATTCCCCTTGTAACCCACGACCGTCCTAGAGGTCTAATGATATGCAAATCAGTTTTGGATCCACGAATCCTGGAAAAAAAAATTAAGGAACATCAATTTGCGCAAGGTTGAAGGGCCATGTGCTGCACAGGTTGATGTTCTGTGGCGGGTTGGACCCAGGCCATGCTATAGGCCAGATTCCAAAGGCGATGCTCAGTGAGAGTCGGATGGGATGCAAAGGGTTGGGCAGCGGGCCGGCCATTGGCCAAGTTCTGCAGTCAACCACTACTGAACACAGCCTTCAGGGTGTTTGTTTTATAGAAATTGGATGTAGTATATTTTTTTAAAACTCCAGAAATTCACTGAAAAAAAGTGAAGTTCAAGTTAGCTTTGGTCATTAAACCCTTAATGTTTGCTTAGAGAAACCTATAGAAATCACTTAAAACACAGTTAGAAGAAATAACACAAATTTGCTTGGTATTGTTAATTCTGCAAATCATAGCTACATCACCTGTCTTCTCAATCCAAATAACTAACTAACATATCCACCACTCAAATTACTTTCATATTTTCAATATACTAATTCACCACTAATCCTTTATGGGTTCCGGAGTAGCGTGCTACTCGCCGAAAAAGCGATTCAACGCCTCGTCAGGGGTAGTACGCGCTATATAAATGCAATTACAATACAATACAATATTCCACAAAAACAAATCCACTGCTTATGACCTTTGCAATACATATAACAATATATGAGGGCTTCACACTTTGTTTTTAAATTATAACAAGTACATATATATATATGTATATGTATAGCGCTGCATATCACCCGTGAAGGTATCCAGGTACTGGGCTGCGGGATTCAATGTCATGTGGATTTCAGAGCCACATTTCAAAGTAGGTTATGAATTGAAGACAAAGACTGTTTCCAAGAATCTGCGAGACGAGTGAAAGCTTCTCTTTACAAATGATTATTTACGTGTGGATATTTGGACACATACCCATGCTAAATACGTCATACACTGCTAAAGCCTGATTGTGAACTGGAAATGTATAAGGAATGTACTTTTATTTGCAACTCTTCCCTAATGGTTTTGAGACATTGCACATTGTTAATTAATGTACAATGTCGGGTTGACCCACTTAGGGATGTTGTAAGTCAGTGTAGTTGTAACAATGGCGCTAAGGTTGTACATGTTTCTGCTTTTCTCAGTAGTTTGTGTAGTGTATTTTACCAAACTACGTTGGTTGTCCATCATCATTAGTTATTAATGCATACTTATCAACCTCTTAATTTGAAATACCAGTAAAAACAGAGTGACAGCCACCAAATATGGGTGAGTTCAGAGATGGGTGGGTGCTGTGTCATGCATGGTGCGAAAGGTTATGCCCATTATCACTTGACTGGTGATAGAACAATAGGTATAAGTGTAGCTTGTTGACTTACTTACAGTCCATGTGTACCCAACTTGCCACAGGGTAGCCTTTGGCCATATGGAGCTGCAGTTGGCCACAGGGCAAGTGGTTGCTATTTTATTATTATTTGTGGGGACGGCTGTACGATCACTGCTGCTGTACCTCACGGGGCCTGGCTAGGTCTCATGGTAGAACAGCAGCACCAGTGACAAAATCAACTTTTTGAAAAGAAGAAAATGACTGGATGTTTCTATGAGCTCCTCCCATGGGCTTGGGGGTCAGAGTGTGCTCACCCTGTCCCCTTAAGCACCCTTTTTATCTGGAATTCAGAAGTCAGGAACAAGCCCCCGAGTCCCATAATGGCGGCCACAACATTTTGCTCAATGTTGCGACCAGCAAATCAGATCTTTTCAGTACCTCAGGACTGATATCGGTCCTGCGTTACTGGAATGGTTGATGGGAGAAAAGCCTCCCTCATCCAATCAAGTTTGAGTATTTTTTTTATTGTTGGTACCGTACCGTGGGTCTACGAAGGTACCAACTGTCCAGATCTCTAACTTTTTCTCAGGGTTATTACTGTCATACCCAACTTGAGTCCTTCTTTAAAAACGAATTTCTCAGAAGCGGCTCAACAGATTTACACCAAATCACGAAAAGCATGCTTTTCAAATAAAGTTCTCTCTCTCTCTCTCTCTCTCTCTCTCTCTCTCTCTCTCTCTCTCTCTCTCTCTCTCTCTCTCTCTCTCTCTCTCTCTCTCTCTCTCTCTACACACACACACACACACACACACACACACACACACACACACACACACACACACACACACACACACACACACACACACACACACACACACACACTCTCTCTCTCTCTCTCTCTCTCTCTCTCTCTCTCTCTCTCTCTCTCTCTCTCTCTCTCTCTCTGATAGTTCAGCTCAAAACTTTCCACTAAGGAACCAAAGTGGATGGACTTTTTTAAATGTTTTATTAAAGTTTTGTGCAGATTAACCAAACAGCGCCAAAGGTATAAAGGAAACAAAAATACCTTTACTATGGAAACTCTGACCTAATTATAACTACACAGGGAGTATATATATCCCATGTAATATGGTCCAATATTGACATTGAGGCATTCTGGTGACAGCATAAACCAGGAACCCAGAGGTCCAGTGATTTGTATATATCACGAGAACCCCGAGATGGTAATATAGGACCATATTATGTTACCTGGTATGTATTTTTTATACTACATGTTTATTTTAGTGTAGTTAACTGTAAAAAACTGTGTTTGTCAAAGTGCAGCTAACACTCGCCACTGATTAGAATTAGAATATTTAGGTTTACTGTTAATGAATAGATTGTTGATAAAACAATGGTCAGTGCCAGGGAGACTGGATTTATTTGTTTGTATGACTGCAGTAGTTTTCACATAATTACGAATTAACCATATTGTCACATAATTTACTGATTTCACAAATATTTTTATAGCTCAAATACTTGAAATTAATACTTCTATTAAATGTGCTTTATAACTTGCTTTTTTGCTGCATAACACATAATTTTGCCAAATCATTTAGATAAGCTTGATGCATAATCGAAATGGCCTTGAAGATGGTAAAGCTATGCAGAGTGGTTTGGGGCCTGTCATTATGATGATGAAACACATATTTCACAAAGAACCGTGAAATGTTTCTCATGGTGCATGGTTCGCTAAGAAATGCAGTTTTTTATACTGTTGGTACGGAAAAGTCCTCTGCATGGTAAAGACATGTACCCATGCCCTGAGTGTCCTATTGTACTGTTGTCTGGATCCCTAATGCTGACTTTTTTGTCATAGGTGAACACAGGGCATGTGGGTGCGCCATGATATGTGCCTGTCTCACGGATTGAGGTCTTGTTAGGCCGGTAGGGGCGCCCAAAGTGCTACCTTTATAGTGGTGAAAGGCTACCGCCTTCGTTCACCAGGAGTTAAGCAGCACAAGCGCAGTAGTGGCAGCATACCGGGTAGTGATCAGTAGCAGTGAACAGGATCTTTTTACCCTGTGTCACTAGAGTGAGGCCTACAGGCTCACTCATCTTTTGAAAGGTTCCACCATTGTGTGCTTAATTTACCCTTGGCTTACATCAGGTAGATGTGGAGTACTGAGCAGTGCAGGCGTAATGGCTCTGTGTTGGGTGTATGTGTGCTTAGGAAGGGTACCGAATAGGGATGGAGCAGCCCTGTGGAGTGCATGTGTGCTTAGTACATGTACCGGGTGTATGTATGCCTGAAACGAATACATTACATGAGAGATGTAGTGCTGTGCAGTGCATGCGCAGGGTAAGCATGTGCTGGGTGTATGTGTGCTTGCGTGAAGTACAATACATGAAGTGTGTGCTGACAGTGTGTGTGTTTGTAATTAACACACCCTGGTGAAAGGTAGATAAGCTTCAGTGCTGAAGAGTGTGCACAGATTGAGTGTGTGTACTGAATGCATGTGTACATGTTAGGGTGCAATGCAAAGAGGTTACAGTGCTGGACCCAAAGCGTGCTGTGAATGTGCACTGAATTAGTTTGTGCCTACAATGATACATTGTATGGAGGACCCTGGGTTTCATTTTGGAAAGTCCAGGCCTGCCTGAAGAGGACATGAGGAGGGTAGGAATCCCTGCAGACAGGTTTGTGGATTGCTGCATTCCTGTGAGCTGGAAGGGACACACATTGGAGGGAAGGGAGAGACTTCCTTTGCACTTTAAGAGGCTGCTCTTTGATTCAGTGATAGATCACAAGGAAGGGGCCTGGACATATCTCAGAAAGGGAGATGGGGCTGATAAGAGAATCATAAAGAGTAGGGCTGGGAGCCTGGGATTAACCTTTTGATGCACATATCACTATGGCTGATATCCAGTTGTGAACTCTGGTCATTCTCATGAATTGTGTTTTGGGTCAGTCAGCTTTGGAGACATGCCTTCTGTGCCAGACATCTTTCATGTGGAAAGAGGGAAGTGTCACTTCAAAAGAAGCAGAACGCCAACATAAAACCACAAAGACTCAGACCCTAGATCACATTTAGACTATAAGAAGGGTAAGTTATATACTACTAATCCGCTAAGCTGCCAGACCGACTGTGTGAGAATGGAAAGCTCTGCAAGACTTCTGCCTGTGACCAGGACTGGGGGCAAAGGCATGATGGTTTCCCTGCTGAATGAGGGGACATCACCCAGGACACCAAGATTACTTGCCCAAGATCATCATCATCGCCTGCCTGCTTGCCAAGACCAGTGTGCCCTGTGAGTGAGAGGAGAGCGTTGGAGGGAGCGAGGTCTAGGGGGAGCCCTGTACTAGGATTCCCTGAGCGAGGTGTAAGGTTGTGCACCAATCGGGCCATTGTCCGTGCGCAGTACTGGCTCTGCGACCCTCGTATGCCAGGAGAGGGCCACATTGGCAGTGGCGGCTCGTTGAGCAGTGGAAAATACAAATAAAATGATAATAACAAGAAGTTATTATCATTTTTTTTCCTTTGCGAACCGGGCGGGGTTCTGGCTCGCTGCAGAAGGAGCAGGAGTGGTTTGCACTCCCTCCCTACATGCGCATGACGATTTGACCGGCCCTCTAGTCATACATAGTTGGCATGTTCTCCATTGGGCTGTGTTGCACAGTCCCGTGAAGGACATGCCCAGCCTCCCCAGGCACTGCCTGAGCGGCCAAACAGACCGCTCAGACGAATCACGTCGCTGCTGCTGCAGAGTCTGGAAGCCTGGTTGCTTCTGGTGCAGGCTGCAGGAAGCAGCCGGGAAGAAGATAGAGGAGAGGCATGCGGTGGAGGCGGTGGCAAAGCAGGTAAGTTTATTTTTTTTTTTTTTCATCTTTTCATCCCATCACCCCCTCGCCCCACTACCCCTGTTCAGAGTTAGCCGCCACTGTATCAGAAGCGGAGGGCATGAATCACCAATTTGCACCTCTGCACCGTGGTGAAACCCGTATGCTAGAGTGGTTCACTAGTGAACTGAGTTGGGCTAGGTGCACAGGAATTGTGACAGCCGAAATCGGCGACCCCATATGCCTGGGGGTGGGGGGGAGGGGGGTTAGTGATGGCTACCGCAGAAGGAGAGTCTGTGCCGCATCGTGATTACAGCAGCAACCCCGTACACTAGAAGGGGCTGCCAGTACCACTTTGGCTAGAGTTCAGTTTGTCGCCCGAACCGAAGACCTGCTGTAACGAGCTGGTCCAACCCACATGCAGTGCTCTCCACCTGACGAAGTCTCTGAGGTTCACTGAAACACCGCTTGAACGTTGCACTCTCGTTAGAACTCCCGTTGGTAGCTGGAGGATCACACCAGGACCCCTCCTTCTCGCTAATGGGAAGAGCAACTTACCTTCTTGTGTCCAGGAAGCCGCTCCAATCACTAGAAACTGACCGGCAGCACTCCTCGACAGGAAGAGCCTGCCCTGGCAGGTGCTGCTGCTTCCATCGCGGGTGTCCGAGCTTGGCCGTACAGGAACTGGACTTGGGAGTGCCAGAGGTACAGGCACTTACTACACTGCTGAACATTGCCATACTACAGGAGTAGGTAAGACTGAAACCGGGCCTTTGGGGCACCAGGGGACTTGCTGCTAACAGTGCTACAGCACCATAGACACTTTTGACTAACTCCTAAAAGAGTCAAAGGTAGAACTCTTGAGTACGGCCTAATAGTTTGCATTGTCTGCATGTGGCCATCAGTGAATGGGGAATAACCCTGGGCATTTACACGAAGGAGGGTGGGACAGGGAATTGCCTAATTACTACTAGTGCCCCGACCTCAAGCGAGCTTTGTGTTTCTGCTTCTGCATGTTGTGTACCTTTGCATGTGTAGAGTTAGAAGTAAAATACTTCTTTTCTTTAGAAAAATGAGTATTGGACTGGACATTAATATACTGTGTGCTCTATTTGCATTTTAAGTAGTCCATGTGTGCCGCATCGCCCTCTATGCTATGCTATGGGATTTATAAAGCGCATGGCGATCCGAAGGCTTCCCAGCGCTGGTGGAAGGAAATACCACTACACCAAGGCCAGAAGAGATACCCAAGGCTCAGTTCCTAAAAAGCCATGTCTTAAGAGATTTTCGGAAGCTCAGCTCACTGTTCATAGAACGAATGGCCAAAGGGAAAGCATTCCACAGCTTGGCCGCAATAAAGCCAAAAGACCGTCCTCCACTTCGAACCCTTTTGAACGTGGGGACGGTTACTAAAAATGAGTTGGAGGATCTAAGAAGCCTATTAGGGAAATAAGGGGTGACCAGTTGGCGAGAGATTGGAGGACCACTTGCATAAAAGGCTCTGTGCACCATGCAAAGAGATTTAAATTCAATCCTTTGGATGATGGGCAGCCAGTGGAGGTCAGTCAGACCCTGTCTTGTTGAATTATGTCCAAGAGCAGTCTTGCGGCCGCATTTTGCACGACCTGGAGTGTGAGAGTCACTGCCATGGGAGCACCTAGGTAAATCGAATTGCCATAATCCAGGCGAGAAAGGATCAGAGCCTGCACTCCAGCCTACTGGAGGACTGGGGAAGAAGAGGCAGAATCTTGCGCAACATGCGCATGATTCCAAAGCAGGCGGCTGACCGTCTAGTAGCCGGGTATTCCGTGGTCAGGGTTTTTTCCAGCCATCCCCCAGGCTTTTTATGGCTGATTTAGGAGCGGGAGGAGGACCAAGGCAGACTTACCAATCAAGGACCCCTTTGAGGCAGAGAATTACTTGCCAGAATCATAACCTCTGTCTTGGCTCCATTCAGCTTAAGGCAAGACTTGTTCATCCAGCTGGATACCTGTTCCAGACATGGTCCTAAGGTGGTCGCTGACTGGGGTAAGAGAAAAAACCAGCTGAGTATTGTCCGCTTGGTGACGATGAAGATCCCAAAGGGAGTTACAATATCCGCCAGGGGTTGCAAGTACACGTTGAACAACGTAAGGCTAAGAGAGGACCCTTGCGGCACTCCACAGATGACTGGTAGAATTGCAGAGGAACAAGTCTTATCGAAAACCTGGAAGGATCTATCATTTAAGAAGGAGCCTATCCAATCCAGAGCTTTCCCTCCAACACCGGCCTTGCTGATCCTTTTTGGGACAGGTGGGCCTAGATGGACACGCAGTACAGGTGTGTTTAGAACTTTCTAGTTCTCTGCCTGCTAAGCATACCTTTTCTAATTTTGTTCCACTATCAAAAGAGGAAGTTGTTCAGGCCCCAAAATGTTTTCCAATTAATATCGGAGAATGTTGCCCCGTACTTGACAATAATTTTGAGTCCATGTTCGACTCTGGAACATTTCCTATGGAGTGGGAGAAAGCTTCAGTACTACCACTTCTGAAAAAAACCTAATCTGGACGACCGGGACTTAAATAATTATCGTCCAATTTCTAGGCTTCCGCTGCCAGCTAAAATAGTTGAAAAAGCCATGAATGCGCAATTAGCATCCTTCTTGAAGGAAAATAATTTGTTGGATGATACTCAGTGCGGTTTCCGAAGCGGTTTCAGCACTGAAACTGCTCTTATGGTGGCGACGGAAGAGATCAGGGCTGCAGTGGACAAAGGAGGCAATGCCGCTCTTATCCTTTTAGATCTATCAGCGGCATTCGATACGGTCAACCACAATATTCTGATTACTTGTCTAGAGCACTTGGGGATTCAAGGCGCAGCATTAGAGCTGCTGCAGTCTTTCTTGACTGGTTGTATGCAATCAGTTGCCTTTAAGGGCTTTACATCTAATCCCTACTCAGTGCCATGTGGAGTGCCACAGGGCTCATCTTTGAGCCCAACGCTTTTTAACCTTTACGTAACTCCCCTGGCAGCTTTAATCAAGTGCTTTAGGCCATTGCAGGTGTCATACGCCGACAATACCCAAATCGTGGTATCTTTGTCTGAAAAAGGCCCAGACTGATTAAGACCTTTAAAAACTGTATGGTAGCAGTTGGCCGATGGATGGACCAGAACTGTCTAAAATTAAATTCAACAAAGACAGAGTTCATCCTGTTTGGAAATCTTCCCTCCTTCTGGTCACCTAGCTGGTGGCCTGAAGAAATAGGTTCTCTTCCCTAGCCAGTCCTGAAGGTAAAAAATCTTGGTGTTTTGATTGATGACCATTTATCTTATAGGGAGCAAATAAATAAAGTTGTTTCAACAGTTTTTTTTTCTCTACGTATAATTAGGAAAATTGCCCAATTTTTACCTGCTGAAATGCTCGAGACAGTGGTTATCACACTGGTTCTTTCGCGAATAGACTACTGCAATGGGCTTTTCTCTGAATTACCTAGGAAATATTTGAAAAAGCTGCAATCTGTTCAAAATGCAGCCGCTTGATTCATTGCAAAGATTCCTAGACTCGGCTCAGTTTCTCAAGCCATTAGTTGTCTTCATTGGTTGCCGGTTAGGAAACGTATTATCTTTAAGGGACTTTGCATAGCCTTTAAGGCTCTGCAAGGCCGGGGCTCGAAGTATCTTAGAGATAGGATTAGATGGTATGTACCAAACAGGGCTCTCCGTTCAAGCTCGGCTCGAGATCTGTGTGTTCGTTTCAGACGTACTTCCTGGGGGGGCAGCAACATTATACGGTCCGTGGCTCTACATTGGAATCGCCTTCCTTGGGAATTGAAAAATGTTACCTCTCTGCTTAGGTTCAGGAAGGAACAAAAGATCTGGCTATTCTCTCTGGACCTTTGAGTGAGGTATTCTTTCTGGGAAGTGGATCTTATGGTCTCTGATCCTTTCAATCAAGGGTAGCGCCAAGACGCCTTCGGGCAACAGTTAGCGCTTTATAAAAATCAAATCAATATCTTTAAAAGAGTGGAATGGTCCATGGTGTCTGTGTCCTCTGAAAGGGGTTCTGACATATGCCTGCATTTTGGGCAATAAAAACACCCTGAAATTTTATATGTATATATATATATATATATATCGGACAAAGACTCTCCTTCCAGAGATCCCAGGCCTGTAGAGGGGTGGCGCGGTGCCGGCGGAGAAAACCGGTAAGTCAATATAAATCCAATGCGGGGTTAACAATCGCGCTCTCGGGTTATCGCATAAACCAAGCAGAACTCCAAAGTTAGAAATGGGGGTTTATTAACATCATAAACCCTCCGTGACGCGTTTCGACTCCACAGAGTCTTGATCACACAGTGGGGCAACCAAAAAGCAGTTACTTTCATACACTTCCTGTGAACGGTAAACACAGAAAACTGACAATTTTGCGTTCATGGCAGTGTGCATAAATTACATGGTCGCCATTTGTAAATGGTAAAGAAGCAGTTTAGCCAGGTACAAAGTAATCAAAACTTAATCAAACACAAAATGTGCATAAACCATACGATCTGAACATAGCAAGCCCACTGACTAGTGTGTATAGCGCATGCTATCAGTCCCGAGAATGATAATGGGGTATGCTGGTATATGTAGTCCAGTAGGGAATGCAAGTTGTCTGGTAGCCTATGAAGTACTGGCTGTGTTTTATCAAAGTTGTGGTCAAAAAATGTGCCAGTGAGAAATAAGCATAGTGCACGTTGATGATGCTCGTAATAGTTGTTCCCTAATTAGTGGGAAGAATACCGGCATGACTGCTTGATTCTTGTGTCACAGTACTAGTTAATATGCACAACTTGAATAATACAAACGTATCTGTGCTGTTCTGTTGTCCCCTGGTTAGTGGGAAGTGTACCTGCGTTGCCGCAAGGCTCTTGTGTCACGATTCTGGTAAGGTGCACAGCCTGGACGATACAAGCTTCTCTGTGTTGTACTATTTGCACCAATGTGGGAAAGATTAGAGACAATCAAATATGTGTAAATAAAAAACACTGGGAGTGTGGTAATTCCTCTTTGTCCCATGTGGAAAAAGAGGCAAGAAGTGTGCTCCAGAAACTGCTGCTGTTTGCCTGTGGTGTTATTATGCCCCGTCTACCACCTATTTTGTGTACATGAACTAAAATATAGTGAAATAACATGTGTGGTGAAATAAAATTGGTGTAATAATAAATAACCATACAAAAAGTCTTATCTGTGGACAAAGTTGCTGCAGAATGGTGTCACGAAGAAAAGGTTAGGGATCCCTCTGTCACAGGCACGAGACATGGTCCCTTCCTTTCCTCCTATAAAAGATTAAAAGGCGAGAGGAAAGAGTCATGCACAGTCACAATAATACAGAAATACAGACATAATGCAACTAACCATGAAACATTAATATTATGCAAAGGTAAAAGCAGTCACTCCCTGTCTCATCTATATTGATTGTTATCTGTCCTGGGTAATGCTGCTGTCTAGTTGTCTTGTAGATGTATAGCCATTTCCTCATCAAGGTTATGCCCTTTGGGGTAACGTGTGGCCATCCCTATGATGTGCCTTGATTCTCGTTGTCTGAGCCTGAGTGTGCGATTGCCGCCTCTCTTGTTGCCCAATACTTGTTCTATTGCGTAGTACGATAATTTGGCACTGTCTGAGAAGTGATGTGACTCAAAATGTCGTGCGATTGGATACTGTTTGTCTCTGTTGGTGATTGCCCTCATATGCTCAAGGATTCTTTTTTTAGCCATATGTGTGGTGCACATTTTGTGTTTAATTAAGTTTTGATTACTTTGTACCTGGCTAAACTGCTTCTTTACCATTTACAAATGGCGACCATGTAATTTATGCACACTGCCATGAACGCAAAATTGTCAGTTTTCTGTGTTTACCGTTTACAGGAAGTGTATGAAAGTAACTGCTTTTTGCTTGCCCCACTGTGTGATCAAGACTCTGTGGAGTCGAAACGAGTCACGGAGGGTTTATGATGTTAATAAACCCCCATTTCTAACTTTGGAGTTCTGCTTGGTTTATGCGATAACCCGAGAGCGCGATTGGTAACCCCGCATTGGATATATATATATATATATATATATATATATATGTATATATATATATACATATACAGATATGTATGTATATATATATATATATATATATATATATAAATATGCATATACATATATAATATATCTGTTACTATGGCCGAAGTGGAGAAATATCAAACAAATACTTAAATTTCAAAAAGGTTTACATTAAAATGGCATAGCTTTATTCATAATGCGATACCTTTCCCACTTCTCTTCCCTATGAAGCCCTCGTTGTGTTCCATGTAAAGCGCACTAATGCCACCTTGTTACAGCAGCCCTATATGAAACTGTTCAGTAAAGGAAGAAGTTTTTCATGCGTCATATTCCTTCTATTGGTCACAAGCAATCTTCATGTTTGATGTGTTGAATTTATTGCACTACCTTGACGCTAGAGTGTATCATTTTGTGATTTTCTGAAAACTGGAAATTCTGATTGTTTTTGGGGGCCAGTTTCTCTCCCAGCTATGCCTGTCTACATATGGGCTACTGGGAGGAACTGGTCCTCAGGGATGAACATAGCCAGTACGTCAAAAACAATGTCAGAGTCAGAGTCTAGCTACGCTACATTGATGATTTATTTGTGGTGTGGCAGGGCACACAGGAACAGGCAGAGACATTCTGAATAACAATGAACTGAATCTACATTTTACAACAAACATAAGTAAAGATGCAGTGAATTTTCTAGATACCCAGATCTATATCAGTAACAACAGGATAGAGAGCCGGCTTTATCGTAAAGAGACATCAGGAAACACCACCCTGCATGCGAGCAGTGCGCACTCAAGACATCTCATCAATAGCATACCATACGGTGAAATGCTGCGTCTTCGACGCATCTGTACCAATGAACAGGATTTGAAAATAGCCCAGGCAGAAAGTAGCAGAAGATTCTTGGAAAGGGGGTACAACAAACAAATAGTCATGAAAGCTATATCCAAATCCATGCTACCAAGTAGGGAGTCTCTACTTAACGACAAACAGCCAGGTACACAAAGACCTAGGGATAACTTGAAAGAAGAGAAAAAAGAGGCAAACAACACATTTAGGATGATCATGAGATACAGTAACCAACACAACAGTATCCAAAAGATCATCCAAAAAAACTGGCTATTAGACTTGAATGATTCGGTGATTGGACCCCTGCTACCGCAGAGGGTCTCCATCACGTACAGTAAATCACCCTCCATGAGAGATGCCTTAGTTAATACTAGCCCAGATGTGATTGAAAACACAGGTTGGTTACAATCCAATAAGGGGTTCTTTAAATGCAGGACCTGCAAAGCGTGTTCTCATGGAATAAACAAAAATACATACAAGACACCTTTCAGCAACAGGGAATTCAAGATTCAAAAATTCCTCACATGCAAGACAGAATTTGCTGTCTATGTGCTGGTATGCCCTTGTGGCCTCCAGTACGTAGGCAGCACAAAGTTGCAAGTCCACAAGCGTATTCTACAACACCTACGTGCCATCAATAACCAGGATAATACCTACCCGGTGGCAAGACACTTTAGGGAAGCTCATGACTCCAAAAACACTGATCTAAAATATTTTGTAATAGACAGTATACCACCAAGTAGACGCGGGGGTGACAGAGAATCTAAATTGAGAAGACTAGAAACAAGATACATTTTACAATTAGATTCAAAATCACCAGGAGGCCTTAACGCCACGGAAGATATGTATACTTGTTTGGGGTAATGGAACACGCAAATTCACAATATTAATTTTTGAAGTGTCATGATTTTATCTGTTATGGTTTTATTTAGCGAATAGGACTTCAGAAATAGCGATAAGTTATCATATGCATTTATAAGATATCTAATAATTACATTGTAGCAATGATTTCTCAATATTTTGACAACAATGTAAATATGGCTAAGTAGGAGCATTTTTAAGTAAGAGAGATGCAGACTGTGTACAATTTTATAATTACTTTTATATTTATTTAACATATGGATTTAACATTTATGAGGTATTTATAAGAGTATTTATTTATCTATATATTTATATATTTATTATACACACAAGTTTACATCATTTCTTTGCTCAATTGCATATATGTCCTTCGAATCAAACACTGCCCAAGCTCGATACAAATGCAACGAACCCGGGGATTCATAACAGACAAGAATATCAAACAGGAAACATAATTACAGATTTACCCCTAGATAGTATCCATATTTTGATCAGACTGCATAAATACCACCCTTACCTGTTCCAAACTGATCCAAACAAAACAAACGGATTATATACAACAAACGACAGGGAGTTGGAAGATTTTAGCAACTAAATGCACTTTTTAAATATATTTGCACTATGCACTTTTCACTAGCACATAGACCAACAATGGTAGATTCGCCCATTTCCTCTGGTTAATATTATAAAAATTTCAGATTACCATAAGTCATTCGAACTATGCAGAACACAATCTATTAACATAGGGCACATTTATGTGGCGATACATCGATTATACGAATCACTTGTATGAGATTTTAACAGCAATCGTTTTTTATAATCTGTATTTTATAAGAATGACATTGTTTTATTAAATTACTGTTTTTACTTATATCAGTTTCAGCAACTGTTATATAGGTATGAGGAGACGAAGTATTGCTATTATATCTATGTGATTATTCACCACGTGGTATTAGTTTTGTTATGCACTTGTCACTTTAAATAAGTTCCAGAATGATTCTCACTGTGTCATGTGATCAAGGCTCGGACGAGCCGAAACGTTATGGCGGCTAAGCAATAAAAGTAGACTCTACTGATACCTTGTGGTCCGTGTCCGTGTTTGGAGGTAATCCGGCAATACTCGAATTTGGTTATATATATATATATATATATATATATATACATACATATACAGATATGCATATTATATATATATATATATATATATATATATACATATACAGATATGCATATACATATATAATATATCTGTTACTATGGCCGAAGTGGAGAAATGTCAAACAAATACTTAAATTTCAAAAAGGTTTACATTAAAATGGCATAGCTTTATTCATAATGCGATACCTTTCCCACTTCTCTTCCCTATGAAGCCTCGTTGTGTTCCATGTAAAGCGCACTAATGCCACCTTGTTACAGCAGCGCTATATGAAACTGTTCAGTAAAGGAAGAAGTTTTTCATGTGTCATATTCCTACTATTGGTCACAAGCAATCTTCATGTTTGATGTGTTGAATTTATTGCACTGCCTTGACGCTAGAGTGTATCATTTTGTGATTTTCTGAAAACTGGAAATTCTGATTGTTTTTCCTTGATTAGATAAATTGTCTTTTCTGTGTCTTTTTTCAGGGATCGAGAAGGAAGACTGGCTGCACTCACTGCAGCTCAGCAGGAAGCAATGGAGGAGTTGCAGAAAAAGATTCAGCTTAAGGTATTAAATGTACACGTATCAACTCAGCACTGACTTTTTTTCCTCAAATTTGAGTTTATTAAGTTTTCATTGACAATAAACATTACACTTGGTAACATCATTACATCTTATGCTTGTATGCTTCACCAAGTACTCTATTTCGTTGTTCAGAGTCTTTCGGGTTATCCGAGCCATATCATCGTCGGGTAATTGTGCAGATGTTACCTTAAATCGTACATAACGTATCTGAAAGAGACACGTTAGTGACAGATTCCTTACCTTAGAATATCCCCAGACGTCAGGCTGGATCCGGAAAGTTTTTGCGTAGCAGTACCCTTGCGCATCGGTAGGCGGCGTCGTGCGGCTCCGCGTCCGTCGTCGGCGTCGTGATCGCCGGGATGACGTCGCGGGCAGTACTTAGACGCCGCCCCTGCGCGTTGACGTCAGTTCTTCTTTTTCCGCGCCAGTAAGCGCAGATCCGGGAAGAGCAGTGCCCTAGTCAATTTTTGACTACATTTTTGGTGATTTTTTCACTGTTTCTTTTCGAGTCTTCTCGACTCCTAGGTGTCGGTAGGGATGCCCGGCTTCAAGCCATGCGACGTCTGTGGTCGAATGATGTCGATCACAGACCCGCACTTAGAGTGTCTCTACAGTCTCGGCCGAGACCACGACACGAAGTCGTGCCCTGACTGCCGGGCCTTACACCCGAAGGCTTTGCGAGAGCGGTCTCGAAAGCTCCTCGAGGTCCGGCAGTCGGCTCCGTGCCGCACCAAGCCCCGGTCCCGTGAGAGGTCGAGGGGCCGGTCGCGGAGCCCCCGCCGGTCGTCGGAGTCCAAGTCTTCGCACTCCTCGGGTAAGTCGAAGCACAAGAAGTCTAAAAAGCACCATCGCTCTAAGACTTCGCCTCGCCGGTCTCGCGACTCGGCTGAGGCCCCTGTCGGCACCGTCCCCGCGGCTCCGGATGTGCATGTGGCGCCGCCCCCGCATTACCCGTCCTTCCCGGGTTCGGGGGCGACTCCGGCCGAGATACAGGAATTCCTGTCGGCCATGGCCCGCCTCTTCAGGCCTCAAGGTCCCTCCGGTGCGCCTTCGGGCCCCGCGGGCCCTGATGGGGTTGCTCCGGCGTCGCCGACGACTCCGGTCCCGGCATCGCCTGTCCCGCCAGCCTTGATCCCGGCCTCGGCTCCAGCCCCGGCCTCGATCCCGGCGCCGGTGGTACCGCAACCCCGATCGACGCCGGTTGACCTAACCACGCCGGCGCCGATGTCCCTGGTGCAGTTCCCCGGGCGGCGTCGTTCCCCGGTTCTCTCCGGTTCCGGACATGGAGCCGGACCGACGTCGCTCGACGCCGGCGCCGATGAGACCTTGGGTCCCAGATGTCCCTCCTCCTCCATATTTTAGGACTGGGCAGAGGAACTTGGGGATGCCAGTGGTCTAGACACTTCCCCTGACACTGGCATGCTGTCTCCTCCCGTGGCTACAGAGGAGGGAGCAAATTTCGCAACGGTGTTGCGTAGAGCAGCTGGAACCTTGCACCTCCAATTGCCTACTGTGGCTGTCAGGACTAATCTCCTGACGGAAGTGCTTCAGCCGGCAGCTTCCTCCTCGGAGTCTGTGCTGCCGTTTAATGATGCACTGTCTGACGTTCTTTTGGGCACCTGGTCCAAGCCCACCACAGGGGCTCCTGTGGATAGGAACGTGGCCCGACGCCATCGCCCTGCTCCGGGCGACCCCTTGTTTCTCTCTCAACATCCCACCCCGAGAGCTTGGTTGTCCAAGCCTCTGCCTCCCAAACCGCCTTCCCTACCGCCCCTCCGGATAGGGAATCCAAACGCCTGGACCAGTTTGGGAAGAAGGCTTTTCTTCCTCCAGTGCTGGCTTGCGGTCCGTCAACACCGCTTGCCTTTTGGGCCGATATACCCACTCCCTGTGGGATTCGGTGGCGGCTGTTTTGCCCCAGTGTTCTGAGGAGGTCCAGACACTGCTTACCCGCACCATTGCGGAAGGTAGGGATGCGGCTAAATACACCATACGTTGTGGCCTTGATACCGCCGACTCGCTGGGCAGATCGCTTGCAACGATGGTGGCGCTGCGTCGCCACGCCTGGCTGAGAACAACTGGTTTCTCGGGTGATGTCCAGAATACACTCATGGACATGCCCTTTGATGGAGTCGGTCTTTTTGGTTCCAAAGCAGACCATGCGCTGGAGCGTTTTAAGGACTCACGGGCTACTGCCAAGTCCCTGGGCCTTTCTGTTGTGCGCCCTCCGCTAACGTCTGCCTTTCGCCCCTTTCGTGGCCACGGAAGGGGCGCCCAGTCACGTCCACTGCCCAGCCACCGGCCCACGCAGCAAGCGTCTTCGCGTGGCCGAGGACGTGGCTACCGCCGTGGCGGTTCGGGCAACCAGCGTGCGGGTCAGGCCACCAACTCTGCCCCGTCCGCGGCCTCCAAGCCCTCCTAGTCCTTCCTTTCAGGTGCACAGCACGCCAGTAGGGGGCAGGGTCCGCCATCACCTTCACCACTGGCGTGCCATCACCTCGGACAGGTGGGTCTTGGACATTGTCCGAAGGGGCTACTCCCTCCCCTTCGAGACCACCCCCCCAGCCATGCCACCTCAATTCCACCGCATGTCAGGGGATCACTTGGTGCTTCTGCAGAAGGAAGTCACGGCCCTCTTGGCCAAGAGGGCCATCGAGCATGTTCCGACCCCAGAAGTAGGACGTGGTTGCTACTCCCACTACTTTCTGGTGCCCAAAAAGGACAAGGAGGACATGCGTCCTATCTTGGACCTCCGGAACGTCAATCGCTTCCTCCGGAAGGAGAAGTTCAAGATGCTCACCCTAGCTCAGGTCTTGACTGCCCTCGACCCTGGAGACTGGTTGGTAGCGTTGGACTTGCAGGACGCTTATTTTCACATCCCCATCCTGCCGGCCCACCGGCGTTACCTGCGGTTCACGGTAGGCCTCGAGCATTTTCAGTTCACCGTGCTCCCCTTTGGCCTTACAAGTGCCCCTCGGGTGTTCGCGAAAGGGATGGCGGTGGTCGCAGCTCATCTGCGCCGGGCAGGGGTTCCAGTCTTCCCCTACCTCGACGACTGGCTGCTGAAGGCAGGCTCGTCCCAGGCAGTCGTCTCCCACCTCCAGACTACGGCAGAACTCCTGCACTCGCTGGGGTTCTCCATCAATGTGCCGAAGTCGCATCTGATTCCTTCTCCACAGCTCCTTTTCATTGGAGCAGTTCTGGACACGACGCAGTTTCGGGCCTATCCTCCCGAACGGCGAGTCCGGGATATTCAGGCTATGATTCCGATCTTTCAGCCTTTATCCTGGGTTTCGGTACGGATGACCCTGAGGCTGCTGGGCCTCATGGCCTCCTGCATCCTGCTGGTCGATCATGCCAGATGGCATATGCGGGCTCTGCAGTGGGACCTGAAGTTCAAATGGGCTCAGCACCAGGGCAACCTGTCCGATCACGTCCAGATCTCGGAGGGGACTGCAAAACAGTTGCAGTGGTGGCTCTCGAACCGGCAATGGGTCATGGGCAGATCCCTCTCCCTTCCCCAGCCAGAGCACACAGTTGTGACGGACGCGTCCCTTCTGGGATGGGGTGGTCACATGGGAGAGGCGGAGATCAGAGGCCTCTGGTCTCCGGCGGAGTCCCGGCTCCATATCAACATTCTGGAGCTCCGGGCAATCCGACTTGCACTCAAGGCATTCCTTCCCTCTGGCAAAGGGAAGGTAGTGCAGGTGTTCACAGACAACACCACCGCCATGTGGTACTGCAACAAACAAGGCGGGGTGGGTTCGTGGTTCAACACCTGGCAGGTTCCCTGAACGCCAGGGTGGACGAACTCAGCCGCAGGTGCATGATGGATCACGAATGGCGTCTTCACTCGGAAGTGGCGCAAGGACTCTTTCTACAGTGGGGAGAGCCTTGGTTAGATCTATTCGCCACCGAAGAGAACGCGCAATGTCATCAGTTCTGCGCGTTGGAATTTCCAAGTCGGCACTCGCTCGGCGACGCTTTTCATCGCGAGTGGAGTTGCGGTCTGTTGTACGCCTTTCCGCCTATACCACTTCTACCCAGAGTGTTGAAGAAGATTCGGCGCGACCGGGCCCAAGTCATCCTTGTGGTTCCGGACTGGGCTCGAAGAGTTTGGTATCCCGAGCTACTCAGTATGAGCGTCGATCCCCGATCCGTCTGCCTCTTCGGGAGGATCTTCTGTCGCAGCAGCAGGGGACGGTCCTCCACCCGAACCTGTCCAGCCTCCACCTGCTTGCGTGGAGATTGAGCGGCGGCAGTTCATTCCTTTCGACTTGCCTCCCGAAGTTTGTGATGTGATTCTGGCAGCCAGGCGTCCCTCCACTAAGGTGGTATACGCCTGCAGGTGGAACAAGTTTGTGGCATGGTGCACAGCAAAGGCGGTGAACCCTCTCTCTGCCCCTCTTTCTGAGGTTCTTCTGTTCCTTCTTTCCCTGGCCCAACAGGGTTCTGCCCTGGGTACCATCAAGGGCTATCTTTGTGCCATCTCGGCCTTCCTCAGGCTTCCTGATCAGCCCTCCCTTTTTCAAGTCCCCTGTTGTTAACAGGTTCCTAAAAGGCATTACACACCTCTTCTCTCCTGTTCCGTTTGTGATGCCTCAGTGGGACTTGAACTTGGTTCTTACCTTTCTTATGTGCGCTCCCTTTGAGCCTCTACATAACTGTCCTCTTCTGACTCTGAAGACAGCCTTTCTGGTGGCCATCACCTCTGCTCGGCGGGTGAGTGAGCTCCAGGCTCTATCATGCAAACCCCCCTTTCTGTCTGTCCATCCAGACAAGGTTGTTCTTAGGACGCGTCCGTCCTTCTTGCCAAAGGTGGTTACTGCCTTCCACATTGGGCAGACCATCACTTTGCCCACCTTCTTTCCGCCTCCGCATCCTTCCAGAGAGGAAGAGAGGCTCCACCGTCTGGACCCAAAACGTGCGCTTTCCTTTTATATCAACCGCACACAACACTTCCGGGTGGATGACCAGCTCTTTGTTGGCTACGTGGGCGCCAAAAAAGGTCGGGCGGTGCACAAGAGAACCATCTCCCGCTGGGTAACCTTGTGTATCAAAGCCTGCTATTCTTTGGCTAAGAAGGAGCCTCCTGTTGGGCTGCGTGCCCATTCCACCAGGGCAACGGCTGCTACCACGGCCTTAGGCCGCGGTGTTCCGCTGCAGGATATCTGTCAGGGAGCTACGTGGGCCTCGCTGCACACGTTTACCAAGCATTACTGCCTTGACAGTCAGGTCCGGAGGGACGGCTTCTTTGGCCGTTCTGTCCTCCGGGACTTCCTTGTCTGATCTTTGTTCGCAGACCCACCACCGGGGTTGGTATTGCTGGGGTATCTATTCTAAGGTAAGGAATCTGTCACTAACGTGTCTCTTTCAGATGCACAAGTTACTAACTTGTGTAACGATATATCTGTAAGAGACAGTAGTTAGTGACAGATTCCTTACCGCCCACCCATCCTCCCCGTTCTGCGAACTGATTTCTAGGGTTAAGGACATCCCTTTCAGGGCCCTAGTATTTTTCAGACACCTATGTCAGCTTCTTGCATGGCTCTGCGTTCCTGGCGCAGAAAGTCGTGTACAGAACTGACGTCAGCGCGCAGGGGCGGCGTCTAAGTACTGCCCGCGACGTCATCCCGGCGATAACGACGCCGACGACGGACGCGGAGCCGCACGGCGCCGCCTACCGGCGCGCAAGGGTACTGCTACGCAAAAACTTTCCGGATCCAGCCTGACGCCTGGGGATATTCTAAGGTAAGGAATCTGTCACTAACTACTGTCTCTTACAGATATATCGTTACACAAGTTAGTAACTTGTGCTTTAGAGAATTAACGAAAAATAGAGGGAAATCATTCTTTACAGCAAACAACAACCCTCCCCTGAACTAGCAATCCTCCCCCTCCCGTGAGTCTATTTCCCAAAAATAACGTGTTGTCGTATTGCTCTCACCCGTGAGGAGAAGGCTAGAGGGTGTCCAAACAAAAATAGAACTGTGATATGAAATGAAATGTGGCATTTATAAAGCGCGAACTGTCACTCCCAAAGGAGCCTCCTGGCGCTGTACAGATAGCGAACTTAGCAGTGGAGGATGAAGACCTAGATGAGGGCAAGGCAAGATTAGTCAGGTGTTCCATAGATCCATGTCTTTAGGGCCTTCCTAAACTGGATTTCAGATTCCATCGATCTTAATTTGTTTGGCATGAAATTCCAAGCCTTTGCACATAATACAGTAGCAGTATTAGACACTGCACTTACTAGACCGTACCTTCCATTTGTGCAGTAAGTGCAGTGCAGAGTACCCTACTTACACAAACCCATTCAACTCAGACTATTGCTTTATTTCTACATGGATCTCTCCCATCCCTAGCCTTTACCCCCACATTTCCAGAGTTATAGCTTCTGTTAGTGTAGCAGGTGCAGTGGCTCTGGGACAGTTGTCTCTCTCCTGTGTGATTTTCACCACGATCCACACAAGTTGTGATTCTTGGCGCCCTGCTACTTGTAAACAATTTGACGTCCACTCGTTGTGGCTTCAGGGACCAACTGACCACAAGTTAATGCTTTATTTTAGATTTTAAAAGCACTCAAGGAGCCTATTTCCTTCCTCGCCATCACACAATATCTACCCCACTTCTCACTTTCACACATTTTGTACTTGGCTCCGTTGTTAGCTACAAAGTGTCCTCTTTCATGCATGTGCTATAATAACACCATAAGCAGCTTTCACCCTTGTTCGCTGCACCACTCTTCCAACACACCTCTCCGTCCTCTCCCGCTCGTAGCCAACGTAGTTAAGCTTCCTGGTCCATAGGTTCCTTTTGTGCAGCAAGTGCAGTGGTACTGTGCCCCAGACAAACTATTAACCATCAGTTCTGCTTCATTCCACCCTTCTACATATTCTCTCCCATCCCTAGAGTTTGCACCCCATTTCCAAGGGCGTAGCCTCCATTGGTGCAGCAATTCCATTCTGTCCTTCGTGCCCTTCCAGTCCATTCAAGAATACAAGCTTTGCTCTTTTACACACAGTGCCCTCTTCATACAAAACCAACTACTGAGGTGTGTCCCGTCCCAACCCCACACTACTACACCTACTGGGCTCTAAGTTCATCAGCATGTCCAGCAGGTGTAGTACCACCGTATCCCAAAAATACAATACTTTACAAAAAAAGTCAGCAAAGCCAACAGCTCAGTGCTCACATTATAGGGAGAGACCTATGGGCTTTGCCAATGCTTGGTAGTACCTGTTCTTCAGTCTCTTCTCTAGTACAATGCAGTTGAAACATCCCATACGAATGGAAGAGCCCCTCTGAAGTATTCAAGCATCCTTGGCCAAGCAGCTAATCTCGTACACCTACTTAACATGGGCCTTACTGCTTCAGTGGTACTAGGATGCCATCATTTTGAAACGTTTGATCTATGTCTAATTCCGGCTCAGAAAAATCTTCACTAAAATTGACTTTTCTTATTTCCTTTATTTTATGACATTTAGCTGATAAGAGCTGTAAGTCCTCTAGGTCAAAGAAATATTGATCAAGATAGAAACATGATCTCTGTACATTTCCTGTTGCTTTCAATCCATTAATTTACAAAGGAGAATTTGTCTACCTCTATTCGGCAGGTTGTTTAGTTCCACATTGTAGTCAGCTCCACCCGCTGCACAAACCTCTAGTGTGAACAGGAGGACTACCATGTTCTAGCATTTGGATTCATATCGGTGCCTAAAGTAGTCCACCTCACCATTGCTCCAGAGAGTGCCAATTTGAGCCAGGCTAGAATTCATCCCTTGCCTTGGTGAGTGCCTTTGATCCCACAATATCCAAGTCTACAACTCAGCCAAGTGGTAATGACCTATAAGTAAATACTAGAATGTCAGCATGCATAAAAACTCTTAGATGAAAATCCATATCTGCCTTCTTCCATACCCGAGGAGACAGTGTTGTACACCAGTGGAAAGCATCCGAGTCTTAAAAGAGTCTAACATAGAGATTTCTAAAGCTGGTAGGAGGCTCAGGGAGAGAAGATGCACACTAGAACCACACAGATTTATCTGCCTGATCACTGAGATTACATGAGTGACAAAGGCACCTACAAGAATCAGAGAGCCAAAAATGTAGTAGAAAATCTGCTTTGGTGGTCCACATAAGCAAGTGTTCTGGAATTCTGTTTGTAGTATTGAAATCCTCATTACTTGAACTCAGTGCTCTAAAGATTCTCGGTCATTGAAACAAAAGACCTCAAAACATAGATATACAATAGTATTCGATGTCGAATATGGTATAGAATAGAATTGCCATGCTATTGAACCCCCCATCAATCAGTCACCTACCTTGCCGACACAATATGGTAAGATTGGTCTTAGAATAGTAATGTAACTCGGGCTTACGTCAAACTTACATCTGGCTATGATTTGTGAATATTTAGTAATAGGAAGACTTTTTTATGTAGCGCATTTTGTACTCAAATACTGTGGTCTATGTTTCAATGTATGTTTTCTTCACATTGAATCCTCAAGCTGCCTAGATGCATGTGAACCTTTTAGAACTTGAGCTAATATTTTGGACCTAAAAGCTTTTCTCTACTCAGTAGAAGTATTAGTCCTGATTTATACAAGCAACTCCACTGCAGCCTGTATAAGTAACACACTGTTATGTTTTACATCAACAAATAAGGAAGTAGCCCTCAGTGAAATATACAGTCTTTAAACGGGGCTTGCATATTTGGTGATTCTCTAGATGATCTCCGTGTTAATGGTACTCCTGGACTGCAACCTCAACGGTTCACTAATTCTCTTCCAAGGTTAAAATACGAGTCCCTTTGCATGTGTAGAATCCCTTCCTAGAGGCTCACTTGCATCTCAGTAGGTGCAGTTTCATTGCCTGACCTATGCAATTAAGATGGAGAGAGGCCAGTACTAGAATTACAAATTTTGTACTGCGAATGGTTAACAGGATCTTTTGGAGTAGGTTTGTGTTATAAATAAATTGAATAATACAACTGTGGACTCGATCCGATCCTGTAATCCATCAATAAACCTGTGAAGTATTTCTGGTTCTGATTACTATGGTATTATGTTTGTGTCTGATCCCAGATCTAGGCCAGATATTGTGGTGTGTCCTTAGTTATGCACGTTTTATACACAAATGTAAACTGTCTAACCTTGGCTCCATACAAGAGTGAGTAATTTTAGTGACTCGTAAAGACTACACTGCAAACAAACCCCCTCTCGGCTACGCCAGGTTTCATCCTTCTGCTTTGGATAGCTAGGATAGGAGTAGCAAGGGTGGGCTATCTTTTAGCAACTCTCCTGAAAGATATACCTCAAGAGTCTGATGGTGCAAACATGTTTCTGACACTTTATTTTGTATATTATCAGTACAATGAATGTGATGCCTGTTGGTGTCTGGGTGTTTCCTTTCAGCATGATGAAAGCATCCGAAGGCACATGGAGCAGATTGAACAGCGGAAGGAAAAAGCTGCCGAGTTAAGTAGTGGAAGACATGCAAACACAGACTATGCCCCTAAGCTCACGCCCTACGAGCGAGAGAAGCAGTGCACCCTGTGCAACGTCATGGTGAGTTCACGTCTTCTCTATATTGAGGTTGTTCTCTCTTCTCCCTTAAATCCCTCATAGTGGCATTAGCATCCGGAACAACCTACCCCTTAATCTTTGTTCTTAGTATGCAACCAGCAAACCCTTCAGACCACATGACTGTTTGCAGTGAGCAAGCAGAACACCCCTCTGTTGCTCTAACATTCGGGCCACATTTATTCCACTGCCGTCTTCTGAGTCCTAAAAAGAGTTCTTTAGATACTAGATTGTGTGACAAAGCTTTCACTTTTCTGTAGGAAGTATATATGTAGAAATGTGTATGCGGCTTCAGAACCTTCTGTCAAACATAGGAATGCTGCCTACAATGAAAGCCATTTGAATCTGCTAATGAATTAGTAACAATAAATAGGTGATAAATGAAAGCTCCAACTTAATTCTTATTGCAGATTTCATCCGAGGTTTACCTGTTCAGTCACATTAAAGGGAAGAGGCACCAGAACGCGGTGCGCGACAATAGCAGCATTCAAGGGAGAGAGCTCTCCGATGAAGAAGTGGTATGTTTTGTAGCCCATCCTCTTTGTCACTGATTGTAGTGTTCTAATGTAAATATTGTAAAACTCTGAAGGAAATGTCTACACATAAGGAGCGTCCTACTACCTGCTGTGTTCTGTTACCACTATAAAATGCTTTTCATTTATGGTTAGCACATCAAGAGATTCTACCAAAGGTTTTGAATTTTCACCTTCTTGAACATCATTTATCATTCCAACATTCGATGTGATCTGTAAAGCCTTTTCTGTTAGACCAGATCCCATTCCCCTACTCGAGTTATTCATCCTAACACTCTAGGGTTTACCACAAGGCCCTTCATTACAAGAACCACTATCGCACGCCGATTCACGAGCACACAGATGATCGCACCCATGTGCAAACACCAGACCGATGTTCCCAGCACAAATTTTAGCAGGTGAAACGTAGTGACATTTGCCTAGGGGGAAACTAATATTACAGGGCAAATTTTGTTGTTTTACCGCAGTAGCCTCCATTCTGACCTGCAAGCTCTGAATGAATAGGAAATGCAACACTGGGGAAACCCAACCTTGTAGTATCAGTATTTTACCAGCAGTAGTACCTTCCGGTAATGGACCAATGTTGTGCAATGGAATCCAAAGTCTTCAAATGCTTTTAAAAAAAAAAAATATATATTAAATGTAATTTGTATTCTTTTTATTGAAAAGGATTTTCACAGAGCGATCAAGACTTAAGTTGCATACAGGCCAGTTGACATCAATCTCATTGCAAATGAGCACACAGAGTGGTATAATTACCGTAATAAAGCAGAGAAATGCGTAACAATATACCCCTTGGGTATACCAAAGGGGAGCTATTGATCAGCTGAACAGTTCCGCTGATCTGGCTTAGATTTGCAATTAGAGCAAGGTTTTAAAATGCGATCAACAGTATATAAACAGTTGAGTAGGTACATTTGTGACTATCCATGCATAGGGTGGCCCCATTTCCGCGTGAAAAGGTAGGGGTTGCTGGATAGGGACATGTGAAGGGGGGAGAGGGACAAGCAGAGGAAAGCAAGAGACATGTCCCGCCAATCGGCATCATGTTTTGTCTATTCAGAATTGGTTCAATCAAAAAGTTGTAGCACCTTAAGTTTGGGGGGGTTGAAACAAGTATATACCAAGCGTGCAAAGTAATTAATCAAGGGTTGCCAGATGCGGGTGAAATTGGAGTCGGTGTGTGCAATTCTATGAGTAATAAGCTGCATACCCATAACATGCCATAAGTGGGTAAACCATAAAGCCATAGGGGGGGATGAAGTGCAATGAGCTGCTTAGTGGTTAGCATGTGGCCTGCGAGACGCCAATCCGTATGAGTCATGGCCTCCAGTTCCATAGTCTGTATCCCCAAGATAATGATGATGTAAGAGGTTGGCTGGCGGAAGCCCAGTACGCCCTTGATATGGCCCAAAATTTCTTTCCATTATGTAGAAATGACCGAACATGGCCACCATATGTGTTGGAAATCGCCTGGAGCCGCACCGCAGTGCCAGCAAAGGCCGGATGTGGTGCGATAGATAGTACGAAGTCGGGATGGTGTATATTACCACTGTGTCATTATTTTATACACTGTCTCGCACTGTTGCATGCTTCGATATATTTTGGGGCTATCCCGCCAGTGTCTCCCACTGTTTCTGTGAGATGGCCTCAGTAGTGTCAGTTTGCTATTGTGATTGGTATGTATGTAGGTGTGGTGGGCCCGAATGTTGGAGGACTTGGTAAGTGTGGGAGATCAGCCCTTTCGTGCCATCATCAGCCATAGCTAGCGCTTCAAAAGGGGATATTGCTTGGTCGCTCCCTGGTGTGTGGTGGGTGTAAGACCCAATGTCGCAACTGACAATACTGAAGTCGAAACTTTTCCGGTAAGTAGAACTCCTGCTTACAGTGATCAAATGTCTTGATAGAGGTTCCAACAAACAGGTCGCGCAATGTGCGACATTCTTCCACTTCCCAACTATGGAATAAGTGAGGTTCCAGAGCCGCAGCGAACTCTGGATTGCGAATCAAGGGGATGTTGGGGAGGGGAACGTTGTACGTCCATGTTTAAGTGCTATCTTGTCCCAGAACTCAAGGACGGTCCTAGTGGGGGTCGCGAGGGTAGGCATTCTATAACCGCACAGTCTAGGGAAGCCAAGCTAGGTCCCAAAGAGGCCTGCAAGCGACAGCCTGATTCATATGGAACCAATGCTTCTCGCTTTCCCTCACCACCAATTAGGATACGAAGTGCAGGTGTGCCGCCCAATAATATTCCAAAAGATTGGGACATGCCAGGCCCACAGATCCCTGGGGAGCATCAAAACCGAGTTCAAGAGCATGGACCATCTCCCTCCCCATATGAAAGATGGAATGTCTCGCTGTAGGTGTAGAATATCCTCGATTGGAATGGGGGTAGGGAGTGTTTGGAACAGATATACTATCCTGGGGAGGATGGACATTTTGACGGCGTTGAGCTGTCCGAGCCAAGATACGTGCAGGGCCGACACCGACGAAGGTCATCCAAAATAGATTTTCGGTAGGGCGCCCAGTTAGCGCTTGTCCAGGATGATAAGGTAGGGGTCAGTTTGAGTCCTAGGTATCAAATGTTGTATGGGGTCCACTGAAAGGGGGCCAATGCCTGTATAGTAGGGAAATTCTGCTTGGTTATGTGAGCTTTAAAGCTTGGGAATTGGACATGTTGACCCTAAAACCGGAGACCTGTTCAAAGGCCATCAATGCTAGGACAACTGCAGGGAGAGCGGTCGTAGGCGGGGCGAGCGTGAGTAGAAGATCGTCTGCGAACAGACTCAGTTTATGAGCACAGCCGCTGAATGGGATACCTGCAATAGAGTCCGTCTGCCGAATAGTGATTGCCAGGGGTTCTACCACTAGGGCAAACAGCAGCAGCGAGAAGGGGCATCCCTGCGCGTACCTCATTAGGCGTATTAGCCTTGTATTGAGGCCGCTGACCCGAATGGCAGTGGTGGGGGCTTGGTAGGACGCAATGATAGGGGATATCATACTCTGCCCGAGACCAATGTTTCCAAGCACTGCCCTAAGGAATGACCAGCTGACCCGATCGAAGGCCTTCTCCGCAGAAAAGGCAGGAAGGAATGTTATGACGCTGGGATTTCTCTACTAGATGCTCAACTCGCCGGATGTTATCTGCCCCCTGTCGATTACGGATGAAGCCAACCTGATCGGGATCAAGCAGGTCAGGGAGATACGGCTCCAGATGGTTTGCAAAGATCTTTGTGTAGAGCTTAGCATCTGTGTTCAAAAGTGCAATGAGGAGATAGGAAGATCACAGGGAGGGGTCTTTGCTGGGTTTAGGGATGAGGGCAATCTCTGCCGCTGCCATCTGGGCCAGGCGTCTTGCCTGCAGGGAAGTCCTTGAGAGCTCGCTGCAGTTCAGCATGGGTGATGGGGGCCTCCAGCATCTCCGTGTGGGTCGGGTCAATAGGGTCCCAAGGACAATCACCGAGAGAGAAGTCTGAGTTTGCTAGGAACCCTGTCCTCCGAGTAAAGAGCCCGATAGAAGTCATAAAAGGCATGTTGCTTCGCCTGTTTAGTAGTGGCCCAGTCTCCAGTGTCGGTCTTAATCTTGACTATGAGTGTACAGGCCTGCTGCTGACATAATTTACGTACCAAAAGTGCTCCCACTTTATCCCCCACTTCATAGTAGCGCTGCCGTAAGGCCAGAAGAGTCCTTTCAGCTTTATTCCTTCTATGCGTGCGTAACTGGCCTTGCAACAGAGCCATCTGCCTTTTTTTTCCGCAGAGAGGAGAAAGACTGATCAAGAAACTCGAGGGTTTTAATCTCTGTGATTAAACCTGTCTCCACCAGCCGAGATTCTTGCACGCGGGCGAATGCTATAGAGGTGCTAACTCCCATGATGGTGGCCTTAAAGCCATCAAAGTGTGTGACCTGAGGTCTCTGGGAGGTCGTTCAGCTCAAAATAATCAGTAATTCCCTTTTGGATTTGTTCTACATCTACCGGGTCTCGAAGGAGATGTGGGGGGAATCACCAGCGGGTCTGCACCTGTCATGAATGACCATCCCAGCTCCAAACGATTTCTATATGTGCATTATCCGATATGGAAATGTCAGAGATGGTGGCAGTTTCCAGCGTTCGTACGAGGAAGTGGATGAGGAATAGGTGGTCAATTCTAGAATAAGATGTGTGCATGTGCGAATAAAACAAATATTCACAACTGTCAGCGTGCCTGTACCTCCATGCACCCACCAGGCCTATGTCTGAAATATCTTTCATAAGTGCTGCTGACATCGCACCTGTTCCCTGGAAAGAAGTGGGGGCACAGTCAAACTGGGGATCCCACACCAAATTCAAATCTCCACCCAGAATGATGTCACCCTTGATGGAAACTAGTTAGTCTTGCAGCAAATCTCTAAGGAAGAGGTCTTGCGCTTGATTAGGGGCATAGACATTTATTAGTGTAATGAGGCGACTGCCCCGTTACATGGTGAGTCTCACATATCGACCATTAGCATCTCATACCGTCTTAACTATCTGGGTGCAGAATTCTGCCTTGCACATGATGGTCACTCCTGCTGTCCGAGTGGAGGCGTGCACGCTAAAATGGTGGGGGTATTTCTGGTGGTGCATGCGTGTACTGTTTCCCTTCAGGAGATGAGTCTCCTGGAGGCAAAATAACATCGAGGTCATAGAAGAGGAGATAGCGCCATATTAGTTTACTCATGTTGGGGGAGTTCAAGCCCCTCACATTAAGTGAGAGTAACTTAGTGTGTCAGAGAATGGCCATTGCGTGGGAAAGGGGGACAGTGGCGGTGGCAGCAGACGTAGGTGGGTGGTAATGCCAGGGGAGAGCAGAGGCACTGCCCAGTAAGATGGAACCTCCCTCAGGGTGTGGATCCCGGCCCGGGGCACATTCAAGGATGAGGCTCTGTGATGTACTCTGGGAGGTGAGGGGGCCTGGAAGAGGGCGGAGGAGGCAGAGACAGTTGGACGCCTAGTGTGCGGGCACATGGGCAGTGCGGGGGCACTCTCTTGTAGAATAGTCGACCAGAAACTGAAAAAAATGGTAAATTAATGCAAACTTCATAAGGCCAATGGGGCCTAACAACTCCACTAAATTCCTGCCGTGACCAGCACTCCAATGCGCCAGTAAAATCGGAGAGGTCATTCTCCGAAGGCATGAATCGAGAGGGGTTGACCGGTAGCAGAGTGCCACCATCAGGCCCAAAGAGGGACATCCTGTCTCGGGACAGGTGAGGCAATATAGCCATGCTGACATCTACCGGACCCAGATTCCCGCAGCGAATGAGAGCCAGAGCCGTATTTTGAGGTGGTCCTTATGTAGGTAAGTCTGGTGTTCATGGATCATCATCGCCAAGGAGGGCAGAGCGGGCCAACATGTACCTGCCAGGCCAGACCCATGCCCCTGGTGGAAGTCCCAAAGGAGTGTTCCACAAGCGCATAGCTCCAAGGCCCAGCAATAGGATCCAAGGGCAGGGGTCCCTCCAGCCAGTCCGATTCCATGTAGCATCCCCCTTCAGCGCCACCACAGCAAGAAGTGTAGGGTTAAAGAGAGCCCATAGTCGAGAGGGCCAGGGGGAGGGGGGCGTCCTGTCCATGTCGCGGAGACGCTGAATCATGTAGTTTTTTTGTGTCCTGGGTCGTCGCCGTCTTGTGAGCTTTGTCCGCGTGGCGTGGCTGCACTTGGGAACAGATGGGTAGCAAGGATTCTCTAGGGGGGAGGCGTGCCAGGTCGGACAGGTCCACTTGCAGCCCAAGAAGTTGTTTGGCTTCAGTCAGCGAGCGGATAGATCATCTTTTGTCCTCCCAAGTGAACATGATGACAAAGGGGTGTCCCCACTGGTAACGGATATTGAGTTTTTGCAATTTATCTGTGATTGGCCGAAAGTCCCTGTGGCGACGTAGGGTGGCGGGGGAGAGGTCCTGAGATAGTTGAACAGTGTAGCCGTGGAATATTAGTTAAACTTTGCCCTGCGCTGCTTTTAGGATGGCTTCCTTTTCAATGAAAAAATGAACTTGCACCAGAATATCGGGGATAGATTCTGAGCGTCCCCGGGGAGGTGCCACGCGTAGTGCTCTACCCAAAGCCGAAGGGGAAGCATTGTCATCCCCACCGATCGTGTGTTGAAGCTCCACTGTAAAAGCCATAATATCACTGCCCTCCGCCCCCTTCGGCACCCCATGATGCTATTTTCAAGGTCCTCCTGCTTCATTTAGAGCTCTATGTGGTGTTCCTCCAGCGTCACCACTCTCTGCCAGAGCATTTCTTGATTTTCTGAGCGAGCGTCTTCTGTGCGTTCCAGGTCGTCCACTTGACCCCCAAATCCGTGACCTCAGGGTGGATATCTTTCAGGCAGGTCTTGAAGTCCATCTTGAGGGATCCAATTTTGCTTGCAATTTCCTGCAGAAAGCGGTCCATGTAGGCTTGAGAGATGGGCACTGGCATTGCGCCCTTCTCCACTCCAGAGGCCAGGGGAGCAATGGCATCTGCATCCGGGGCAGGTGTCTTATTCCAAAGTGAAGTGACTGGATTGTCTCTCGTAGACCCCATAGGTGTGTTCCTCGCCGACTTGCCACGCGGCATAATAAAGCAGACAGGGATGCAGACAACGAGGAGAGATCCGGCAAGGCCTCTGATAGGGAAGAGGGGGGTGGATCAAGAAAGGGACAGTGGCCCAGTAGACCTCGCAAGTCACATGGGGCTTAGCGTTGCCCCAGGGAGGTTGGTCAATAGGCAGCCCGGCAGGTGACAGAGAGTCAGTCGCTGCAAGGCAGTGCAACATTGTCCAAGGGACGAGTAGACCAGGCACTAACAGGGCAGCCACACTGTAGTGTAGGGGCGTCCCAGAGGTCAGGTATGCACAGTCTTAAAGGGTCTCGGCTTACAGGGACCCTCCCTCGCCTCGATGCTCCAGTATTCGATAGTGCTCTGCAGAGCCAGAAGAGGCAGGGGACAATAATGGGGGGGGGGGGACGCCGCACAGACGGTCCAGAGCCAACAGGATTCAGCCGATGTCGCTACCAGGTACAGGGCAGGGGTCTTACATGCACTCCCTCAGCCCCCGTCGCAAATCGCAGACCAGCAACAATCCAGGCCCCAGAGCAAGGCGACCGTCACTCACCAGGTCGGGCGGCAGCCAAAGACGAGGAGGCCGCTGATTCGCGACCCGAGCATCATTCCCCTGCAGGCTTCAGTCATTCTCAGCAGCGGGCACTAGTACGTTCCCCAGGGGGCCCCAGTTAGTGAGCGACAGGGACCCCTGCCAGGCACAGTCCCCTCACAGCCGACTCACCAGTACAGTCCCAGGCTGCTCACGGCATCACCGGGCCGGGCTGACGACAGCACCCAGCTCGTCGTTGCAAGATCCCCTTACATGGGTCTTCAGGGCAGCAGGCGGCAAGGGGCACAGTCAGGGGGCCTCTCCAGCAGCAACATGACCCAACGTGGCCCACGATGGATAGGGGCCACTCATCGCCACTGCGAGCAGTGCGATGCCTCAGCGCTCTGCAGCAGGCTCCACAGCCTCCAAGATGGCGGCTCACCCGGGCTCGCTTCTCCGGTGCAGGAAAGGAGCGGTGCCGCAGATCCGAGAGCAAGGGGGAGCTAGAGCGACGCCTCAGTCGCACTGCCCCCTCCAGGGATCAGGGGTCAGTTGCCGCCCAGACACAGCTGGTCCGCCCGGCATGGCCGGGGCCACCATGTGGGAGTCAAGATGGCAGAGCCAGCCCCGCCGCTGCTGGCGGCCCCAACTCGAAGCAGCAGCTTCTGAACAGCCTCTCCGGGGCCGTCAGCACACCCCGGCAGCAGAAGTGGGGCATGGCAGCCTTCACAGGGTCCAGACTGCATTGGGCTGGTTCCAGTGCTTGGAAAGTCTTACAGGAGGCCGCAAGATTCCAGAGTTGCAACGCAGCATGTCTTACTCTGTGTGCTCCCAGGCCACACCCCTTCAAATGCTTTTTAAAACTCTTCATCTATTATAAAATGTTACCTTAATATCTGTTTGTAGATTAGATGAATTATGATCCTTCTGAAAAAGCATTTGCTTGTATATCTTTATTTTCCTTTGTAGTAATGATTTATTCAGTGTCCGGGCGTATTTAAATTGAAATATATTCTGTTATTTGTTAAGTTGTGTATAATTTTCAGCATCTGGGCATTTGTGTTAAACAAGCCATGTTAGCAGTGGCATTTTTGGGAACCTGATAGCGGACATGAGCGAATACTCTAGTATATAGTGCTTCTGTGTTCTTGGCATGGGCAAAATTGAGTTTTAGAAGCACACCGTGAGAGGAGCTTTGTCATATTGGTTATGCTTCTAAAGAACAAGATGCAGCAGCTTTGTGGAGATGCCCAGACGCTCAAACACATTTTTACATCTCCCCTACTAGATAGCCCAAGCTGTCTGATTCCTAAAGACCTGTTGTGAACTAACAGCCCTCTCATTGCTTATCATTGGTTGGCTTCATTGTCACTCACATTTGCTTGCTACGTATTTTATGGCTTGCCTTTCTCTTATTGTGTTTGTCCCTCCCCTGCAGCATAGCCTCTTTACAATCCTTTTAATTGACTCACTTGTATCCCTCCACTTCTCACGTTTAGGGAGCTACTTTTTTTTCCTTTTCCTTCAGCACTTTATGCGGTCTTGGCTTGCTTGTTTTTGTGTTCAAAGATTACTTGGCAGTTCGTGCTGGACTGTTTTTTGTGGAGCAGGACCAAGGCTGATCTGCATATGGCTGGGTCTAATCTGAGGTGGTATGGTGGGCAAAAAAAAGATCAGTTAGAATGTTACCTGAGCGATTGCCAGTGGTTAGACTATTTGCAAGCCTTCCTCCCATCACTTTTTTGTGTGCTCAACAACTTCTGGGGGGGGTCATAAATTTGCTTCTTGAGCTGCTCCAGGGGACCAAATAGCTGAGTTCTTTGAAAAGTAAATTAGGTCTTGGCTAGTGTTTATCTTTACATTCTGGCAAGTCTTTTTTCTTTTTAAATTCTGTCCAGAGTTTCCGGAGTATTTGAAAAATAAACTGTTATTTATAAAGATGAAAAACATCGAATTCACTGTACAGTTTTGAGATACCATGAGATATGTTTGCCTTTCTTCCAGTATTTTGAAATGTTTTTTCTTTTACTTTTTTAAACAATACTTTACAGACAGAAATTTACAAATCTAACAGCTTGACACTCACATTATAAAGGAAAGCCCTATTTCTTTTGCCAATGCTTGATGTGTTTTGGTATTTCCTGAACTGCTTTCTACTTTACTATTGAGACAATTGTTGGTTGATGAGAAGGAAATTAAGCGTCAGAATCCTTAGGTGGCATATTTACACACCTTGGCTGCCAGATGTCTTCACATTTCTTTCTGAGTTCTTCCTGTGTTTGGGGATGTGGGAAGGAGTGGAGTTGTTCTGGACTATTTTTCATGGCCCTCTAGCTTAATCATGCCTAAGAAAACCTTCCCCAAGAGAGGATGAAATAAATTTTGTATTTACTTAAGGCTCCTTCTTTAACAGATTAGGAGATAAGGTGTTTCAGCCATGTGAAGCAAAGTTGTGCTACCAGTGTCCTGGAATTAATGTGTGTTTTACAAATGTTCTAAGTAGTCATTAATGATGTGTGCTATTACTTTGCCCCTTTACAGTCACGGGGAATTGACAATGCCAAGTGTGGTATATTCCTCCAAATTACACTCTCCCACGACCACCAAGTAAGATCAAGATTTATTAATACGACCCCCCCCAGAGCAGCTGCCTTTCACGCCGCTCTACATTCAACTGCCCCTTCATAACATTCCACTCTAATTGCTTCAGTTCCACATTCCAAACGCAAGGCACTGCAGCACATATTTTATAACATATGTTCCTGTTTTATAATGAGTGCATAAAATAAATATACAATAAACAAAACAATGCAAGTGCATGAAATAAATATACAATAAATATAGCAATGCAAAATCTGTTAATTAAACAAACTTGAGAAAATCACAAACTTGAATGCTCAATTACCTTATGAAACATGAAGCATTTGGTATCCATGAGAAGTATCACCACTCGTCAGCTGCACACAAAATTTCTGTATATCTGCATACCTCATTTGGGCACTCATACCAGGAAATGTTTCTTGGTTATCACCACATCTTGCTTTCTGATTGTCATCCCGCTCCATCTGAACACCTTCCCTTTTGCACCCATCAACCATTTTCACCAATCTGCTCTTACTCCATCTAGATCCATCATTCAACTCCACATAACCTCTCCCAGCCCTTTTCACAACTTTGGGTTTGGAAAATGCAGACTTACCTTTTTTCACACACCATGGTAATTTGCCCATAACTGTTTGACCACAGAACACATCAAATTCCTTGGTTTACATCTCTTATCAAAATACTTCTTATAATAAACTCAGCTAACAAAACCAAGGAGATCTTCTCCATAGTTGATGAGCTTGCTCAACCAGATAGAGTGATGGCGAAACCTGCCCCCTCGCAATCCCTTTGTGACTACCTTAATTCTTATTTCATTGAGAAAATCGCCACCATTAAAGCCAGTATTCCCACTTCCACTCCTTCATCCTCTCCTCCTACCACGTGTAAAAACCCGGCTCTACTTGACCAGATCCCCCCGATCTCTAAGGAAGACATTTTTATTTTACTAAAAAAAGTTGGATCAGGTTCCCCTACTGATTGCTGCCCTCCACATATCTTGCAGGAGGCCTTCCTCACGTGTCCAGACCCGCCCCTCTCATTTCTGAATAACTCTCTTAAAGAAGGCATTGTCCCAGACACCTTTAAAAATGCAGTAATTGTACCGATCCTGAAGAAACCCAACTCCGACCCCTTGGTTCTTAGCAACTTCCGCCCCATCTCCCTGCTCCCTTATCTAAGTAAAATCCTTGAGGCCCACGTAGCTAACTGCCTTAGCTCATTCATTGAGCACTCCCATTTTCTTGACCCTCACCAGGCAGGATTTAGACCAGCACACTCCACGGAGTCAGTCATATTAGCAGTCATGGACCAGTTAAGGAGAGGGGCTGATAAAAACCTCACCCAGGCCCTGGTACTCCTGGATCTGTCAGCCGGATTTGACACGGTTGATCATGGCCTCCTGATCGACCGTTTCAGTAATGCTGGCATCCAGGGTCTGGCGTTGAAGTGGATCTCCTCCTTCCTCGGTAACTGCTTTCAGGCAGTCCGCCTTGCCAATTTCTCGGCCAAGAAAATGAATTTGACATGCGGGGTTCCTCAGGGTTCCTCCCTTTTGCCCCTTCTTTTTAACTTATACTTGCTTCCTTTGATTTGGTCCTTGCGCAAAAGAAGAGTCGAAGCATTCAACTATGCCGACGACCTCCAGCTGGTGTTTGATATTGACTCCTCCTACACATCAGCTTCCAATTTCCAAACCACCATGAGTTTTATCAGCGAATGGATGTATGCCAATCAATTAAAACTCAACCCCGATAAAACTGAGCTGATCCTAACTGGAGGAACTGCCAATCCATGGAACTCTAACTTTTGGCCCCCGCTCCTAGGCAGGTCCCCTTGCCCAGTAGGATCTGTAAAAAGTCTCGGGGTTATAATTAGTAACGATCTATCTATGAAACCCCAGATTAGCGCGGTGGTCTCTGCCTGCTTTTTCCATCTACGCAGAATCCGTAAGGTCTGCAGATTCTTGACCACCGAGGCCTTGACCCTCGTCACTCTGGCCTTGGTCATTTCCCGAATTGATTATGCCAATTCACTCTATGTCGGGATCCCGGCATATCAACTTCATCGTTTACAACTGGTACAAAACCAGGCAGCTAGGCTAATCCACCATCAACCTAAACATCAACACGTCAGCCCCCTGCTGAAGAGCCTCCACTGGCTCCCGGTAGCTAAACGATGTGCCTTTAAGCTGGGCTGCACCATCTTTAAAGCCCTCGCTTGGAATGGCCCAGCATTCATCTCTTCAAGGATTCAGCGCTATACCCCCTCTCGTGAACTACGCTCCTCTCATCTGAACTTGCTTACCGTCCCCGCCTTCAAACGAAAAAAAACACGGTGGTCTCAGATTCTCAGTTCTTGCCCCTCAATTCTGGAATTCTCTCCCCGCCGGTCTGAGGTCAGTTGCCTCCTACCCTCAGTTTAGAACACTCCTCAAGACCTTGTTATTCTCCCAGGCTTACGAGTAAAGCACCTGTCTTGCGTCACTGTCGCCCTTCCGCTCCCAGCGCCATGAAACCGCTTGGTGTACGCACGCTTTACAAGTAATTTTAACATAACATAGCAACGTTTGTTTTTTATACACCTTCCGTTGCAGTTCCTCAACATCTATATCTGCACTCCCCTGAATCGACCTCATAGACACTGTGAACTTTGGTTTAATTTTCCTCAACAATTCAAATACAGTCAAACCTGTGGTACAATGAATACTTGTTCTATACGCCACCAACATCTGACTGACCTGTTCTAACACATTTTTTACTGAAGAGGCTGAGTGTTGGTTTTCAAGATTTTATCATTATTCCCACACTACAAACATTCTTTAACAACATTCTCCACATTCTGTCCATGCCTGGCCACCAAAACAGTTCCCTCAACCTGCATTTTGTCTTATTCCTACCTAAATAACCTTGATGACCACACTCATACCTCTCAGGACAGCAGGAGGAATAAGCTTACCTCCCCTTCTTACACCCCATTCATCAGTACTCAATTAATCTTTAACATGATTATAGTCTTTTACACCAGTAACATTAACAGACCAACCATCCTTAATACATTTGTACAATTTCGACAGTACCACATCGTCCTTCACAGCATCCAACCACTCCTTTGCAGTAACAGGTTTCTCATCAAAACATTTCACACTTGCAATCCATCCAAATTCCTGCAAATCATCCCCAGAATGCACCCCCTTTTCAGGAAATGTCTTGTTTTTTGACAATGCATCCGCAAAATATTCTTTACCCCAGGCACAAATTGCATTGTAAAGTTATACTCCTTTAAATTTGCCATCTGTCTAGGAATTCTTGGTGACATTATGCCTGAACCCTTAGTAAAAAAAAGCACATTGATTAATGGCTTATGGTCAGTTCTGACTACAAAGGGTATACCCCATACAAACGTTCTGAAATGCCTGGCAGCCCACAAGACAGCCAACACTTCCTTTTCAATTACAGAATAATGTTTCTCCACATCTGACAATGTACACGAAGCATATGCTATGACAACCTCTTCACCATTCTGTATTTGTGTCATTACTGCCCCCAAGCCATAAGCACTGGCATCAGTCGAAACTAGAGTTTTGCAGTCTATGTCAATGCTATTCAATCAAGATGCATTAGCAATTTCAGTTTTGATTGTGTCAGACTCTTTTTGACACAAATCGTCCCATTCAAATTTATTGGATTTTTTAAGCAACCCCCTCACACACTTGCTTTTATCTGCAGAATTTGCCTAGTGGCGGCTTGTCCGCTAAGGCGGAGGAGCCTTGCCCCACTGCGCAAAAAGGAAAAATAAAATGACAATAACATTGTTATTGTCATTTTATTTTTCTGTTTGCATGCAGTCAGTGGCATGTGTGGGGCGGAACAGGGCTGGCCAGAGCAGGGGATGAGTGGTTTGCACTTCCAAAGTGCGCATGAAATGTTTGGCCGGCCCTCTTGGGCCGACCAAACAGTTCATGCGCACTTTGCATGTTCCTACCAGGCTGCATTACACAGCCTGGTGAGGAACATGCACAGGCTCCCTGCTCTAGTCTGAGTGCCGATCCACGGCGCTCAGACCAATGTTATGTTATGTTAAAAAATATTTATAAAGCACACATACACCACACGGTTTCATTGCAGCGTTGTGCTTGGCTCAGGGGAGCCTGTGTGCTTCCTGCTGCCGTCCGGACTGCAGAAAAGAAGAGGACGCAGGGGAGGCGGCACAGGCCGTCCTAAGGTAATTGTGTTTTTTTTGTTTGTTAATTAACCCTCACCCCAGCACCCCCGTCCGGTAGCAGCCGCTACTGAATTTGCCACGAATTTGGCATAAAACCCAATCACCCCTAAGAAAGATTTCAAATCATCTTTGCTACCCGGTTACCATGATGTTGACAATAATGTTCACCAGTTTTCTCGAGGTCTAACACCATTGGCATTAATGGTGTGTCCTAAGTACGTTACACTACTGACTTTTAGTCTGCATTTCTCCAGTTCGACCGTTAAACCATTAATTTGCAATCACTCCAAGACATCCTTCAACTTAACCTCATGGTCTTCCTCATCTTTACCACATATCAAGATATCATCTTGGAAATAGTTTACCCCAATCATGTCACCAAATAATCTTTTAAATAAGCCCCTGAAAAACCGATGATGCGGATGCCAAGCCAAATGGCATTCTCTTAAAACGATACACACCAAACGGCGTAATGAAAGATGTTAAATGTTTGGAGGCCTCATGCAGTTCAATCTGGTGATGCGCAGACGATAAATCTATTGTGGAAACCCACTCGCTCTTTCCAACCGTAGCAATCATTTCATTTATGTTTTGGAAAGGATGCCTATCTACCCAAATAGCATTATTTAGATCGCGAAGATCAAACACATCCTATTGAATTGATCTGGGTTCCGTACAACCACAACAGATGCTAGCCATTCCGGTAGTTTTTTAATCTCGGCTTTGACATCCTCCCTCACAGTGAACGGTAAACTCTGGACGCTGTGGACTCTAGGTTGACACCTCAACGTAATACAATCTGATGCTTGAAACCTTTCATTTTCCCCAGCTCATCAGTTAAAACGTCTGGAAATGCTTGCACCACTCCCCCTCCTTGTGCAGTGGCACCAACCATAACAACCTGCTCATGTGCACCTGGGTGCAAATGTACACCCATGACAGATTGGTGAATGAGACCAATTAAAGTTGCACCTTTTTTTAGCAACGTACTCCCTCCCAGAAATGTCTTTGTTCTTATATGCAATTACAGCAATGAAGATTCCTAATAACTCCACACATTCACCATTATATGACTTCAATTTGACATCTGGTTTAAGCAATTGTTTGTTTTTAAAGTTGTCACATATATGATAATCATCTTCAAATATAATTGGTATATGTAGCTCCCGAATCAATCAACATTGAAAAAGGATTACCATCAATTTCAATCACACACTTGGGGTCTCTTACACTCAACCGCCTTTCCTTATCATAATCAACCACAGTTGAACACACTGCCTGTTCATCAAATTCATCGGATTCCCCTATGGCATCTACGCCTACAATACAAATAATTAGATCAACATACAACTCGTCACCCCTTGTGTCCTCATTACTGTCACAAACTACCCCTACATACTTAGAACCTGACCTTTTACACACACGTGCATAAAGACCAAATTTCTTGCAATGTAAACAAGTTACATTCCTTGCAGGGCACAACTTGTCATTAGCCCAATGGTTCCAGCTACCGCACCTTATACACGCATTCCTCCCTACATCTTTACGCTTCCCTTTAAATTTGTCAGCTCTTTCACTACCTGGTTTTTCATTATTTGATTTTTTCACTTTTAAACTTGCCTTTCACCACACGAACATTTGACTCATCACGACCACTATCATCCATCACTATATCCACATTGACGGTTTTGACACTTGTTAGTTAAATCTTCACCTCTGACAATATCTAAAGCTTCTAACAAAGTGGGATTTTGAGCACTCCATAACTTTTTCTGAATCGCAACATTAAACGTATGCATCATTAACTGATCACGAGTGTACTGCTCTAGATTCCCTGTGAAAGCACAATTATCTAAGAGTGCCCTCAAGCCAGTCACAGATGCAGCAATAGATTCATCAGCTGTCTGCACATGAGAGAAAAACTTGTACCGTTCAAGAATATCAGTTTGTTGCCAAAATACAAATCAAGTTGTTTCATAGATTTTGCATATAAAGACAAATTATCCCCTTCCTCCAGATCTGGTAGAGTACGATATATCCTCAAACCCTCTTTTTCTAATGAGGCTTGTTTCCTTTCATCTGCCATCTTTTCATTTCCAGCAGCCAACATATATATTTTGAAACCATTGATCCACTCTTCCCATGGAATTGACGGATCCCCAGGATTGACCAAAAACGACGGTGGAACAGCCCCGATTGTGTCATACTTCGTCCTTAAAACCCCAAAATATACTGAAAAAATAAACTGTGCACACTGGAAAAGTTACTGCAAAAATAATGGTGAGCACATTACAGTAAACAAATCCAGGTTGCACACACTAATGGTAAAATAAATAAGGCAATAACGGGTGGACTAAATTATGCAGATTCTAAGCAGTTACTGCCAAAATATGGTTTGCACATCACCGTAAACAAACACAGGATGTGCTTGAAAACTCGTATCAAGTAAACAGTCGCCTCACGGTAAACAAAATACATGATGCGCATACAAATAGTACTTAAATCAATGAGGCAATAGGTGTGACACAGTACAGCACACACAGTCGTAGGATTCCTTAAGTGTGCGCATCATCGTGATGCGCTGGGAAACCTGTATCACTAAACAATCACTGCCACTTAATGCAGTTCAGTAGCACCGGATTCACGTTGCCAGACAACCTTGACGCGTCGGAGAGGACATCGAGGGCCTCTCTCACCTCCAGCAATTCAGTAGGCCAGGCTTGCGCTGCCAGGCAACCTTGAAGCGTAGGAGCATCGGAAAGAACGTTGCCTGGTGTGACCAGCTCACTGGCGCGCATCGCTTCTCTTGCCAGCATGCATCGTGCTTGTGTGCCCGATGAATCTACAGACCTTCAATTCACCAAATAAATCTTAGCCGCGGGTCCCGCTACAGCCGTGGTTCCTGCTTCAACTGTGCCGTCAGTCCGCTTTCCCCAAACCAGGTATCCCAAACAAACTCCTTCACCGTTGTCAGGATCGCACCAGCCTCTTCATACATGGATTTTGGGGAATCGTCTAGCTCGTCGCCAAAACATGCGGTAAATTCCTCCAATACAGTGTCGTACGAACAAGATTTATTAATACAACTGCCCAAGAGCAGCCGCCTTTCATGCCACTCTACATCCAATTGCCCTTCTAATTGCTGCAGTTCCTTGCGTTCTCCATTCCAAACGCAAGGCACTTATATTATTCTAACACCAAGAAGCTTGTAAATTATTTACGTTTGCAAATTTTTTAACCATTTATGTCTGTTGGAAGCTGATCCCAGCATCAGTCAGAGATCACAAATGCATTGTTGGTGAGAGATCATAAAGACTTTATTTGATGACTATTTTCTCCCTTTGACTCTTAGCTCACGTTTTCTTTTGTTTCATGTTTTCACTTTTTCTGTACCTTACTTGCCTTATTTCCCTTCTATACCTTTTCTACCTCAATTGAGTTAATAGTAGTATTATATTATTAGTGTGATATCTGGCTGTATGAATAATGCCAACTCTTTAGGGTTTCCAACCTTTTTTGTAATAAGAGCTATTTAAGTTCAATGGAAATCATCCCGAGCTACTAATTGTATTAGTGTTTTAACAGTGACCACATCAGATGAGACCTCAGTGGCCACAACAGCAGTGATCACCTCAGTTCATCAGACATGGTTTACAGTAGTAATGCAGAAAAGCCTTTCCTAATGTTGAATGCCTCTATGTGGGTAATACATAATAGCCACAGCTGCAGTGCCCCCGTCACCGAGATAATTATGTTAGTAGTAAGCCTTCCCAATGCTGCATGATTTTTCACTCAAATATCACCTTTAAATATTTTTTGCAAATTTAACCATTTCATTCCAAAGTTCAACGTATGAGTTCTGAAAATACACAAAGTTTCATCTCCAATACACGCGGTTGTACTCCTATATCACTTCAACCAAATAAAAGCTTATAATTTTGTAGGTGGGGCTGTACGCAGGAGAGCAACCTATAGGTTGCTGGAGAGCCACCAGTAGCTCACGAGCTACTAGTTGGAGAAGTCTGCTTGACGGATTAACAGTACCACAAACAATTTTTACATGGGCCTTTGAATGTCTGATAGTGTCACGCACTAAAGCACGATAAGATGCTTTTTTCTACCGTCTCTGGGTTTTTCAAAAGAAAAATATGTTCATCTTTTATGTCCATGACGTCAGTGCTATTTTTGTAGTATCTGTAATTGTATCTGTAATTGCTGAGAGATCTGCTGATCTTGCTCTGCTTCCTAGATTCATAATAATTTTAATAAAATAACCAAATGAAGGTGTATTTATCGGAAAACTCCATTACAGTACATGCAAAATACAATCCATGTCTAGTAAAAATGTAATTATGCGATAAAAATATAAACAACAATAACACCTTTGCCTATTTCTTACACTTTTAAATACAGCTTTTATAAAAATTTCTTTGACTATACCTGACCTAGACAATTAATATTTTGCCATCAATTATTGATTTGATAACCTGAGAGGGTAGTCCTATAAATATTACCTTCTAATATCGACACTGGAGGCAAAACGGAAGAAAAAAGCACATCAAAATTTCAATTTCTACCAAACTATAGTGTAACCTGTCCTTTACCTATCCCTTTACAGTTCAGTATATTAGCCCCCAAAAAGAAGCATATTCAACTTAAACCTGTCAAAGGATGACCTAATATGTTGCAATACAATTTGAATCCTGAAGGCCATGTCAAAAAAGGAGATATTGTCCATACTAAAAAAGGTCAGGCTCCTGTCCATACTAAAAATGTCAAATAGGAAAGTCATAATGTTGTGTCCTAATCTTGTTGATGGGCCTCTTTTTTTGTCTGCCTTAATTCGTTCCCTAACCTGACATGAAAAGATATGTGATTACTGGGACAAAATCTCCAGCCTACCTCAAAATTTCACTTGTTGGTTACACGGTTCAAGTAAATAATCAGACCTATGTTAAGGGTTCTTTATAGGTAGATTTTCTGGTTAGGTTTGTCTCTTGCTTAGCATCTATGAGGCTTTATCAGTTAATTCTTATTACAGCTCTTTTCTGTAAAACCTTACCTTTAGTGTGTTTTTAGTCAGTGCAGGGTGATCTTGTAGAGAAAGAAGCTAACAATTGTGTCTCCAAGATGTAGAAACTTTCTCTTTTTTGACGTATACACCTTTTGAATAGTATTGGGTGGAAGTAGCTCCCCAATCTTACCCCACTAGCCCCCGGTCACCTTTCTTTAATTGTCATCCTTACATTGGTTATTCTCGACATAATTATTTCTAGCTGTATACTGGGAGTGCTTTCTTTTAATTATGCCATACAATACCCCTTACAACACATTATAGGAGACTGCGATGGCATATCCATCCAAACTAATTTAGTATATCTTTCTGTTTTGTTTACTTTCTCGTTTATTGCTATCTCTTCAGCTCACTGATTTTTACTGGCATGCCTTACATATGTAAAAGGAATGTTAAAGTTCTACACCAGTCTTTGATTCTATGTTGATTTAAACTGTTCTTCTGTATCTTCTGATTTTGCAGAGAGGTTACTCCTTGTCCTTCATATCTGCCTCCCCCCCCCCCACACTCACACCCCAAGTGCTTTTGCTCAAACATCCGCTGATCATTCTTGTGCATGACGTTCTATCACTTTTGGCCAAAGGAGCCCTAGAGCCATAGAGAGGCAAGGGGTTTTCCTCCCTTTATTTGTTGGTGTCTAGAGAGGATGGGGAACTCAAGCTCATTCTGGATCTTCGCCCTTTGAAAACCTTCCTGTAAAAGAACAAATTAAAGGTGCTAACTTTGGCCCAGGTTGTTTCTGCCCTGGATACACATGGTTGTTTGGTGCCCTTAGACTTGCTGGATTTGTCCTTTCATATGCCTCTCTTGCAGTCCTACAAACTCTTCCTTTGGTTTATTGTGGGATTTGAGCATTTTCACTTTACTGTTCTACGCTTCAGCCCCACCTCTGCCTCTCAGGTGTTTGCAAAGATAATGGTCGCAACCAATATTTGTAGGTTGTGGATGCGTGTATTTCTCTTCCTCAATGACTGGCTGCTAAAGGTGAGCTCACTGTAGTCCGTCTCAGACCACCTCTAAACAATGGTTACTTCTTTCATCCCAGGCATTTTCCATTAGCAAGCCCAAGTCCTACTTGATGCCTGTTCAGAAGAGGTTTCCTATGGGGGACGCATTTCATCTGCAGGGAGACACAGGTTTACTGTACACCGTCCCATCTATGCCTCACCTTTCCAGAGTTCTGGTGAAGGTCAAATCCTGACATCCGGTATTTGTAAAGCGCGAACTACTCACCCCTAAGGGTCTCAAGGCGCTGGGGGCTGTCAGGGAGATTAAGTGAGCTAGTGCAAGATGGACCGGGCTTAAATCATCCTGATAGTTTGGATTGGGCCATGAGAGTGTGGCATCCAATTTGCTGAGCCTGAGCATTTGCCCTCCTAGCCAGATTCCTCTTCGGGAGCACCTCCTGTTTCAGCACCCAAAGCCCCACATCCTACACCTACATGCGTATAGATAGAGTGGCACCAAAGGAGCAGTTTTAACTTGCCTGATGTAGTTGTGTATGTTATTCTTACGGCCAGACGCCTCTCTACCAAATCTGTTTAGTTTGAGCTGGATGAAGTTTGTGGCCTGCTGCAGAGAACGTTAGGTTGACCCTCTGCAGACCAGATTGTCCGATGTGTTATTTGTTTAATCTTTGGCTCAGCAAGGCTTTACTTACGGCACAGTTAAAGGTCGTCCCTATCAGCCTTTCTGTGTTTGCCTTACCAACCTTTATTATTCAAGTCATCTGTTGTGATGCATTTTCTAAAAGGACTTGCATACATGTTGCCTCTTAATCGTTTCATTATGCCTCAATGGTACTTTAGTTTGTTCCTTAGGTTTTTAATTTGCACGCCCTTCGAGCCCACACACAGTTGGTTTCTGAGATTGCTCACTATCAAAATAGTGTTTCTAATCAAAATTACCTCTACGCATGCATCGTGTTAGTGAGCTGCAGGCACTCAGAATACACTACTTTCTGTCAGGACAAATTGGTGCTGCTAACTCATGCCTCATTTCTGCTGAAAGTCAGATTACCCTTTTACGTGGATCAGTCCATTACCCTCCCAGCATTTTGTTCCTGTCACCCCGTTAAGAAGAAGATACTATATCAATTAGATCCCAAGAGAGCACTCAGATCTACATTGAGCACAAGGAAGAGTACAGAGTGCACAATCAGCTCTTCATGGGTTTTCCTGATGGTAAAAGGGTGAAGACAGTGAGAAACAAAACCTGTCCAGGTGGAACATACAATGCATAAAAACATGCCATGCCCAAGTCAAGAAGGGGCCCGCTGAGGGTCTGTGGCCTCCTTCCACCAGATCCAAGGCTTCTACAATGGCATTGGCAAGGGATATCTTAGTACTGGACATCTACCAGCCTACTACATAGTCCTCTGTACACATTTACACTAGCCACTACTCCCTCTACAATTAAGTCCAGATGAAGGGCCATTTTGCCTGCTCTGTCCCACAGCACTGTCTGGTGTTAGGCATGTTAGACCTGTCTTCCCCCCCCCAAATGTTTTGCCTTACTCCTCCCATTGTTGCTGAAATCGTTTGTGTTGGACTTAGGACTCAGCGCAACTTTACCAGTGCTAAGAGGGAGAGGTTGTGGCCTAACGGCTAGGGCGGTCGACCTCAAATCTAGGGAACCGGGTTCGAGTCTCGGCAACGACGCTCAATATCCTGTGATTCTAGGCAAATCACTTAATCTCCCTGTGCCTGACAAAAATGAATGTGTCCTTATGTAACGCTACTGGTGCTCATGTAAAGCGCTCTGATACCTTCGGGTCAAGTTTGAGCTATATAAAACTGCGAAATAAAAAAAAGAGCTTGTACTCTTTCCTTTAAACATGGCAAAATTAGCTTACACCCAATTGGCATATTTAATTTACTTGTAAGTCCTGATTAAAGCGGTACTGCATGTTCCCAGGATCTGTAAATTAAATGCTACTAGTGGGCCTGCAGCACTCATTGTGCCACCCACTTAAGTAGCCCTTTAAACATATCTCAGGCCTACCATTGCAGTCTGTAGGTGCAGTTGTAAACTGACATTTCAACCCAGCAAAATAAACCTTTTGCTAGTCTTCAACCTTCCTTTTTAACGCACATAAATCACCCCCAGAGTAGGTGTTGTATTTTATCATTTGTACAGAATAGGGTTTACTGTGCATATATTAGATTAGGTGAGGCAGTATGAGGTAGAGATGTTCTAGAATTGGAATGTGAGGGACTGGGAGGTGGAAAACCAGTACTGGCATTATCTGGTGTCCTTGGTACTGTGCTGTTGTGAATAAAGATACCTCCTGGATTTCATACTCCTAGACTATGGATTGATTTTAACAAGTGGCGACGAACTGCAGAAACACTTGCTACTTTCACACAGCACAGGCGTAGTGTTGTCTCCAACAGGCCCCATTGATTATTTGACTGTTTTCATGGAAGAGTTTGTGAGTAACCTTGTTGCAGGAATTCTCATCAGGAACAAAATTATGCTTGGGTCCATAGAACATCGGCATGTAGGGACTGAGTCACCATACTCCTACAGTATCTGTGAGCCCAAGTCTGACTAGCTATAGTGCCTCTCTTGCCCTCCTAACTTTTCAAGAGAAGCAAGTGAGTTGGAACCCCAGAACACAACACTATCAATCCTCTCAGGGATCGCGGTAACAGTGCACACCCTTTTGCTCTTTCAGTCGTACTTGTCCACAATAAGATAAACAAGAAACACGGGGATGTTTCGAATATTTATCTAAACTATCGTGCCCTAAGATGCAGTATTTGCACCACAATTAGAAAATAAATGGATAGGAAAAATATCTCTACCATGGTTAACATGTTTATGCAGTAACATGTGCAAAAGAATGCGGCCTACAACGTGTACACCTAGGCTAACATAGGGAAAATGACAATGGGCCATGCAAGAAATACACAACAATCTAACCACAAAGGGATTGCTGCACGAATGTCCATGGTCGGGTAATGTACTATTTTTAATCAGCTTTGCAGTAGATTTTGGCATGTTTGGCTGAGACTTAAGGACTCCTTTTTGTAGGAAATCTCCTGCTTCCGTCCTATAGGGAGCCCGCAATTACGTTAGAGCCATTTTATGCGTATTGACATTTATTTATGGTTGTGTGGAGTCAAAGGAGGAGGTTTGAACTTAAATATTAGAGGCATCGTATTATCGGCGCATTGCTTGAGGGGAGCAGTATTCAAAGTTCAAAATTGTTTCAACTGCCTGAATAAGCTCATGAGCTTGACACAGGTGATTTACCTACAACGCATTCTGCAGTTTCCTGTCGGTGTATGTAGGCCTTTGTTAATTCCTTCAGCAACATGATGTGCACAAGCTCTGAATTCCTCGGCGTGTCGGCAAATTTCTTCAGCGTTTGATATGTGCGAACTCTGAATTCCCTGGCGTCTGTCGACATCCGTGCTGCAAGTTGACATGTATTTGGCAACACAGGGTCTATTTCCTTTAGAAAGCCACCTCCGTTCGGCGGCCATTTTAGATTGGGAACACACATGTTGAAACACTATCGTTTTCTTATGCTGAAAGCTTGGAGGAAGAAAAGGATTATAAGAAGGAATATTAAAGGAGGAAAAGTACTACGCATTAAGGGAATTTAATAAAACCAGGTTTTTTTCCCTTTATTTTTAGATTTTAGTTTTGTTCCTTCAGTGATTTGCACACTATTCATATTTACAACAGCAACTTGCACGCTGGGTACATCTTGTGCAGATCTCAGTCTGGGGTTATATATTTTTTTTCTTCAGTGATTTATACACTATTCTCATTTTGGCTGCAATTTTTTTTCTCTCCTTTCTGTGCATCTACATTTAACCTACTAAAATGCAGTTTGAACAACCAACCAAATTTATTCAGAACAAAGGAGATCCGCCCATTCCTTGGATGCGATGGAAGGAGGAATTTTTAACCTATATAAGAGCAATTGATGATGAGGATATGTCTAATTAACAGAAGAAAAATATTCTGTTACATTGCCTAGGCTCAGTAGGGCAGATGGTTTTTCGAACTTTGGCATAGGTTCCACTTGAGCAAGAGCAGAATGAGGAGGAGGAAGAAGATGTATTTCAGGAGGCATTGTTAAGACTGAAGAATAGGTTTAAACCTACTGCTAGTGAAGCTTTAAACAGATTTTATTTTTATACCAGGGCACAAAGCAGTGAGGAAACGTTTGATGAGTTTCTGACTGCTCTGCATGGGTTATCTCTACATTGTAATTTTAAGGCGATAACAGATGAAATTATCAAATATCAAATAATTGTTCATGTGAAAAGTAAAAAAGTGCAAGAACAACTGTGGGTAATCCAAAGTTGCAAGATGTGATTACTACGGCAAAGGCGTTAGAGCAATCGGAAAAGTGTATAAAATCGGGGCATGAGTCTGAAAAGGTCAACCGGGATGACAATGAGGTTGTATGTGCCATGGGGAGTAATAGTAGTCCAAATGCTGTGGTGGAGTTCCAGGAAAGAGATATGAGGAGTACAATAAAGGAGGAAATAAAAGGTACAAAAGGTCTGATGGTGACTCAAATATCAGCTTTAAATATTTTTTGCAAATTTAACCATTTCATTCCAAAAAGTATGTAAAAAGTGATACGTTTTTGTGTTATCGTTGTTGGAGCACAGGTCACATTGCATCATCACCTCGGTGTCCTGTGATATGTAAAACATCTATGATATGTGGCAGGACTGGACATTTTGCCCGTGTGTGGAGAGATTTGAAGAGGAGTAATCTTCAGCGGCCGCCAGCACGGATCGTGGAAGGGGGGTGAGGAAAGCGGGCAGCAAAAAAAAAAAAAAAATCGTACGCGCTTGCCGCTTCCTCGCCGCGTCTCTCCTCCGTAGTCCTCCCTCGCTGACCTGAACCACAGGAAGCACACCCAGGCTCCCAGTCAGCCAATCACAATGCTGCCTTAGCAGCATTGTGATGTTATGTTATGTTATGTTGATAGATTTTTAAAGCGAGCGATTACCACAAGGTGTCTTGGCGCTGACTGAAAGGGCAAGTGAGTGATGATTATAGGTTAAATAGCCAGGTCTTTATCTCCTTCCTGAATGATGTTAGTGAAGGAATCGCTCTGAGATGAGGTGGGAGACTGTTCCAAAGTTTGATCGTATTGAGGACTATACCTCTACCACCCCATTGCGTCTTCTTAAATTTAGGGACAACTAATAGGTTGGCACTGGCCGATCTGAGTTCTCTGTTTGGCTTATATCTCATAAAAGCTGAGCTAAGAAAGTCTGGTCCTGAATTATGCATTCCTTTGTGGGCTAAGCAGAGGGCTTTAAATTTGGAACGACTGTGCATGGGAAGCCACTGAAGCTTGCGAAGTACATGCGTGATGGAGTGGAATTTTGGAAGTTTAAGAATCAGTCTCGCAGCGGCATTCTGCGACTCATGTGTTTTCGACTCGTGTTTTTTCTAAAGTGCTTAGATAGAGGCTATTGCAGTAGTCCAGCCTAGGAAGTACAAGAAGAGTTATTAAAGTTTTCCTGTGGCTATCCAGAATAAAAGGAAGATTTTTTCTTATCATTTTTAAGATATAGTAGCCTGATGACGTGACTGCTGATATTTGCGCACTCATATTGAGGTTGTCATCAATAATGACTCCCAATTCTTTGCTGTAGTGACAGGAGAAGGAGGCTGGGGCAAATTTCCAGGCCATCAGTTGGAGGACCAGGCTTGAGAGGGGTTACCAAACACAATAATCTCGGTTTTGCCTGAATTAAGTTTCAGGCAATGCCCACTTATCCAACCACTGACTGCCTTGATGCAATTACAGCATCTTAAGGGGCCCGACGAGTCGTTATTGGCTGCTGCAATTATCAACTGGGTGTCATCTGCATAAGATGTTACCTCCAAGTTGAAGCTTGTAATGACAGGGGCCAGTTTCGCTACATAGACATTAAAAAGAGTGGGGCTCAAAGACGACCCCTGAGGGACTCTGCATGGCAATGAGAAAGGTGAAGAGTACATTTCCCCAACGCTACTGTTTGTGATCTATCACTGAGAAACGAGGAGAGAAGATCGAGCGCCACCCCCTTCACCCCTATTTCCTTTAGACAGCCAGTGAGAGTGGTATGATAAACAGTGTCGAAGGCAGCAGATAGGTCCAGTAAAATCATAACTGCAGAGCCTCCACTATCTACTACCTTCCTCACTTCTTCCGTTACCTTGACATGGGCATACTGAGAGGTGTCTAGGAGCTGATTGTCTAAAATGTATTTAGATAGCTCCAAATTCATTATCTTCTCACAAATTTTTGCAGGAAGAGGTAAACGAGCGATAGGACGATAGTTAGAAGTGTCATTAATATTTAAATTGGACTTTTTTTTAAGTGGGAGGATAGAAGCCTGTTTCCAGACCGAAGGGAAGGTCCCAGTAGCGAACATATTAAAAGTCTGAGATGGGTTCCTTGCGATAATGTCAGGAACCAACTTCAAGATCTTTACCGGGCAGGGGTCATAAGGGGAACCCGATTTACTTTGCAAAAGTAAAGAACTCACTTGTTCTGGTGTAGTGGCAGAAAAGTGGGTAAGTGAACAGTCAACTAGCATGTTCCCTTTACGGAATAGCGAGGGATAAGGGTCCCCACTATCAAAGTCCTGAAAAATCCCATTGACTTTCTCTTTGAAGGTGGTAGCAAGGGCATGACAAAAGGATTGACTATCAGAAGGATTGGTCTTATTCGAGATAGTCGTGAGTCCCTGAACAACTTGGAAAAGTTCTTTCGATGAATTAGAAGCCCTATCAATTGTTTGGGCAAAATAGCTACTCTTTTCCTTCTTGATGAGCTCTTTGTAAGTGGTTAATGCCCTCTTGTATGCCTGTCTCGTCTGATCCACGTAATTTTTCCTCCAGATCCTTTCTTGCCCTCTACAGGCTTGTTTTTCAAGCCTTAAGGCTTCTGAGAACCAGGGAGCCGTAGGTTCCTTCCTGAATGAGCGCCGATTTTTGGTGAGAGCCAGCTCCCTGAAGGTGTCCGACAACCAGTCCGCATAACACGATGCAGCCGACTCGGCCTCGGCAAGTGGGGGGGGGGGGGATAGTCCTCATCTAAGGACTGTTCTAAGGTAACTGGGTCTAATTTGCTCCAGTCTTTGTAACTATTGGTAACCGGCATGTTCTGCAGATGCGCCTGATCTCTGAGGCGTTCCGTAGAGAACATGATAACCGAGTGATTCGACCAAATCACAGGAAAGATGTTCAAGATTTTTAAAGAAGGATCATTGGAGAAGGCCATCCAGTGTATGTCCTGCTGAGTGCGTAGGCTCCTTGACTAACTGTTCAAGTCCTAATGATTCTGCATTATGTAGGAGATTAGCTTTGTGCTTATCTTCCGGGTCCTCTAGGTGGAAGTTAAAATCTCAGAGAATGGTGAAATTTTTTGAGAGGAGACTATTTTCTGCTAATACTTGAAATGTTTGAGAGAACGCATTTTTGTTGCTTCCAGGAGGTTGATATAGAAGAATCCCAGAGAAAAAGACTTGGCTGTCCCTAGCAATTTTAAACAGGGCTGCCTCATGGGCTTCAGTGCTCACATCAGTGCAGATAGTAGAGAATTCTTTGCGATAGATTAAAGCCAGACCACCACCCCTTTTAACCAGTCTATCCTGCCTAAAGAGAGCTTAGCCCTTAGGGACAGCAATTACAAAATCGGGGCTGCAAGCACTATCTCCCCAGGTCTCTGTGATAAACAAGCAATCCAGTCCTGATGTTTCAATCAGCTCTCCGATCTCGATTTTATGTTTTGGAAGAGACCGGACATTAACTAAGGCCCATTTAACTCCCTTAGATTTATCTAAGTTGCCCGCCTTTCCTAAAGGGCCTATGGAAGGATTTGGGTCTGCGCCGGTCCTCAACGTTGTACTTATATGTTGACAATCGCGCGCTGAGCATATAAGCGGAGTTTGTATTGGAAACAGCCTCAGATCCAAACAAGAACAATTATGCTTTACTGTAGGGCGGAGAGCCAGAAGCTCTTTAGCTAAATGTGTCTCCTTTTGCGCTTGTCTTATACTCAACGAGCCAGGGGTCCTGGCCCTGGGCTCGGTCCTGGCACGGACAAGCGCAGACGGGCTTGCCTTAGGCGCGCCCGCTGAGCGCGTCCGGCTCGGCATGTGATTTTTATTGCTAGTCGGAGGCGTGTTGTGTCCTTCACCCCCGAAGCGGAAGTGCTACGAGGGAGAGGGACTGCACCTCTCCACAGCAAACGGCAAAGCCGCGGCGGACCTGGGGCACAGAAAAGCAAACAAGCAGTAAGCAGCCAAAAGTAAGTCCCGCTAACAAATTTTTAAAAGGGTCTTTATAAAAGGGTCTAAAAACAATAAAAGAGAGTCATTACACGCAAAATTTAAAAAACAAAGAATGCCGCTACGCAGATAGCTGGCACTAACTCAAAGAGCATCCTCCTCATGCTCACCCACTGCGCGTCCGGCTCAGCATGTGATTTTTATTGCTGGCCGGAGGCATCTTGTGTCCTTCACCCCGGAAGCGGAAGTGCTACGAGGGGGAGGGACTGCACCCAACGGCAAAGCCGCGGCAGACCGGGGGCACAGAAAAGCAAACAAGCAGTAAGCAGCCAAAAGTAAGTTCTGCTAACAAAGTTTTAAAAAGGTCTAAAAACAATAAAAGAGAGTCATTACACGCAAAATTTTAAAAAACTAAGAATGCCGCTACGCAGATAGCTGGCACTAACTCAAAGAGCATCCTCCTCACACTCACCCATTGATTGGTCTGAGCGCTGTGTTTCGGTGCTCAGGCGCTGACTGGGAGCCTGGGCATGTTCTCTATGAGGCTGAATCCAGCCAAGGCAGTGGCTGAAGGGGAGCAGGTGCCATCAAGCATTTTCTAAATTATATATGGGGCTCACGTTTTGTACTGCAGACGGACCATAAACATTTGGTGGGAATTCTTTCTCCCGGTGGGGGTTGGAATACTACCGCACGTATAGCAAGAGTGGTTTCTAAGTTGCAAGAGTATTGTTTGACTGTAGAATATGTGCCTGGAAGAAATACTGTGATGGCTTACTGTTTGTCACGTTTTCCTTTAAAGGATGAGGTGGATTGTCAGGCAAAAGTTGAAAGGGATATTGTGATTACAGAATCAGAGTATGTGGCTGATAAGTTCAAAGGGATAAAGGAGGAGAGGTGGATGAAGGATGATGAAGACGGCTTGCTGTTGTGTAAAGTCAGAAGTTACATAAGGGAAGGATGGCCTGATAAGAGTGCTCCCAGGGGAAATTGTCCATTTTTGTAGGATAGCTGATGAACTGGTGATGGAAAATGACTTTATTTTTAAGAGTGGGAAATGCATTCCTCCAGAAGGGATGCATGAAGAAATTCTATTATTGGCACATGAGGGACATCCAGGGATGTTGTCTATTAAAAGACTGATGTACACTTATTTGTGGTGGCCGTGGCTTGATAGGATGGCTGACAGCGTAGTGAGAGAGTATAGTGTTTGTGTGAATAGTAACAAGATGTTGAGACCGGCACCTGCTCCTCTTCAATCAGTGCCTTGGCTGGATTCACCCTGGCAAAAGTTAGGATCTGAAAGAGACACGTTAGTGACAGATTCCTTACCTTAGAATATCCCCAGGCGTCAGGCTGGATCCGGAAAGTTTTTGCGTAGCAGTACCCTTGCGCGTCGGTAGGCGGCGTCGTGCGGCTCCGCGTCCGTCGTCGGCGTCGTGATCGCCGGGATGACGTCGCGGGCAGTACTTAGATGCCGCCCCTGCGCGCTGACGTCAGTTCTTCTTTTTCCGCGCCACTAAGCGCAGATCCGGGAAGAGCAGTGCCCTAGTCAATTTTTGACTACATTTTTGGTGAATTTTTCACTGTTTCTTTTCGAGTCTTCTAACGACTCTAAGGTGTCCGTAGGGATGCCCGGCTTCAAGCCATGCGACGCCTGTGGTCGAATGATGTCGATCACAGACCCGCACTTAGAGTGTCTCTACTGTCTCGGCCGAGACCACGACACGAAGTCGTGCCCTGACTGCCGGAAACTCCACCCGAAGGCTTTGCGAGAGCGGTCTCGAGCTCCTCGAGGTCCGGCAGTCGGCTCCGCGCCGCACCAAGCCCCGGTCCCGTGAGAGGTCGAGGGGCCGGTCGCGGAGCCCCCACCGGTCGTCGGAGTCCAAGTCTTCGCGCTCCTCGGGTAAGTCGAAGCACAAAAAGTCTAAGAAGCATCATCGCTCTAAGACTTCGCCACGCCGGTCTCGCGACTCGGCTGAGGCCCCTGTCGGCACCGTCCCCGCCCCGCGGCCCCGGAGGTGCCTGTGGAGCCGCCCCCGCATTACCCGTCCTTTCCGGGTTCGGGGGCGACTCTGGCCGAAATACAGGAATTCCTGTCGGCCATGGCCCGCCTCTTCGGGCCTCAAGGTCCCTCCGGTGCGCCTTCGGGCCCCGCGGGCCCTGATGGGGTTGCCCCGGCATCGCCGACGACTCCGGTCCCGGCGTCGCCTGTCCCGCCAGCCCTGATCCCGGCCTCGGCTCCGGCCTCGATCCCGGCTCTGGTGGTACCGCAACCCCGATCGACGCCGGTTGACCTAACCACGCCGGCGCCGATCTCCCCAGTGCCGTTCCCGACGCAGCCCGGGGCTCCGGGCGACGTCGTTCCCCGGTTCTCTCCGGTTCCGGACATGGAGCCGGACCGACGTCGCTCGACTCCGGCGCCGATGAGACCTTGGGTCCCAAATGTCCCTCCTCCTCCATATTTTGAACCAGAGGAGGACCAGGAGAGCTGGGAGGGGTCGGAAGACCCTCTCACACAGCAGTGTGAGTATGATCAGGACTGGGCAGAGGAACTTGGGGATGCCAGTGGTCTAGACACTTCCCCTGACACTGGCATGCTGTCTCCTCCCGTGGCTACGGAGGAGGGTGCAAATTTCGCAACGGTGTTGCGTAGAGCAGCTGGAGCCTTACACCTCCAGTTGCCTACTGTGGCTGTCAGGACTAATCTCCTGACGGAAGTGCTTCATCCGGCAGCTTCCTCATCTGAGACTGTGCTGCCGTTTAATGATGCACTATCTGACGTTCTTTTGGGCACCTGGTCCAAGCCCACCACAGGGGCTCCTGTGGATAGGAACGTGGCCCGACGCCATCGCCCTGCTCCGGGCGACCCCTTGTTTCTCTCTCAACATCCCACCCCCGAGAGCTTGGTTGTCCAAGCCTCTGCCTCCCAAACCGCCTTCCCTACCGCCCCTCCGGATAGGGAATCCAAACGCCTGGACCAATTTGGGAAGAAGGCTTTTCTTCCTCCAGTGCTGGCTTGCGGTCCGTCAACACCGCTTGCCTTTTGGGCCGATATACCCACTCCCTGTGGGATTCGGTGGCGGCTGGTTTGCCCCAGTGTTCTGAGAAGGTCCAGACACTGCTTACCCGCGCCATTGCGGAAGGAAGGGATGCGGCAAAGTACACCATACGTTGTGGCCTTGATACCGCCGACTCGCTGGGCAGATCGCTTGCAACGACAGTGGCGCTGCGTCGCCACGCCTGGCTGAGAACAACTGGTTTCTCGGGTGATGTCCAGAATACACTCATGGACATGCCCTTTGATGGAGTCGGTCTTTTTGGTTCCAAAGCAGACCATGAGCTGGTGCGTTTTAAGGACTCACGGGCTACTGCCAAGTCCCTGGGCCTTTCTGTTGTGCGCCCTCCGCTAACTTCTGCTTTTCGCCCCTTTCGTGGCCACAGCTCCTTTTCATCGGAGCAGTTCTGGACACGACGGCGAATCCGGGATATTCAGGCTATGATTCCGATCTTTCAGCCTTTATCCTGGGTTTCGGTACGGATGACCCTGAGGCTGCTGGGCCTCATGGCCTCCTGCATCCTGCTGGTCGATCATGCCAGATGGCATATGCGGGCTCTGCAGTGGGACCTGAAGTTCCAGTGGGCGCAGCATCAGGGGAACCTGTCCGATCACGTCCAGATCTCGGAGGGGACTGCAAGACAGTTGCAGTGGTGGCTCTCGAACCGGCAATGGGTCATGGGCAGATCCCTCTCCCTTCTCCAGCCAGAGCACACAGTTGTGACGGACGCGTCCCTTCTGGGATGGGGCGGTCACATGGGAGAGGCGGAGATCAGAGGCCTCTGGTCTCCGGCGGAGTCCCGGTTCCATATCAACCTTCTGGAGCTCCGGGCGATCCGACTTGCACTCAAGGCATTCCTTCCCTCTGTCAAAGGGAAGGTAGTGCAGGTGTTCACAGACAACACCACTGCCATGTGGTACTGCAACAAACAAGGCAGGGTGGGGTCGTGGACCCTATGTCAGGAGGCTCTGCGTCTCTGGACATGGCTGGAACATCAGGGCATATTCCTGATGGTTCAACACCTGGCAGGTTCCCTGAACGCCAGGGCGGACGAACTCAGCCGCAGGTGCATGATGGATCACAAATGGCGTCTTCACTCGGAGGTGGCGCAAGGACTCTTTCTACAGTGTGGAGAGCCTTGGTTAGATCTATTCGCCACCGAAGAGAACGCGCAATGTCATCAGTTCTGCGCGTTGGAATTTCCAAGGTGGCACTCGCTCGGCGACGCTTTTCCTCGTGAGTGGAGTTGCGGTCTGTTGTACGCCTTCCCGCCTATGCCACTTCTACCCAGAGTGTTGAAGAGTATTCGGCGCGACCGGGCCCAAGTCATTCTTGTGGCTCAGGACTGGGCTCGAAGAGTTTGATATCCTGAGCTACTCAGTATGAGAGTCGATCCCCCGATCCGTCGGCCTCTTCGGGAGGATCTTCTGTCGCAGCAGCAGGGGACGGTCCTCCACCCGAACCTGTCCAGTCTCCACCTCCTTGCGTGGAGATTGAGCGGCGGCAGTTGATTCCTTTCGACTTGCCTCCCGAAGTTTGTGATGTGATTCTGGCAGCCAGGCGTCCCTCCACTAAGGTGGTATACGCCTGCAGGTGGAACAAGTTTGTGGCATGGTGCACAGCAAAGGCTGTGAATCCCCTTTCTGCCCCTCTTTCTGAGGTTCTTCTGTTCCTTTCTCTGGCCCAACATTGTTCTGCCCTGGGTACCATCAAGGGCTATCTTTGTGCAATCTCGGCCTTCCTCAGGCTTCCTGATCAGCCCTCCCTTTTCAAGTCCCCTGTTGTTAACAGGTTTCTTAAAGGCATTACACACCTCTTCCCTCCTGTTCCGTTTGTAATGCCTCAGTGGGACTTAAACTTGGTTCTTACCTTTTTAATGTGCGCTCCCTTTGAGCCTCTACATAACTGTCCTCTTCGTCTTCTCACTCTGAAGACAGCCTTTCTGGTGGCCATCACTTCCGCTCGGAGGGTGAGCGAGCTCCAGGCTCTTTCGTGCAAACCCCCCTTTCTGTCTGTCCATCCAGACAAGGTTGTTCTTAGGACGCGTCCGTCCTTCTTGCCAAAGGTGGTTACTGCCTTCCACATTGGGCAGACCATCACTTTGCCCACCTTCTTTCCGCCTCCTCATCCTTCCAGAGAGGAAGAGAGGCTCCACCGTCTGGACCCAAAACGTGCGCTTTCCTTTTACCTCAACCGCACACAACAGTTCCGGGTGGATGACCAGCTCTTTGTTGGCTATGTGGGCGCCAAAAAAGGTCGGGCGGTACACAAGAGGACCATCTCCCGCTGGGTAATCTTGTGTATCAAAGCCTGCTATTCTTTGGCTAAGAAGGAGCCCCCTGTTGGGCTACGTGCCCATTCTACCAGGGCAACAGCTGCTACCACAGCTTTAGGCCGCGGTGTTCCGCTACAGGATATATGTCAGGCAGCTACGTGGGCCTCGCTGCACACGTTTACCAAGCATTACTGCCTTGACAGCCAGGTCCGGAGGGACGGCTTCTTTGGCCGTTCTGTCCTCCGGGACTTCCTTGTCTGAATCTGTTCGCAGACCCACCACCGGGGTTGGTATTGCTGGGGTATCTATTCTAAGGTAAGGAATCTGTCACTAACGTGTCTCTTTCAGATGCACAAGTTACTAACTTGTGTAACGATATATCTGTAAGAGACAGTAGTTAGTGACAGATTCCTGCGGCCCCACCCATCCTCCCCGTTCTGCGAACTGATTTCTAGGGTTAAGGACATCCCTGTCAGGGCCCTAGTATTTTTTCAGACACCAATGTCAGCTTCTTGCATGGCTCTGCGTTCCTGGCGCGGAAAGTCGTGTACAGAACTGACGTCAGCGCGCATGGGCGGCGTCTAAGTACTGGCCGCGACGTCATCCCGGCGATCTCGACGCCGACGACGGACGCGGGGCCGCACGACGCCGCCTACCGACGCGCAAGGGTACTGCTACGCAAAACTTTCCGGATCCAGCCTGACGCCTGGGGATATTCTAAGGTAAGGAATCTGTCACTAACTACTGTCTCTTACAGATTTATCGTTACACAAGTTAGTAACTTGTGCTTCATGAAGATTGTCAATATTAAAACAGTAACAAAACCAGTCTACATCTCTTCTTCAGTAGTGCTAGGTTAACACAAATGACGCTTGGTCAAACTAGCCAATAGTCTTGGAAGTATTTCAAATGTTACCTGGGTCTGGTGTAGCAATGGAGACCCAAGGGCCCACAAGGCCTACTATCATTCACTGCAATCTCTCCTTCCAACATGGCGCCGTAGTACATGCCCGAGCTCCTACCAGCCTAGACAGGAACGCATAGACCATGCAACTAACGTACACGGCAATCTGCGGGCCATGAAGACGAGAGACTAATGGCCCGCAGATCGCTGTGTATGTTAGCTGCATGTTTGCAACACTAAAAATACCCTCAGCCGAGCATATTTTATTCGGAAAGCCAAAAAACACAACAATCCTAAAACACGAGCCAAGGCAAAAGAAGAAAATAGTACGCCGAAATGAACATAAATGGCCAGAAGGGAAATGCTACATGTAATAGGGCCAGGCTCCTTGGGCGGGAGCAACACAATAACAGGAGATACAAATAGAACTGTTTCAACATAGAAAAGCAAGAATTTTCCAAGAGCACACAAAGGAACAAATAAAAAGTGATGCCGTGCTCTAATGCCACAGAGTAGATACAGCATGTCTCAAAGAGACAGTGCATGCGCTGCCTAGGCGATACCTAAAAAGGTTTATCCATTTTAGGACAAGTGCATGCACGTGTCATGGTGCATTCATCATGACACATGTCTTCCATTGTGCATGAGAGCGCATCTGTAGCCATCTTGAATTGGTTTTTTTTTTGTAGTAAATCCATTCCAAGATTACCTGCACGACTGTGTATACACCTTCACGTATGCATAATTGTACATGCAACTTGCATGCACCTGGAAAACAAGCAATGGCAATGTCAATAACATTTCAGAGCCGAGGCATATAGCTGTGCCAATGCTTATTTTACTATATGGACGCCATTTTTAATCAATTTATTCAGCGTAACAATTCCATTTTCATATGTCTGCTCCCCTTATCCTACCAGCTTAATTAGCTGGCTTGGCAAAAAGAGTTCAATGCTCAACATGTGAAACAATCTCAATACTTTTATTTCAAGTTTTTGCATCATATAATAAAAATTATAATCCACTTTGGTTGTGTTCATTCTCCGCTGTGTCTGACACCTGTATGACATCAACCTTACTATAATCTTGGCCCTTATTTTAATTGTGGGACCTTGCTATGATCTAGGTTCACCTCGTGACTTTTCGGTTCCTCACACAAGATCCAATGGAACTAGCTGTACCCCCAGTGCCACCATGGTTGTGTAGGTGAGGCCATTACCAAAGCTCCACTCTTACTGAGCCGGTAGGGAGCCCTGCTTCTTCAGTCCCTCACGTTGAATGTTCACATTCAGGTTACGGGGGATGGAGGTTAATAAGCAAAGTTCAAAGTATGTAAATAAGTACTGCATGTGTATCTATAGTAACTGCAACTATGTAGCTGCAGCATGTTTATGAAGTGGGTTTGCAAATTTGACATAACATTGTTTCATTGGTGTAGGAATCACTGTATTGCATGTCACCAACAGCACATAAATTAATTGAAAACATACCCTTTTCATAAGATTGAATGACATTTTTAAAACACACTTACAAAGAACTAAGGGGCTCATTACGATGGAAGAGGGACCACCGGCGGTGGCGGTGCTCCCATTTCCCCCCGCCACATTAGGATGGCGGGGGGAATCGTTCCGCAAGCGTGGCGGGCGCAAAGAGCGCCCGCCACGCTTCCGCTACATGGCGGAGCGGTTCTGACCGGGGATATGGTGGCGGTGCCTAGCAGGCACCGCCCGCCCGATCACAATGCTGGCGTCAGTCAGCCTTTCCATTGCGGTGGAACCGCCATGGAAAGGCTGGCGGAGGCTGGCTCCGGGGGGCCCGTTACGGGCCCCCTCTGTTGTGGGGGGGCCAGTTGTGCACTGGGGGGTACCCTTGGTACCCCCCTACATTTCCAGGCACAAGGTGGCAGGCACCGCACGGTGCCTGCCACGTTGTGCATGGAAATGCACAACATGGCCATTTAACATTGCGGCGGGTGCTGCAGCCAGCAGCACCCGCTGCAATGTTAAATTGCTGGATGCGACCGTCGCGGTGGCGGTCGCATCGTAATTAGGGGTGCGGGACTGCCGCAGTACAGGCGGGCGGTCCCGATCCCGCTACGATGGCGGGCGGACCATCGTAATCGGCCCCTAAGTTGTACAATGGCAAAACAATGCAAAAACAGTACAGCGAGTAAGCAATAAGATAGCAATGAAAGCAGAATGTAAATGCATTAACGAATCGCGTTACTCCAATAATTTTGGGGTCACCCCTTGTAGATTTCCTAATCCCCAAAAGTAAACTGTGACTTTTCAGAGAAAAGGAAAACTGGTAAATCTCTCTCACCCCTTCCACTGAGTTTAGGGTGCTAAGAGTCAGACAATCCTGACAAAATTTGAAACTGATAAAGCGGGAACCTGCCCTCTACTCTAAAATCAGAGCACATTTCAATATGCCCAAAATCAGAGCACATTTTCAATTTATAACAAGGTAGTATTTTGTACTGTTTATCTACAAATAAGTTTAGAAGTTTCACCATATTAAGCAGCAATTTAAACTATAGGAGTGAATGGTATATATGTTCTAATCATTGTTCATTATACCCTTACTATATATTGTATATTATAAAAGGAGAACAAGATCCGTAGTTCAAAATTTTTTGGGATTGGATTTGCGAAATCTGTGACTTAATGGTGCAGTTAGCTCAAAAATGTAATCTCATCATGCCAAACATGTGCACGTTTTTAAATCCTAATTTGTTGAGAACTACTGAACAGATCTGATAGAGACATCCAGCTGCAGATTCCTTAACTTGTGAATTTTCCCCAGGCATCTGACTGGATCTGGAAATTTTTCAGCAGTACCTGCAATGACATAGTCTCCGGATGTGACGTCAGCGGTGCCATATAAGTCTGGTACGCGGACGTCAGATTCTTCTTTTCCGTGCTGTAACGTGGATCCGGAGAAGCAGCTCCTCTGGCCGTTTTTATTTTTTGCCTACTTTGACGCATTTTTGTGCCAGGGTACAGTGTGCCTATGCCTTCGGATTTTAAGTCGTGAGAGACAGATGTTGGCTACGGGTCCCCACCCCATTTGCATGGGGTGCCTAGGAGAGCACCACGACTCCGAGGAGTGTGACGCCTGTAAACGGCTGAAGCCTAAGGCCTTGCAGGAAAGGTGGATGAAGCTGTTGACGGTACGGCTCCCCTGGTCGGAGTCCAGGTGACGTCGGTCTCCTTCCCGCTCTGAGGTTCCTGCCCGGGGCTGTTCAAGGAGCCGTTCCTGTGAGCATCGCTCACCTATGTTGCGAAAATCCCGCCGTAAAGGATCGAAGTCGCAGCGGCATTCGGCCTCACCACGTCGCGACGTGGTCTCTGCTGGTTTCTCCCGTTCTTTAACGGAGGATGTCGCACAAGAGTCGACCCCACGCCTTCCTCCTTATCCTGTAGCTGGGGCGACTATGACCCAGATGCAGGCATATTATCATGCTCTGCACACCTTTTTTGGGTCCATGCCTCCCCCTGGAGCGCCTTTGGGCCCCAAGGAGGTAGTGGGTACTCCGACTGGAAACACGTCGGCGGGTTTGCCCTCGGCGCCGGTCGAAGAGCTCGACTCCATGCCTGAAGTCATCACGGCGTCGGAGCACAGCCCGGTGTGGCTTCCGGTTGTGATGCCGGTGGCGTCGGATGAGGTGGTTCAGGAGACGGATACGGTGTCGCCCCGACGGTCGGCGCCAGAGGTGCCGCTTATGGTGCATGACGATACGACGCTGCCCCAACGTCGTTCAGTGCCGGAGACACCGCTCATAGCCACTGCGGGTCACGTGTTTTCTCCTTTGCATTCTGAGGATGAAGCTGGCTCTGTTGCTGTTTCTGCAGCATTGCAAGGTGGCTCAGGTGACGCCAGTGACGTCGACCGTTTTGTTGGTCTGGTTCAGCCTCTTGTGGGAGGTTCTTGGGCTCCATTGGGTGAGGATGGTAGTCTACAACCCTCTCCTAATTCTGATCTGTTTTCTGCGCCACGAATGGCGACAGAGGCTAGTGCAGCTTTTGCTGAGGTTATAAAGAGAGCTGCTGATATCTTGAAATTGCAGCTTCCTTCGGTGACTGTCATGTGATCCCTTATTGGATCTGCTTCACCAGGGTGTGATATTCTTCTGGGAACTTGGGCGAAGCCAGTGACCGGAGTCTCTGTTGATTGTGCCATTTCCCATCGTCATCGTCCTGCTCCGGACAGCCCTGTCTGTCTTTCTCGACACCCTATTGCTAAGGGGTTCTTCTTGCAAGCTGCTATGACTTCGCCGAATCAGATGTCTCGCCTTTACTTCCACCAGGTAGAGAATCTAGGTGGTTGGATCTGTGTGGCAGGAATATCTTTGCTTCGGCTAGTTCGGCCTTAAGATAGTTAAACACGTCTTGGTGTCTTAGGCAGGGCTTCATATGCTTTATGGGATTCTGTCACCCATCTGCTTCCTTCCCTTCCTGAAGGGGTCAGGGCTGAACTCTTTCAGCTTGCGCAAGATGGCCATGAGATGGCAAAGTTTAATATTACATCGGCAATGGACACCACCGATTCTATTGGCAGAGCTATGGCTCGTTCTGCTGCTCTTCGCAGGCACGCTTGGCTGCGTGAGTTGAAATTCCCCGATAATGTTCGGGAGGGTTTGAAAGACATGACCTTTGACTGTGTTCGTTTATTTGACAACCATGCAGATTCAGCGACACAGCGCCTCATGGATGGTCACTTGTAGTATGGCCTTTTCACGTCTTTTGCTATCTTTTATATGACCACGGTCGTGGATCTTTAGGTTTAAGGATTTAAATCCTCCCTCTGCTGTTGTTGCCATTTGTGGTGTTGAAGTATTAAGCACTACTTCTTTTTAACTGCGAGAGTGTTTGACTCCTGGTTTGACTGTTTTAATCTCTGGATTGTCTTTGCAGCTGTGTATCTGGTTTATTCTTTTATTTTACTCTGATGAGGAACTAGGTCTCAAGAGTTCATACCATTTTTTGGGTATACATCTTACTCTACGTGGAGTATTGGTTTGCTATTGTATAGCTTTTGAGGTGTACTACTTGCGTAGTCAATTTGTTTGCTATTAAGTAGTTTTCTCTGAGTACCCTGTCTTGTATGGGCATCTCTCTGCTATACAGCTTAGTCCTTCTTGGATTCAGTTATATGCTCTTTTAAGGGCTATTGTTGTGAGGTAATAGCCGTTCTTTTCCTCTGTATACCCTTTTTGGGGTTCTATTACATTTACACACCCCTCTGGTTTTTCTTAGCCAGAGTAATCGTTGCAGTTTGTTTTCTCTTCTTGAGCGGACTGCATATTTATGATATGTGCTTACATTTTTGAAGAGTTGTGCCGGTAAATGAAAAATTTCCTAGCTATCGTAACGGAAAGTTTCAATTCTATTAAGGACTTGGAGGCGAGGATTATGCTATTCTTTCTCCACTTTATTGAATAGCAGCCATTTGAAGTCAAAGTAAAACAAACTACCATTCCCATGAAACATTGGGAATAACACAGTTAAAACAATAGAGAGTGTCCATGAAAGAGTGTCCCGTCCATCTACACCAATCACAGGTCTCCAGGGAGCTGATAGTCCTCTGTTACTGTCCATTCCTCCTTTTTCATCGCTCGAGATCAGCCATCAAGGACGCTTCATGAATCTTGTTTGTTAGAGTCGCGGTAGAAAACAAGGCATAACGTAAGCGACAGCAATGGCTAATGTTAGCCCTGTCGGGGAAAAAAAATCACAAGTACATTCGCAGAGGAAACTTTGTCAGTTAGCTTAGACACAAGCAAACTAAAGAGCTTACTTACCCCAGTACGAGAGGGGGGCAGGTTACAAAAAGAACTTGTAGCCTGGGTGGGATAATCCTCGCCTCCGAGTCCTTAATAGAATTGAAACTTTCCGTTACGATAGCTAGGACATTTTTCATTCTATGTCAGGACCGGAGGCGAGGATTATGCTCGTTTAAAGCTTGCTCACAACCAAGTGAGCCATGTCAATAACCGGTTTGAAGTAAAACCATTTAAAGGTAGAGTCTGAAGACCAGTCTACTGCATTCAGAATGTCTTCCAGACAAGCTCCCAGGGTAAACGCTTTGGAGGCCATTGCTCCTCTAGTAGAGTGAGCCCCAAATGCTCGTAAGTCTAGGCCGGCTTCTTGCATCACCCATCTGACCCAACAGGCGATAGTGGGGGAGGAAACAGCCTTGTGGGGCTTCTTAAGTGCAATGAGCAACTGACGTTCTCCTGGAGGACGAAACTCCTCCGACATCTCCTCATATGCCTTGAGGCAAGAGACCACGCACAGCTTCGGGGAGTCCGGGAAAGCGGGATAAGAAATAGATTTCGTCCCACATTTGGTGCGCCTACCAATGGTGAAGGTAACCCCCGTTGGGGTCAATATCCTACCTGAAACGTCCAGGGCCCTGACATCCGAAACCCGTCTGCAAGAGACCAGGCAAAGAAGCATAGCCAACTTCGCCGAGAGCTCCTTCCTAGAGAGGAATCTATTCGGCTGCCAGGACAGAAACAAGTTCAAAACCTGGTTGACATCCCAGAGCTGTGAATATCGAGGCTCTGGGGGTAGAGAGAGGGGAATGCCTCGAAGGAGGCGGCAGACCAAGGGGTGCTCACCCACCGGAGAGCCGTCCACCAGGGTGTGGCCTGCTGAGATGGCAGAACGGAAGGTATTGATTGTTCTATAAGCCAGGCCCTCTTCCGCTAGGGCCGCCAAAAAATTCAGGATGGAGGTCACATCTGCTGCCACAGGATTGAGACTCCGTCGCACACACCAACGATACCACCTTCTCGAGGTGGAGCGGTAGCGCTTGACGGTACTGTCGGCCCAGGCCTTGGACATGAATTTCTCAGCTGCCCTCAAAAGGCCTGGGACCGCCCATCGTCCCCTGTAATCCGCCACGCCATCAGGGCTAGGGAGCCTTGCGCGATTAATGGGTGGGGAGCCTTGTCCGGATTGAGAAGGAGAGTTGGAAAGCGGGGGAGAGGGATTGGAGAATCCCAAGAAAGTTCCAGAAGAACCGGAAACCAAACTTGCGATCTCCAAATTGGCGAGATAACCACCACGTCCGCTTTCTGGGGACGAACCTGTGCCGAGACCCTGGTGATCATGGCGAACGGGGGAAAGGCGTAGCCTGTTTCCTCCTGCCAGTTCTGCAGGAACGCATCCGTCTTCTCTGCAAAAGGATCCGGTCTCCAACTGAAGAACCTGGGAAGTTGATCATCCAGGCGAGACGCAAAGAGGTCTACTGAAAAAGACCCCTAATGCTCTGGAGATCCGCAAATACATCCGGGTGCAGCCTCCAGAGCCTCACGTCGTGAAAATGGCGTGATTGGAAGTCTGCCACCTGGTTGTCCTGTCCGGGAAGATACTCCGCCGTAACGGAGATCTGATGGTCCAGGCAGTATTGCCAGAAGTTCGCCGCGAGGTCCGAGAGGGCTCTCGATCGCGTGCCCCCAAGATGGTTGATATATCAGACCGCCAAAATGTTGTCCATCTTGAGGAGGACGCAGGACCGGATCGAATCCTTGGTCCAACACCAGATCGCGAATGAGCCCCCTAAGAGCTCCAGACAGTTGATGTGTAATCGTTGTTCTTGTGGTGACCACACACCTCCCGTGGTGAAGTCGCCACACCTCGCGCCCCAGCCTGATCTGCTGGCGTCTGATTCTATAACGGTCTCTGGCGCGGAACCGAAAATTGCGCGCCCATTCCAGGCCTCCATGTTGGTGAGCCACTATTGGAGCTCCTCCTTGGCGTCCGCCGAGAGGCTCACTTTCTGAGAGTAAGAGAGGCCTCTGCGCAGGTGTTTGGCCTTGAGGCGTTGGAGGGCTCTGTAATGGAGCGGACCCGGAAATATAGCCTGGATAGAGGCCGAGAGGAGACCCACTATATGGGCTAGTTGCCTGAGGGAGATTTGTGTCTGCGAGAGGGCTCTCCGAATCTCGTGACGAATCTTCGTCATCTTGCGAGATGGGAGGCTGAGAGTAGAGTCTACCGAGTCGATCAAGAAGCCGAGAAAAACGACCCTCTGGACTGGGACCAGAGTGGACTTGGCCTCGTTGACTACAAAACCGAGGCTCTGAAGGAGATCGACCGCGGTCTGAAGCTGGCGTGAGAGAGTATTGGGACACTGGGCCATCAGCAGGATGTCGTCCAGGTAGACCAGGAGTCTCATTCCCGACGCTCACAGGCGCTCTATTACCGGCCTGAGGACCTTGGTAAAACACCAAGGGGCGGACGAAAGGCTGAACGGGAGGGTGGTGAACTCGTAAGTCCTGTCCCGCCAGAGAAACTGCAGGAACCGCCGGTGCGGCAGGAAGACGGGGATCGTAAGGTAGGCGTCTTTGAGGTCGAGGCGCGCCATCCAGTCGTGGGGCCAGAGGATATCGCGAAGAAGATGGATTCCCTCCATCTTGAAGTGACGGTAAACCAGCCACTCGTTGAACTCGCGTAAGTTGATGACGGGCCTTTGACCCCCGTCCGGCTTGTCCACCAAGAAGAGGTTGCTGAGAAAGCCTCTGGGGTGGGGCAGAGTTTCTGTGATCGCTCCCATGTCCAGAAGAGACAGGACCTCCTGATCGACTAAAGCGGTGTCTGTTAACGAGAAACAGAGCGGGCGCGGGGTAACTGGTTGCAAAGGGTCCCCGTGAAACTCTATGCGGAAACCTTGTACGGTTTGCAAGACCCAGGCGTCCCCTGTGATGGAAGTCCAGGCCTGGAAAAAATGCGCCAGACGGCCCCCCACTTTTAGAAGGGAGGCGCCACCATCAGCAGGGAACCTGCACTGCTCTCTATATATAGCACAGTTGGCATTGCCCAGGAACACCACTACGCGTTGGGCCCAAGAAGAGAGGTGATCAGGAGAGATCAGGGACCCCAACACTTTTGCTTCTTCCGCCATGTCGAGGATTTTAGTGATCGGGCCTAGGGCGTCTAGGAACTTGTCTTTTCAAGCGCGCCAAGACCTGTCAATGCCCTTCTTAGGGTCCTTGACGAATTTTTGGAGGAACGTGGCCATACGGGGATCAATGTTGGGTGTGGCCGCTACTTTCCCTGCGAGAGAGGGACGAGGGCACTCCGCCCTAAGGCAGTTGTGAGCCGTGGCCTCTAGCGGCTGGCAGATCCTGCTGGCGACATACTGGGCAACTTTGTCTGAGGGGGCCCAGTCCGAGGACCTCGGATGGAGAATATCGTCCGGGTTCAACATGTCAGCACAGAGGCTCTGGGCGTCCGAAGCGGGCGCAGGGCGGGAAGGGCGCGACGGGCCAGCGGCATCGTCGGTGTCCCCTTGGTCACCATCCCCTGGGGCAGGGGGTGTCGCTGGAGGCGCAGTACTTGCCAGGAATGTCTGCTTGAGGTGGTCGAAGGCGTCTGCCTCCACCCCCGCGTCTCTAGCGCGTTTGGCAGGAGGAGATTGCTGGTCGGCGGGGGGTCCGCCCGAAGGAGAGGTGGCCGGTAAGGCCTGGGTGGCCCTAGCCAGCTTGTTGCAGGCCTGCGCAATCTGGCGGGACAGACGCTCCTCAAGGGGTGTCATGGCTTGCTCTACCGCCTTGTGGATGGAAGCATCCACAGCGTCGTAAAAGTCATCATCCCACCGGAGTGTGGTGAGTGGGTTCTCCTCCCACTGATCGTCTTGGTAGACGTCATCCTGGTAAGTGTCCATAGGGCCAGGAGATAGCGGTATATCAGGTAAGTGGGTAACTAAGAAGAGGGGTGTGCCTCAGAGTAAGGGGGGGCTGGGTGTCAGCCTAAAATTGGGCGGGCCGTGATCGCAATAAGGAGGACTGAAAGCCCGGGACCCAACAGCCCTGGTGCAAGATGGAAGGGCAGCCTGCCAAACTAGGGTCCCAGCAGACAACAGGCCTGCAGTACTGACTCGTGCAGAGCGTTGAGTGGCCTAATATTACTGACCCCCGGGGCAGAAAAAATCGCCAATCAAACTGCCTAATGGCAGATACAGACCTGTGTCTGATGCGGGCGTTCAGCAGGGGCCGTGTGAAATGTAAAGCTGCCTAATGGCAGTGTAGACAGACCCGATTAGCGGGTGTTCGTAGGCAGGCGAAACAAGGCTGCCCACGGCGTTGCGAGTTGGATGCTGGAATGCGCGGAATACGCGGCATCCAAGCTCGCACGCCGTGGAATGGCGCACGCAGAGGCGCCCCCTAGCGGTGGGAGGAGTTCACCGCGAGCCTGCACCGTATGTACACGGCCGCTAGGGAGCTCAGGCGCTCTCACGGCTGGGCGCGAGTCAGCCGAGTAGCGGTTGACTCGCGAGTAACTGAAAGGCAAAACTGAAAGGCAAATTTGAGGGAAATACAAAAGTGACACAAACAATGGAAACCTGAGGCGGGCGTGCGTCGGCGATTGAAACGCTCGGCGCGCGCGACCGCTCTCAGCTGTGCCATGAGGGAAACGGTCCCGATAGCAGGCAAAGGCAATAAAAAGGTCACCAGTTGAAAATAGAAAACACTGCAGCGCAAAGCGCACATATACGACAGGCTGTGAAGCCCTAATACACACAAAGGTAGAGTAAGAACAATTTACAATCAGAGAGAAAATAAATCGGACTTATCTGGCTGCGAGCAGCGAAGAAAGAGGAGGAATGGACAGTAACAGAGGACTATCAGCTCCCTGGAGACCTGTGATTGGTGTAGATGGACGGGACACTCTATCATGGACACTCTCTATTGTTTTAACTGTGTTATTCCCAATGTTTCATGGGAATGGTAGTTTGTTTTACTTTGACTTCAAATAGCTGCTATTCAATAAAGTGGAGAAAGAATGGCATAATCCTCGCCTCCGGTCCGGACATAGAATTCAGAGTTTATGGTTGTATTCTTTGGAATACACAAGTTGGGGGCTTCCTCCTTTGTGGGAGGGTATAGGTAATAATTTGTTCAAATTTGGAACATGGCGGTGTAAACTCTGTGTTTTAAACTGTCCGGTAGGCAGTGTCTGCTACAGTTAAGGCTGTTTTCAGTCGTGCATTACAGGGTAGGAGGTTTTTAGGCTTTATAGAAATCTCTACGAAGGGGCCTATTACAATGTTGGTCGGAGTTTCGGAGTTTCCGTGATGGAAACGGGACCGACCAACATCTGGTCGGCAGTCCCGACCGCCTAATTATGATGCGTTGGACTTACGATCAAAATTTATTTGCATGACAAGTGTGGGCGTGTATGCTTGTTGCCGGGAAGGATTCATTTTTATGTATGGTTTCTTTTTAATGTTTAGATTTTTCTCTATGATATATTTTTGTACTGCACTAATAGGTGCCATTCCTTTTTCAATAATTTTGTAAAGTGATTTTGGACTGATTGCTCAGTTCTGTTTAATTATAATGTATATAGAGTATACATGGCTGTGTGCATATGTGTTACATATATTTGGTCTTCGATATTAAAAAAAAAAAAAGTGAACTGGAAGAGGTTTTAATACGAGATGTGGTTGCATCTCTTATCTCATTTGCCTTGGTGTCTTGAGCGTGTCCATGACTCGAAGTCATGTTCAGAATGTCGGACCATGGCACTGAATGCCATGCGGGGGCAAACTTTGTAGATCCTTGCTGTCTGGCAGTAGACATTAGCCAGCGCAATACCGTGAGTTGTCGGGCCACTCGAAGTCTCTGGTGACACACACACACACACACACATATATATATATATATATATATATATATATATATATATATATATATATATATATATATATATATATATATATATATATATATATATTTAAATACATCTTTGCAGCAAACTTTTATACAGCTGGCATATTGATGAATACCTATACGAGATTCAGATCTGTTTGGTTTCATTTTATCTTCTATACAGTGCGTTATGTCATCTTCGAGAGGTCATTTTGTTCAAACAAAAGTGTTTATACCATCGAGGTATTATTGTTCATTTTTCCTGCTGTACCGATTATGTCTTCAGTTTTTACGTTGATGTTCATTCATCTAGGTATAATGGAAATGAGTTCTGAGTTCTTTTTGGATTTTATCAGGACAGTTCATTTTCTGATGTTTCTTTATTGTTGTGAAGAATGCGGATTGCATGACTTCTGTCTTACACTTGGCCCTTTTGGCCAACAAGTTCCCTTTTCCCTTCGGGGATAGAGGATAATGTCTGATAAATGTCAGACGGTTGTTTAGGGGTTTACCCCCTTTTTTCCCTCAAGGCCAGATTCTTTCAGGCCTGTAGGGTTATTTATTATTTATATGTTCTGTGACCGTGATCATGGATTCAATTAAGAGCCAAGCTCTTGTCCTGGTTTCCTACGTGCATGTGGTCGGTTGTTAGTTATGACCAGCTGGTTCTCTTTGAGAACTTTCGTAGGTTTAGTTTGCGGACCCTCCTCCAGGTAGGTATAGCTATAGCATTTAATTCACAAGTTAAGGAATCTGCATCTAGATGTTGCTATCAGATGTACAAGTTACTTCCCTTCGGTAACGTAATATCTAGTAGAGACACAGTCTAGCCGCAGATTCCTTAACGCCCTGGACAATCTCCCCACTCTGCGAACAAGCTTTGAGGTAAGGGTTATACCCTTTTTCAATACTGGTTTTATATACTGGTGATCACTGTCTCAACTAATGTTGGGACTCAACAAAACCATTTGATCTTGCCACATAGATTTTGTTTAGATGTTGCCATACCATCCATTTCCAATGGTGAGTGATCAGTAGAGTGGGGGGGGGGTGTTTTCTCTTTTTACACTGGATTAAACACCAGTGAGCAGTGTTGATTCATTTGTTTCTTTCTTTGAAAATCTTTGTCTAGTATCATCATACCTTCTATTGGCACTGTCACTATATCACGTAATGGTGTGATTCAACAAACAGCTTGGTGTTGTTTTCATAGGTTTTGTTTTGCTATTATCACTCCATTCATTCCCATTGATGAATGGTCCGTAGAGTATAAAGTGTTTTTCCCTTGCATGCTTGTTAATCACCAGGGTGCAGAGTTTCACGTAGCCCTGTGCTTCGTTGATTCTTTTGGGGTTTTCTTTAAAATCCGTGTCTGGCATTAACATACCATTTGATGTTTCTTCTTTATTAACGTTTCAAAGATTTTTGATCCTTTTGGCACACTGTTTCCACATCCAGTTTCTATAGTGGCTTCTCGTTCTGGCATGGAAGGTTTCACAGAAGAAACTGACGTCTGCGCGCCGGAGGGGACTTGTATGGCACCGCTGACGTCACATCCTGAGACAACATCATTGCGGAGCCGTACAGTGCCATCCTCCGGGGCACAGAGGTACTGCTGAAAAATTTCCGGATCCAGTCTGATACCTGGTGAGAATTCACAAGTTAAGGAATCTGCGGTTAGACTGTGTCTCTACCAGATATTACGTTACCGAAGGTAAGTAACTTGTACATTTACACCAAGCCAACTAAAGCACAGTGCTTGAGTAAAGGTCTTCCTTCATAGCCAAATTTGGTGTAATTCTTTTGGGATTTCCTCCTCCTTTCAGGCTCAAAATCAGAATCCAGGATTTCATCAACTGATCAGCTGTACGCTCCGCTCCTGCTGCTAAAGTCTAAATCATTTTCATTCATTGGGGGTTATGCAACTTGGATCTTGTGTTTGTTACACAGAATAGAAAGCAATGCTTCTGTTATGTTTCGGGAACCATAGAGAAGTTGCAGTGTTGTATTTTCTAGTTTCACTGGCACAGATGTTGAACAAGGCCAGCCTGCTTGCAGATCTCTAGCTACTGTGAAACACAGCAAAAACAGTAAATCCTTCTCTAACTTTGCAATGTTAGTAACAGAATCACATAACAATTTAACACACATATTTTGTTAGCCTGCAGCAAATAAGCCCAGCAGATCACACTAATAGAAGCCTAACTACTAGATCCTAAAACTTTTATCATGCACTCCAGTTCATTTCATGCATAGTGACCGTGTGTGTAACACTGTCAAAACATATGGAAGAAGCATGTTACACATGACAAAGGCAATACATGAGACGAAAGTAGTAGTTTTTCAAGAAAAACGTGTCAACCGCACAAAGATATATTTCTAATGATAGCAAATTGGCTAAGATATATGCGAAATGGAAAGCTTGATATAAATGAACATTCGACAATGAGAGATTCATGTGCTGAATAAAATTCAGTACCTGATAGAGACATCTAGCCGCAGATTCCTTAACTTAGAATATCCCCAGGCGTCAGACTGGATCCGGAAAATTTTGCGCAGCAGTACCTCTGCGCGCCGGGGGGCGGCGCCGCCTGGCTCCACCCTGACGTCGTCCCCGGACATGACGTCAGTGGAGCCATATAGGACCCTCCCGGCACGCTGACGTCAGTTTCCTTCTTTTCCGCGTTACAACGCGGATCCGGGATTCAGCTGTTCCTCTGGCCTATTTTTATTCAGGCCCTTTTTTCGACGTCGTTGGCGTCGGGGGACAGTGTGCGATGCCTTCGGGCTTTAAATTGTGCGGGACTTGTTCGCGTCAGATGTCGGCGTCGGACCCGCACGCCATTTGCATGTGGTGTCTTGGGTCGCACCACGACTCCGAGGAGTGTGACGCCTGCCGGCAGATGCGTCCGAAGTCCCTACGGGAGAGGCGGATGAAGCTCTTGGCCGCCCGGTTGACCCGCCCGGCGTCTCCCCGACGTTCTCCTCGACGTTCTCCAGTGGGTTCGTCTCTCCGCGCCCGCTCTCGGGGGTCGATCCCGCGAACGTCGATCTGCAGGTAAGCACAAGTCACGGAAGTCGAAGTCCTCGCTTCCACGTGACGGTGGGGGCCATGGTTCCCGCTCCTTTGCGGAGCCGTGCCCCCCGGAGTCGGCCTCCTTTTACCCGCCCTTTCCGGGTACTGGTGCGACTCGGCCCCAGATGGAAGCCTATTACCAGGCTCTGCACTCCATCTTTGGGTCTCCTCCACTCCCTGGTGCGCCTTCGGGTCCCACAGTGGAGGTAGGCATTCAGGTCGGGTCTCCGCCGGCGGGTTCGCCCTCGGCGCCGGCCGAATGCCTCGACTCCGGCTCCGGAGTCGTGCCGGAGTCGGTTCCAACCGATGGGCGTTCCAGCCCCATGCCGAGCCATTCTGCCTTGTCCCCGCATAGCCCCTGGCGGCTCCCTGCGTCACCATCGGCACCGGCGGCACTCTGCCTGTCGTCTCCTGGACCTCAGACACTTTCTCCGCACCTCTCGGTGGTGGAGACGTTGCTGCCCACTCGTCCAGCCGAGTCGCCCCTCATGGGGCTCGACGTCGCTTTGGCGCCGGATCGGCGTCGGTCGACGCCGTAAGGGTCGCCGGTACCTCTTGGCTCTCCGCTTCCAGAGGACACGGAACCGCTGTGCTTGGGCTTGTCTCCACGCCCGTTGGCTCCGCCGCCATGGAGGCAGTGGCCCCTTCTTCCTCCTGCTGGGGGACGTGTTAGTTTGCAACCGTCCCCTACAGATGGGCTCTTGTCCCCCCCCGGACGCCCACTGAAGCTGGTGCTTTATTTTTACGGGGTGTTCGCAGGGCGGCAGCTGTTTTGCACTTGCACCCTCCTTCTGTCCTCTTGTCCTCTGATCCGTTGTTGGATCTCCTCCACCAAGGTGCGGTGGATCTTGAGCCCTTGCTGCCCTTTAGCGGCTTGTTGTTCGACGCCCTTCTCGGGACTTGGGCGCGTCCCTCTTCAGGAGATGCTGTCGACAGGGCCTTTGCGCATCGTCATCGTCCGGCCCCTGGGGGCCCATCCTGTTTGTCCCTTCAGCCTACTGCTCACGGTCTCGTGGTGCAGGTGTCTTTCGCCATGCAGCCTTCTTCTCCGCCTCTACTGCAGCCTCCTACTAGGGAGTCTCGTTGGCTGGAGACATGTGGACGCGGCATTTTTGCGTCCGCTAGTTCAGCATTACGTGTTCTCAACACAGTTTGCGTTTTTGCCAGGGCTTCTTCTGCCCTTTGGGACTCCGTGGAGTGTCTTTTGCCTGCCCTCCCTGAGTGTCCTCGAGCTGATATGGCTCGTCTCATTCACGAAGGCAGAGAGATGGCGCGGTTTACGATTCGGTCCGCCGTTGATTCTACCGATTCGGTGGGTAGGACAATGGCGCGGTCCGTTGCCTTGCGCCGCCATGCCTGGCTGCGCGACGGGGGTTTCCCCGACAATGTCCGTGACAGTCTCCGGGATTTGCCTTTTGATGGTGTATCCCTGTTTGACGCACATGCGGACTCTGCGGTTCGCCGCCTTCTGTCTCACCTTTTGTAGTTTTTGTTCCGGTTGAGGTCCTTGTCCTCACCCTGCTCTGTTGTCTTGACTCATGTTGGGCCGGGTTCATGCTGTACTGCCTGAACGGCCTGGGCGGCTCCTCGCCGTCTTTTCTTTCATTTATGCAGCAGTTTTGCTGCTTATCCTTCTCAGTTCCTATAGCCTGGTGGTTCAGGTTGCACCCTTCCTCCACGGGTTATGTGTTCGGAGCCTGTGGTTTCTAAGTTCCACTTTACGTCCTCTGTCTTGAGCTTCCGCTCCAGAGGAGCCCCTGGTTGGGGTTGATACTTACCCTATGTGGGGTAATTGTTTGCTATTGTATAGCTGCCTTCCTTCGACAGTTGCCTTTGTTCGCTTCTGTGGGGTCCTTTTCACTCGGTCCTCCTGCGGCTGTGTCTGTGTGTTTTGCACGCTGCTGCTGCGGGCCCTTCAGGGGCCTTCTTGCGTGCCATTGGTGGGGTGTCGGCTGCTGGCCTGCATTTTTCCCAATACCTTTCTTCAGGATGGAAGGGCTTTCTGCTCCTTCCCGTCCCCTCATGGTTCTTCGCTGCGGCTGTTCCATCTGTGGCCGCCCTGTCGGAAGGCCCTGTCGTTGTCCCCGAGCACTCCTACTTAGCTCGACACTCTCCCTCTGTGTTCTATCGGCGTACCATGCCTGCTCCTTAGTGTCTCCGGCTGGTACGTTCTTCTCTGGTGCCTTCTGTTGCCTCGTTCTACTCTGCTATATCCATGCTGCGTAGCCCTTTCCTGGTGGACTTCGCTCTCCATGGTGGCGTTCTGGCTCCAGACGTGGTTGATCTTCCTTGTCTTGTGCCTTGCCTTTGGCACTTCCTCTGCCACCGTTTCTCATGCCCCTGTTGCGTTCCGCGCAGGGTTGGTGTGCTTTCCTTCGGGCTGCGGTTGCTGCTCTCAGCGGGGCGGTCTCCTCAGAGCATTGTTCTCTCATGGGGCGTGTTGAGGGAGCTCATGTGGTCTCCTGGCTAGATGCCCACTTTCGAGCTGGAGCGCGAGGTTCCGGTCTCGGGGTCGACTCTACATCCTGTGATTCTGGACACATCACGGCTGGCCTGGCCTCCTTGCCTCTCTCACGATAGCCAATTGGTCTGCTCCACCGTCGGTGGCTGTTGCTCTCGCTCTGGGCATTGTTCTGCCCAGTGCTGCTGCTGCGTGGCTGTTGGGGCTCTGGTGTTTTTTCTTTCTCACCAGTGTGCTACCCACACATACGCCTCCCACATGCTTACTACTCCGGGTAGTCGCCGAGGTCTGGTCCCTCACTTTCGTGAGCGCCGTTCACACAATGCACCTGGTCTTGCGCCTCTTGTGTCTCAGCTTGCTCGTGGCGCTTCATGGGGCCTTCTCCTTCCATGGTGTGGTTCTGGCGGTACATCCAGGTTTCTTGGTGTACTTCTGTTACCCACGTGCATGGCACTGGTTGTTGCCGTTCTTTTCTGCCTTGGGCTGTCCGCCCTTTTGCATAACGGGTGCATTGGCAGGTCTTGTGTTTCTTGTAACACTAACTAATCTTGGGCGTAGTCCGCATCTTTCCGCTGCTGTTCCCACTCTCACAGTGTTTCTTTCACTGTCGTGCATAGCCCTCGGACTCGGTTCGTCCTTGTGCCCTAGTTAAACCTTCCTCTTTCAACGGTCCATCGGATCCTGTGGGTTCCTCACATCCTGCATTCGTGCCTCTCCAGCTACGGCAAGTGTCCACTCTATCCCACATCCCTCCCTTTTGGGTTTGTGCTCATTTTCTCCGCTGTTGACCAACAGGGATTTCCTGCCGCCCTCTGCAGTCTTTGATGCCTTTTGTCTCTCATTGTTGGCCACTTCCTCCGGAGTATCCTGGTCCGGTGTTGGCCTTTCTGGCAGCGCTGTCCCCACTGTGTTTAGTCAGCTGGTTGACACTTCTGTTCCCTTGGGAACTTAGTGGGGTTCTGTCGCAGACCCGCCTCCAATGGGGTATGGCTTTGGTATCTATTCTAAGTTAAGGAATCTGCGGCTAGATGTCTCTATCAGATGTACGAGTTACTTACCTTCGGTAACGATGTATCTGGTTGAGACGTTGTCTAGCCGCAGATTCCTTAACGCCCACCCATCCTCCCCGATCTGCGAGGACCTTTTCAGGTGGGGTTTTCGGCTTTCGCCTCCTTTGGGGTGGCTTGTCCTTCTACGGGGCGGCGTTTTTTCGCCTTGCTCCCCGTTGGCCTCTTCCTTTGGTTTACTTGTTCCCTCCCCCCCCCCCATTTTCATGCTGGGGCGGTGGATTCAGGTGTCCTTCTGCGTTTTACGCATCAGTTTCTTCCAGTATGGTGCCTACTGGTGTTCTCTACCCTCCCACCCGCCTTCTCTGTTGACGCTCCTGCAGTCAATTAGTGTTCCGGTCTCTTTTGGGCCTGTTCCTACGACCGATAATTCTCTCACAGGGGACACAGTCTCCCTATTTCTTTCTTCTTTTCTTAATCCTATGGGTGGGTTCTTTTTTTGCCTGTCGCTCTCGGCTCATTCTTGCCGTCTTGCCTCAGGAGTGGGCACTCTCTCGCTTTTGCGGGGTTGCTTCTCAGTTTACTGTTCTGCCCTCTTCATTTCCTTTCATCCGGTGCAGACTTTCTGTCGTCTGCCTCGGTCTTCTTTTGTAGGTCGATTTCCCTCAGGGGTGACATTCACTTCGCTCTTGCGAATTGGCTTCTCAGAGTATTGCTCTGCTCTTTCCTTTCGACACCTTTCAGTCGACAGTGCTTCTCACTGTCGTTCATGGTGCTTTCTCACCAATTCTCTTTTTATTCGCACACTGTTCCCATACTCTCACAGTTTTGCTGGGGGCTCCGCGTTGTAGCGCGGAAAAGTTCCTCCGAAGAAAACTGACGTCAGCGCACCGGGAGGGTCCTATATGGCTCCACTGACGTCATGTCCGGGGACGACGTCAGGGCGGAGCCAGGCGGCGCCGCCCCGGCGTGCAGAGGTACTGCTGCGCAAAATTTTCCGGATCCAGTCTGACGCCTGGGGATATTCTAAGTTAAGGAATCTGCGGCTAGACAACGTCTCTACCAGATACATCGTTACCGAAGGTAAGTAACTCGTACTTCGGTAACGATGTATCTGGTAGAGACGTTGTCTAGCCGCAGATTCCTTAACGCCCACCCATCCTCCCCGATCTGCGAGGACCTTTTCAGGTGGGGTTTTTGGCTTTCGCCTCCTTTGGGGTGGCTTGTCCTTCTACGGGGCGGCGTTTTTTCGCCTTGCTCCCCGTTGGCCTCTTCCTTTGGTTTCCTTGTTCCCCCCATTTTCATGCTGGGGCGGTGGATTCAGGTGTCCTTCTGCGTTTTTACGCATCAGTTTCTTCCAGTATGGTGCCTACTGGTGTTCTCTACCCTCCCACCCGCCTTCTCTGTTGACGCTCCTGCAGTCAATTAGTGTTCCGGTCTCTTTTGGGCCTGTTCCTACGACCGATAATTCTCTCACAGGGGACACGGTCTCCCTATTTCTTTCTTCTTTTCTTAATCCTATGGGTGGGTGCTTTTTGCCTGTCGCTCTCGGCTCATTCTTGCCGTCTTGCCTCAGGTGTGGGCACTCTCTCGCTTTTGCGGGGTTGCTTCTCAGTTTACTGTTCTGCCCTCTTCATTTCCTTTCATCCGGTGCAGACTTTCTGTCGTCTGCCTCGGTCTTCTTTTGTAGGTCGATTTCCCTCAGGGGTGACATTCACTTCGCTCTTGCGAATTGGCTTCTCAGAGTATTGCTCTGCTCTTTCCTTTCGACACCTTTCAGTCGACAGTGCTTCTCACTGTCACTCATGGTGCTTTCTCACCAATTCTCTTTTTTATTCGCACACTGTTCCCATACTCTCACAGTTTTGCTGGGGGCTCCGCGTTGTAGCGCGGAAACGTTCCTCCGAAGAAAACTGACGTCAGCGCGCCGGGAGGGTCCTATATGGCTCCACTGACGTCATGTCCGGGGACGACGTCAGGGCGGAGCCAGGCGGCGCCGCCCCCCGGCGCGCAGAGGTACTGCTGCGCAAAATTTTCCGGATCCAGTCTGACGCCTGGGGATATTCTAAGTTAAGGAATCTGCGGCTAGACAACGTCTCTACCAGATACATCGTTACCGAAGGTAAGTAACTCGTACGTCAGATATAGAGCAGACATTCAGCATGGGATATTGGAGATTTCACTTTAAGATTCCTGCGCTGTGTGTGTACACTTTGCACAAAGGCATAGACAAGCTTTTTTTTAACCAACTTTGATTTTTTTGCACAAGAAAACATATACAACGAATAGCCTCCTATGGCCATCTTCACAAGTACAATAGTCAAATCTTAGATTAAACCCCACATCATAAATTAACAGTGTCCGAGCCCACACGTGAGCGCCCTTGAACAGCATTAATGTAACACGCTAACCCCAAAGTCATCCCACCATTTGCTCCAGATCTTAGTGTGTGTTTTCAGGCAGCCCCGGGTCTTATATACCAGCCTCTCTTGTTGTGCACACTATACCCTGGCAGCACAGGGACAGTGAGAGCGACGTGGGTGATTTCCACCTCCAGGTTATACATTACGCTTTGCAACCATGGTGGCCACTCCTACTAGTGCCTGTTCGACTCTCATACCTCCCATCCCTTAAAAAATCCCCAGTAGAACAATCTTTAATGACAACTGTAACTCTCAATCGAGCACCCTTGAACGTCTGAGTCACTTCACCCCAGTAGCTGCCATTTAAGGGGCATTTCCATACCATATAGTAGAAGTCTGCTGGGGCATGGGGACACCTGGAATATGTGGGGCCAGGGAGGAGACGTGCTCGGTGTAGGTGGCTGGGGGTAAGATAGGCACAGTGAGGGTAGTATGTTTGTACTAGTCGCAGCTTAAATGAGATTGTTATGGTACGAGGGGCCATCCTAGCGTCCTTCCATTCTTCCTCCTACATGGATCTGACCCACTCCTCCCATTGGGTTTTAAGCAGCGCAAATTTGTCTGGGGCGTTGATCAAGGAATGGTACATTTGGGAGATCCCCCCTTTAAGCAGTGCACCCATCACAAGCTTAGCTTCTAGGGGACTGTGTTTGGGTAGTTCCATGCCTGGAGAGACATACACTCTCAATGCATGCCGCAGTTGAAGGTTTTAGTGAAACTGCGTGGACAATAGAGTATAGGTCAATTGGAGCTCATAAAAGCAGTGTATGTGGCCACTGGACTAAACTTTCCCCAGCAGGGAGTTGTCTTGTGAGTTCACTGGGCCGGCCGTCTCACGCAGCCAGGTCCGTTTCCTCAAGGGTGCTGCATCGTTAGTCTGTAGACCCAGCCCGTGTTTCGAAGCACTGTATGCCAGCAGAGAAGGACCACTTTGGTCACCTTGGGGAGCGTTCAGGGAATGGGAATGCCATAGAGTATCCCCAGCAGGTCAGCTCTAAACTATACGCCGGGTACGACCAGCACCCGCTAAACCAATCATTGATTACAAGGGCTTGAGACGCCAGGTAGTACAAGTAGAGATTGGTCATTCCTAAGCCCCCATCTTATAATGTCCGCTGGCATTTGGCTAGGGCAATTCTCAGTCTGGATTTTTGCCAGAGGAACGATTTTGCCAAGTAGTCCATCTCTTTAAGCCACTGATGGGGCACTGCTCGCGAGAAAATTTGAAAGAGGTACTGAAATCGTGGCAGAATTATCATTTTATAGAGTGTAAACCTCCCCATTGCATGAAGTGGGAGGGCCTACCATCTCTTGGCTTTCACCTTTTGGACCAACGGCGTGAAGTTAAGGCTCCATTCCAATTCGGGAAAGAGAGCAACAAAATCTCAAGCACTGCACAGGAATGGACGTCTGCCACTACCAAGAAGGATGGAGCAGAACCAACACCGACTTAACATGGCTAACCCATAGACCAGAGGCCTGCTTGTAGAGCTGAAGAATGTGGAGGTAACGCAGTCCAGTCACTGGTGGGTTAGACATGTGTAAGAGAATGTCATCCGCATATAAAGCGATGTGGTTATTCGTGGCCTGTCTCCCACCTCCAACCATGAACTTGTGTATTGCAACGGATATGTCTTGCCAGTGGCTCAATAACGAAGGGGGAGAGGGGGCAACTTTGTCTCGTACCCCTGCGAATTGAAATTGGGCCAGGGATCATTTTATTTTAATTTTATTTAGTGTTTTATAGAGCGCAAACGTGACCCGTTAGGGTATCAGAGCGCTTTACAGGGATAACCCGTTGTATACAAGTATGAAATAGTCAAAGAAAAAGAAAAAACATTTGGGAATAACAGGGTGTATACAATGTTCAGATCATAATGCAGAGAAATCCAGCAAATACATTTGTGGGAGTACAGGGTCAGTACAAGATGGATCATACCGTTAATTTGTACGCGTGCAGACGGGTTTAGCAGTTTGACCTATCCACAGTAGCGGGGGCCCAGACCGACTTGCGTAGGACCTGAAACAGAAAGGACCAGTCTACAGTGTCCAACGCATTTTCGAAATCAATTAGTAATAAGGCACTGGAAGGTGCCATGTAGTCTTCTGAGACAGTGCCTCGTGGCCCTAGCCGGCGTAAAGCCACATTGGTCAGGATGGATGGAAGTGGCCTGTTTTAGCGGCTTTGTCGTAAAGCGAAAGCAAATGCAGGGAAATGATATCCCTATATGTGCCAAGGAACTCCCTAGGATAGCCGTCTGGGCCTGGTGTTTTTATGCTGGGAAGATTAGAGATGGGTGACGCTAACTCTTTGACCGTAATAGGCTGGTCTAACTTGTGCCGTTGAGCCCGGGACACCGTGGGCAAGGGGATACTGTTCTGTCATTGGGAGACGTGTCTGGCCTCGTGACGGCGGTGAACAGCTGTTGGTCGAAGTCCTTGAATGCTCGTACTATGGCTGGGGTAGTACGGAGGGGTGCACCCTCCGCGTCCAGAATTTCAGGGATTACGCGGAATGCCGGGGGTCTAGGGGGCAGCCCGCATTTAGCTTCCCATTTTTATCTCCATGTTCATATACACTTGCACTGGAGGCTCACCAGACTTGATGCCCCTCCTCCAGCGATATCTGTCGTGTCTCGGCGCGGGCCACTGGAAGTTGATGAGAAGTCTTGCTCTGGGGGTCATCTGGAAGTTGCGTCTCAAAGGGCAGTGCCTGAGGCTCCAGCAATGTCACGAGTTGGAGCCTGTCTTTTTCTTTCTTCAATATAATACTTTTAGCATACCCTCTGATGATGGCTTTGCATGCCGCCCATAAGGTGCCGGCTGATTCCACCGTTTCTCATTTAATCCAAAAGTACACCATCAGTTCTTCAGAGAATGCGCAAAAGCAGTTCTCATCTTTGAGATTGCACGCGTTGAGGCACCAGATTGTTCGATGGTGAGGGGCCCTACAACCGAGATGGAGCAGCACAGGAAAGTGATCGGAAACTCCTTTGGGAAGAATCAATATCTCCGAAATGTGGAAGCAATCAGCATGAGTATAAGATCGATGCGCATGTAAGTTGTGGGCCGCTGAGGTGTGTGTGTGTGTATTGTCACTTTCGGCACACCATAGCATCCTTGTGTCACATAAACCGAGGCCCTGCCCACCTATTTCGTGAGGGAATACCCGTGGAGTCAATCTGGGGATCCAGGACAGTGTAGAAGTCCCCCCTACCACTGTGGTACCATGTGGGAATGACAAGATGAGATTTGTTAGGGTCTGAAGATAGGGCTCCCCAGCGGGGGGGGGTGTAGATGCACAACAGATTGATACCTTGCCACTCCAGGGCGATATATCTGCCTTAAGCATCAGGAAGGACTTAGGTGATTAATATGGGGAAGGAGCAGTGAAGGAGGATTGCCACCCCCCGGTAACCCCCTGCGCGAAGCCGGCATGGAAGGCCCAGTTATGTCTGTGACGGAGCAAGAAGGGACACTGAGTGCCCAACAAGTGCTTTTCTTGGAGCATCAGGATTGCGGGGAGAAAGCTATTTATCGCAGGATTGTGCACGGTTTCATGCGGTCCAACAGCCCGTTAACATGACAGGACCTGCAAATCTGTTACGGCCCTCATGGGAAAATGGGTAGAGCCAACAAGAAGGGCACCCAGCGTGCGTTAAGGGCGGCAGGGGCCCTGTGCGATCATCCCTGTGTACGCAGATGTGGGCAATCCACGGTCTGTATTAATGTAGCATGGTGGCATTCGTAAAACAAATGAAAACTAAAACCATTACAATTAAACCAAACAAACCCCCCAGACCTCCCCGCCCATGCTTCTACCCCTAAAGCATCTGTTGACCTTTTAACTATAACATAACTCCTAAACTTTACGCAGTTGAGACGTGTAGTGGTGGACCCCCTCCTAGAAGGATCTCTGAGTAGCTATCGTGAAGTATAAAGTTAAGTTCAATGTCATTCCAAGCCTGTTTTTCCTATCGTGTAGGTGGCCGGGTGGGCCCGTGACAGTGTTGCAGAGTGTCAGCAGCTCTAAGTGCGGGTGTTGTTTGGCTGTAGGAGAGATGAGTCCCAGAGGCCGATGTGTGCTTTGTGGACATGTCTGATCCAGAGGAATACGATCTGGCTGCACCCTGTCCACGACCGCTGCGGGAGCGAGTCCGTATCCTTTACCTCGGAGGACCACCTGTCAGTCCAGCCCCTCCCCCCCACAAGGGGGGACGTTTCCAGACGGCAGAGGAGATCAGGTCGGCTGTCGGATATGCCTTCTTTCAGTTAGCTAGTCCCAGGCAGCCTCCGGTGTATCGAAAACAACAGTTTTGCCATCAAAAATCACTTTTATGCGAGTGGGAAACTGAACCATTTTGGACAGGTTCAAGGCCTTCAGTTTGACCACTGTGTTAGGACCTCCTCTTAGCCTGACCGCTCTGGGAGCACCATTAAATTAGAGTTTTGGTAATGCAGGTCCTTGGCTTGTCGGGCCTCGGGAAGGATGGAGTCTCTTTCTTGAAAATGTAGACTGCGTGAGGTCATGGGTCTATGTGTGGTCCCAGGTAGTATTTTGGGTACTAACGCTTTGTGTGCCCGCTCCACCACAAGCCAAGTTGATTACTTGTCCGCTGGCATCCAGGATTGAAGCCACGTTTCTAAAAATTCTGCAGGGTTCGATGTTTTCGAGTCTTCAGGGAAGTTGACCAGTTTGAGGTCGATGCGTTGGGCCGATTTTCGGCATCTTCAGCCCAATCTCGCAATTCCACATTTTGAGACATTAGACTGGAGACCTTTGTTTTCAAGTCGGAGACATCATCTTCCACTGCTGATATACGGCCTTCAGTTTCTGTAACTCTGCCGCCTACATTGCGCAGCTCTTTTGGTAGCAGCGCCATGTCAGTGTGAACCTATGCAATCTTGTTTTCCATGGCGGCGATGCGTGAATGGCCTGTAGAATTGTGGAAAGGTCTCCGGATTCTGGAGTCAAGTGGGCCCCCGAGGCCTCCCCGAATCCTTGGGACCTTCGACTTTACCAGTGGTGAACTTGTTGATATGCGTTTGGGAGGAGTGGACCTTGTCATTCCCCATGATTTCAGCAGTGGTGATGACAGATAAATCGTAGTCCGTGACATGCAGCCCGCTTGCACCACCAGGGTAATGCAGCACGAGCAGCCAGGCTTCTTAAAACAACGCAGGGGCCTGGTGGTCCTGCGAGGCGGTGTGAGGCGGGTGGAAGAAGAGTGCGTGGCCACGTTCAGCACCAACCTGGCTCGAGCCACCCGTCAATCTCTCTAGGAGCTCGTCAGAGGGATCACGCAAGGTTGGACAAAGACACATGGGGGGAGAGGGAGGACCCCTGTGGCCACCCACGCATCCAGTTATCGCCAGGTGTGCCAACTATCCAAAGTACGTTTGTCCCCTCTTGCCTGCATATGAGCAGTGTGGCCAAAATTCAACTATTATGCATTTTGGGGGGAGGGGCGACAGAGAGGGAAAAGTGACTGTGTTGCCTGTCTGGTTATGGGGCTGCAGCTAGCCCCGCAGCTACTGGACGGTAGGGTGGACAGTGTCCTGTAATCCTCACCTCTAAGGCCCCAGGGGCCTGTGGTTTGATGTCCCCACGTTCGCCAGAAGAAGAGAGCAGGGGACTCAGCACTGCCAAGTGTTATACATATAAGTTACATGTATTTTGCTATAGCTATGTCTTAGCCCTTTCTTTGTGTCCCTGTTCCCCCACTCTTCTAGAATTGCCTTGTTGTATTCTAGTGCTGTTCTTGCTAGAGATTCTACTTGTGTCAGTTACTCGACTGGTCAGCTGGGGAAGTGTTTGTTATGCTGCTGGCTCAATAAAGTCGACATATCCTACCTTAAGAAGTGTCCAGACTTCATCATTTACAACAGATTTTGGCAACGATCGTGCTGCGCTGACTAGACGAGGTACCGCAACCTCATCTCTTCGTGTTGCCAGTGGAGTCCAGCAGCGAATACTTCGGACCACCTCCGCAACTGTGGTTCCAACTCCTGCCACCTCAACTTCATATCCGGTCCAACAAAGAAATATTTATCCCATCTGGTAAGTGATATAACTCCGACTCTTCAAGGATGGCCTCCTCATTCCCGGTGACGTCACCCTGTACTCGACATCCATCACCAGCACGTCTTCACGCTACCACGCATCTCGGCAACAGCAGCTTTGACCTCCATTGAACCGTGAGTTTATACTCCAGTCCCCTGTACGTCGTCACGCCGCTATGCATGTCGGCCATTTTCACTAAGTGAAGCGGCCTCCTCCGCATTGCCAGTCAACGCTCTAGTTCTCCGACTGACGTCATCGCGCTTCCACGCTCAGCGGCCATATTGCTTTGCTACACCGGTGACACGCACACCATTAGCGTGTTCATTTTCATCAGTTACACAGCTGTGTTTACCACTAATTGCTTCACACGAGCTAAACACCGGTGACACACACACCATTAGCATGTTCATTTTCATCAGTTACACAGCTATGTCCACCATTAATTGCTTCACATGAGCTAAACACCAGTAACACGCACATCATTAGCGTGTCCAGCGCATTGTCGTATTTCTACACCGGCAGTAACAAGGTATCAAGGTGTCAGCACGGTGACATGCACACTACAGGTATTTCTCATTTTTTTTCTTAGTCTTCTAGCAAGTGTGTCTTCGGTGACGCACTCACCTCACCTCACGTTTTTCTCCCATAGCACATCATTCACGGTGATGTGCACACCTATGTTTTTGGCCTAACTTTATAATTCTCTGATTACTGTTCATTACGATGTCTGCTCATCATATTGCTGTCGTACCACCTCATCAATTTTTAAATGATCCTGGTACACCTTCCATACCTTGGGAGGACTGGATTGTCATCTTTGACAATTATTTAGATGCCTTGGATGGTCAGGAATTTTCTGCGAAAAGGAAAAAAGCACTTTTACTGAGCACTTTGGGCAAAGAGGGCCAACGTGTTTTTAAATTCTTGCCACAAGCCTTGCAAGCCAACGGAGAACCAATGCCTGATGAATATAAAGAAGCGATATGCAGACTTGAAGTTAGGTATGCCAAAAAGGAGAACTTAGGGGGTCATTAGGATGGCGGAAGACCTGCCACCGCCAGCAGTGCGGTGGCGGGCCTTCCGCCATCGGAAAGCAATTTTCCCCCCGCCTCATTACAATGGCGTGGGGAATCTGACCGTGGCGGGCGAAAAGACCGGCCTCCACGGATCCGCCGCAGGCAATCGTTATGATTGCCTGGCGGAGCGGTCTGCATACGTAAAATGGTGGCGGTGCCTAGCAGGCACCGTTCGCCAAATTACGATGCTGGCTACAGCCAGCCTTTCCATGGTGGTGAAACCCCCATGGAAAGTCTGGCGGGGATTGGTTTCGGGGGCCCGTTGCGGGCCCCGCTTGTGTTGGGGGGAGGTGTGGGTGCACTGAGAGGGTACCATTCACTGCACTAAGTGGCAGGCACCATGTGGTGCCTGCCACGTAGTGCAGTGAAATGCACAACCTGCTTTTTTGACATCACGGCGGGTGCTGCAGTCAGCAGCACCCGCCGCAATGTTAAATTGCAAGATGCGACTGCCATGGTGGCGGTCGCATCCTAATTTGGTGTGCGGGACCGCCGCATGCATGGTGGGCGGTCCCGATCCCCACCACGATGGCTCCCTTAGTGATGAATCGATATAAATGTTATACACACCGTCAGCGTGGTGAAGAGTCCATTGACAAATTTGTTGCCAGGTTGAGAGAACTTTCCATTAAATGTACCTTTGGTATTATGACAGATAAGTTAATAAGGGACCAGTTAATTGTACAATGTAACAATAGGAAAATCCAAGAAAGATTGTGGGCAGCCAAGAATCCCACGTTGAAAGTAGCCATTGACTAAGCAAAAGTTATAGAGCAATCAGAGTGTTGTATGAAATAATTACAAAAACATAACACTAACTAAGATGTTTCTGAAGTGTCTGATAAATATGCATGTGAAGGAAGTGACCATGGTGATGATGATTCTAATAGCGTAGCACTGCTCAGGAATAAAAGTAAGTTCACCGGCAAGAAAACTCCTTTCACAAGGTTACCTGTCAAATTCTGTTCCAGGTGTGGTAGCAATGGGCACACGTCTGAGTCAAAATTTTGTTTTGCTTCTAACAAAGAATGTCTCAAGTGTGGTCGTTTGGGACATTTCTCCATAATGTGCAAAACTAGACCACGCCCCAAAGTAGATGTTGTTCAAGATAGTATAGCATGGAAGAAAAACAACAATGATAGAATCCTTAGTGTGGGGGATGTCTGTTTGTTTCAATAACATAAAAAAAGAAATTTGTGAGGCAAATGTTTTGGCACCGTTTGATATCAAACGCATGTCCATTCTCATGGTTGATACCAGTGCCACTGGCTTAGGAGTTGTTCTATTGCAAAAACATCCTGAGGGTTGAAAAAAGGCTGCTTTCGCGTCCAGGACACTCACGTCATCTGAGCAAAACTACTCAGTTATCGAAAGGGAGGCACTGGCGGCAGCTTGGGGTGTTGAGTATTTCCACACTTATCTATTGGGCACAATGGGCCCGATTCACAGAACTAACTTACGTCAAAAACGTAAAGTTAGTACCTTTTGGTATTCACAGAATACACTTACTCATTTAGTATTCACAGAATACACTTACTCATTTTGGTATTCACAGAATACACTTACTCATACTAACTTTATGTCCGCACTCGGGCCGGAGATTCCGGCCGTTTGTGGAGATTCCGGCCCGAGGTGGAGATTCCGGCCGTTTGTGGAGATTCCGGCCGTTTGTGGAGATTCCGCCACCGGCCGGAATCTCCACAACCGGCCGGAATCTCCACAAATGGCCGGAATCTCCACAAGCGGCCGGAATCTCCGGCCGGAATCTCCACAAACGGCCGGAATCTCCACCTCCGGGCCGGAATCTCCACAAACGGCCGGAATCTCCACCACCGGGCCGGAATCTCCGGCCCGAGTGCGGACATAAAGTTAGTATGAGTAAGTGTATTCTGTGAATACCAAATGAGTAAGTGTATTCTGTGAATACCAAATGAGTAAGTGTATTCTGTGAATACCAAAAGGTACTAACTTTACGTTTTTGACGTAAGTTAGTTCTGTGAATCAGGCCCAAGATTTTTACTTAAAACTGATCACAAACGGTTAGTGAAGATTTTGTCGCCTGGTGGTGCGGGGAAGGGCTCGGCAAGGTTGGCGAGACTAACTGCCAGGTTGCAAGAGCACCAGTATGAGGTTACTCACGTCCAAGGTTGGAGAAATCCTCAAGCTGATTGTCTATCCAGACTATCTCTCAAATGGGAAACTTTATGGTTCACCCATTTCTTTGACTAGTGAAGATGGTGCTGTTGCTTCTGTACACAATGTGGTGGCTGTTGGGGAAGGAACCTTTTCTTGTGAGAAGTGGTGCAGGGAGATGGATGCAGATCACGTCCTTAAAGCAGTTATGGACCTCATTAAGTTGGGTTCCAGGCGTGAAATTTGCGTACTTGTCTCAGTGCGTCCTTTTCTCAAAAGTTTGGAGGAGCTATCTGTTTGTGGTGCTAATGTTCTCCTGAGGATTTTATTGGGTCTATGAATGAGTTACCTTCTACTCAACAATTTGCCATTGTCGTTATTGATGTTTTTTCTAAATGGTTCAGTGTGAAGTTTGTGAGGGACATCACCACAGAAAGTACTATTGTTTTCTTGAAGGGTTTATTCCATGAAGGTTTTCCTTCCATTATCATCACTGATAATGGCACTCAACTCATCTCACATGACATGCAAACCTTTCTTGCTGATTGCGGCGTAGTGCATCATCGCACTTCGTTATATAACCCGCAGGGGAACGGTCTCTGTGAGAGAGCTAATCGTGTGGTCAAAGGCATCATCCAGATGGCATGTGTTAGTGGAGATATTGCTCAACACATGGTTGAGGAAATGGTATGGGCCTATCGTACCACAAAGCTTAACCAATACGATAAGTCTCCCTTTCAACTTATGCGTGGTAGAGTTCCAGGCACGAAACTGGCTTCTGCATGGATAAAGAAGTGGGTTTCAATTGGTGGTGTGATGGGTACAGCACCCGTAGGTGTTCCTCAAAGTCGCAAGGTTCGCATTTCCGAGGGTGATTTAGTCAAAGTTAAATCGTGTAGGTTTAGCTAAGTTCTTACGAAATATAGGGGACCTTTTGCAGTCAAACGTGTTTTCCTGCATTTTGTTGTATTGGAAAATGGTGACAAATGGAATCTTCGTTGTGTGGCTTTATATCAAAAGGCTACGCATCCTTCTGAGTCTACCACTTCTAGCCTAGGATTTGACAACATGGAGAGGAGTAGTGGGTACATGTTGGCTGACGATATCAGTCCTGCATTGGATCCTTCTGTTGGCAGTCGTAGGGCTGGTGGTGATGCCAATGCTTATGGTGAAGAAAACTCACAAAGGTGTCATGAGACCAGGGGTTTAAGAAGTCGTAGACCACCTGCGTACTTAAATGATTTCATATGCTAAACGGTTCCTCCTACATTCTCCATTATTATGTATTTTCCTTTTCTTTTTTTTTTCTTATGTTCTCATTTGTGTAAAGGAGAATGATGTGATTTTGTTTGTCTAAAGTAGGAAGATGTGTTATACATATGTTACATGTATTTTGCTATAGCTATGTCTTAGCCCTTTCTTTGTGTCCCTGTTGCCCAACCCTTCTAGAATTCCCTTGTTGTATTCTAGTGCTGTTCTTGCTAGAGATTCTACTTGTGTCAGTTACTCGACTGGTAAGCTGGAGAAGTGTTCGTTATGCTGCTGGCTCAATAAAGTCGACATATCCTACCTTAAGAAGTGTCCAGACTTCATCCTGTACAACACCGAGCAGGCATCGTGAAGGCCCTGACTGGGCCGCCAAGTCTGGCCAGGCAAGGCAGTCGCACTAGGCCCAGCCATGTGGTCTACATCAGCCGACGCAGAAGATTATTCCCTAGCAGCCTTGGGGGTGTGGCCGCCTGAAACAGCTCCCTGCGGCACAGATCACTGCCGCCCCCTAGACCGGGGCCACCATATCGGAAGCAGAGGAGGGCCCCCGGCCAAAAGTGTCTGCAGCGAGCCCGGGGTCCTGAAAGGGCCTCCATCTTGGGCATGGCCGATGGGTGCTGCCCGCTCCCAGAGCAGGCCCGTCTTCTGGAGCCACACTTGTGCCCGCTTCCGTCAGGGACACCCGACTTCCACCAACCTCGAGGATGTGCCTTGGAAGCCTTGATGCGGGCAGCTTGTGGCGGTGGATGACGGAGGGGGTCCGAGCACTCTTAGAATGGGACCGTCATCTTGATGCCCGATGCTAAAGCACAAACAAGTTATGCAGCATATACATACCTATATTTACATATTGTATGCCACCTTTTCTGTGTCAACTTTTTTGGCTGGTTCCACAACCTAATGTTCTTTGATGACATGCTACTGTATGCAAGATTGTGTCAAATGTATTCTCCGATGTTAGATGGGAAGTTAAGTAAATGATTGTATTTTACAATTTTTGTGTGTTTAGCCCAAAATCTTAATAGTAATCTTACCTAATTTTTCCGGATTTCGTTTTCTTTTTTTCATCGCATGCATTGAGAAACTGTTCCTAATAACATTGGAGTCGTAAACTGAAAAAAGTGTATTCAAATTCACATGCTACTCTATGACACAAACTTAAAGATGCACTAATTTTCTGTAAGAGGACTTCAATGTGGAACCTCTTGGTCGCTGTAAGAGAGCCTGGGGTGCCTTACTCTCACATTTCACTTTCTTCTGCGGTCTATCTAAGGAAGTGCTGTAGTGAACTGCCACCTCGTTTCTTTTCTCTGCATGCTTCGGTAATATGAGTGTGCCCAATTACCTCCGAGCCATTGCTTTTAAAAGGGATATTGGACCTGACTAGGAGAGGGTGTCTCATCGACTGCCTAGGAGTGCATTGTGTGTTCTGAAGAGAACATGCCTACGATGTGTATGATTGATCTTATGAGCGCCATACTATACTAGCATGACCATGAGTGTGTTGTGAGTTACAATCCTTTCCTATGTTGAGGGTCTTTAATACAGCTTTGGAGCTCAGCGCTCCACCACTTGGCAAAGGTCTTTTCTCTGATTTTTAGGCATAAGCTGCAGGCAAGGCCCTTTAACGCTCCTGCTGTCTGAAGCAGAAGTATATTGCTGTTAGAACTTTCCGCCCACTCAGAGTAGAATGTTCTAGATTAAACTGTGAAAACCAGAAGGACAGACATTGATCAACACGGAAGACCTATTCACTTTATCTTCATAGATCTCCCAATATGCCAATTTTCCAGTGCACATGGTTGGTTGGTAAGGGAGTTCAGTGGTCTGAGGTATCCACTCTACTGTAGTTCAATCTTAGCATAGGGCCAACTCAGCCTGTCATGCTTTAGGGGTTCATAAGATGAGCACAATTGAGCTGGGTAATAGTGCCACCTGTTATTTCGAGGGTCTAAAGTAAATCAATGTAGTAGTGTTGGCTATATGATTAGTTATTATTATTTGTAATTATTTTAGCGTATGATTAGCACTGCAGTTCGTAATCATAAAACTCAGTCTTCATGTCGGCTTAAATTAATAAAGGCAATAACATTGAGTTGTGCTTCAAGGTTTTAGTTTTAAGACTGTTTATTTATTATTTTAACATTACTCCACCCAAATGTTTTCACTAACTATAGAAATACTTAACACTAGATTGTTGTGTGTTTAGTCAGATGTATTGTTAATTTATATCACAGTGGTGTTTTTTTACCTGAACTTAAAGAAATTTGTGTTACAACATGCACAGGATGAGCATGATGATGTCTGCAGGGGGAGACATTGTCATTTAATTTAAAGTCTCCGTGAAAAACCTTGCCTTAAGCATTCTGAAATATATGCTTCATAAAAAATACCATCTTATTAGTAACATCCCGAGCAAAGATCACGACGAATGACCTGTATTAATTCTTTAGTCCTGGTCATCTAAGATCCAGTGACCCTTGCACCTGACCTTGATTTCACCCCATTGTGGCTTTAGACCCCCGTCCTAATTCTGAAAGAAGCCTGCAAACATTCTGCCTTAACCCACATAAATCAGAGGCATAAAACCTGCATCTTTCAGCAGATGGACGCCTGGAACGTCACTATGACAGGTATTAAATAGTTTGGGAAATGAAGAAAGTGCTCTGTTTTAGAAAACTGCATTTGGAGTCCGTCTGTAAGGAAAATGGGCATTCATCAGTTTAATTTCCATTTTTAAAAAAATATATTTTTCTCGGTGTTTATTCTACGTGAAGAGTAGTTGTTTTTTTAGGCTCAAGCAGCAGAATCTGTTTCTCAAAATGAGAATATTTATGTTGCGTGCAGCATTGATGAAGGAAACGTAAAAGGTAGCTAACATGTTTCTGCGTTCTTTGACTGGATTAAAAATATTGATGTACTACAACTCGACTTCACCTACTGTTTTAAATTTAAAAACAGAGTTAATCTTCTGTTTGTCACGTGATACCACACTGCTCTTTATTTAGCTTTCGCGCCTAATATCAACAGCTCTTACTCACTAGCCTGGCTTACAGACAATTTTAATATGTTTAGTTATTCTCCAGGTCATTATTTTTGAAAAAACTTTGTTCAGATCATTGCTCCTTTTCCCAGTCCATGCTGTATTCCACTTAACATTTTCAATAATATGGTACTTCGTTTGTGACTTCGGACCCCCTCAATTTGTAATTCGTCCTCCACTGATACTTATTAGTCTCTTACTTTCTAGAACACTCCTCCACCTCTGGTGATTCTATCCCTTTAACACGCGGTCCACTTCTACCTCCTGCGGTAATTTCACACCCATTCTTCCACAAACCTGATTCTGTCCATTTCACTTTTAATTACGCGCATCTTTCTGCCTTTTAGCCACCTGCATCATCCCATCTCAAGCACTCTGCAGCGACCTTTCAAACTTCTTCAAACAGAAGATTACCAAGATGTACAACACAATCGACCCACAGCATACCGAAAGGAACTCCCCCGACCAGCCGGACACCTCCTTCATCGCTAAACAGCAGCTAAGTAACTAGAAGCCCCTCTCGAACGAAGAAACCACCACCCTGATGAATTCCATCCACTCGGGAGCCCCCTCAGACCCATGCCCCCACTTCATATACAACCTTGGAAGAACCATCATCTCCTGCATGCTCACCGCAGTCATCAACACATCCATAACCACCGCCACCTTCCCGTCTTGCTGGAAAAATGCAGAAGTCAACGCCCTATTGAAGAAACCATCAGCTGACCCCAACACCCTCAGCAGCTACAGACCCATATCGCTCCTGCCTTTTCCAACTGAAGTCATTGAGAAAGCCATCAATACCCAACTTGCAGCCACTTAGAACGCCATAAACTCCTAGACAACTCTCAATCTGGCTTTCACACCAACCACAGCACAGAGACAGTCCCTCATTGCAGCCACTGATGACATCAGAAGCATCCTCTACCAAGGAGAAACAGCCGCAATCATCCTCCTCGACCTCTCTGCAGCTTTCAACAGTCTCTTACAAGTTACTCATCAGAAAGCTTCAGCACTTGAGTATCTGCAGACCAACCCGTAAGTGGATATCCTTCCTAACAGACATAACTGAACGAGTTAGCCTTCCCTCCTACACCTCAGAACCCAAAAACGTAGCTGCAGAGTCCCTCAAGGATCGTCGTTCAGCCCAGTACGGTGCAACGTCTAGATGACGCCCAACGTGGACATCGTCAGAGGCCACGGCATCAACATAGTAACCTACGCCAATGACACAAAGCTCATCCTCTACCTTAACGACAAAACCCACACCGCCAAAACAAACTTCGGCAACCACATGAGCAACATCGCTGCTTTGACAAAACCAACACAGACAAAACCAAAGTCCTAATCTTCGGCAACAATCACTCCCCATGGGATGCCGCTTGGTGGGCTTCCGAACTTGGCCCCCCGCTCTCCCCCCCCACCTACCCCTGCAGACCACTCCAAGAACCTCGGGATCATCCTGGACAACAACCTCTGTATGAGCAAACAGATCAATGTCATCTCTTCATCATGCTGCCACATCTTGCGAAGGCTACACAAGATTTTCAACTGGATCCCACTGAACACCAGACGAACGGTCACCCAGGCCCTTATTACAAGTAGACTTGATTATGGAAACACCAACTACGTCAGAATCCCAGCACCATGTCCTACGTCGACTTCAAACCACCCAGAACGCTGCCACTAGACTCATCCTGAACATCCCGAGAAATAACCATATCTCTCTACACCTCAACAATCTCCACTGGCTCCCAGTACAGGAATTATGTAAGTTCAAGCCACTTCATTCTCCTGGTGTTGGCCACAGGGTTTGTGAGCATGATTCATCTGTTAGTGGGCAATTTAGAAGCTAGGTCTTCAGCAGAAGGCTCTGGAGCACCATACCCTTATACAGCATTACCCATATAATCAATCACCCCTTAATGGATACAGAACAGTGATCGTCGATATTGCAAGAAGGAAGATGTGAGATGCTTACCACTGTGAATCTAGCCAGTGTAATCGAAATCCTTCATCAAGTGGTCCGGGAAGGGAGAGTATCAGCTTGTTTGGGGGTATTAGCTTGTATAGGGGGGTATCAGCTTGCTTAAGGAGTATTACCCATGAAGTGGATTCATTTATCTTCTACATCCAGTTAGAGCTAGACGTCTGTGTTAAAATTCTGGTTCATTTTCTCATTCTTCAAGTCTCAGTAGCAGGATCTCTCAAGGGAATTAGTAGTAGGTCAGGCATCCTGAAGAGTCTCTACTAGAAGAGCCTATAATTGACGTTGGATGTCAGCTTGATGTCACCAAAAACAAAGGCACTCCCGAATTGTAAATGTTCCCTTATCCTCCAGTTCCCTCACAATTATCTCCTGCTTGGCTTAGGCCATTTTACTTTGAATGTTCATTGGGTGACTTTTAATGCCTTTAGTGAGCCCGTGTGTAGCCTTGGGGAGTGAAAAGGATTTTCAGCCAGGCTTCTTTAGTGATTTTCTTTGTTTTCTTTGATCATGGCTGTAGGAAAGTAGGATCTGCTTTCATGGTTACCCCTACTTTTTGCTTGGTATCGGTATGTTTTTGACATAGTCTGACTAGGATCCTGCTAATCAGGACTGCACTTAAAACCTATAAGTCACCCCTATGGCAGGCTCTTCAGTCCTGAGGGCAGGTTGCCTGGTTATAAGTGTTAGGCTGCCCCTGCATGAGCAGGACACCCCTACAAACCCCGTAGTCAATTCTCCAGGGTTTGTAAGTGCGGTCAGCCATTTAAATACATATAGTCAACATCAGTCATTACGAGATGTCTCACTATATATTGGCTGCACTGAACCCGGTCATGTTTGGTATAAAAAATGTTTGAATCATACCCCAACACTGATTCCAGTATTGGAAATATGATCCCATGTACTCGGGGGCTCCCTTGGGGTACCCCCTTGTACTCCCACTAACAGCCTTTCAAGGTCTGCCAGTAAGCTAGTGCTGCTGCCGACCACAGACACGATTCTGCCCTCCTGTAGCTGAGCCATGCTCGAGCAGGGGAAGGTAGAACAATAGGTTCCCAGTCACAGGGAGGTGTGACCACCTCCCAGACAGGACTTAGTTTATTGGGCTGGGGTGGGGGTGCTTGCCAGCACCACTAGACTGCTTTGAAGGGCACATTTGGTGCCCTCCTTGCATACTCCAGTTTGAACCAGTTCAGGGAACACTTGGCTCTCACTCTGGCGCGAAACTGGACAAAGGACATGGGAGTATCTTCCCCTCTGTCCAGCCCCTCTTGTGGGTGGGACCCCTGAGTTGTTCCAACCCTTTCCTTAGGGTACTTAAGGGCTTACCTGTGGGTGGGTCCTTAGATTCGTCGTGGGACAAGTCTCAAGGCTGTAACTACGTTGCTCTTCGACCGTCTGGACGCTTGGACTTCTTTGGACTTCGACTGGAACCGAGACTGCACCAAAGAAGACTCCTGCTGCTCCTGGTCTTGCTGTTCTTCATGTCTTTTTCATCATCTGTCTCTGTGCGCCTGCCAGGTTCTTCAACAGACCTGTGGGCATCAAGGACACACGAAGAAATCTCCGTTGGAGTGAAGGAGTCACTCCCTTGCATCTGCAGGCACTGCAACAAAGCTGACCGGTCTGCTGCTCCTGTCGTCCTACGGACTTTCCAAGACTCTGCAACACCGGTGGTGGTTCTGCAACTTTCTCCAGGCCTGACCTGTCCTCTCTGCAATTGTGAGGCCAGTAGCCTTGTTGGAACCGCTGTGACTGAACCCCTTTGCACCAAGTCAACTTGCCGTTGCCAAGGCTTGTTGGCTCTGCACTCCAGAGATCTTCGGGCTACAAGAAGCTTCAGCCTCCAGCATCTCTTCCCTCCAAGTTCAGCGTCCTCATAGCATCCTCTGCACCATCGGCCTTCATCTTGGGTGAGCTCCTCGAGGTACTCTTGCTACTCATGTGCCTTTGGCCGGTGGGTCCTCCTGAGGGTCTTCTACTGCTTCTTTGGGCTCCCCTGCTTGCTCGGGGCCTGCTCTTACTCTCCTGCTGTTGGGGAGTCCCTTGGACCTTGCTGGTCCCAACGTTGCTTCTTCTCCGTCTTCCACACCAGTTGCGGCTACCAAGGCTTGTTGGTGCTCTCGCCGGACACCGACCAGACAAAGTCACCGACATCCGACATGGGACAGCTCGTGCACGGCTCCTGGTTTTCCTCATTGTCGCCTGGTCCTCACAGCTGCAGTAACAAGGTCTCCGTCGACTCTTCTGAACCTCCCGACTTCAGTGGCCATTGTGTCTTCGTGCCTCCTGGTCACTAGAGAGTGGCATAGACTCTGCCCCCTCTGCTTGCAGGTTCTTCACTTCCAGAATCCACTCTTGGATTCCACCGGACTGCTTCCTGAACTTCTCCAGAGGCACTTTCTTCTAAGTCTTCCATTGTCGTCTATGGAGGTTTCCGACTTCTCTTCACCCCTATGCACTTGGCTTCGCTGGTGTAGGTGACCTGGTTCCCGGGGCATCCACGGGTCGGGTGGCACTCCAACCTTCCCTCCTCCAAGGGATTTCTTTGGGGTCCTCTAGGAAGGGTCCTTCTCCAAAACTGCAACCGCAACTTCTCCATTGACTTTCATTGGTTATGCAGCTGTGTTACCACTCTGCACACAGCCTCCGTGGGGTACCTGGGTACTTACCTTGGGTGGTTCCTGGTGTCCCCGGCTCCTCTGGGTCTTCTGGTCCAAGTCCTGTTCTCGTTTGCAGTTCGCATTCTATTTTTTAGCAATTGGTTTGGTCTCCCCCTGGCGACCACTGTATTTTGTGCTACTTACCTGATTGCATTTGAAGTATTCTGTGCATTGTGTTGATATCGCTGGGTAGGAGATATACCAATGTGTTAGTGAGTGTTGTCTAGTAAAGAGAAGTATTTTTATACAAACACTGTGTTTTTTTCATTTAACTTACACTACAGATTAAACTGGTAAAACAAGCTGCTTAACACCCCTTCAAGATAAGCCTGAAGGCTGCTCTCCACAGCTACCACTTTGAGAGCTTTCTGTGGTTATCGAAGACCACTAAAACCACCATAAGGGTTGCCTTGATTAGTGCTAGTTGACCATACAAGGAAAAGGTCCTCGGTGTATGATCTGTATGTAAATGTGCATGCTTTTCAAAAACGATGTGATTTGTACATGCCAATAGGCTGTTTATTATAACTAGCAGGGATAACACAGGTCCTGAAGAAAGCCAATTGAACTTTCGGGGCAGTTTGTGGCTGAAACATGTTGACCGATTAGACACTTGGGACCATTATATCCTAATATCTGAAAGAGACACGTTAGTGACAGATTCCTTACCTTAGAATATCCCCAGGCGTCAGGCTGGATCCGGAAAGTTTTTGCGTAGCAGTACCCTTGCGCGTCGGTAGGCGGCGTCGTGCGGCTCCGCGTCCGTCGTCGGCGTCGTGATCGCCGGGATGACGTCGCGGGCAGTACTTAGACGCCGCCCCTGCGCGCTGACGTCAGTTCTTCTTTTCCGCGCCAGTAAGCGCAGATCCGGGAAGAGCAGTGCCCTAGTCACTTTTTGACTACTTTTTGTGAATTTTTTCACTGTTTTCTTCTACGAGTCTTCACGACTCCTAAGGTGTCGTAGGGATGCCCGGCTTTAAGCCCTGCGAGGTCTGTGCCCGCATGATGTCCATCACGGACCCGCATCTCGAGTGTTTCTTCTGTCTCGGCTGAGACCACGACACGAAGTCGTGCCCTGACTGCCGGAAACTTCATCCGAAGGCTTTGCGAGAGCGGTCTCGAAAGCTGCTCGAGATCCGGCAGTCGGCTCCGCGCCGCACCAAGCCCCGGTCACGGGAGAGGTCGAGGGGCCGGTCGCGGAGCCCCCATCGTTCGTCGGAATCCAAGTCTTCGCGCTCCTCCGGTAAGTCGAAGCACAAGAAGTCTAAGCGGCGTCATCGCTCTAAGACTTCGCCTCGCCGGTCTCGCGACTCGGCTGAGGCCCTGTCGGCACCGTCCCCGCGGCCCCGGACGTGCCTGTCGAGTCACCCCCGCATTACCCGTCCTTCCCGGGTTCGGGGGCGACTCCGGCCCAAGTACAGGAGTTCCTGTCGGCCATGGCCCGCCTCTTCGGGCCTCAAGGTCCCTCCGGTGCGCCTTCGGGCCCCACGGGCCCTGATGGGGTTGCTCCGGCGTCGCCGTCGACTCCGGTCCCGGCGTCGCCTGTCCCACCACCCACTGAGCCTTCATCCCGGCCTCGGCTCCGGCCCCGGCCTCGATCCCGGCTCCGGTGGTGCCGCAACCCCCATCGACGCCGGTTGACCTAACCACGCCTCCGCCGACGTCCCCGGTGCCGTTCCTGACGCCGTCCGGGGCTCCGGACGGCGTCGTTCCCCGGTTCTTTCCGGCTCCGGACATGGAGCCGGACCGACGTCGCCCGACGCCGGTTCCGGCGCCGATGAGACCTTGGGTCCCTAATGTCCCTCCTCCTCCATATTATGAACCTGAGGAGGACCAGGAGAGCTGGGAGGGGTCTGAGGACCCTCTCACACAACAGTGCGAGTTTGACCCGGGCTGGGTTGAGGAACTTGGGGATGCCAGTGGTCTAGACACCTCCCCTGACTCTGGCATGCTGTCTCCTCCCGTGGCTACGGAGGAGGGGGCTAATTTTGCAACGGTGTTGCGTAGAGCTGCTGGAGCCTTGAATCTCCAGTTGCCTACTGTGGCCGTCAGGACTAGCCTCCTGACAGAAGTGCTTCAGCCGGCGGCCTCCTCTTCGGAGACTGTGCTGCCTTTCAATGATGCACTCACTGACGTTCTTTTGGGTGCCTGGTCCAAGCTCACCACAGGGGCTGCTGTGGATAGGAACGTGGCCCGACGCCATCGCCCTGCTCCGGGCGACCCCCTGTTTCTCTCCCAACACCCCACCCCTGACAGCTTGGTTGTCCAAGCCTCTGCCTCCCAAACCGCCTTCCCTACCGCCCCTCCGGATAGGGAATCCAAGCGCCTGGACCACTTTGGGAAGAAGGCTTTCTCTTCCTCCAGTGCTGGCTTGCGGTCCGTCAACACCGCTTGCCTCTTGGGCCGATATACCCACTCCCTGTGGGATTCGGTGGCGACTGTTTTGCCGCAGTGTTCTGAGGAGGTCCAGACACTGCTTACCCGCGCCATTGCGGAAGGGCGAGATGCGGCTAAATACACCATACGTTGTGGCCTTGATACCGCCGACTCGCTGGGCAGATCGCTTGCAACGACGGTGGCGCTGCGTCGCCACGCCTGGCTGAGGACCACTGGTTTTTCGGGTGATGTCCAGAATACACTCATGGACATGCCCTTTGATGGAGTCGGTCTTTTTGGTTCAAAAGCAGACCATGCGCTGGAGCGTTTCAAGGACTCGCGGGCTACTGCCAAGTCCCTGGGCCTTGCTGTTGTGCGCCCTCCGCTCTCATCTGCTTTTCGCCCCTTTCGTGGCCACGGAAGGGGCGCCCAGTCACGTCAGCAGCCCGGCCAACGGCCCGCGCAGCAAGCGCCTTCGCGTGGCCGAGGACGTGGATACCGCCGTGGCGGTTCGGGCAACCAGCGTGCGGGTCAGGCCACCACCTCCAACCCGTCCGCGGCCTCCAAGCCCTCCTAGTCCCTCCTTTCAGGTGCACGGCACGCCAGTAGGGGGCAGGGTCCGCCATCACCTTCACCACTGGCGTCCCATCACCTCGGACAGGTGGGTCTTGGACATTGTCCGAAGGGGCTACTCTCTCCCCTTCGAGACCACCCCCCCAGCCATGCCACCTCAATTCCACCGCATGTCAGGGGATCACTTGGTGCTTCTGCAGAAGGAAGTCACGGCCCTCTTGGCCAAGAGGGCCATCGAGCATGTTCCGACCCCAGAAGTAGGACGTGGTTGCTACTCCCACTACTTTCTGGTGCCCAAAAAGGACAAGGAGGACATGCGTCCTATCTTGGACCTCCGGAACGTCAATCGCTTCCTCCGGAAGGAGAAGTTCAAGATGCTCACCCTAGCTCAGGTCTTGACTGCCCTCAGTTCACAGTGCTCCCCTTTGGCCTTACCAGTGCCCCTCGGGTGTTCACGAAAGTGATGGCGGTGGTCGCAGCTCATCTGCGCCGAGCTAGGGTTTCAGTCTTCCCCTACCTCGACGACTGGCTGCTGAAGGCGGGCTCGTCCCAGGCAGTCGTCTCCCACCTCCAGACTACGGCCGAACTCCTGCACTCGCTGGGGTTCTCCATCAATGTGCCGAAGTCGCATCTGATTCCTTCTCCACAGCTCCTTTTCATCGGAGCAGTTCTGGACACGACGCAGTTTCGGGCCTATCCTCCCGAACGGCGAGTCCGGGATATTCAGGCTATGATTCCGATCTTTCAGCCTTTATCCTGGGTTTCGGTACGGATGACCCTTAGGCTGCTGGGCCTCATGGACTCCTGCATCCTGCTGGTCAATCATGCCAGATGGCATATGCGGGCTCTGCAGTGGGACCTGAAGTTCCAGTGGGCGCAGCACCAGGGCAACCTGTCCGATCACGTCCAGATCTCGGAGGGGACTGCAAAACAGTTGCAGTGGTGGCTCACGGACCGGCAATGGGTCATAGGCAGATCCCTCTCCCTTCCCCAGCCAGAGCACACAGTTGTGACGGACGCGTCCCTTCTGGGATGGGGCGGTCACATGGGAGAGGCGGAGATCAGAGGCCTCTGGTCTCCGGCGGAGTCCCGGCTCCATATCAACCTTCTGGAGCTCCGGGCGATCCGACTTGCACTCAAGGCATTCCTTCCCTCTGTCAAAGGGAAGGTTGTGCAGGTGTTCACAGACAACACCACCGCCATGTGGTACTGCAACAAACAGGGCGGGGTGGGGTCGTGGACCCTCTGTCAGGAGGCTCTGCGCCTCTGGACATGGCTGGAACATCAGGGCATGTTCCTGATGGTTCAACACCTGGCAGGTTCCCTGAACGCCAGGGCGGACGAACTCAGCCGCAGGTGCATGATGGATCACGAATGGCGTCTTCACTCTGAAGTGGCGCAAGGACTCTTTCTACAATGGGGAGAGCCTTGGTTAGATCTATTCGCTACCGAAGAGAACGCGCAATGTCATCAGTTCTGCGCGTTGGAATTTCCAAGGCGGCACTCGCTCGGCGACGCTTTTCGTCGCGAGTGGAGTTGCGGTCTGTTGTACGCCTTTCCGCCTATACCACTTCTACCCAGAGTGTTGAAGAAGATTCGGCACGACCGGGCCCAAGTCATCCTTGTGGCTCCGGACTGGGCTCGAAGAGTTTGGTATCCCGAGCTACTCAGTATGAGCGTAGATCCCCGATCCGTCTGCCTCTTCGGGAGGATCTTCTGTCGCAGCAGCAGGGGACGGTCCTCCACCCGAACCTGTCCAGCCTCCACCTGCTTGCGTGGAGATTGAGCGGCGGCAGTTGATTCCTTTCGACTTGCCTCCCGAAGTTTGTGATGTGATTCTGGCAGCCAGGCGTCCCTCCACTAAGGTGGTATACGCCTGCAGGTGGAACAAATTTGTGGCATGGTGCACAGCAAAGGCTGTGAACCCCCTTTCTGCCCCTCTTTCTGAGGTCCTTCTGTTCCTTCTTTCTCTGGCCCAACAGGGTTCTGCCCTGGGTACCATCAAGGGTTATCTCTGTGCTATCTCGGCCTTCCTCAGGCTCCCTGATCAGCCCTCCCTTTTCAAGTCCCCTGTTGTTAACAGGTTCTTAAAAGGCATTACACACCTCTTCCCTCCTGTTCAGTTTGTGATGCCTCAGTGGGACTTGAACTTGGTTCTTACCTTTTTAATGTGCGCTCCCTTTGAGCCTCTACATAACTGTCCTCTTCGTCTTCTAACTCTGAAGACAGCCTTTCTGGTGGCCATCACCTCCGCTCGGCGGGTGAGTGAGCTCCAGGCTCTATCATGCAAACCTCCCTTTCTGTCTGTCCATCCAGACAAGGTTGTTCTTAGGACGCGTCCGTCCTTCTTGCCAAAGGTGGTTACTGCCTTCCACATTGGGCAGACCATCACTTTGCCTACCTTCTTTCCGCCTCCGCATCCTTCCAGAGAGGAAGAGAGGCTCCACCGTCTGGACCCAAAACGTGCGCTCTCCTTCTATATCGACCGCACCAAACACTTCCGGGTGGATGACCAGCTCTTTGTTGTCTACGTGGGCGCCAAAAAAGGTCGGGCGGTGCACAAACGAACCATCTCCAGCTGGGTTACCTTGTGCATCAAGGCCTGCTATTCTTTGGCTAAGAAGGAGCCTCCTGTTGGGCTGCGTGCCCATTCCACCAGGGCAACGGCTGCTACCACGGCTTTGGGCCGCGGTGTTCCGCTGCAGGTTATCTGTCAGGCAGCTACGTGGGCCTCGCTGCACACGTTTACAAAGCATTACTGCCTTGACAGTCAGGTCCGGAGGGACGGCTTCTTTGGCCGTTCTGTCCTCCGGGACTTCCTTGTCTGATCTTTGTTCGCAGACCCACCACCGGGGTTGGTATTGCTGGGGTATCTATTCTAAGGTAAGGAATCTGTCACTAACGTGTCTCTTTCAGATGCACAAGTTACTAACTTGTGTAACGATATATCTGTAAGAGACAGTAGTTAATGACAGATTCCTTACCGCCCCACCCATCCTCCCCGTTCTGCGAACTGATTTCTAGGGTTAAGGACATCCCTTTCAGGGCCCTAGTATTTTTCAGACACCTATGTCAGCTTCTTGCATGGCTCTGCGTTCCTGGCGCGGAAAGTCGTGTACAGAACTGACGTCAGCGCGCAGGGGCGGCGTCTAAGTACTGCCCGCGACGTCATCCTGGCGATCACGACGCCGACGACGGACGCGGAGCCGCACGACGCCGCCTACCGACGCGCAAGGGTACTGCTACGCAAAAACTTTCCGGATCCAGCCTGACGCCTGGGGATATTCTAAGGTAAGGAATCTGTCACTAACTACTGTCTCTTACAGATATATCGTTACACAAGTTAGTAACTTGTGCATAGTGTCACTTTTCATACTTTTAATCTAGCCCCTAAACCTACGCCATTAAATAACTTTTTAGGTTTAGGAGGTTATTTTAAACTCCCCAAGATCCCCTGCCTTCACTCACAGTTATCACAGAACTCTGCTTACAAACGCGTCGAGTCCACTCACACACCTTAAGTGTGTGAGTGAGGGTCCAATGATGAAGCAAGCCACAGGTGGTACCTGTGGGTGAGGACATATATATTGTAGCTCCGTGGGGGTCCAACGATTTGAGCAGCACTCGAAACCACAGACGCCTTTTTCCCCATAAAGGCATTTATTGGTGCGAGCTGAAACACACTCCAGTCCTTTACAAGCAGTTAGCCGCCACCTGACGCGTTTCGAGATATACTCTTCTTCAAAGGCAGTCGCGGTTAAAAAGGAACATGAGGCTGCAGCGTCCTAAATAGCGCTATCGTGCGCCCTGATTGGGCCGCTCGAAATGAGACAACACGTTGCATTATGGATTATGCAGTCTTTTACTTTCCTTAGATGGATGTCCTTTGGTAATTCCTGCTGAGATAGAGCTCGCAGTGAGCCCCAGAGTGCCTTCCGACTCCAATCCAAAAGTCTGTGTTCCACTCTGAGTCCCGTAACATCGGGCTCTGTGGCCCCCTGCTTCTAGGGTGGTGCTAGCTCGACGGCAGGACAGCCGCCTAATAATTGTAGCTCCGTGGGGGTCCAACGATTTGAGCAGCCCTCGAAACCACAGACGCCTTTTTCCCCATAAAGGCATTTATTGGTGCGAGCTGGGGCTCACTGCGAGCTCTATCTAAGTGATTATATTGAGGAAGGAATGAGACAACTAATGGATACCAACACTTACAAACCTTTAGAAACTGATCCCACAGAAGACTTAAACAAAGAAATTAAGAACATGGTTGTAAGGTACAAGAGCTTAAACCTCATTGATGAAACAACAGCAGATATACTTGTTCATCCCAAACCAAGACCTGGGAGATTTTATATGCTTCCCAAAATTCACAAAATGAACAATCCTGGCCGTCCCATCATCTCTGGCAATGACACAGCTACTGAGAGACTATCTTTATTTGTCGACCTGCACCTCCAGCCCATTGTACAGGAACTTCCATCATTTGTTAAAGATACCAGTCACTTCCTTCAGATTATTGAAAAATTAAACCAAACCTACACATTTGATGATGATACTCTTCTGGCTACATTTGATGTTACATCATTATACACCAATATACCACATGAGGATGGGCTTATGGCATTATCTGAAGCTCTTAATAAAAGAACTGTGAAAAAGCCATCAACAAATGTGCTTACCAACTTTGCAAGAGTTATCCTTAAATCCAACAATTTTACATTCAATGGTAAACACTATCTGCAGATACAAGGGACTTCCATGGGCACTCGGATGGCTCCATCCTATGCAAATATCTTCATGGGCAAACTAGAGAACTGTATACTTGCTACTTATAGCATCAAACCACTGGTATGGCTAAGATACATTGATGACATATTTATAATATGGAATGCAGGAAGTAGAGCATTGGAACAATTTACAGCTTATATCAACAATATCCATCCTACCATCAAATTTACCAGCAGCAATACTAAACAGAAGCATCATCTCCCTTTTCTGGATGTGCTACTCACCATTCAAGAACAAAAAATTACAACTGATCTGTACCACAAGCCTACAGATGCTCATTTGTATCTAAACTGGACTTCATGTCACCCACACCACACTAAACTGAGCATCATCTACAGCCAAGCACTCAGAATAAGACGCATCTGCAGCAATGAGGAAACCTGTAAAGACCATCTACAGGAGCTTGCTACATTATTTAAAAGACGAGGCTATCCTCTGCATATCATACAGCAACAAATTGACAAGTCTTTGCAGTTACCCAGAGAAGCACTTATTTGGAATACCAACGGCAGAAACAAAAGTGACAGAACTCCATTTGTGGTTGACTATCATCCATCAGCTCCCAACTACAGAAATATAATGCAAAAAACATTTCCCTTACTGTCTACTTGTGAAAAATTGCAAAAGGTTTTTCCAAAACCGCCAGTCATTGCTTACCGCAGAGCTCCAAATTTACGATCTCTTATTGTGAGAGCTGAACTCAAGCAAGTTGTAACAAATGCAGGGGTTCATTGCTGTGACTCTAAAAGGTGCATCACGTGTGAATACCTTTTACAAACATCATCAGTAACTAGTTCTGTTACAAGAAGGACCTATGGAATAAGACAGCATCTTACATGTCGCTCAACATGCATTATTTATGTGATTCAGTGCCAACGGCAAAGCTGTAAAAAACAATATGTAGGCCAAACAGTGAATGACCTCCGTACACGATTCAGGAACCACAAATCGGCAATAATTAATAAGAAAATTGACCAGCCTGTAGCCAATCATTTTAACCTTGTGGATCATTTACTATCAGATTTGAAGATTTTCCCCGTGGAACATGTCTCAAAGGAAGAACTACTGGACTCCAGAGAAAACTTCTGGATGTACCGTTTAAAATCACTGCATCCAGATGGACTGAACATTACTGATAATACAACCTGATTACTGCATATCTCAAGAGCTCTCAGGACTGCATTGATTCCACATTCCAAATAGAATCTTCACTCATGATGCTTTTTGAAAATTCAGCTGTGTCATCTGTGCAGCCACTGAGCAAACCATCTTGTACTACCTGAGGAAGGCGGAAGCTGAAACGTTGTAGTTGAAATATATTTTTGTTCTTTGGTGAATCTATCTGTTTGAGTCACTTCTTTCTTGGATATTTTATTTCTTTGTGACTCATTGTATCCTTTGGGATCCAGATTTTTGCCCTGGCTGGCTGTTGTTTTCTTGTGATCCTCCATCTTCATCTATATATATATATATATATATATATATCCATAAAAACTCTTCTTTAATCTCACACAAGTCTGAGACAAATGTAAGGTGAGCACCGATTTATCTGGGTGCTGTGACTTCCTGGTCTTTGCTAGACCATATACATGCACTTTATGATATTCAAGATATTTCCTCCTTTAGTTTGTTAGTGCAAGATGCACCACTTGAATAAGTGTGCACCATATACTAAGCCAGCCTCCTTCAATGGACTAGTAGGATGTGGAGCTCCTATCTGTTAACTATCGTTGGATAGCAATTAACATTTTCCATTGGAACTGTTAGAGAAAGCTCTATTGTGTTTCCTAACCCCAATCACATCGACAAGACATTCCCCCTTTTCTTTCTACTTCACTCTTCTTCATTCTCTAGAGGTATGTAGTGTATTTGAAATGGATGTTGTTTGGACAAGGTGCGTTAGTCAGTGTCTTGTCAACATGGGACATCCAGGATAGAGTGCATTTACAAATGTAGGTGTCCTACCTGGTAATGAGTAAGGTGTTATGAATAGGGATTCCCATTTGCTTCACCAGTGGGCTGTCAGCATCCTGGGTGAAGGTGAAGGGACATCCTTGGAAAATATTTGTAAGGCTACATCATATACTTTCTTGTCATCTTTTGCAAAATGCAGCCTGTTGGTGGTTTTAGAACCAGAGTTTTACTGCTGCTTCACATGTACAAGTTGGTTGCCATTAAATATCATAGATGTATAAATGCCTGATGTGTATTTTATTTGAGGGGTTGGATTGTACATCCTCGTATGTATAAGAAGCTGCGCAAGAAAGAAGATGAGACGTAATTCCCCCATAACTCTGCACTGGTCATTCTTCCTCATTCCAGTGCTTACACACCCTCTGACCACCTGGAAAATGTGTTCATAACCTTTGAAAGTATAGATATTACTTCTTCTGCTTTATGAACTTGAATAATTTTATGAGCTATTAATTTTCAGCTATATATGTTCGTGGCACAGTTTGAAGAATGTGGCCTTTGAAAGTCTAGCTAGTTCATGTAAGTTTTCCTTCCTTATAAGTCATAAACACCCCAAATGTGAGAGGTAACCTGAGAGATCCTAAAACCCAAAATCAAGGCACCAGGAGAATGTGGAAAGAGATACGCTTTTCAGTGGAAAATCAAATTGATGCCTAACTACTTAAAGAGACAGACTATTGTGTTTTTCCCTTATGTGACATCCTAATCACTGTAGCTACAACCTAGAAAAGAGTGAGTTGTTACTCCTGAACTGACAGAGCTGTCACTGGTTTCTTAAATGTGACTAATGCAGAGTGAGGGATTGCCTACATAAAAGGAGAGTTTTGACAGCCTTTTAGGGACCTGGGCCTAAATTTGTCTCCTCAGAAGGGCTGCTAGCGCTCTAGTGTGTAGCCTACCTACCTCCAAGGGGCTTTCCACCTTTTCACCCTAGATTATTTACATTTTTAATAGCCTCGTTTCTACAGGGTGCAGCTGATGTTTAAGCTGTCCTCCAATGGAGCCCACAGCCTACGTGGCAAAACGTCCCACAGCCACTGTTAAGGGTGTCCTAAATGTTCTTCTTGTGCGAGGTGATTGCTTGTTTCTTAGTTTACAACTGTTGTGATATGTACCTGAAATGCACTTCAGTGTCGCCTCAGGTATCCCTTAACCAGCCTCAATCCTGTCACAAGGGTCTGCACAGGTGTTTCCGTGGTAGCTCTTCATGTCCATTAATCTGATCACTTCAGACCAACAAGAGGCATCCCTCATACCACCTTACCACCTTACCACCTCCACTTCGACATTTCCCTTTTTTTTGGAAACCTTCTTAACTATAATGTCTATTCTACCAGTGACATTTTTTAGTCATTTAGTGCATATTTGAAGTCTGCATTCTTCTAAAAGGCAGAAAACAGCAACTCACGGGCATATTAATTCCATGGTGTGGTTCTTTGGTGCATCAGCAGCCTTTGAGGTGAACTGTGTACAAAGGATGATGGCAGTGAAACAGTTGGTCGCATGTCTGATTGAAGCATCACGTCTGACCCTCAGGTTGTGTTATATTTATGCACTTTATCCATGACCAATAAAAAACAACAACCCACTAACATCGACAGCAGACGTAGTATGTTGATTGAATAACTGTGTCGGCATAAAAAGCCTCTTCTGTTTGTGACTGCAGGATATTTTTTGGTTGCTCGGATCACAGCGGTCTGCCGGTGAACCTGATTTCTGAGGTTCATCCTAAAATCAGCAACGCGTTGTACTCAGCAGCTGCATGTGTGTTTGTTGTCTGGTGCGAGTGCCAGTCTCTGCCCTGTGCCCTCTACCCACTGACTACAGGTTCTGCATGCAGTGATTTAAGACAACTGCTGCCCTTCCTGCAGTGGGCTTCATTGAACTTCTCTTTTTAATCAATGAATGTGTCCATGGCGGACACACTTGTTCTACTTAAAGTTATTGCTTGTCATCTGTTCAGCCGGTATATTTTATACATCTTGTCTGTGACCCCCCTCCTTTGACATAAATGATCTTATTTATACCACCCCTGACCTTATAAAATTGCACCTCTTGACCTCATGCACTTGACGTCTGAGACAGCCGACTCTTGCTTGATCTTTGACACATTCACTTTCATGCCTGTTAAGCACAGTGTATAGCAGGCTCAAGGGGAAGGCGCCTTGAGCTTTGTAAGCATAATCGTTTCATATTCACGTACATACGAGGATATGCACCAAAAACAAACCACTTTCAGTTGCTTAGTAGAATCGTGCAAGAGGGGATGCAGAAAAATAGGATTTGGAAGAAACCGGCGACTCGGTCATAAAACTGGCGGTCCAGGCAGAGGAATCAGTGGAAAATAGAGTGAATGTGTCTTGCAGTTCAGGAACGTTGAAATCTCTGGAAGAAAAATGTGTGGAGCCAGCGAGTAAGGAAATATTTGAAGGCGATTGATAATAAAAACAAACAGTACAGCGAGCTGTACAGAAACATTAAGTAAGGTGAAATGAGCGAGTAAGATGGGATAGCCGGTGGGCTTTCAATAGTGGAGAGGCTTTATGGAATGAAGAGGAAAGGCTTCAGAGGGATGAACGTTAATCACCGCAAAGTGTAAGATAAAAAGTCCCAATTAAAGGTGTACTGGAAGGGGAGAAGGGGACTGAAGAAAGGAGTGGTGAAAAGGGAACAGTCGCCCCAGATTTGAAGAACGGCAGTGTTAAGCAATACAGAAATTTGTGGTCTGAGTAATCCGGTTTTCTTTAATAATGCATATTTCTTCCTTTGGAAACGTACCCAAGGGTCAGAGTGGAGGTGGAAGATTATTCATTATTAATAATTTGTTGGCGACGCAGTGATTTCGGCTGTCTCACCCCAAGTACAAGTTTAAGCCCTACTCTTAGTGCGGGCACAATATCTTATCTTAGTCCCCTGCCCCCTTGAACGCTACATGTGGAGCTCGGGTCTGACTAGAAGATAGAAGACAGTCGTTCAGAAAATGCACAATAAAGCGAGAAGGGCGCAGAAGGCCCTCTTCTTTCCTTGCACTGAAGCCGAGTGTCCTGATCTCGATCACCCGGGCTTCAAGGGGCAGGGAGGAGAAGCACAAGAGGAGCAGTTCTGTAATGGAGACCATCCACAATTAATGGAAAATGAGGAGCAGCACAGGGGATCCATTTAAAATGTTCTTTCTTTTCACAAGTAGGAGATCCATGTGTAGCACCAGAGACCTTTGTTAGTGGTGCGGAAAATCAGACGGGTTTGAGTTCTTTTTTCCTCAGAATTCTAGCAAGCTGCTACCTTTTATGAGTTAATACCCATATGTATTAGCAGTCACGCTGCTACACCGGAGCAATTCATTATCTCAAGACGAGGGGCAAAGTGGGATTTTATTTTTCTGCAGGAAGACAGCAGCTCTTTTGTGGCTGGAGACAGTGTTTGTTCAAATCAAATGCTTTGAGCAGGCTGAACCCACTATTTCTTGAGTGGGAGCTTCACCAGCGAGGAGGGCCTCCTGTTCACTCATTTGGGATCCTAGCCATATATTTGCCGCTCAGCACAACTCCAAGAGGTGTCTCTTTTGTGCTCGGAATTTCCTGGCCAGGATTTTCTGAATATCTTCCTTGTAAATTAAACTTAGCCTTTTATCATGCATTCTACGAGTGCCAGTTCTTGCTCACTTTTTTATGAAAATGAGTTTACCAAGTGGATTGGGTCTTGGTGGCCCTCGATTGAATAAGGAGGTTATTGTACCTGGACATTCAGGGGCTCAGTGTATGGCTTTTTGCCCCTACCCCATTGCACTTCGCTTGGCATGCGGACCTACTGTCTCAGTAGAACAGAAAGTATTGAACTGAACATCAGTGCAATATGACTTTAGGCCTAGAGGCTAAGAGGAGCGCCATAAGCAGTTAACTGTTGCTGGATGATGTCTCTTGTCTTGGTTGTCATGCAGTCCTTCACCTAGGAAAAAATTCCCCTCCTGGTGTGCCTCGTGTGATGCAGACCTGCTTTCTGGTAAGATTCTACAAGTTGTGTAGTTCGTGATGTTGATGGTAGCATTGTACCTGGGCATAAGACTATTTGGCGATCATCTCTGTGCGTTTGCAGTCACCCAAGCAAAGCTGACTTTTTAAACTTTCCTGTGACTTAGTATTCTGAAAAGTCTCCAACAGAATTATTTTACTTTAAAAGTCTTTCACCTCTCCTCCTGGATGAGAACAACTGTTTTTTTGGTGACATGCAGGGACAGTTGTTGGACTTGCCTTTTGATGAGCAGTGCCTTTGAAGTAATAAAGCTGATTCCTCAGAAGATATAAAACAAAACAACATAAGGCTAACTTTAAAGCTTTTTATACATAACAACTATCTTGATGATGCATGTTTCTCTCTACAACCCCATGCGACAATAGAACGGGCTCCACCCTTTCTAGTTTCTTATGCCCAATAAAGGACAACTCTTGAGGCAGATTTTACACCTACAATTTAAAAAAAGAACTACTTTAAAGAAGAGAAATTGAAAATAGCAACTCTTTAGCTCCACACTCTTAGGACTGGCTAGTCTTATTGGATTTTAAGGATGCTTATTTCCATGTACTAAATGTCCCACATCCCAAAACGTATTAGAGATTCTTGGTGGGAAATCTTTTTCAGTTCCCTACTAGCTGGCCTTGAACACCCTGAGTCTTCACAAAATGTATGGCCTTGGCTTCCCCTCATTGATATGGCATTCACATCTATCCATTTTTCATAGTTCTGGCTTTTACATTAATGAGAAGTCTAGCCAGCTTCCAGTTGAACATCTTCCCTTCATAGGGGTTGTGGTGGACACTTGTCACATGTGGGCGTTCCTATGTCCTCAACCACCATTTCACAAGAAAGAGATGGTATCCAATTTATCACCTTTCAGCTCTTCAGTTAATGAGATTCATTTTCAGAATACTAAATCTGAAGACAGATTTTGCTACCACATGAATATCTTTATGGTTTCACAAGCACGTGTATACACAAGTCCTCTTCAGTGGTTACTGCATCATCAGTCAAATCTGAAAGAGACACGTTAGTGACAGATTCCTTACCTTAGAATATCCCCAGGCGTCAGGCTGGATCCGGAAAGTTTTTTGCGTAGCAGTACCCTTGCGCGTCGGTAGGCGGCGTCGTGCGGCTCCACGTCCGTCGTCGGCGTCGTGAGCGCCGGGATGACGTCGCGGGCAGTACTTAGGCGCCGCCCCTGCGCGCTGACGTCAGTTCTTCTTTTCCGCGCCAGCAAGCGCAGATCCGGGAAGAGCAGTGCCCTGGTCATTTTTTGACCATACTTTTTGGTGAATTTTTTCACTGTTTTTCTATCAAGGTGTCGTAGGGATGCCCGGTTTCAAACGTTGCGGCGCCTGTGCTCGGATGATGTCCGTCACCGACCCGCATTGGGAGTGTCTCTTCTGCCTCGGCCGAGGCCACGACACGGAGTCTTGTACCGACTGCCAGGCCCTCAACCCGAAAGCTTTGCGAGAGCGGTCTCGAAAGCTCCTCGAGGCCCGGCATTCGGCTCCGCGGAAGCCCCGGTCGCGTGAGAGGTCCAGGGGTCGATCGCGGAGTCCACACCGGTCGTCGGCTTCGAAGTCTTCTTCGTCCGGTAAGTCAAAACACAAGAAGTCCAAAAAGCATCATCGCTCTAGGACTTCGCCTCGCCGGTCTCGCGACTCGGCTGAGGCCCCTCCCGGCACCGTCCCCCCCCGCGGCCCCGGACATGCCTGTGGAGTCGCCCCCGCCATACCCGCCCTTCCCGGGTTCGGGGGCGGATCCGGCCAAAGTGCAGGAATTCCTGTCGGCCATGGCCCGCCTCTTCGGGCCTCCAGGCCCCTCCGGTGCGCCTTCGGGCCCGCGGGCCCTGATGGGGTTGCTCCGGCGTCGCCGACGGCTCCGGCCCCGGCGTCGCCCGTGTCTCCAGCCTCGATCCCGGCTCCGGCTTCGGCCCCGGCCTCGATCCCGGCTCCACAACCCCCATCGACGCCGGTCGACCTAACGACACCTCCGCCGGCGCCGATGTCTCAGGTGCCGTTCTCGACGCCGCCTGGGGCTCCGAGCGGTGTTGTTCCCCAGTTCCTTCCGGCTCCGGACATGGACCTGGACCGACGTCGCTCGACGCCGGTTCCGGCGCCGATGAGACCTCGGGTCCCAAATGTCCCTCCTCCCCCTTATTTTGAACCTGAGGAGGACCAGGAGGACTGGGAGGGGTCTGATGACCCTCTGACACAACATTGTCAGTACGATGAGGACTGGACAGAGGGTCTAGGGGATGCTAGTGGTCTAGATACTTCCCCTGACACTGGCATGCTGTCTCCTCCCGTGGCTACGGAGGAGGGAGCCAATTTTGCAACGGTGTTGCGTAGGGCAGCTGGAGCCTTACATCTCCAACTCCCTGCTGTGGCGGTCAAGGTTAATCTCTTGACAGAGGTGCTTCAGCCGGCAGCCTCCTCTTCGGAGACTGTGCTGCCGTTTAACGACGCCCTCACTGACGTTCTTTTGGGCGCCTGGTCCAAGCCCAACACAGGGGCTCCTGTGGATAGGAACGTGTCCCGACGCCATCGCCCAGCTCCGGGCGACCCCCTGTTTCTCTCTGTCCACCCCACCCCTGAGAGCTTGGTTGTCCAAGCCTCCGCTTCCCAAACCGCCTTCCCTACCGCCCCTCCGGATAGGGAATCCAAACGCCTGGATCAATTTGGGAAGAAGGGTTTTTCTTCCTCCAGTGCTGGCTTGCGGTCCGTCAACACCGCTTGCCTTTTGGGCCGATATACCCACTCCTTGTGGGATTCGGTGGCGGATGTTTTGCCCCAGTGTTCTGAGGAGGTCCAGACACTGCTTTCCCGCGCCATTGCGGAAGGAAGGGATGCGGCCAAATATACAATTCGATGTGGCCTTGATACCGCCGACTCGCTGGGCAGGTCTATTGCAACGACGGTGGCGCTACGACGCCACGCCTGGCTGAGAACCACTGGTTTTTCAGGGGATGTCCAGAATACTCTCATGGACATGCCCTTTGATGGAGTCAGTCTTTTTGGGTCCAAAGCAGACCATGCGTTGGAGCGCTTTAAGGACTCACGGGCTACTGCAAAGTCCCTGGGCCTTTCTGCTACACGCCCTCCGCTGACTTCTGCTTTTCGCCCCTATCGTGGCCACGGTAGGGGCGCCCCTTCACGTCAGCAGCCCAGCCACCGGCCAGCGCAGCAGGCGTCTTCGCGTGGCCGAGGACGTGGATTCCGCCGTGGCGGATCGGGCAACCAGCGTGCGGGTCAGGCCACCACCTCCAACCCGTACGCGGCCTCCAAACCCTCCTAGTCCCTCCTTTCAGGTGCACAGCACGCCAGTAGGGGGCAGGGTCCGCCATCACCTTCCCCACTGGCGTACCATCACCTCGGACAGGTGGGTCTTGGACATTGTCCGAAGGGGCTACTCCCTCCCCTTCGAGTCCACCCCCCAGCCATGCCACCTCAATTCCACCGCATGTCAGGGGATCACTTGGTACTTCTGCAGAAGGAAGTCACGGCCCTCTTGGCCAAGAGGGCCATCGAGCATGTTCCGACCCCAGAAGTAGGGCGTGGTTGCTACTCCCACTACTTCCTGGTGCCCAAAAGGACAAGGAGGACATGCGTCCTATCTTGGACCTCCGGAACGTCAATCGCTTCCTCCGGAAGGAGAAGTTCAAGATGCTCACCCTAGCTCAGGTCTTGACTGCCCTCGACCCTGGAGACTGGTTGGTAGCGTTGGACTTGCAGGACGCATATTTCCACATCCCCGTCCTGCCGGCCCACCGGCGTTACCTTCGGTTCACGGTAGGCCCCGAGCATTTTCAGTTCACCTTGCTCCCCTTTGGCCTTACCAGTGCACCTCGGGTGTTCACGAAAGTGTTGGCGGTGGTCGCAGCTCATCTGCGCCGGGCAGGGGTTTCAGTCTTCCCCTACCTCGACGACTGGCTGCTGAAGGCGGGCTCGTCCCAGGCAGTCGTCTCCCACCTCCAGACTACGGCCGAACTCCTGCACTCGCTGGGGTTCTCCATCAATGTGCCGAAGTCGCATCTGATTCCTTCTCCACAGCTCCTTTTCATCGGAGCAGTTCTGGACACGACGCAGTTTCGGGCCTATCCTCCCGAACGGCGAGTCCGGGATATTCAGGCTATGATTCCGATCTTTCAGCCTTTATCCTGGGTTTCGGTACGGATGACCCTGAGGCTGCTGGGCCTCATGGCCTCCTGCATCCTGCTGGTCAATCATGCCAGATGGCATATGCGGGCTCTGCAGTGGGACCTGAAGTTCCAGTGGGCGCAGCACCAGGGCAACCTGTCCGATCACGTCCAGATCTCGGAGGGGACTGCAAAACAGTTGCAGTGGTGGCTCTCGAACCGGCAATGGGTCATGGGCAGATCCCTCTCCCTTCCCCAGCCTGAGCACGCAGTTGTGATGGACGCGTCCCTTCTGGGATGGGGCGGTCACATGGGAGAGGCGGAGATCAGAGGCCTCTGGTCTCCGGCGGAGTCCCGGCTCCATATCAACATTCTGGAGCTCCGGGCGATCCGACTTGCACTCAAGGCATTCCTTCCCTCTGTCAAAGGGAAGGTAGTGCAGGTGTTCACAAACAACACCACCGCCATGTGGTACTGCAACAAACAAGGCGGGGTGGGGTCGTGGACCCTTTGTCAGGAGGCTCTGCGCCTCTGGACATGGCTGGAACATCAGGGCATGTTCCTGATGGTTCAACACCTGGCAGGTTCGCTGAACGCCAGGGCGGACGAACTCAGCCGCAGGTGCGTGATGGATCACGAATGGCGTCTTCACTCGGAAGTGGCGCAAGGACTCTTTCTACAGTGGGGAGAGCCTTGGTTAGATCTATTCGCCACCGAAGAGAACGCGCAATGTCATCAGTTCTGCGCGTTGGAATTTCCAAGGCGGCACTCGCTCGGCTACGCTTTTCGTCACGAGTGGAGTTGCGGTCTGTTGTACGCCTTTCCGCCTATACCACTTCTACCCAGAGTGTTGAAGAAGATTCGGCACGACCGGGCCCAATCATTCTTGTGGCTCCGGACTGGGCTCGAAGAGTTTGGTATCCCGAGCTACTCAATATGAGCGTAGATCCCCCGATCCGTCTGCCTCTTCGGGAGGATCTTCTGTCGCAGCAGCAGGGGACGGTCCTCCACCCGAACCTGTCCAGTCTACACCTGCTTGCGTGGAGATTGAGCGGCGGCAGTTGATTCCTTTCGACTTGCCTCCCGAAGTTTGTGATGTGATTCTGGCAGCCAGGCGTCCCTCCACTAAGGTGGTATACACCTGCAGGTGGAACAAATTTGTGGCATGGTGCACAGCAAAGGCTGTGAATCCCCTTTCTGCCCCTCTTTCTGAGGTCCTTCTGTTCCTTCTCTCTCTGGCCCAACAGGGTTCTGCCCTGGGTACCATCAAGGGTTATCTTTGTGCTATCTCGGCCTTCCTCAGGCTCCCTGATCAGCCCTCCCTTTTCAAGTCCCCTGTTGTTAACAGGTTCTTAAAAGGCATTACACACCTCTTCCCTCCTGTTCCGTTTGTGATGCCTCAGTGGGACTTGAACTTGGTTCTTACCTTTTTAATGTGCGCTCCCTTTGAGCCTCTACATAACTGTCCTCTTCGTCTTCTGACTCTGAAGACAGCCTTTCTGGTGGCCATCACCTCCGCTCGGCGGGTGAGTGAGCTCCAGGCTCTATCTTGTAAACCTCCCTTTCTGTCTGTTCATCCAGACAAGGTTGTTCTTCGGACGCGTCCGTCCTTCTTGCCAAAGGTGGTTACTGCTTTCCACATTGGGCAGACCATCACTTTGCCCACCTTCTTTCCGCCTCCGCATCCTTCCAGAGAGGAAGAGAGGCTCCACCGTCTGGACCCAAAACGTGCGCTCTCCTTCTATATTGACCGCACAAAACACTTCCGGGTGGATGACCAGCTCTTTGTTGGCTACGTGGGCGCCAAAAAGGTCGGGCGGTGCACAAGAGGACCATCTCCCGCTGGGTTACCTTGTGCATCAAGACCTGCTATTCTTTGGCTAAGAAGGAGCCTCCTGTTGGGCTGCGTGCCCATTCCACCAGGGCAACGGCTGCTACCACGGCCTTGGGCCGCGGTGTTCCGCTGCCGGTTATCTGTCAGGCAGCTACGTGGGCCTCGCTGCACACGTTTACAAAGCATTACTGCCTTGACAGTCAGGTCCGGAGGGACGGCTTCTTTGGCCGTTCTGTCCTCCAGGACTTCCTTGTCTGATCTTTGTTCGCAGACCCACCACCGGGGTTGGTATTGCTGGGGTATCTATTCTAAGGTAAGGAATCTGTCACTAACGTGTCTCTTTCAGATGCACAAGTTACTAACTTGTGTAACGATATATCTGTAAGAGACAGTAGTTAGTGACAGATTCCTACCGCCCCACCCATCCTCCCCGTTCTGCGAACTAATTTCTAGGGTTAAGGACATCCCTTTCAGGGCCCTAGTATTTTTCAGACACCTGTGTCAGCTTCTTGCATGGCTCTGCGTTCCTGGCGCGGAAAGTCGTGTACAGAACTGACGTCGGCGCGCAGGGGCGGCGCCTAAGTACTGCCCGCGACGTCATCCCGGCGATCACGACGCCGACGACGGACGCGGAGCCGCACGACGCCGCCTACCGACGCGCAAGGGTACTGCTACTCAAAAAACTTTCCGGATCCAGCCTGACGCCTGGGGATATTCTAAGGTAAGGAATCTGTCACTAACTACTGTCTCTTACAGATATATCGTTACACAAGTTAGTAACTTGTGCATCAGGTCTACAACTTGTTAGTTGACTGGATTTGGATAGCTCCTATCTAGCTACAATGATTTTAGTCGTGGACTAAAATCTTTTACAAGGAAACCTTTTCAGTCTCCTTTACTTCAGCTAATATTAGTGACAGATGCCTCTTTGCATGGCTGGAAAGCACACCTGGGCTATCTGAGATTCAGCACATTTTAGTGCCCCGAAGAATGGCTCCTTCTTGAAGGCAGCAAGACTATTGATGAGTCTCCCCACATCCTCTAGTTCAGCAAAGACAGATTCAGATTTTGTTGGACAATACAACCACTATGAATTATCTGAGGAACAAGGTGTTGTGGCCTCTCTATCCTCTTACTAGGTAGTTGGTAGACCTTTTATTCTTAGCCAGAGGGATTGATCTTTCAGCAGCTAGTTTGGTGGAAAAGAATCTGATATCAAATCACCTAAGCATGCTAGTATTAACGAACAATGAGTGAGAGTTGGCCTTGAAAGATGGTGGATCAGAAGTTTGATGTAGGGCTCTTCTGATACCAAGCTACTCTTAATCAGGCTAGTTGTTTCAAATTGGTCTCTGTTGGGTGACCACTCTAAATAGGCTTCCTCCCAACACTTGTGGCCACAGCCAAGTACTTGGGGGCCCACAGGCCCAGTTGGCTTAGTCATCTGGAATTCAGCTTAAACTCTTGAAGAAAATGTGCCCCTTCATCCCTTCTGATAAACTTGCTTCGCTAGTTGCGTCATGTTTTCTTGCTCACCTCAGCTGCTGTTTTGTTATCTACTTAGACAATACTGACATAGCTTATCTATACTCCACTGCCTCCAAAATCTGGTTGTAAGGCTCGTGTGCACTCCGCACCAGTATTACCATTTTTCTTCAGCCTGCCGCTTTCTATACTGTCTCCAAGTCAAGCACAGAATACAGCTTAAGGTACTCTGCCCTGCAAATCATGTGTTTTACCAATCAAGCCCCATTTTATTTCATGCATTTCGACCCTATACTCGCCGGCCAAAGCTGTGAAGTCTAGCACTCGTCCGTTGCTTCCTGTACTCCAGTTGTGCAACTCCCTACCACTGTGTGATAGTACCTGATTTCGGCATTTCAGGTGATCCATGAAAACTCATTTCATTTGCTAATTGCTGGTTCACCCTTTTTCTGCTCCCTCCCTTTTACTGAATGTGCTGCCCAATTAGATACTTTCATAATAATGAATAAACCTGTTTGTTTGAAGTACCACAGAGTGCTTGCTCCATTGTACAAGGTAATTACTCTTACAAAATTCTCTAGGAGATGCTGTCATTCTCCCATTGATGTTCAACCTTCATTGTACTTTTCCGCCCATCCCATTGCAGCAAAGGGTCATGCAGAAGATCAGAGTGTACAAAGCTTGATTGCCCCAGATAAGGCCAGATTGCCTTGGTGCCCAAACTATTTTGACGCAGTCTGTCTAGTACCTGATGACTTCCTCTGAGCGAGGATCCCAGAAAACCTCATCTCAACTTTGCAACACTTCGATGCATGGATCTTGAAAGGCTAGGTCTAGGGTCTTATCTGTCTGTGGAGGTTCTGGACATTCTAATTTTGGAATTATCCATCTATTCCAGCAGGTTGTCCATTCATCGTTACTTAACTAAATTGTTAGTGCCCTTCCATTCAAGCCCTGCTCAGCTCTTGCAGTTCGATGCTTCTCTAGCAGGAAAATGGAAAAGGATATCTTATTGCTATTTCTGCGTGCCTCTTTTTTCTGGACCACGGCACACTCCAAGCATTCTCCGGTTCTGTGTTTTCTTAAGGGTCTACACCCATCAAACACCAATAGGCCTGCAACGCAGCATGATCGCCCTAAAAAACTACATGGACAAGCAAGGCTAGAGCTAAACATGAATAAAAGTAATACAAATGATTAGAAGAGATAGAAAAGAGACAGAAATGTTGACCCTTCACCTGTAAGGGCAGATGAAGAGGAGAAAAGATAAGTAAACGTAGGATTTATTTTTTCACTGACCTACATCCACGGTCGATTGGTCAAGAGTTCTCTTAAAAGATACCGCGTACAGTCGAAGCTAAAAAGGGGGCAAAAAATAGCATCACCAGCCACATGGAGTCTATAGTGTACATCGAACGTAGAGAAAATGTCCCCAATTTTGTCTCTTTTTCTATCTCTTACACAGCAGGTTTGGTGATACTTTTTTTCAGATGATGTCAAAATTATTTTTCTATTCTCTGCAATCCTATTTTTGGGGGGCACGTATATACCTGAAACCCCAAGAGACTGGTGGGGTGTTAGATTTATCCCTTCGGGGCATACTATACATTTACACTCTGACTTGGATCATCATGATTTTTAAATCATGATTGGAATGATTTTGCATTTACCACACGAGCACAATCAATGGTATCTTCCTTCCTAGCAATTTTACACGAAAATGTAAAGGTATAAGAGATAGTCTTGATGATATGTAATATATGTTTTTAAAACATATTGTAATGGACTATATTTGTATATACATTTTTACAGCCTTGAAGAAGTCCCTTTGTGACGAAACACGTGTCAGCTGTTTTCCCTGGTTCTAATATAACTTTACAGTCTACAACCATCAGGCTCTTGTCTTCAATTTAGAATCAAAAGTAATGTGATATGAATTATTGTGAATTTTTTTAATGATTCTTTGACTACTTTGTGAGTGCTTAGGTACTATGGGTTCTGAATAAAACTAAAGTTGAGGTGGCTTCCACATTTAAATATCTAGAGTCAACTTGGAACATCAAATGACTTTTAAACATCATCTCGCCGCTTTTCAGGCTAAAGCATAGTTGTTAATCTATAGGTACAAACGATTAAAGAACAAATTGAACTGTCTGTTTTTAAGCCATCTTCTTACGGCAATGTCCGTACAGCTAATGCCAATGGTGATGTGGCACGAAAATCATGCGGGTTTAGGAAATAGTTACTTTTAAAAAGAACTAAACGAAAGTATACAAAACGGTGTTTAATATCCCAAAATCAGCATCACCAGCCCTGGTACGACTAGAGTTTAGCTTAAAAAATAATCCCTTCAAAGCAAAAGTGCCTTTATCAAACTATGCTGGAGACTGCGTGCCTCAGAGAGGGGATCGATAAATAATTTATGTGGGCAGGAAATTGAGGAGCAACAACACATCAATATGAAAGGCTCTTGTCGAAAACAGTTAAGTCAGGCGATTAATGAATTAGGTATGCAAGATACCTGGGCTAGCAGTATGAGAAAAATGGCATTTAACCAAGTAGCCAAGTCCTATTTAATAGACCTAAAACGCCCTCGCACGCAGACGTCACACCTGGGCTGTGATTGACTCGTATACCAACTCGACACCCCAGGAATATCTCGCAGCGCACTTCTCTCAGGTCTTAAAGCATCAATTCATGTTATTTTTGTTTCAGGATCATATTCACCAAAGAGCTCATTCCCGCTTGGAAAAATCACTGTCAAAATCAAAAATTCCAGCTCTGTGGATGCAAGCAAGACGTTAATACATATTTTCTGCCTATGTCTGGTGCCCCTGCCTCAAAGGAAAAAACTGTTGTCAACTTGCAAATTCGTTTTTGCGTGCAAACAGTAATTATCTGAAAGAAACATGTTAATTGTAGATTCCTTACCTTAGAATTACCCCCAAGCGTCAGACTGGATCCGGAAAGTTTTTTCGTCAGCAGTACCTCTGCGCGTCGGAAGGTGGCGTCGGTTGGCTCCGCGTCCGTCGTTGGCGTCGTGGTCGCCGGGATGACCTTGCGGTAGCTACTTAGACGCCGCCCTCGGGCGCTGACGTCAGTTCTTTATTTTTCCGCGCCAGCCAGCGCAGATCCGGAGAGAGCGGTACCTCCAGTCATTTTTTGACTGAACTTTTTGAGCGACTTTTGTCGACGTCTTTTTTGAGTCTACGACTCCTGGTGCACGTAGGAATGCCCGGCTTCAAGGCCTGCAGTTCCTGTACCCGACTGATGTCGGTTACAGATCCGCACCGCGAGTGCTTCTTTTGCCTGGAGCGCGACCACGACCCCAAGTCGTGCTTCGACTGCCGGTTCATGGCTCCAAAGGCTTTGCGGGAGCGGTCCCGAAAGCTTCCTGAGCGCCGGCAGTCGGCTCCACGCCGTTCGAGGTCCCGGTCGCGAGGGAGGTCGAGGGACCGGTCGCGGAGCCATCACCATTCGTCCAAGTCTTCTAAGTCTTCGCACTTGGGGTCAGGTAAGTCGAAGCACAAGAAGAAGTCGAAGAAGCATCGTCGCCCTTCGACTTCTCCCCGTCGGTCGGCTGACGCGACAAGGGATGCGGGCGGTGCCCCTCCTGCGGCTCCGCATGCGGAGCCCGAAGAGCCGACTCCGCGTTTCCCTCCCTTCCCAGGACCCGGAGCGACTCCTGCCCATCTTCGTACATTTTGCGAGGCGATGCACGCCATCTTTGGGCAGCCCAACTCCGCCGGCGCGCCTTCGGGCCCCGCGGACTCTGTTGGGGGGCCTAGGCCTTCTCCGCCTGGATTCGGATCGGCGCCGGTTGACCTTATTACGCCTCCACCGGCGCCGTTTCCTCCGGCACAGATTCTGCTGCCGACGCCAGTCGTGCCCCCGGCCGGCGTCGACCCCGGCCTCCTTCCTGATGTGGACCCGGAGCCGAAACGGCGTCGCCCGACGCCAGATCCGGCGCCGAGAGGGGTCTTTGTGCCGCTGTTCACTCCTGGGGTCCCTTTTCGGCCAGATTGGCACTCAGAAGAGGAGGAGGAGGACTAGGAGGGGTCAGGTGACCCTTTAACTGACCAGCTCGACTCTGAGCAGGACTGGAGAGAGGAACTGGGGGATTCCAGTGGTCTAGACGCCTCCCCTGACCGTGGTATGTTGTCGCCTCCTACCGTGGCTACGGAGGAGGGAGCGTCATACGCAGTGGTGTTGCGTAGGGCGGCCGAGGCTCTCAACCTCGAGCTCCCTACAGTGGCGGTCAGGACTAACCTCCTGACAGAGGTGCTTCAGCCGGCAGCGAGCTCTTCGGAGCCCCTGCTGCTGTTTAATGAGGCCCTTACCGACGTCCTTTTGGGCACATGGTCCAAGCCCAACACGGGGTGATTGCCCGACGCCACCGCCCGACTCCGGGCGACCCCACTTTCCTCTCCCAACACCCCACCCCTGAGAGCTTGGTGGTCCAAGCCTCCGCTTCCAAGAGCGCATTCCCTACCGCTCCACCGGAAAGGGAATCCAAGAAGCTGGACCATCTTGGGAAGAAGATTTTTTCTTACGCCAGTTTGGGACTGCGGTCGGTAAACACCGCATGTCTATTGGGCCGTTATTCCCACTCTGTGTGGGACACGGTTGCGCAGGTGCTGCCTCAGTGTCCGGAGGAGGCCCGGACAGTGCTCTCCCAGGCTGTTGCCGCCGGGAGGGATGCGGCGCAGTTTACCATCCGTTGTGGGCTGGATACCGCCGAATCTCTAGGCAGGACGATTTCCACGTCGGTAGCCCTTCGACGCTACGCCTGGATGAGGTCGACTGGCTTTCCTGGGGATGTCCAGAACACCCTCATGGACATGCCTTTTGATGGCCGTCGCCTTTTTGGCGGCAAAGCGGACAACGCTCTAGAGCGTTTCAAGGACTCACGGGCTACGGCCAAGTCCTTGGGCCTCTCCTGCTGCCCAGCGCAGTCTGCTTTTCGCCCCTTTCGTGGCTACGGAAGGGGTGCCCCACTACGTCCCGCCCAGAGCCACAGGCCGCAGCTAGTTTCCCAATCTTCACGCGGCCGGGGACGTGGGAACCACCGCCGTGGTTCAGAGGGCCAGCGGGCGGGCCAGTCCACCAACCCCCCCTCCACTGCAGCCTCCAAGTCTTCCTAGTCCGACTTTTCAGGCCCATCAAACGCCAGTGGGCGGCAGGATACGCCATCACCTCCCCCACTGGCGCACCATCACGTCGGACAGGTGGGTTTTGCAGATAGTCCGAAGGGGCTACTCCCTCCCCTTCGAGCCTACCCCTTCTGCCATGCCACCTCAGTACCACCGTATGTCGGAGGATCATCTGGGCCTTCTCAACAGGAAGTTACGGCTCTCTTGGCCAAGGGAGCCATCGAGCACGTTCCTGCCCCAGAAGTAAGTCGTGGTTGTTACTCCCACTACTTTCTGGTGCCCAAGAAGGACAAGGGCCTGCGTCCTATTTTGGATCTCAGGAACGTCAACCGCTTCCTCCGGAAGGAGAAGTTCAAGATGTTGACGCTCGCTCAGGTCTTGTCTGCCCCCGACCCGGGAGACTGGTTGGTAGCGTTGGACTTGCAGGACGCTTATTTTCACATTCCCTTCCTGCCGGCTCACCGGCGTTACCTGCGGTTCACAGTAGGCCACGAGCATTTTCAGTTTACCGTGCTCCCCTTTGGCCTTACCAGCGCCTCTCGGGTGTTCACGAAAGTGATGGCGGTGGTCGCAGCTCATCTGCGCAGATCAGGGGTTCTAGTCTTCCCCTATCTCGACGACTGGCTGTTAAAGGCGGGCTCGCCCCAGACTGTTGTCTCCCACCTCCAGACTACGGCCGACCTCCTGCATTCGCTGGGGTTCACCATCAATGTGCCGAAGTCACACCTGATTCCCTCTCAGAAGCTCATCAGAGCGGTTCTGGACATGACGCAGTTTCGGGTTTATCCTCCCGAACAGCGAGTCCGGGATATGATTCCAATCTTTCAGCCCTTATCCGGGGTTTCGCTCACAATGACCCTGAGGCTGCTGGGCCTCATGGCCTCCTGCATCCTGCTGGTTGATCATGCCAGGTGGCATATGCGGGCCCTGCAGTGGGACCTGAAGTTCCAGTGGGCGCAGCATTAGGGGAATCTGTCAGATTGCGTCCAGATCTCGGAGGGCACTGCACGTCAACTGCAGTGGTGGCTCACGAACCAAGATTGGGTCAACGGCAGATCCCTCTCCCTTCCCCAACCAGATCACACAGTGGTGACGGACGCATCCCTTCTGGGATGGGGTGGCCACATGGCAGAGGTGGAAATCAGAGCTCCACATCAACCTACTGGAGCTTCGGGCTATCCGTCTTGCACTGAAGGCATTCCTTCCCCCTGTCCGGGGAAGAGTAGTGCAGGTGTTCACGGACAACACCACCGCCCTGTGGTACTGCAACAAACAGGGCGGGGTGGGGTCGTGGACCCTATGTCAAGAGGCCCTCCGCCTCTGGACATGGCTGGAACATCAGGGCATATCCCTGGTGGTTCAACACCTGGCAGGTTCGCTGAATACCAGGGCAGACGAACTCAGCCGCAGGTGCATGATGGATCTTGAATGGCGTCTCCACTCGGAGGCGCTGCAAGGTCTCTTTCAGCAGTGGGGAGAGCCTTGCTTAGATCTATTCGCCACCGAAGAGAACGCGCAATGTCAGCAATTCTGAGCATTGGAATTTCCAAGGCGGCACTCGCTTGGCGACGCTTTTCGTCGCGAGTGGAGTTGCGGTCTGTTGTACGCCCTTCCGCCTATACCACTTCTGCCCAGAGTGCTGAAGAAGATCAGGCGCGACCGGTCCCAAGTCATTCTGGTGGCTCTGGATTGGGCACGAAGAGTCTGGTATCCCGAGCTGCTCAACATGGCCATCGATCCTCCGATCCGACTGCCTCTTCGGGAGGATCTTCTGTCGCAGCAGCAGGGGACGGTCCTCCACCCGAACCTGTCGAGCCTCCACCTCCTTGCGTGGAGATTGAACGGCGGCAGTTGACGTCTTTTGACTTGCCTCCCGAAGTTTATGATGTAATCGTGGCAGACAGGCGTCCCTCCACTAAGACAGTATACGCCTGCCGGTGGAACAAATTTGTGGCATGGTGCACAGCAAAGGCTGTGGATCCCCTTTCCGCCCCTCTTTCTGAGGTTCTTTTGTTTCTCCTCTCTTTGGCCCAGCAGGGCTCTGCTCTGGGCACTATCAAGGGCTATCATTCGGCCATCTCTGCCTTCCTTCGGCTTCCTGATCAGCCTTCTTTCTTCAAGTCCCCGGTTGTAAATCGTTTCTTAAAAGGCATAACTCATCTCTTTCCTCCAATTCCTTTCGTTATGCCTCAGTGTGACTTGAATCTAGTTTTAACCTATTTAATGTGCGCTCCCTTTGAGTTGCTTCACAACTGTCCTTTGAGGCTTTTAACTCTTAAGACTGCATTCCTGTTGGCCATCACATCTGCCAGAAGAGTGAGTGAGCTCCAGGCTCTGTCATCCAAGCCTCCTCTTCTGTCTGTACATCCGGACAAGGTGGTTCTCAGGACTCGTCCATCCTTTCTTCCCAAAGTTGTCAGTGCCTTTCACATTGGGCAGACCATCACTTTGCCCACCTTCTTTCCGCCTCCGCATCCTTCGAAAGAAGAAGAGAGGCTCCACCGTCTGGACCCAAAACGTGCGCTTTCCTTTTATCTGGACCGCACAAAACAGTTCCGGGTGGATGACCAGCTCTTTGTTGGCAACGTGGGCGCCAAAAAAAGATCGGGTCGTACACAAGCGGACTATCTCCAGATGGGTCGTCTTGTGTATCAAAGCCTGTTACTCTCTGGTGAAGAAGGAGCCTCCAGTGGGGCTGCGTGCCCACTCCACCAGGGTGACGGCAGCCACTACTGCTTTGGGACGAGAGGTCCCTCTGAATGACATCTGTCAGGCAGCTACGTGGGCATCGTTGCACACATTTATGAAACACTACTGCTTCGACAGCCAAGTCCGGAGAGACAGCTTCTTTGGCCGTTCTGTTCTCCAGGACTTTCTGGTGTGATCTTGGTTCGCAGGCCCACCTCCGGGGTTGGTATTGCTGGGGTATCTATTCTAAGGTAAGGAATCTATAACTAACATGTTTCTTTCAGATGAACAAGTTACTTACCTTCGGTAACGATATATCTGTAAGAAACATAGGTTAGTTATAGATTCCTTACCGCCCCACCTATCCTCCCCGTTCTGCGAACTGATTTCTAGGGTTAAGGACATCCTTTCAGGGCCCTAGTTTTGTGCACCAGTGGTCAGTGTCTTGCATGGCTCTGTGTTTCTGGTGCGGAAAGTCGTGTACAGAACTGACGTCAGCGCGCGAGTGCGGCGTCTAAGTAGCGACCGCAACGTCATCCCGGCGACCACGACGCCAACGACGGACGCGGAGCCGACCGACGCCACCTTCCGACGCGCAGAGGTACTGCTGACGAAAAAACTTTCCGGATCCAGTCTGAGGCCTGGGGGTAATTCTAAGGTAAGGAATCTATAACTAACCTATGTTTCTTACAGATATATTGTTACCAAAGGTAAGTAACTTGTTCATTTGGTTAAGTGGCACTTCAATTCCCTTAGCCTGCAAGGGGGTAACATTTATAAAAACCAATCCTAAAAGAACTGGACAAGCGAACAAGCGAGGACTGACTCATTTAGAAGCTTCTTATCAGCATAAACTTCAATTGGCAGGCAAGTCCCAGGAGTTCCAAACAACACAAGGAGCTAGCACCTTAATTTCACTTTAAGAAAGCTAACTAAGCAGCAAAGTTTGGTTATTTTCAAGAACTCTGCTTTGCACAAATCATTGCCATCTTTCTTGGGAACAAACCAAGGCTTGGTAATTTTTATAGGATAACTAACTGCATAAGCAATTTGCACTTTATAATTAGCTGCTAGGGGGCAAATGAAGCAGCAAAGGTGGCCTGCTCAAAAGATTATGGTTAGGCACAAGACATGTGCAGTTTTACCAACGACAGGCGCAAGTTTGATTCAGCAATTTGAGGGTAGGAGGAAAATACTGTACTAAGACTGGCGACTTGCTAGAACATTAATCGGCATAAGGCACCTGCACTTCATCTATGAACTCAGCAAGAACTGGCGCAATATTTGGCCACCAAAAGACCAGTGTCTGGATACTTGCATTATATTTTTATTGTATTTATTATAGGTCGAATTGCACAATAATGAGGTTCACTGCGCAACAGCTGAAATCCTTAACTGAGGTTAAAATAAGATTTGTTTTAGAATTGTATTTTTTGTATCTCAAAATGTATTGTATTTAGTTTTATATATTTTACAGAGATGGATTGCAATGGTTTTAATTAACTATGCAAATAAACTTGACTTGACTTAAGGGTCTACAGAGCATTTTTCTCCGATCCCTTTCTTAGTCACTCTGTCTGATTCTACTCTTGTTCTTGCATTTTTAACAGGCCGACCCTGTGTGCTCATCCCTTTTTGTGATTTGAAGCTTCTATTCTGAAAAACTGCTTTTCTTTTTACCATTGCATTCTTGAGGTGTGTTAGCAAATTCCAGGCTCTTTTGACTTCTCTGCCTTGCAATTTTTGTAAAGACAAGGTGAATCTGAGAGTTAACCGTTCTTCTCACACCGAAGTAGATACCTTGTTGCACAAGTGTCTTCATAGATTTCACTTTTAGGCCCAGAGTCATATATTTCTAGTATATACTTTCATGGTAAACAATAATGTATTATTTTAGTTTCAGGTGCATTCAAATTCAGATAATTTCTGATGTTGCCACATGGTCCTTTGCTAAGCACTACAGTCTTGTGTCAGAGAAGGGTGATTAGTCTATGCTTTGCAGGTCGGTGTAGCAATCATTTTTGCTGTAGTTCCAGGTTGATTTTTCAGCTCTCCTCCTTCAATGTCATGAGAGTGGGTCAGATAAGGAATCTGCAAGGGTAGGTATCCAATAGAAGAACAACTTACTTAACATTAGTAATGTTATTTCTGATGGATATTGTAGATCACATTAATTTGGTATGATCCTCCTGCCACCCCTTTTGAGGATACATTATTTTTCATTTGATCGAATGGATATTTCCAACTGCAGATTCCTCATCTTTAGAATGTTCTCCAGGCGTCAGACTGGATCCGGAGGCTTTCCATAGCTGTGCTCTTGTGCGTCGCTCCTTGTTGGCTTTGTTCCGCCCTAGAAGCGACAGAGTGTAGCTGCATACAAATGCCATCCCTGTGCGCTGATGGCATTCCTTTCTTTCTGGACTTTCGAACGTGTATCTGGAGCTCTGCCCACTCTTTTGTTTATATTGATGATTTTTCAAATCGAACCACAGTGTGCAAGGGAACATTGTCTACAGTGTTCAAACCTTGCATTGACTGTCGAAAACGGGTGTCGGTAAATTACCTGCATGAGCTTTGCCTTTGGTGTTTTGGCTTGGAGCACGACAAGTCACGCGATGAGTGTGCCCTCCTATGCCCGAAGGTGATCTGGTACGTGTAGCGAAAGAAGTCATAGAACATGCATAAGTCCTGCTCCAAGTCTAAGGTGCAGACCTGTTCCAGCTCTCAAGGCCAGTACTGTGACCTTCGCAGTCAAAGTAATCTAGTAAGTCGAAGTCCAAATTGAAGAGAAAACATGAGAAGGCGAAGTGGGACTCAGCCTCATCCCACCATTCTCTATCTAAAGAGAGGTTGCAAGGGCTTTAAGGTGCCACTCTGTTTCATTCCTGATACCCGATTGAGAACCGATACTGCAATTGATCTCGATCCACCTCAAGTTACCCAGGTCATCGGTAATGCTGCAGAGGGTTGAGGCCTTTAACAAGACCATACTGTGTGTTTTTTGCACACCTCTTTCTCTGGCACTCCTTTCAGCGCTTAAGATCCGCAGGCACCTCATGCCGGGTTACCACTGGTGGATCCATCCTGGGTGCCATTTGAGCCCCTAGAACCTTCCTCTGTTTCCGCACTGACTCCAGTGTCACCTTCCAATCTTGCTCCAAGGCTTGTGCCGTTCCCTCTTTCATCGATGCTGGTGCCGGAAGTCAATATCGTGCCTACTCCGATGTCAGATACTGGACTGAATACTTCTCAACCCTGACCAAAATCACACTCCAACTCGACTCCAGCTCACTCTGTTCCCATACAGCCTGCTTCAGACAATACACTCCTACTGCCGCAGAGCCATTCTCTGAGGCATCCTCAGAGGCTCCATCAGCTTTTTGGTTTCAGAGTTTACCTTCATCCGTAAATGATCATGGTGATGATAGCGATGATTTACCCCCACATCATAATGATAGTGGGTTATACATGGATTGACAGGAGGCCAGTGGGGTTAATTCCTCCGCTGATACGTCGTTGCTTCTCACTCTTGGGTCGCCAACGGAAAAGAGTGCTTCCATTGTTGTGTTAATTAGACCTACAATGGCCTTTTGTTGAAGTTAAGACAAATGTGCTTACAAAAGTCCTGCAACCTGGGCCTGCTTCCTCTGAGCCCTTACTCCCATTCTACAGAGCCCTAACTTGCACTCTGATGGGCACTTGGTCTAAGCCTTGCTCTTGTCCACTGGTGAACAGACAGGTGGCCAGTTGCCACTGACTCGCACCTGCTGACCGATATTTTATTAGGCTGCATCCTATTCCTGAGAGTTCAGTGGTCCAAGCTTCCACCAGCTTCACAAATCCTAATTCATTCCCCATGACTTCTCTAGACTAGGAGTCAAAAAGGATTGAGGCATTCAGGAAAAGTATGTTCTCTTTGGCAAGTCTAGCTTTGAGGTCAGTCTTTGCTGTTTGCCTACTAGATCTTGCTGATGGTCTCTGAAGAGTTTGGGCTTTTTTGGCTCAAACCATTCAAGATGGTCACAATGCCGTCAAGCATGTGATTTGTTCTGGCCTAGAACTACAGATTGCTTGGGGTGAGCAGTCGGTACTAGTGTTGTGCTCCGTCACCTTGCGATCCACAGATTTTTCAGGAGATGTGCAGGCATCCCTTAAAGGTATGCCTGTTGATGGATCCCTCCTTTTTGGTGAAGAAGGTTATTCTGCCTTAGAATGCTTTAAGGAAATTAGGTCCATGGCACGTTCTATGGGCCTTTGAACACCTGCCAGACATTTTCTTCATCAGTTTCAGCTTTTTCAAGGCTGCTCCAGAGGGTTGGCGTGCAGGAAACACCAACCCCTTCATCCCCCCAACCCGCTGCTGTCACACCAGTCCTTTCATGGCTAGGGTTGAGGCAGTCAACATGAAGATCACCAGGGGCACCGATCTTACCAGCCCCCCTTGCCCTGTGGCATCAGCGTCCAAGTCACTTTATAGTTCACCCTTAGAAGCACACAACTACCCTGTGGGAGGCAGAATCCAGCATCTCCCAGGCAGGCAATCCATCACATCCAATAGATAAGCCCTCCAGACCGTCTAGCAAGGCTATGTGTTAAGATTAGAAACCATGAGTGAACAGGTTAAAAAAGATACGTGGTTTAATGTTGGTTTTGAGATAAGAAGAAATAAACCACCAGGTACCTTCAGCCTTCCAGTCTCAGCTGTCCTATTCAGAATCTTGATTCCCTGTGACCTAAGTCATGATGACATAAGTTCTGACTGACCTAGTTAACATTTCACTCTGTAGAACAGGTAGATCATAATACATCTCTTCCCCTTAAATGATAGCATATCAGTATCATTTGAAGAAGGAAAATGAAACTTATAATAGAAAAATTTACAAATAGGAAAAATAATACACACCAGCTTATCCGAAAGCAAATTACAAAAAAACTACAAAACACACACAAGCATAAGGCTGTAATCGACAAAAAATCTGTAACTTTTGCTTATTAAAACAACCGGTAAGAAATATCTCATTTGAATCTCAATTGCACTACTTAAGATTTAAAGATTACTGAACAAGACTATTACAAGTGTTTCTTATCCATTGATGTGATTCACATTAGTTATTCTGGCCATTGTTATCACTAAGAACTTCTGACCATTCGGTTCATCCTTTCCGCTAACCCATTGGCTTGTGGTAAATAGAGAGTTGTCATCAAATGGACAATAGAAAGATCATCCAATAAGGTCTGAATTTCTTGTGAGATCAGCTCTACTCCATTGTCGGTTACCAAGTACTGTAGTATACCTTCCCTTTAATTCTTCCTTAACCCGTTGCGTGCTTCTGTCGGCCAACGGCCGTCGCGAGCACTACCTCTGTAGTGCTGCGCACGTCCGTTGGCCGACGCGGCCCCGCCCACTCCGCTAAACCGCCGCACCGCAGCGGAATTGCCACCGCGGTTAAGCGGTTAAGAAATTCCAGCACTGTTTTGGTCTTGAGCACACTGACACATTTGGTTACCATCCACTTAGAGGTATAATCCACCAAAAGTAAAATCGCGTTCATTGTACAGGTAACAATGGAGTACTGTTGCCACATGACCAACAATCCTTAACCGCCACTTCTACTTGGCGATCCATTCCAGGCCACCAATGCCATTGTCTCAACCTTGCTTTGGTCAAACTCCCACCCAGATGTCCTTCATGAGCCAAATTGATCACTTTCTCTCGTAATCCTATTTGAGGTACCACTTTAGATCCTCTGCATAACTTCACCTCCAAAAGATGTAAATCATTCCGGACATTACAAAAGCCCTTCACTTCCTTGGACAAGTACTTAACATCCAGCCAACTTTTAATTATGTACTCCCAATACTTCCATGAGATCTTTATCTGCATTCTAATGCCTGACCCATTCCTCAGGGAACAAAGCATTCTCTTTGACAAAACCGAAAAAGCTAGGCTCAATTTCCTCATTAACACTTGGTAAAGGTAACCTGGACAAAGAATCAGCTGCTTTATGGCTTGCACCAGGAACATACTCTACTCTGAAATTAAAATCAGCCAACCCCTCCAACCATCTCTTAATCCTGGGGGTAAAATTACCACTACCTTTGATACTAAAAATCTGCACCAGCTGGTGATGATCCAGCCTCACAGTGAAAGGAATACCCCATAAAAAGAATTTGAAATGACGAACAGCCCACGAGACCGCATTGCCTCTCTTTCAGTTACAGAATATCTTTCTTCCACACCTTTCTTTGAGCGAGACGTAAAAGCTATCACCTTCTTTTCCCCCTCCACCACTTGAGCAAGAACTGCTCCTAACCCAGATAGACTAGTATTAGTGGATAACAAAGTTTTCTTACAAGTATCAAATTGGCCCAGGTTTGGCAAAACAGCAGCTCTTTCCTTTATGGTATCAAAAGCTTTGACACACCCTTCATCCCAAACAAACTTCGTTCCTTTCTTAAGTAGCTACTTAAAGATAAAGACAATAGCAAACCCAGGAATTAATTTTGAACAATGTTCAGCCAGGCCTAGAAATTAATGCACTTGATCTTTATGATTAGGTAAAGGTGCCTGAATTATGCTTTTGGCCAAATCTAACTTGGGACTGATTCCTTCAGGAGAAATTGTATGTCCTAAATATGAAACAGATGGCACTCTAAATCTGCACTTCTCTTTACTTAAAATGAGCCCAAAGCTGTGCATTCTGTTCAACACTTGCCACAAGATGTCATCATGTTCCATCTTGACAACAACAGACACCAAAATATCATCTTTGAAAAATGACACTGTTGTAAATAAGTATTAAGATGCGTTGGTTTAGTCAGAAGTCTGCCAGAAATGCCAGTGACAATGTTCCAAGGTTCTAAGGGGACGGGGGTAAGAGGGGCATACTATATTATACAATCGTCATACAACACATCTTCCCTCTAACTATTTTTAAAAAAAAGATAAGATCTTAACTCTAAAACAATATGCGAAAGGAAAACCCAAACGATCTAGGAGGAGGGGGAAGGCGAAGGAAGAAAAAAGGAGGCAGGTTAAAGAGAAAAAAAAGCACATTAGTTTGAACGACTAGATCAATGCATAGTCTTTAAGCATACATGGTGCACAGATCTGTCCCTATGATGCTACACTTGTGGAGTGTCACCCACACTAGGATTAGATGAGTTAACACAAGAAGGCACAACTGTAGCATTGTGTTTCACCAGTTTGTCCATGCTCCAGCATTGCCCATTTTCCATTATGACAACATTCTTTTTAGCAATGGAAATAACCATAGGTTCAAATTACTTAGAATCCTTTCTTCCTCTGCTAAGCAGTTTTTTGACCCGTACCCAGTCACCAGCTTTCCAGGGTTGATATTTAGCTCTATGTTTTACATCATAATACTTCTTATACTTAGTTTGATGTAGAGCAATTTCTTCCTTACTTAGATTAGAGTTGTGTTCCGATCTGACACCTCCTCCCAACCAACAGAAAGATAGTTTAGTGCTTGGTTTCCTGTACTTCAAAGCGGAAAAGGGTAAAATCTTAGTGACAGATTTGGGATTAGTCTGGTATGCCCATTGGATATCTCCAATGGCATCCTCTACTTTTAAATGATTGATGCTACCCAATTGAATGCATTCCTTGATCATTCGATTAACTCTCTACCAAGCCATTGGCCCTAGGACAATATAAAGCAGATCTGTGATGTACGATGTTGAGATGTGAGAGGAATTCTGCCATTGCATGTGAAGTTAATTGCACCCCATTATCTGTAATCAGAGTAGCGGGTATACCTTCAGACGAAAAAGTGTCTTTGAGGAATGTAATTGGGGAATCAGTGGTCACCTGTTGGACCATTCTGGTGACGACCTAATGAGAATGGTAATCAACTAGGACAAATGCAAAACGTTTTGTCACCCCACAGCGATTATTGGGGCCAATTATATCAAGCGCTAGTTTTTCCCAAGGTTTATCAGGAATAATCACGGGATAACGTGACTTTGTGGACCATTTTGCACTTATCACTGTTATAGCAAATAATGCAATCTTTGACCTTGACTTCAGTCAAGGAATCCATGTTGGGGAACCAATAACACACTCTCACCCGAGCTTTAGTAAGGCTTCTGCCCAGCTGGCCCTCGTGGGCCAGGTCTATAATCTTGTCTCGCATGTTCGTGGGAGGTATGATCTTATCATTCCTGAGAACAAAGCAGTTATCCTCATTAATTTCATTATGAACCTCCCAAAAACCTTTGATGTCGTCAACCTCACTTTTATTATTTGGCCAACTGAGACGAGGATACGATTTGAGTTTGCTCAAAGCCTCATCATTAGAGATGGCTATCATCCAATTATCATTGGTAATAGAGGAGGAATTGACAAACCGGATGGGAAATTCGGGGGTATCAAATTCTTCCACTATGTCCAATGGGACTCTGGATAAAAGTCAGCCGCCTTATTTTGATTGCCTAGAATGTATTCAAGTTTGTAGCAAAAACTTTCCAAACCCATTTAGCAATCCGGGGAGTACTCTTGTAAGATCCTTTAGATGAAAACATATATATAGGGGGCTTGTGGTCTGTGCGGATGTCGAATTGTATGCCCCACAGATACAATATGAAATGCTTGACAGCCCAAAAACATGCCAGAGCCTCCCTTTCCACAACAGAGTAGTTGGCCTCTGACTTGTTAAGAACTCTGGAAGCAAATGCTACAATCCTTTCCTTGCCATCAATGAATTGGGACAGTGTGACACCAAGACCTTTGTTGCTGGCATCTGTTGTAAGTATAGTTTTTCTATTGTGTTCAAAGTAACATAGATAAGGAGTTGATTGAATGTTATCAACACACAACAACCTGGAGCTTTCCAGGGGAGGGAACTAGAGGCTACGGGGTGTTCAGGTTGAGCTGGCCTCCAACCTTTAATGTACACACAAAGAAGCTACCCTGAATGAAATAGTCATTTGGGACTAGTGACCGAAAACTAAAGACTATATAGTGGGGTGCTGGGCATCTCAAAAAATGTAAAGGCCTGTCCTCACACACCACCAGGTGTCATGCTTCATTATTGGCAGTCCTCGCGCTCTAGAAACCGCATTTGGTAGAGAACGGGCCTACACCTGGAGACAGGGAGGCACTTCTAAGATCTAAGTGGGGGCCCGTGAGAGAAGTGATTCTTAAAAACCAATGTAAAAACCGAAATACATTTATTCGCTGGGTATTTACTTGGTATTAAATGCTAAGTGTGGGGATTGGGGGAGCCAGTACCCCATCACCACCGTGGTCGTCGTCGTCAACATGTTTCCGCCAAGTTGGCCCAGAGGGTCTGTGGCATTCATCAGGAAGAAAAAACTAGGGCTCCTATCTTACCAAATATGGTCAGATGTTGCCACTGTGTAGGGTGACCTGTGTCATCTTCTAACTAAACGGTATTCCTTAAATCTGTAAAACAAATGTAAGATTCTGTCAGAAGGATGTCCGAGTGATGTCCAGTCACAGAAGAGAAGAAACATACACACCATGCATATATCAAAAAAACAAAATTGCATGTGAATGTGAAACACATGTCACTGCAAACGTGAAACACACAATACAATGAATTTCATAAGTATAGTGAGACCAGCTCACAATCTCACCCCAAGGGAGGGTCCAAGTTGCCCCATGGAAAGGGAGTAAGAGGGACCCCTGTAGTCACACTCTAAAAAGGATGATATTTAAGGGAGGTAAATAATCACATATGCAAATCATTTAATACCAAGGCACGAACTCCAAAGTGAAATGTTCACGAGTTCTCATTCACACTTCCAGTCACACCCTTACTGTCTCAAGGTGTGTCCCTCGCCGTCTACCTAGACGTGTCTACTCCTCTCCCCCGATGATGGCGGAGTGGAGCGAGACCATCTTGTTTTATAGATCATCGTCATCTGCTTAATTGGCCCATTAGCAGTTTACATGTGCAATTATGTGCTCATTTAGTTTTTAGATCGGGTGTCCGCGCCGCTGCCTGGAGGCTACGTCTTGAGTTGCTGCTAATTGGACAGCCTGGCGGATGCGTGAAGCGAAGCCGCCAGGTGAGAAACAATCGATTGTAGGCAGCCACACGTGCGTTCTTTCTGGCGTCCCATTCGGGAATGCCTTGGGGCCGCGTTGTGAAGCAGCGCTCACAGGCAGAAAGGATTCGTGTGTCCCCGGCGATCGCGTATGACGCAATGGAGCCGGGGGTGTGGTTAAAGGTGCTTGTCAGGCTCGAAACTGGTGCGAGGAACGGTAACGGATTGTTTAGTTTGGGAGCCATTAGACTAGTGAGTTCATCTTATAAAAAGGACCGGTAGTCCACAAAACATAATTCAATGGAGGGGAATTGTATATATAAAGACATATATAAAAGGACAGTTGTTTTTTTTATGGAAAATCCATTAGCAGTTTTTTTTTTTTTACAATTTTGATTGTGAAATTGCATGTAAACAAATTTTGTGAATCTAAAAACCGATATTGTGGTGGAAGACATGAGTTTTTTTAAAATGGAGGAACAGTTATTGCTGCTACATGAATAAAGGGGATATATTTTCTCATCTACATCTCCGTTTCTGGCAGCGCTCTCGCTTGTTTGAAGTCAATGGATACCTCATGCTAGATTGTTATTTACTTTCCGATCTGTAACCATGGGATGTCGTCATTCAGTCCGGTTTCCCACGTTCTAAGGTGATACACCCATCGTTGTTTGCGGGTGTGGAGCCTGTTCTGTATGTTTGGTAAGTTTGGGCTGATCTTTTCAAGTACCACCCATTTCAAATCTAAATGCCGGTGGCCTTTCTCCAAGTAGTGCAAAAGAAACAATTGATGGACGGAATGCTGGACAATGCAAACATTCACCCCAGTCACAAGGATCTGGGTTAAATCCATCATTCTTTTGCTCACCACACCACCCCAGTTTGGACCCAGCCATATGCAAATCAGTCTTGACCCTGTTCCTTGTGGGAACAGTCCAGCCCGAACTGCCAAGCCAGGTCCTCCCTGGACCGGAAACAAGCATCCTGGGACCGGTTTCAGGGCATCACCCTTCTTCAGCCAGGTTAGCTTGAATCCAGTGGTGTAGTGAGCACGGGACCCACGTCTGGGCATACCCTTCCCACTTAGGGCAACAAATGCAAAAGAAACAATTGATGGACGGAATGCTGGACAATGCAAACATTCACCCCCAGTCACAAGGATCTGGGTTAAATCCATCATTCTTTTGCTCACCACACCACCCCAGTTTGGACCCAGCCATATGCAAATCAGTCTTGACCCTGTTCTTTGTGGGAACAGTCCAGCCCGAACTGCCAAGCCAGGTCCTCCCTGGACCGGAAACAAGCATCCTGGGACCGGTTTCAGGGCATCACCCTTCTTCAGCCAGGCTAGCTTGAATCCAGTGGTGTAGTGAGCACGGGACCCACGTCTGGGCATACCCTTCCCACTTAGGGCAACAAATGCAAAAGAAACAATTGATGGACGGAATGCTGGACAATGCAAACATTCACCCCCAGTCACAAGGATCTGGGTTAAATCCATCATTTGGTGGTGTTCCTTTTGCACCTGATCGTACTTCTATGCTCATTGATTCGCGTTTTAATTTTGCTAGTGGTCATTCCAACGTAAAAAAGGTCACACAGGCAGGAAATGAGCTAAATGACATTTTCACTATTACAGTTTATGAAGTCCTTCAGAATCCATGGTTTTCCTGTTTTGATGTCAACTTCTTTTGTGCTCTTTGTGTAATTGCACGCTACAAAGTTCCACCCGAACAACCCCTATAGACTATATGTAATAGTGAAAATGTCATTTATCTCATTTCCTGCCCGTGTGACCTTTATTACTTTGGAATGACCACCAGAAAAATTAAAACGCGAAGCAATGAGCATAGAAGTGCGATTAGGTGCAAAAGGAACACCACCAAATTGACGCACCACTACTTGGAGAAAGGCCACCGGGACGTAGATTTGAAATGGGTAGTTCTTGAAAAAACTGCCCAAACATACAGAACAGGCTCCACACCCGTGAACAACGATGGGTGTATCGCCTTAGAACATGGGAAACTGGACTGAATGACGACATCCCATGGTTACAGATCGGAAAGTAAATAACAATCTAGCATGAGGTATCCATTGACTTTAAACAAGGGAGAACGCTGCCAGAAACGGAGATGTAGATGAGAAAATATGTCCCCTTTATTCATATAGCAGCAATAACTGTTCCCCCATTTTCAAAAAAACTCATGTCTTTCACCACAATATCGGGGTTTAGATTCACAAATTTGTTTACATGCAACTTCACAATCAAAATTGTAAAAAAAAAAAAAAAACTGCTAATGGATTTTCCATAAAAACCCAACTGTCCTTTTTATATATGTCTTTATATATACAATTCCCCACCTTTGGATTATGTTTTGTGGACTACCGGTCCTTTTTATAAGATGAACTCACTAGTCTAATGGCCGCCAAACTAAACAATCAGTTACTGTTCCTCGCACCAGTTTCGAGCCTGACAAGCACCTTTAACCACACCCCTGGCTCCATCACGTCATACGCGATCGCCGGGGACACCTGAATTCTTTCTGCCTGTGAGCACCGCTTCACAAAGCGGCCCCCTGGCATTCCCGAATGGGACGTCGTAAAGAACGCACGTGTGGCTGCCCACAATCGTTTGTTTCTCACCTGGCAGCTTCGCTTCACACAACCGCCAGGCTGTCCAATAAGTAGCAACTCAAGATGTAGCCTCCAGGCAGCGGCACGATCACCGGATCTAAAAAACAATTGAGCACATAATTGCGCACGTAAACTGCTAATGGGCCAATTAAGCAGATGACGATGACCTATAAAACAAGATGGTCCTGCTCCACTCCGCCATCATCGGGGGAGAGGAGTAGACAAGTCTAGTTAGACGGCGAGGGACGCACCTTAAGGCAGTAAGGGTGTGACTGGAAGTGTGAATGAGAACTGGTGAACATTTCACTTTGGAGTTCGTGCCTTGGTATTAAATGGTTTGTATATGTGATTATTTACCTCCCTTAAATATCATCCTTTTTAGAGTGTGACTACAGGGGTCACTCTTACTCCCTTTCCATGGGGCAATTTGGACCATCCCTTGGGGTAAGATTGTGAGCTGGTCTCACTAAACTTTTGAAATTCATTGTATTGTGTGTTTCACGTTTGCAGTAACACGTGTTTCACATTCACATGCAAGAAATTTTTGATATATGCATGGTGTGTATGTTTGTTCTCTTATGTGACCGGACATCACTCAGACATCATTCTGACAGAATCTTACATTTGTTTATCTGAAAGAGACACGTTAGTGACAGATTCCTTACCTTAGAATATCCCCAGGCGTCAGGCTGGATCCGGAAAGTTTTTGCGTAGCAGTACACTTGCGCGTCGGTAGGCGGCGTCGAGCGGCTCCGCGTCCGTCGTCGGCGTCGTGATCGCCGGGATGACGTCGTGGGCAGTACTTAGACGCCGCCCCTGCGCGCTGACGTCAGTTCTTCTTTTTCCGCGCCAGTAAGCGCAGATCCGGGAAGAGCAGTGCCCTAGTCACTTTTTGACTATCCTTTTTTGTGAATTTTTTCACTGTTTCTTCAACGAGTCTTCACGACTCCTAAGGTGTCGTAGGGATGCCCGGCTTTAAGCCCTGCGAGGAATGTGGTCGCATGATGTCGATCACGGACCCGCATCTCGAGTGTCTCTTCTGTCTCGGCCGAGACCACGACACGAAGTCGTGCCCTGACTGCCGGAAACTTCATCCGAAGGCTTTGCGAGAGCGGTCTCGAAGCTCCTCGAGGTCCGGCAGTCGGCTCCGCGCCGCACCAAACCCCGGTCCCGGGAAGGTCGAGGGGCCGGACGCGGAGTCCCCGCCGTTCGTCGGAATCCAAGTCTTCGCGCTCCTCCGGTAAGTCAAAGCACAAGAAGTCTAAGCGGCATCATCGCTCTAAGACTTCGCCTCGCCGGTCTCGCGACTCGGCTGAGGTCCCTGTCGGCACCGTCCCCGCGGCCCCGGACGTGCCTGTCGAGTTACCCCCGCATTACCCGTCCTTCCCGGGTTCGGGGGCGACTTCGGCCCAAATACAGGAGTTCCTGTCGGCCATGGCCCGCCTCTTCGGGCCTCAAGGTCCCTCCGGTGCGCCTTCGGGCCCCGCGGGCCCTGATGGGGTTGCTCCGGCGTCGCCGTTGACTCCGGTCCCGGCGTCGCCTGTCCCACCAGCCTTCATCCCGGCCTCGGCTCCGGCCCCGGCCTCGATCCTGGCTCCGGTGGTGCCGCGACCCCCATCTACGCCGGTTGACCTAACCACGCCAACGCCGATGTCCCCGGTGCCGTTCCTGACGCCGTCCGGGGCTCCGGACGGCGTCGTTCCCCGGCTCTCTCCGGCTCCGGACATGGAGCCGGACCGACGTCGCCCGACGCCGGTTCCGGCGCCGATGAGACCTTGGGTCCCTAATGTCCCTCCTCCTCCATATTATGAACCTGAGGAGGACCAGGAGAGCTGGGAGGGGTCTGAGGACCCTCTCACACAACAGTGCGAGTTTGACCCGGACTGGGTTGAGGAACTTGGGGATGCCAGTGGTCTGGACACCTCCCCTGACTCTGGCATGCTGTCTCCTCCCGTGGCTACGGAGGAGGGGGCTAATTTGCAACAGTGTTGCGTAGAGCTGCTGGAGCCTTGAATCTCCAGTTGCCTACGGTGGCCGTCAGGACTAACCTCCTGACAGAAGTGCTTCAGCCGGCGGCCTCCTCTTCGGAGACTGTGCTGCCGTTCAATGATGCACTCACTGACGTTCTTTTGGGTGCCTGGTCCAAGCCCACCACAGGGGCTCCTGTGGATAGGAACGTGGCCCGACGCCATCGCCCTGCTCCGGGCGACCCCCTGTTTCTCTCCCAACACCCCACCCCTGAGAGCTTGGTTGTCCAAGCCTCTGCCTCCCAAACCGCCTTCCCTACCGCCCCTCCGGATAGGGAATCCAAGCGCCTGGATCACTTTGGGAAGAAGGCTTTCTCTTCCTCCAGTGCTGGCTTGCGGTCCGTTAACACCGCTTGCCTCTTGGGCCGATATACCCACTCCCTGTGGGATTCGGTGGCGACTGTTTTGCCGCAGTGTTCTGAGGAGGTCCAGACACTGCTTACCCGCGCCATTGCGGAAGGGCGAGATGCGGCTAAATACACCATACGTTGTGGCCTTGATACCGCCGACTCGCTGGGCAGATCGCTTGCAACGACGATGGCGCTGCGTCGCCACGCCTGGCTGAGGACCACTGGTTTTTCGGGTGATGTCCAGAATACACTCATGGACATGCCCTTTGATGGAGTCGGTCTTTTTGGATCAAAAGCAGACCATGCGCTGGAGCGTTTCAAGGACTCGCGGGCTACTGCAAAGTCCCTGGGCCTTGGTGTTGTGCGCCCTCCGCTCACATCTGCTTTTCGCCCCTTTCGTGGCCACGGGAGGGGCGCCCAGACACGTCAGCAGCCCGGCCAACGGCCCGCGCAGCAAGCGCCTTCGCGTGGCCGAGGACGTGGATACCGCCGTGGCGGTTCGGACAACCAGCGTGCGGGTCAGGCCACCACCTCCAACCCGTCCGCGGCCTCCAAGCCCTCCTAGTCCCTCCTTTCAGGTGCACGGCACGCCAGTAGGGGGCAGGGTCCGCCATCACCTTCACCACTGGCGTCCCATCACCTCGGACAGGTGGGTCTTGGACATTATCCGAAGGGCTACTCCCTCCCCTTCGAGACCACCCCCAGCCATGCCACCTCAATTCCACCGCATGTCAGGGGATCACTTGGTGCTTCTACAGAAGGAAGTCACGCCCCTCTTGGCCAAGAGGGCCGTCGAACATGTTCCGACCCCAGAAGTAGGACGTGGTTGCTACTCCCACTACTTTCTGGTGCCCAAAAAGGACAAGGAGGACATGCGTCCTATCTTGGACCTCCGGAACGTCAATCGCTTCCTCCGGAAGGAGAAGTTCAAGATGCTCACCCTCGCTCAGGTCTTGACTGCCCTCGACCCTGGAGACTGGTTGGTAGCGTTGGACTTGCAGGACGCTTATTTCCACATCCCCGTCCTGCCGGCCCACCGGCGTTACCTACGGTTCTCGGTAGGCCTCGAGCATTTTCAGTTCACCGTGCTCCCCTTTGGCCTTACCAGTGCCCCTCGGGTGTTCACGAAAGTGATGGCGGTGGTCGCAGCTCATCTGCGCCGAGCTGGGGTTTCAGTCTTCCCCTACCTCGACGACTGGCTGCTGAAGGCGGGCTCGTCCCAGGCAGTCGTCTCCCACCTCCAGACTACGGCCGAACTCCTGCACTCGCTGGGGTTCTCCATCAATGTGCCGAAGTCGCATCTGATTCCTTCTCCACAGCTCCTTTTCATCGGAGCAGTTCTGGACACGACGCAGTTTCGGGCCTATCCTCCCGAACGGCGAGTCCGGGATATTCAGGCTATGATTCCGATCTTTCAGCCTTTATCCTGGGTTTCGGTACGGATGAACCTGAGGCTGCTGGGCCTCATGGCCTCCTGCTGGTCAATCATGCCAGGTGGCATATGCGGGCTCTGCAGTGGGACCTGAAGTTCCAGTGGGCGCAGCACCAGGGCAACCTGTCCGATCACGTCCAGATCTCGGAGGGGACTGCAAAACAGTTGCAGTGGTGGCTCACGGACCGGCAATGGGTCATGGGCAGATCCCTCTCCCTTCCCCAGCCAGAGCACACAGTTGTGACGGACGCGTCCCTTCTGGGATGGGGCGGTCACATGGGAGAGGCGGAGATCAGAGGCCTCTGGTCTCCGGCGGAGTCCCGGCTCCATATCAACCTTCTGGAGCTCCGGGCGATCCGACTTGCACTCAAGGCATTCCTTCCCTCTATCAAAGGGAAGGTAGTGCAGGTGTTCACAGACAACACCACCGCCATGTGGTACTGCAACAAACAAGGCGGGTGGGGTCGTGGACCCTTTGTCAGGAGGCTCTGCGCCTTTGGACATGGCTGGAACATCAGGGCATGATCCTGATGGTTCAACACCTGGCAGGTTCCCTGAACGCCAGGGCGGACGAACTCAGCCGCAGGTGCATGATGGATCACGAATGGCGTCTTTACTCGGAAGTGGCGCAAGGACTCTTTCTACAGTGGGGAGAGCCTTGGTTAGATCTATTCGCCACCGAAGAGAACGCGCAATGTCATCAGTTCTGCGCGTTGGAATTTCCAAGGCGGCACTCGCTCGGCTACGCTTTTCGTCGCGAGTGGAGTTGCGGTCTGTTGTACGCCTTTCCGCCTATACCACTTCTACCCAGAGTGTTGAAGAAGATTCGGCACGACCGGGCCCAAGTCATTCTTGTGGCTCCGGACTGGGCTCGAAGAGTTTGGTATCCCGAGCTACTCAGTATGAGCGTAGATCCCCCGATCCGTCTGCCTCTTCGGGAGGATCTTCTGTCGCAGCAGCAGGGGACGGTCCTCCACCCGAACCTGTCCAGCCTCCACCTGCTTGCGTGGAGATTGAGCGGCGGCAGTTGATTCCTTTCGACTTGCCTCCCGAAGTTTGTGATGTGATTCTGGCAGCCAGGCGTCCCTCCACTAAGGTGGTATACGCCTGCAGGTGGAACAAATTTGTGGCATGGTGCACAGCAAAGGCTGTGAACCCCCTTTCTGCCCCTCTTTCTGAGGTCCTTCTGTTCCTTCTTTCTCTGGCCCAACAGGGTTCTGCCCTGGGTACCATCAAGGGTTATCTCTGTGCTATCTCGGCCTTCCTCAGGCTCCCTGATCAGCCCTCCCTTTTCAAGTCCCCTGTTGTTAACAGGTTCTTAAAAGGCATTACACACCTCTTACCTCCAGTTCCGTTTGTGATGCCTCAGTGGGACTTGAACTTGGTTCTTACCTTTCTAATGTGCGCTCCCTTTGAGCCTCTACATAACTGTCCTCTTCGTCTTCTGACTCTGAAGACAGCCTTTCTGGTGGCCATCACCTCCGCTCGGCGGGTGAGTGAGCTCCAGGCTCTATCATGCAAACCTCCTTTTCTGTCTGTCCATCCAGACAAGGTTGTTCTTAGGACGCGTCCGTCCTTCTTGCCAAAGGTGGTTACTGCCTTCCACATTGGGCAGACCATCACCTTGCCTACCTTCTTTCCGCCTCCGCATCCTTCCAGAGGGGAAGAGAGGCTCCACCGTCTGGACCCAAAACGTGCTCTCCTTCTATATCGACCGCACAAACACTTCCGGGTGGATGACCAGCTCTTTGTTGGCTACGTGGGCGCCAAAAAAGGTCGGGCGGTGCACAAACGAACCATCTCCCGCTGGGTTACCTTGTGCATCAAGGCCTGCTATTCTTTGGCTAAGAAGGAGCCTCCTGTTGGGCTGCGTGCCCATTCCACCAGGGCAACGGCTGCTACCACGGCTTTGGGTCGCGGAGTTCCGCTGCAGGATATCTGTCAGGCAGCTACGTGGGCCTCGCTGCACACGTTTACAAAGCATTACTGCCTTGACAGCCAAGTCCGGAGGGACGGCTTCTTTGGCCGTTCTGTTCTCCGAGACTTCCTTGTCTGATCTTTGTTCGCAGACCCACCACCGGGGTTGGTATTGCTGGGGTATCTATTCTAAGGTAAGGAATCTGTCACTAACGTGTCTCTTTCAGATGCACAAGTTACTAACTTGTGTAACGATATATCTGTAAGAGACAGTAGTTAGTGACAGATTCCTTACCGCCCCACCCATCCTCCCCGTTCTGCGGAACTGATTTCTAGGGTTAAGGACATCCCTTTCAGGGCCCTAGTATTTTTCAGACACCTATGTCAGCTTCTTGCATGGCTCTGCGTTCCTGGCGCGGAAAGTCGTGTACAGAACTGACGTCTGCGCGCAGGGGCGGCGTCTAAGTACTGCCCGCGACGTCATCCCGGCGATCACGACGCCGACGACGGACGCGGAGCCGCACGACGCCGCCTACCAACGCGCAAGGGTACTGCTACGCAAAAACTTTCCGGATCCAGCCTGACGCCTGGGGATATTCTAAGGTAAGGAATCTGTCACTAACTACTGTCTCTTACAGATATATCGTTACACAAGTTAGTAACTTGTGCTACAGGTTTAAGGAATACCGTTTAGTTAGAGGATGACACAGGTCACCCTACACAGTGGTAACATCTGACCATATTTGGTAAGATAGGAGCCCTAGTTATTTCGTCCTCATGAATGCCACGGACCCTCTGGCCAACTTGGCAGAAACATGTTGACGACGACAACCACGGTGGTGATGGGGTACTAGCTCCCCCAAACCCCACACTTAGCTTTTAATACCAAGTAAATACCCAGCGAATAAATGTATTTCGGTTTTTACATTGGTTTTTAAGAATCATTTCTCTCACGTGCTCCCACTTAGATCTTAGAAGTGCCTCCTTGTCTCAAGGTGAAGGCCTGCTCTCTACCAAACGTGGTTTCTAGCGAGCGAGGACTGCCAATGATGAAGCATGACACCTGGTGGTGTGTGAGGTCAGTCCTTTATATTTTTTGAGATGCCCAGCACCCCACTAATTAGTGTTTAGTTTTCGGTCACAAGTCCCAAACGACTATTTCATTCAGAGTAGCTTCTTTGCGAGTTGATAGAGTGGCCTGTTTCAATTTATCAAAACACTCTTGATGGTCATCCGACCACCTTGAAGTGAATGTGGTTCTTCATCAATTCTCTTAGGTTGTAAGTAAGCTCAGCAAAGTTTTTCACATACTGTGCCATAAACTCCGCTAAATCTAAAAAAGACCTTCATTCGTCCTTGCTACTTGGAGCTTTCGCCTCCTTACCGCCTCCAGAAGACACAATTTGGGCTTAAAACCATCCTTGGAAATAGTGTGTCCCAGGTATTCAACCACATCCACACCTAATTAGCACTTTTCCTTCTTTAGTGTGAGCCCTGCTTCCATGAGTTTGTTGAGAACAACTCTAAGATGTTTATCATGTTCTTCTACAGTGGCTCCATACACTAGAACATCATCCTGGAAACACAGGGTTTTAGGAGTTCCCTCTAAAAGGAGCTGCATGATTTTTTGAAAGACCGCTTCAGCCGACGCCAAGCCAAATGGCATCCTGCAGTACATGTAAGTGCCCATAAGAGTAGTAAATGCCGTCAACCATCGGGATTAAGGCTGTAACTCCACCTGATGGTACACATTTGACTGATCCAAAACTGAGAAGCACTCAGCCTCCCCCATAATACTTAGCATCTCATGAATGCCGGGAAGTGGGTGTCTTTCCACCCAGATACGCCTATTAAGATCCCGTAAGTCCACACACACACACCCTGATTTCATTGCTTTGGATGTTCTTGGTGATAACAGTGGGGGCCAACGACTCTGAGCTTTCTATGGGCTGGATAATACCTAGAGCTTCCAATCTGTTGAGCTCTTTTTCCAATGGTCCCTTCATAAGGTGTGGTATAGGTCTGGTTTTATGTACAGAAGGTGGGGACCCTGTTTTTAATTTTATCTTGTGTTGGAAATCTTTTAATAGCCCTAGCTTGTCGCTGAAAATGTCTGGAAATTCCTCCCCAACCCACTCACCACGAGCAGGAGCACATTAATAGGGCCGTACTTTTGAAGGAAACGGCCAGAACGAGCCGTGCACATATGCGACAGTCAGGACCAATGAAGAGCGCTTCACCTCAGGCGGAGATCGCACACAGCCAAAAGTGCACTATGAAGAGCAGCCGACTACGCCACAGGGCCAGGGGGCAAGCAGTGCACACTTCTGGTAATGGAAGGATTACCCTTTGCCGATACCGCTCCGGCTAAATACTCCACGTAAGCCAGGGAGATGGTGAGAAGGGTAGTGCCTTGAGGGGAAAGACTGCCTCCACTGCTACTTGCAGAAGACGGTTCAGCACAGAGGCGGCTCCAGGGAAAACCTCTCCACATTAAAGGATCTATGAGAGGTCATAGGAAGTACAGTAAGATTACTGAACTGTACAGTACCTTTCAGAAGAGGTCAAAGCTGATAGCTGTATAATATGACGTTCATGTGTGGAAAACCAAAAGGGGAGGAGACCGTAGATGCCCCCTTACGCAATCCAGTCGTCGCGAGTGTTGTAAATAAGCATTAAGATGCGTTGGTTTAGTCAGAAGTCTTTGTTCAACTTCTCCACTGCTCCACATAATTCCAGCAGCTTGTCTCAGCTGCGCCTTGTCAACATTCTAAGGCAAGCTCACAGGCAAGTGCCAGAATGTTCCAAGATTCTAAGGGGATGGGGGGAAGAGGGGCATACTATATTATACAATTGTCATACAATAGAGATTTTGGGAATCCCTGGCAAAACCTTTTCGTTACCCTCTGAAAACATGCTGCTGCAGACTCCAAACCAAATGGCATGCTAAGAAACCTATATGCTCCCAATGGAGTAACAATTGATGTTAAATGCCTTGAATCAACATGGAAGGAAATTTACATCTGAAAGAGACTATTAGTTATGGATTCCTTACCTTAGAATTGCCCCCAGGCGTCAGACTGGATCTGGAGAATTTTTCTTCAGCAGTACCCCTGCGCGCCAGTAGGTGGCGTCGGTCGATTACGCGTTCGTCGTTGACGTCGTGATCGCCGGAATGACGTCGCGGTATCTACTTAGACGCTGCCCCTGAGCGCTGACGCCAGTTCTTTCTTTTTCCGCGACAGCCAGCGCAGATCCGGAGAGAGTGGTACACTAGTCACTTTTTGACTAACTGTTTTTTCCGACGTTTTGTCTACTTCTTTTTGAGTCGTTTGACTCCTGGTGGATAGGAATGTCACATCGGCGGACCGGCTTCAAGCCTTGCGGCTCCTGCACAAGCTGATGTCGGTGATGGACCCACATCTTGTGTGCCTCTGGTGTCTGGAGCGCGACCACGACCCGAAGTCGTGATCCGATTGCCGGGCCATGGCCCGAAGTCTTTGCGGGAGCGGACCCGAAAGCTTCTGGAGGCCCGGCAGTCGGCTCCGCGTCGCCCGAGGTCCCGGTCCAGAGCGAGGTCGCAGGACCGGTCGCGGAGCCACCACCATCACTCCTCATAAAAAGTCTTCGTCTTTGGGTAAGTCGAAGCACAATAAGAAGGCGAAGAAGCACAGTTGCTCTTCGCCTTCTCCCCGTTTGTCGGCCGACGCGACGAGGGATGCAGACGGTCGTCGTCCTTCGGCTCCGCCCGCGGTTCCTGCTTGGTCGGCTTCGAGTTTCCCCCCCTTTCCTGGAGCCGGAGCAACCCCTGCCCAACTTTGTACATTTTACGAAGCTCTACACTCCATCTTTGGACAGCCAGACTCCGTCGGCGCGCCTTCGGGCCCCGCGGACTCGGTTGGGGGTTCCAGGCCTTTGCCTCCGGCAGCTCCGGCCCCAGTGCCGCAGGGCCCCCAAGGATCCAGGCCTGGGTCCGGATCGGCGCCGGTCGACCTCACGACACCTCCGGCGTCGAATCCATTGACGACACCGCCGCCACCTCCGACGCTGGTTGGATTCCCCAGCGGCGTCGACCCCGGCCTCCGCGTCGACCTAGATACGGAGCCGGACCGGCGTCAACCGGCACTTTTGTGCCAATTTTCTATCCTGGTGTTTCCTATCGCCCTAAGTGGCAGCCAGGAGAGGATGAGCAGGTGCTACCGCAGTGCCCAGAGGAGGCCCGGGCCACCCTCACCCGTGCGGTTCCCAAGGGAAGGGATGCAGCAAAGTTTGCCATTCGCTGCGGACTGGACACCGCTGACTCGCTAGGCAGGACTATTTCAACGTCGGTAGCCCTGAGACGCTACGCCTGGCTGAGGTCCACTGGCTTCTCGGGTGATGTCCAATCTACACTTTTGGACATGCCCTTTGATGGCTGTCGCTTGTTTGGTGACAAGGCAGACCACGCGCTTGAGCGTTTCAAGGATTCTTGGTCTACGGCCAGGTCCTTGGGCCTCGCAACTACATCTCGCCCCATGCAGTCTGCCTTTCGCCCCTTTCGTAGCAACGGAAGGGGTGCCCCGCCACGTTCCTCCAAGAGCCACAGGCCGGCACAAGCTGCTCAGCCTCTGCGCGGCTGGGGACGTGGGACCCAGCGTCGTGGGTCTTGGGGCCAGTGGGTGGGCCAGTCCACCAGTGCCCCCTCTGCAGCAGCCTCCAAGCCCTCCTAGTCCGACCTTTCAGGGCCACCAGTTGCCAGTGGGCGGTAGGATCCGCCATCACCTCCCCCACTGGCAAACCATCACGTCGGACAGGTGAGTTTTGCAGTTAGTCCGAAGGGGCTACTCCCTCCCCTTCGAGACTACTCCTCCATCCATGCCACCGCAACTCCATCGCATGTCGGAGTATCACTTGGCCCTTCTCGGCCAGGAATTTACGGCTCTCTTGGCCAAGGGAGCTATCGAGCGAGTTCCTGCCCCAGAAGTAGGTCGTGGTTGTTATTCCCACTATTTTCTGGTGCCCAAGAAGGACAAAGGCCTGAGTCCTATCTTGGATCTCAGGAACGTCAACCGCTTCCTCTGGAAGGAGAAGTTCAAAATGTTCACATTGGCTCAGGTCCTGTCTGCCCTCGACCCTGGAGACTGGATGGTAGCGTTGGACTTGCAAGACGCCTATTTTCACATCCCCGTCCTGCCGGCAAACCGGCGTTACCTACGGTTCACGGTAGGCCACGAGCATTTTCAGTTCACCGTGCTCCCCTTTGGCCTTACCAGCGCCCCTCGGGTAATCACGAAAGTGATGGCGGTGGTCGCAGCTCATCTGCGCAGATCAGGGGTTCCAGTCTTCCCCTATCTCGACGACTGGCTGTTGAAGGCGAATTCGCCCAAGGATGTCGTCTCCCACTTCCAGACTACGGTGGACCTCCTGCATTCGCTGGGGTTCACTGTCAACGTGCTGAAGTCATACCTGATTCCTTCTCAGAAGCTTCTTTTCATCGGGCAGTTCTGGACACAGGGCAGTTTCGGGCCTATCCTCCCGAGAAGCGAGTCTGGGATATTCGGGCTAGGATTCCGATCTTTCAGCCTCTAACCCACGTTTCGGTCAGAATGACAATGAGGCTGCTGGGCCTCATGGCCTCCTGCATCCTGCTGGTGGATCATGCCAGGTGACACATGCGGGTTCTGCAGTGGGAGTTGAAGTTCCAGTGGGGACAGCATCAGGGGAATCTTTTCGATTGCGTCCAGATCTCGGAGGGCACTGCACACCAACTGCAGTGGTGACTGACGGACCAGGATTGGGTCAACAGCAGATCCCTCTCCCTTCCCCACCCAGAGTTCACAGTGGTGACAGATGCATCACTTCTGGTGTGGGGCGGCCACATGGGGGAGGCAGAGATCAGAGGCCTCTGGTCTCCGGCGGAGTCCAGGCTCCACATCAACCTTCTGGAGCTCCGGGCGATTCGTCTTGCGCTGAAGGCATTCCTTCCCTCTGTCAAAGGAAGAGAAGTGCAGGCGTTCACGGACAACACCACCGTCATGTGGTATTGCAACAAACAAGGTGGGGTGGGGTTGTGGACCCTCTGTTAGGAGGCCCTTCGTCTCTGGAAGTGGCTGGAACATCCGGGCATGTCCCTGGTGGTTCAACACCTGGAGTGTTCCCTGAAAGCCAGGGCGGACGAACTTAGCCACCGGTGCATAATGGATCACGAATGGCGTCTTCACTCCGAGGTGCTGCAAGGTCTCTTTCAGCAGTGGGGAGAGCCTTGGTTAGATCTATTTGCCACCGAAGAGAACGCGCAATGTCAGCAGTTCTGCGTGTTGGAATTTCCATGGAGGCACTCGCTCGGCGATGCTTTTCGTCGCGAGTAGAGTTGCGGTCTTCTATACGCCTTTTCGCCTATACCACTTCTGCAGAAGAAGATCAAGCGCGACCGGGCCGAATTCATTCTTGTGGCTCTGGACTGGGCACGAAGAGTCTGGTATCCTGAGCTCTTGAACATGGCCATCGATCCTCCGATCAGACTGCCCCTTCGGGAGGATCTTCTGTCGTTGCTAGAGGGGACAGTCCACCACTTGAACCTGTCCAGCCTCCACCTCCTTGAGTGGAGATTGAGCGGCGACAGTTGACAGCTTTCGACCTTCCTCCCGAAGTCTGTAATGTCATCTTGGCAGCCAGGCGTCCCTCCACTAAATCAGTATACGCCTGCAGATGGAACACATTTGTGGCATGGTGCACAGCAAAGGCTGTGGATCTCCTTTCTGCCCCTCTTTCGGAGGTTCTCCTCTTCCTTCTTTCTTTGGCGCAGCAGGGCTCTACTCTGGGCACCCTTAAAGACTATCTTTCGGCCGTTTCGGCCTTTCTTCGCCTTCCAGATCAGCCTTCACTTTTCAAGTCCCCTATTGTAAATAGGTTTCTAAAGGGCATTACTCATCTCTTTCCACCTACCCCTTTCGTAATGCCCCAGTGGGACTTGAATCTGGTTCTGACTTATCTGATGTGTGCTCCCTTCGAGCCGTTACATAATTGTCCTCTCAGACTTCTAACTCTGAAAACTGCCTTTCTGATTGCCATCACCTCTGCACGCAGGGTGAGTGAGCTTCAGTCTCTTTCTTCTAAGACTCTTTTCCTTGGTGTTCATCCGGACAAGGTTGTCCTTCGTACTTGACCTTCTTTTCTTTCCAAAGTGGTTCCCTCTTTCCACATAGGACAGACCATCACTTTGCCCACCCTCTTCCCGCCTCCGCATCCTTCTAAAGAGGAGGCGAGGCTCCACCGTCTGGATCCAAAATATGTGCTCTCATTTTATCTGGATCGCACAAGACAATTCCAGGTGGATGATCAGCTCTTTGTTGGATATGTGGGGACCAAGAAAGGTCTGGCTGTGCAAAAGCGAACCATCTCTTGATGGGTCGGTCTGTGCATTAAAATGTGTTATTCCTTGGCTAAAAAGGATCCTCCATTAGGGTTGCGCGCCCATTCCACCAGGGCAACGGCAGCCACTACTGCTTTGCGATGGGGAGTCCCCCATCATGACATCTGCCAGGCAGCCACGTGGGCTTCCTTGCACACGTTCACTAAACATTACTTCCTGGACAGCCAAGTCCTGAGAGATGGTTTATTTGGCCGTTCAGTTCTCCAGGACTTTCTGGTGTGAACTTAGTTCGCAGACCCACCTCCGGGGTTGGTATTGCTGTGGTATCTATTCTAGGGTAAGGAATCCATAACTAATAGTCTCTTTCAGATGAACAAGTTACTTACCTTCGGTAACGATATATCTGTAAGAGACATATATTAGTTATGGATTCCACCCATCCTCCCTGTTCTGCGAACTGATTTCTAGGGTAAGGATCTCCCTTTCAGGGCCCTAGTTTTATGCACCAGTGGTGAGTGTCTTGCATGGCTCTGCGCTTCTGGCGTGGAATGTTGTGTAAAGAACTGACGTCAGCGCGCAGCGTCTAAGTAGATACCGCGATGTCATTCCGGCGATCACGACGCCAACGACGAACGCGGAGTCGACCGACGCCACCAACCGACGCGCAGGGGTACTGCTGAAGAAAAATTCTCCGGAACCAGTCTGACGCCTGGGGGTAATTCTAAGGTAAGGAATCCATAACTAATATATGTCTCTTACAGATATATAGTTTGTTCGACAAGTCCATTACGCTAAAAATTTTAGCTTAACCTAAAGTTGCCAAGGACTCCGATATATTAGGTAATGGTTGTCTGTCAACCCAAATGTGCTTATTAAGATCTCGCAAATCCACACACACCCTGATTTTTTTACCTTCATCCTTGGCTGCTAAACCCACTGGGGCAAGCCACTCAGACAATTCAATCTCCTCAATTACCCCATCATCCAGTAGCTTCTGCAATTCGTCCTTGAATGGTTCTAACATCATATTCTGAACCTTTTTCACTTTGTGAAGAGAAGAAATGGCTTTTTTTAGCGTAATTTTGTGCTGGAAACCCTTCAAGGTATCTAAAGTGTCCATGAAAACATCTGGAAAATCAAGGAATATATCTGCATTATTTCCAGAATCAGTAAGCAACAATATCTTCTCGGCGGCATTAGGATTTAGTGTGATACCCATGTCTCCTTGGTGACTCCACCCTAGAAGACTCTACCTTTTTCAGTCACATACACCTTCCCTACTGTTTCGCTGTGCTGAATTTATATCCTCAAAGAACAATTGATGGACAGAATGCAGAACAATGTCATACATTCACTCCAGTACAGAGATCTGGGCCTAAATCCATCGTTTTTTTGCTCACCATGCCATTCCAGTTTGAACCCAGCCATATGCAAATCAGTCTTGACCCTGTGCCCAATGGGAACAGTCCAGCCCGAACTGCCAGGCTAGGTCCTCCCTGGACTGGAACCAAGCATCCTAGGACCGGTTTCGGGGTTTCAACCCTCATCAGCCAGGATAGCTTGACTCCAGTGACATGGAGAGCACGGAACCCACGTCTGGGCATATCCGTCCCACTCGGGGTGACAAATTCAAAAAGAACAATTAATGGACAGAATGCAGAACAATGTCATACATTCACCCCAGTACAGAGATCTGGGCCTAAATCCATCGTTTTTTGCTCACCTTGCCATTCCAGTTTGAACCCAGCCATATGCAAATCAGTCTTGACCTTATGCCCAATGGGAACAGTCCAGCCCGAACTGCCAGGCCAGGTCCTCCCTGGACTGGAACCAAGCATCCTAGGACCGGTTTTGGGGTTTCACCCCTCATCAGCCAGGATAGCTTGACTCCAGTGGCATGGAGAGCACGGGACCCTCGTCTGGGCATACCCGTCCCACTCGGGGTGACAAATGCAAAAAGAACAATTGATGGACAGAATGCACTGGATTCAAGCTAGCCTGGCTGATGAAGGGTGTTACCCAGAAACCGGTCCCAGGATGCTTGTTTCCTGTTCAGGGAAGACCTGGCTTGGCAGTTCGGGCTGGACTGTTCCCATGAGGCACAGGGTCAAGACTGATTTGCATATAGTTGGGTCTGAACTGAAGTGGCGAAGTGAGCTAAAGAATGATCATGGATTCAACCCAGATCTGTGACTGGGATGATTGTCTGAAAAGTTTCAGCGCTCCGTCCATCATCTCCTTGTGTTTGAATTTATATCCTCAGCACTGTGTATTCTATTGCATCAATCTTGATTCCAACATACCCCACTGGGTTTATATCAGATGGTAACAATTCAATGTTTTCTGAGCAAAATATATTCTGCCAATTTTTGTCACCAACCATTGTATAGGGTGAATAAGAATCAGCTAAAACACGATCTTACATTCCGGTATTATAATAGGGTCACTATCTACACTGCCATCGCTTTTGACACTCAGGGTTATTTACTTATCATTCTCAACCATTGCCACACCTTGACTTTTCGTGCTTCTGCAAACTCTGGCATACTGGCCTTTTTCCTACATTTCTTGCATGTGGCTAACCTGGCAAAACATCCAGGGATATTAGAAAGATGAGACTCACTGCCAGACCTAAAACATTTACCAAAAATTCCTTTGTACTCTTGCTTTTGATCTTACTGTCACCTGTCAAACATTGCACACTCTCATCCCCAACTTCACTGACTTTCTCTTCCATAATGGGACTATTCATCCCCTTATATCTTTCACTCCCCTTAGTGTTTCTTATCTCCTGTACCCTTGTGGTAGTATTCTCCATTCCCTCAATAATTGCAACTGCTTCTTTAACATCAGGATTCCTGGCCAGAAGTTTATTTTGTACTCTTTGAGAATTGGTACATCTTACAAGCTGATCTCTAATCAGGGAATCAGACAAAGCCTCAAACTCACATGTGCGTGCTAAGGTTTTCAAACTTGCTACATAGTTTCCAATCTTCTCAGTCTTCCCTTGTGCTCTCATGAAAATGTATGTCTTTCCAACATAATAATAATTTGGGAACCAAAATGGCATTCAAGCATTAACACAAAATCCTCCTGTTCTCTATCATCCCTGCCCACAAGTTTCTCATTCGGACTCTCATAAATATTCCCTCCTTCCACTGCCAAATTATGGACTAACACAGTTTGTTTCCTCACTGCAGAAAACTTTTCTCCTCCTATGGCAAGCAAATAGGAATCAAATAACTTTTCCCACTGTTTCCATGCTAATAAGGGTTCTCCCTTGCCTGAAAGAAATTGTGGAGGTTGTGACATATTGGCAGCTGCCATAACTGTTACTGGAAAAGGGCTCAAGAATTGTGAGAAAAGTTAAATCTGAAAGAGACACGTTAGTGACAGATTCCTTACCTTAGAATTTCCCCAGGCGTCAGGCTGGATCCGGAAAGTTTTTTGCGTAGCCGTACCCTTGCGCGTCGGTAGGCGGCGTCGTGCGGCTCTGCGTCCGTCGTCGGGATTGCCGGGATGACGTCGCGGGCAGTACTTAGACGCCGCCCCTGCGCGCTGACGTCAGTTCTTCTTTTTCCGCGCCAGTAAGCGCAGATCCGGGAAGAGCAGTGCCCTAGTCATTTTTTTACTAAATTTTGGGTGATTTTTTCACTGTTTTTCTAAACGAGTCTCTCGACTCCGAAGGTGTCGGTAGGGATGCCCGGCTTCAAGCCCTGCGACGCCTGTGGTCGCATGATGTCGATCACAGACCCGCACTTAGAGTGTCTCTACTGCCTCGGCCGCGACCACGACACGAAGTCGTGCCCCGACTGCCGGGCCTTGCACCCAAAGGCTTTGCGAGAGCGGTCTCGAAAGCTCCTCGAGGTCCGGCAGTCGGCTCCGCGCCACACCAAGCCCCGGTCACGTGAGAGGTCGAGGGGCCGGTCGCGGAGTCGTCATCGGTCGTCGGGGTCCAAGTCTTCGCACTCCTCCGGTAAGTCAAAGCATAAAAAGTCTAAGAAGCGTCATCGCTCAACGGCTTCGCCTCGCCGGTCTCGCGACTCGGCTGAGGCTCCTGTCGGCACCGTCCCCGCGGCTCCGGGAGTGCCTGTGGAGCCGCCCCCGCATTACCCGTCCTTCCCAGGTTCGGGGGCGACTCCGGCCGAGATACAGGAATTCCTGTCGGCCATGGCCCGCCTCTTCGGGCCTCAAGGTCCCCCCAATGCGCCTTCGGGCCCCGCGGGCCCTGATGGGGTTTCCCCGGCGCAGCCGGCGACTCCGGTCCCGGCGCCGCCTGTCACACCAGCCTCGGCCCCGGCTTCGGCCCCGGCCTCGATCCCGGCTCCGGTGCTGCCGCAACCCCCAAGTGCCGTTCCCGACGCCGCCCGGGGCTCCGGGTGGCGTCGTTCCCCGGTTCTCTCCGGATCCGGACACGGCGCCGGACCGACGTCGCTCGACGCCGGCTCCGACGCCGATGAGACCTTGGGTCCCGCGTGTCCCTCGTTCTCCTTATTTTGAACCTGAGGAGGACGAAGAGAACTGGGAGGTTCGGATGACCCTCTCACACAGCAGTGTGAGTTCGAACAGGACTGGGCTGAGGAACTTGGGGATGCCAGTGGTCTGGACAACTCCCCTGACTCTGGCATGCTGTCTCCTCCTTCCGTGGCAACGGAGGAGGGAGCAAATTTTGCAACGGTGTTGCCTAGAGCAGCTGGGGCCTTACACCTCCAACTGTCTACGGTGGCTGTCAGGACTAACCTCCTGACGGAAGTGCTTCAGCCGGCGGCTACCTCCTCGGAGCCACTGCTGCCGTTTAATGACGTGCTTTCCGACGTTCTTTTGGGCACCTGGTCCAAGCCCGCCACAGGGGCTCCTGTGGATAGGAACGTGGCCCGACGCCATCGCCCCGCTCCGGGCGACCCCTGTTCCTCTCCCAACACCCCTCTCCTGAGAGCTTGGTTGTCCAGGCCTCTGCTTCCCAAACCGCCTTCCCTACCGCTCCTCCGGATAGGGAATCCAAACGCCTGGATCAATTTGGGAAGAAGGTCTTTTCTTCCTCCAGTGCTGGCTTGCGGTCTGTCAACACCGCTTGCCTTTTGGGCCGATATTCCCACTCTCTGTGGGACTCGGTGGCGCAAGCTTTGCCCCAGTGTTCTGAGGAGGTCCAGATACTGCTTTCCCGCGCCATTGCGGAAGGAAGAGATGCGGCTAAATACACCATCAGATGTGGCCTTGATACCGCCGACTCGCTGGGCAGATCGATTGCGACGACAGTGGCGCTGCGCCGTCACGCCTGGATGAGAACCACTGGTTTCTCGGGTGATGTCCAAAACACTCTTATGGACATGCCCTTTGATGGGGTCGGTCTTTTTGGGAACAAGGCAGACCATGCGCTGGAGCGTTTTAAGGACTCACGGGCTACGGCCAAGTCCCTGGGCCTTTCTGCTGTACGCCCTCCGCAGCCATCTGCTTTTCGCCCCTTTCGTGGCCACGGAAGGGGCGCCCAGTCACGTCCGCTGCCCAGCCACCGGCCCGCGCAGCAAGCGTCTTCGCGTGGCCGAGGACGTGGCTCCCGCCGTGGCGGGTCAGGCAAGCAGCGTGTGGGTCAGGCCACCAACCCCGCCCAGTCCGCGGCCTCCAAGCCCTCCTAGTCCTTCCTTTCAGGTGCACAGCACGCCAGTAGGGGGCAGGGTCCGCCATCACCTTCACCACTGGCGTGCCATCACCTCGGACAGGTGGGTCTTGGACATTGTCCGAAGGGGCTACTCCCTCCCCTTCAAGACCACCCCCCCAGCCATGCCATCTCAATTCCACCGCATGTCAGGGGATCACTTGGTGCTTCTTCAGAAGGAAGTTTCGGCCCTCTTGGCCAAGAGGGCCATCGAGCGCGTTCCGACCCCAGAAGTAGGTCGTGGTTGCTACTCCCACTACTTTCTGGTGCCCAAAAAGGACAAGGAGGACATGCGTCCTATCTTGGACCTCCGGAACGTAAATCGCTTCCTCCGGAAGGAGAAGTTCAAGATGCTCACCCTAGCTCAGGTCTTGACTGCCCTCGACCCTGGAGATTGGTTGGTAGCGTCGGACTTGCAGGACGCATATTTTCATATCCCCGTCCTGCCGGCCCACCGGCGTTACCTGCGGTTCACGGTGGGCCTCGAGCATTTTCAGTTCACCGTGCTCCCTTTTGGCCTTACCAGCGCCCCTTGGGTGTTCACGAAAGTCATGGCGGTGGTCGCAGCTCATCTGCGCCGGGCAGGGGTTCCAGGCTTCCCCTACCTCGACGACTGGCTGCTGAAGGCGGGCTCGTCCCAGGCAGTCGTCTCCCACCTCCAGACTACGGCCGAACTCCTGCACTCGCTGGGGTTCTCCATCAACGTGCCAAAGTCGCATCTGATTCCTTCTCCACAGCTCCTTTTCATCGGAGCAGTTCTGGACACGACGCAGTTTCGGGCCTATCCTCCCGAACGGCGAGTCCGGGATATTCAGGCTATGATTCCGATCTTTCAGCCTCTATCCTGGGTTTCGGTACGGATGACCCTGAGGCTGCTGGGCCTCATGGCCTCCTGCATCCTGCTTGTCGATCATGCCAGATGGCATATGCGGGCTCTGCCGTGGGACCTGAAGTTCCAGTGGGCGCAGCACCAGGGCAACCTGTCCGATCACGTCCAGATCTGGAGGGGACTGCAAGACAGTTGCAGTGGTGGCTCTCGAACCGGCAATGGGTCAGGGGCAGATCCCTCTCCCTTCCCCAGCCAGAGCACACAGTTGTGACGGACGCGTCCCTGCTGGGATGGGGCGGTTACATGGGAGAGGCGGAGATCAGAGGCCTCTGGTCTCCGGCGGAGTCCCGGCTCCATATCAACCTTCTGGAGCTCCGGGCGATCCGACTTGCACTCAAGGCATTCCTTCCCTCTGTCAAAGGGACGGTAGTGCAGGTGTTCACAGACAACACCACGTGGTACTGCAACAAACAAGGCGGGGTGGGGTCGTGGACCCTATGTCAGGAGGCTCTGCGCCTCTGGACATGGCTGGAACATCAGGGCATATCCCTGATGGTTCAACACCTGGCAGGTTCCCTGAACGCCAGGGCGGACGAACTCAGCCGCAGGTGCATGATGGATCACGAATGGCGTCTTCACTTGGAAGTGGCACAAGGACTCTTTCTACAGTGGGGAGAGCCTTGGTTAGATCTATTCGCCACCGAAGAGAACGCGCAATGTCATCAGTACTGCGCGTTGGAATTTCCAAGGCGGCACTCGCTCGGCGACGCTTTTCGTTGCGAGTGGAGTTGCGGTCTGTTGTACGCCTTTCCGCCTATTCCACTTCTACCCAGAGTGTTGAAGAAGATTCGGCGCGACCGGGCCCAAGTCATCCTTGTGGCTCCGGACTGGGCTCGAAGAGTTTTGTATCCCGAGCTACTCAGTATGAGCGTCGATCCCCCGATCCGTCTGCCTCTTCGGGAGGATCTTCTGTCGCAGCAGCAGGGGACGGTCCTCCACCCGAACCTGTCCAGTCTACACCTGCTTGCGTGGAGATTGAGCGGCGGCAGTTGATTCCTTTCGACTTGCCTCCCGAAGTTTGTGATGTGATTCTGGCAGCCAGGCGTCCCTCCACTAAGGTGGTATACGCCTGCAGGTGGAACTAAGTTTGTGGCATGGTGCACAGCAAAGGCTGTGAATCCCCTTTCTGCCCCTCTTTCTGAGGTTCTTCTGTTCCTTCTTTCTCTGGCCCAACAGGGTTCTGCCCTGGGTACCATCCAGGGCTATCTTTGTGCAATCTCGGCCTTCCTCAGGCTTCCTGATCAGCCCTCTCTTTTTAAGTCCCCTGTTGTTAACCGGTTTCTTAAAGGCATTACTCACCTCTTTCCTCCTGTTCCGTTTATAATGCCTCAGTGGGACTTGAATTTGGTTCTTACCTTCTTAATGTGCGCTCCCTTTGAGCCTCTACATAACTGTCCTCTTCGTCTTCTGACTCTGAAGACAGCCTTTCTGGTGGCCATCACCTCCGCTCGGCGGGTGAGTGAGCTCCAGGCTCATTCTTGCAAGCCTCCCTTTCTGTCTGTACATCCAGACAAGGTTGTTCTCAGGACGCGTCCGTCCTTCTTGCCAAAGGTGGTTACTGCTTTCCACATTGGGCAGACCATCACTTTGCCCACCTTCTTTCCGCCTCCGCATCCTTCTAGAGAAGAAGAGAGGCTCCACCGTCTGGACCCAAAACGTGCGATTTCTTTTTATCTAAATCGCACACAACAGTTCCGGGTGGACAACCAGCTCTTTGTTGGCTACGTGGGCGCCAAAAAAGGTCGGGCGGTACACAAGCGGACCATCTCCCGCTGGGTCGTCTTTAACCCTGGGCAAAGCACTACGCTACGCTCGCGTAGTTTGCGAAGTTTGCGCTACTTCGCACAACGCGAATTGCACGTAGCACAGTGCAAACACGCGTAGCGTAGTGCAGCGGTCATTTTTTGCTTGCTCGCGGTCCTCAACGTCAAGTTGGCGACCGCGAGCAAGCAAAATGACATCCCGGCGAGATTCTCAACGCAGGGAGGTCAGGTTTCTCATTGCGAGTGGTCGCGTATGCTCGCGACCGCTCGCGATGAGAAACTACCAGTTCGCGTTGAGAAAGCTGCCGCTCGAGTAAAAATCTACTCGAGCGGCAGTAAAAGACAGCTCGCACTGTGCAAGATGTCGTTTTCAATGATTGCACAGTGCGGACAAGCATCCGGCACTGTGCAATCATTGCGAACAGTGCACTACGCAGTTCGCGTAGTGCTACGCGTAGTTCGCGTAGTGCGAACTGCACTTTACGTAGCTTCGCGTAGCGCTACTTCGCGAACTACGCCCAGGCTTAGTCGTCTTGTGTATCAAGGCCTGTTATTCTTTGGCTAAAAAGGAGCCCCCTGTTGGGTTGCGTGCCCATTCCACCAGGGCGACAGCCGCCACCACGGCTTTAGGACGTGGTGTCCCTTTACAGGACATTTGTCAGGCAGCTACGTGGGCCTCGTTGCACACGTTTACCAAGCATTACTGCCTTGACAGCCAAGTCCGGAGAGACGGCTTCTTTGGCCGTTCTGTTCTCCGAGACTTCCTTGTCTGATCTTTGTTCGCAGACCCACCACCGGGGTTGGTATTGCTGGGGTATCTGTTCTAAGGTAAGGAATCTGTCACTAACGTGTCTCTTTCAGATGCACAAGTTACTAACTTGTGTAACAATATATCTGTAAGAGACAGTAGTTAGTGACAGGTTCCTTACCGCCCCACCCATCCTCCCCGTTCTGCAAACTGATTTCTAGAATTAAGGACATCCCTTTCAGGGCCCTAGTATTTTTCAGACACCAATGTCAGCTTCTTGCATGGCTCTGCGTTCCTGGCGCGGAAAGTCGTGTACAGAACTGACGTCAGCGCGCAGGGGCGGCGTCTAAGTACTGCCTGCGACGTCATCCCGGCGGTCCCGACGCCAACGACGGACGCGGAGCCGCACGACGCCGCATACCGACGCGCAAGGGTACTGCTATGCAAAAAACTTTCCTGATCCAGCCTGACGCCTGGGGATATTCTAAGGTAAGGAATCTGTCACTAACTACTGTCTCTTACAGATATATCGTTACACAAGTTAGTAACTTGTGCATTAAAACGAATGAATGAGGAACAGTTGACACCATGGCCTTTATATAGACATACAATAATGCGTGGATCACTGAGTCATGTGCATGCAGATACCACCACAACACCAATCCAATGTAGAGAATAATGGTTGTATGAAGTGAGTTTAAACACATCAAGTAATCCAAAATGGTGTGCCTATCACCGTTGATAAGCTAAAAGCGAAGTATGTAGAACCTCCCCTAAGTACTTCAAACAAATGGAATTTGGTGAGACTTCCACTGATTCCTGGGGCAGGGTTGTAATACTAGCTCCAACATAGTGCGTCTGTCACCACTTACTGGCACATGGTATAGCGCAGTTTCAACATTCTCACATCAGTCACCATTGGTGTGCCCATCACTGTTGCAGGCACTGAATATCGCTGTGTTGGAGATTATGATGAAGTTTTCTTCAAAATGACTACACTGTTAGATAAACCAACTACATGGTGTTTTACAGCCGGTGGAACTTAAACCAAACAAAACCAAGGTTTCAAGATGGCTGCCACGGTTGAAAGCAGGTTTTTACAGTCCGTTGGGCTTGTATGTGATCCTTCCCAATGCTTCAAAATGGCTGTCGCCAAATGCTCCTTACTTGTTTTCACAATGAGTTGGACTTGTATACAATCCTTCCTAATACTTCAGGATTGCCACCAAATGCTCCGTACTTGTTTTTACAGTCCATTGTGCTTGTATTCGATGCTTGCCAACCCTTCATGATGGCCACCAAATGCTCCTCACTTATTTCTAGCGGCGTTTCAGCTCGTGGCTGCTAACTGTCAGGAGAAAACTCAGACACAATGCTCGTATCTGTGGTCAAAGTGCAAGCGCCACAGTATCTTGCTCTGCAGCCCACAGATTCATCCAAATTTTGATGAGGGAAGTGAAAAAAAAAGAGCTGATACTGTGATCGTCGTTGGGTGGGCCAAAATCGTTGTTGGTTCTATGAAACTGTTGGTTTCCAAGCCTATCAGTTTTCCCCTCCTCAACGACTGACTGTTGAAGCGAGGCTCCCTACAGTCAGTTGTAAACCGCCTCTGGACTATGGCGAACCTCCTGACATTGTGTGGGTTCTTCATCAATGAGCCAATGTCACACCTGACTCCTTCATAGGCTTCCTTTTATAGGAGCTGTCTTGGACACGGTGCAGTTCAGGGCCTTTCTTTCGTTGCAATGAGTCCAGCACATTCTGATTATGATCTTGATGTTTCAACCTCGGTCCTGGACCTCTATGAAAGCAGCTCTGAGGCTTCTAGACCCGTTAGCCTTATGCATCCTGCTTTTTCACTTCGCCAGGTGGAATATGCAGGTTTTAAAGTGGGCTGTCGGATATCATCCTGGTTTCGGAAGAGACTGCACAAGTTCTGCCGTGGTGGCTTCTTAACTACACCTTGAGCAGAGGCAGACCCTTTTCCCTTCCCCACTCTGAGCTGACAGTGGTGATGGAAGCATCCTTGATGGGTTGGGGAGGTCATCTGGGAGAGATGGAGATCAGAGGACTTTGGTCTCAGGTGGAAAAGCGACTACATATCAATCTATTGCACTTCGCCTGGTGTTGAAGGCCTTCCTACCATTCATCAAGGGAAGGCTGATACGTTTTCTCATGGAGAACACCACTGTCATGTGGTACTGCAGCAGAGTGGAGTCCTGGGTCCTGTCCTAATGAGGCTTGCATCTTGGGAGGTGGATCTCCCTGATAGTGAACCACCTAGCAGGATCATTGAATGCCAGGGCGGACCAGCTCAGCCGGCGGTACCTAGTGGAACACAAATTACAGCAATGAGGAGAATCCAGGCTAGATTTTTTTGCCACCATCTAAAATGTGCAGTGTCCAAAGTTTTGTGCGTTGGAGTTACTGCGAAGGTTGTCCCTAGAAGAATAATTCTGACTGGTGTGGAACACGGGACTCCTGCGTACCCTCCTATCTTTGCTTCTCTTGCCCAGAGTTCTCATGAAAATCAGGGAAAACTAGGCCCAAGTCATTCTAATGCCCCCTGCTTAGGCCAGGAGAGTGTGGTCCCCTGAATATCTGAACATGTGCATCTGCCCATCGATGAGGCTACCACTTTGGGAGGATAGTCTGTTGCAGCAGCAGGGCAAGGTTCTCCCCCCTTAACTGTGCATTCTACATCTCCGTGCCTGGAGAGTGAATGGCAGCAGTTGATGCCGTTTGATTTGCCAACCAAAGTTGTTGATTTCATCCTGGCTGCCAGGTGCCCTTCCACAAAGTCTACTTACACCTGGGACAAATTTGTGACCTGGTGTGGAGTCCGCAGGACAGACCCTTTGTAAGCCAAGCTTTTGGATATTTTGTTTGTTTTGTCTTTAACCAAGCAAGCAATCAACATTTTGTGGGAGTCTCTGGGACAAAGAAAGGCAAGGTGGTGCAACAAAGGACTTTGTCAAGGTAGATAGTCCTTTGCATTAAAATCTGCTACTCATTGGCCAAAAAGCATCCTCCGAAAGGACTAAGGGGCATTCCACCAGAGCCACAGCTGTCACCACTGCATTAGCACTCAGAGTGCCTGTTCTTAACATCGCTCAGGTCACAATGTGGGCATTAGTGTACACATTTACAAAGCACTACTGCGTTGACTTCCAGGTCCGGCGGGAAGGACATTTCACCCGTTTGCTCCTTCAGGACTGTTTGGTCTGAGCCCAGTCCACAGACCCTCCACCTTGGGAAGTACAGCTTTGTTATCTATTCTAAAGTTGAGGAGTCTGAAGTTAGAAGTATCTATCAGAAGAACCAGTTACTTACCCTGGGTTACCCCCATTCTGGTAGATAGATCTAACTGCAGACTCCTCACTGCTTTCTCACCTCCTTTCTAATCTAAAAAGGTCCCAAATTAGAGATGTGTACACAGGTAACTTCAATTGTTTTCTGCTCCACGTCAGAGGGTGTGTAAAGAGTCAATCATGAAACCGGTGACAGTGCACAAGGGTCGGGCTTTTATGTGGCTCTTCTCCATCACTTCCAGAGTGGAACAAAGCCAACCCAGAGTCACACAGTGTCGCCTAGCAGCACGCAGGAGCACTGCTATAGAAATCGTCCTGATCCAGACTAGCTCCTGGAGAAGCATTGCAGAGGTGAGCAATCTGCAGTTCGAAGGAGAACCCACCAAAAAAAGTGTTACCAAAAGTAACTTGTTGGTTTACTCTATCTTCCATGTTTGTTCATCTTTGTTAGAGTCATGGAAAGCTAGGACAGAACTAACATCACCAGCATCCATTTGCCATATATTCTGCATGCACCCTTCTTCCTTTGGAGTGTCAGATGCCAGGCGTAACAGCAGAAGCTACCAAGTGACAGTGCCTGAACATGGGTTCATAGTTTTCTGGGTCTACTGTGATGTCTGGGGAAAGAGGTTCAATTACTGAATCAGTAGGAGCTACCGTACCCAACAGAAAGTATGTTGGCGATGGTAGGTAATATATTCCTCTGGATGGTTATCAGACCAAACATCATTGCAAACCTCCAAAATGGAGAATTCACATGCGTACTGAATTTCAAGGGTACAGATAACCATTTTAATACCCAAAATATAGCTTATGTTTCCAAGATTTTCTGTGAAGGAGAGTAACGGTGGATCTCCGCCTTGAGTTTTGGCCACAAATCGGCTCCACAGGAATTTTAGTGTCTCCTCCTGCTCCCTACCCATGTGTGCATACAGAGAATACATGCTTACTAGGACAAATGGCACAATTGTCTGCAGAACATCTGTAACTCATGATGATCCACACCTTCATCCAACTGTCTAAGGACCTAACCCCATCCGTGAACTTCCAGAAGTGCAGTCTACCTCCATAACAGTATAACATTTTTGAAGACCAAATAGATACACCACAAAGCAGCATGAGTCCATAAAGTAACAGAATAAAGGCCCTTTTATAAATGGTAATGAAAATGAAGAAAAGTGGGTTTGTAACACTCTGGTATTAACTTCTCTCTTAAGCCTTATTCCTTCCTATTGTGTCATGATTCCATTGTCCGGACTCAACATGAGTGCCCATGTGGAATTTAAGCTCCAATATGGACTCATGTCACAGGAGACAGAGTGGCCTATAAACACTGGCAACCATATATTGTGATCCTCTTTATTGTAAACAAAACAAGGTAACCCTTCCAAAAGCAAGTTCGTTCAGTCTTGTTAAGCTGATGGCGCGATGGTCTCCGAAGCATCTGTTAGGGATTGGCAGTTCATATGGGTCTGTTTTACACATCAGCATTCTGAATGAAATTGTACGTTGTAAGGTTTGCTCTTAAACCTTTCCTTTCTCAGGTGAATAGCAGACTGTTCCAAATGTAGATCGACCGTAAGTACACCCATGTACCTCCCACCATTTATGTCTAATATCATCAACTGGCCATCTCCCACCTTTCATATCCAATAGCGATAATAACATTGCATAGTTCTACAGGCTCTTCCCTAAGACCCACTCTTTTTAATATGTATGTGGTACATCTTGCTACATTGTAAAGGCTCACAAATTTGAGAGTTTGTCAGATGTGCATGATACTTAACTAGTTGTAGCAATAGCTGAGATTGCGGAGTATTGCAACTACACTTTTGTGAGTGCATGCGTGATATAGCCAGTTGGATGCAAAGAATCTGTCTCCAACTGGACGGTAGAAAAATTTAGATAATTTTCTGTGGCAGGGTAAATGACATCTGGACTGCTGATAGGGGGCCATAGGAACTGGGCCTCCCTCTTCCTAAAAAGGTGGCCAAGAACCTTGGTTTTCTGATCGACGACAAGTTGTATATGAAAAATCAAGTGGGTTCAATTTGCGGTTCGTGTTTTGAAATTTTGCACATGTTGCACAAAATTGGCAGAGGGTCCCACTGAACTGTTACACAAGCTCTGATCACTGGTTGATTGGATTATGGTAATACTTTGTTTGTAGACCTTGCTGCTGTGTTTGAAAATTGTACAAAATATAGCTGCCAGGCTAGTTTGCCATATGCCTTCAAGGACTTCGTTCGGACTATTACTAAAAACTCTTCACTGGTTGTCAGCCGAGAGATTTTTTTAAAAACCTTTTTATTTGATTTTAAGCATTTTTAAGGGATAACAATACATCATTGCCGTTTGAAATGATTACATATACATGCTGTTAGATTCACATTTGCAGCATTATTGGTGCGAGGAGAGTCTTATTACACTCACAAATCGTATCGATACTGGGTTATATTATATACAGGATGTTATACTTTGTGTGTGAATCTAACTCCACGTTGTAGCATTGCCTATTGATGTATATATTGGTAGTGAATTTTGAGGAGGGAGTAACTCCTATTGGGAAAGAAAAAACAATCGGTTGTGAACTGGGGATACACTGAGGGGTCATGGAGCAGGGGTGGTGTAGGTAGGTGGGCGGGTGCGTTTGTTACGTGTACGTGGGTATGCAAGTATAGATGAGGCTTGCCATGAATGGGTCTCAAAGTAGGCTGTCTGCGGTGACCTCTCAGTTCAACTCCGTGGAGTGCTCTGGTGAGGGGAGGTTCTGTGCGTATCTGTGGGAGTGGGTGTGTCAATCGGTACCTCAGATGCTCGCAGCGATAGTGAGGGGGATGTGGTGTTTTTGGTGCTCTGTTTAAAGCCCTGGAGAATCACTGCCCACTCTCTGGAGATGCATTGCTTGTGCATTTCTCTGACCTCTTCGTGTCGGAGCGCATCTTCTTCAAACGCTCTCCATTTGTTGACCCCTCCTGTCCAGGCCGCCAGTGGAGGCCCTGTTGGCAATCGCCAGTGCATGGCGATTCCACGTTTTGCTAACAGGAACGTCAGAGATGCAAATCGTGCCTGGACGTGTTTGCGGCCTCGGAATATACCAAGCGCGCAGGCTTCTCATGTAGTTATGTCGGTGAGCCCCGTTACCTCTTGCACTGTGTTATGGATTGTGTCCCAGTAGGGTTGCAGAACCGGGCAGCTCCAGAACATGTGGAGGAATGTTGCACTAGGGGCTTGGAATGGGGGCAAGAGAACTGTGAGTTTGGATAATAGTGTTGGAGACACTCCATCATTAAATTTGCGTGGTGTAGGAAGAAGAATTTTATGTTTTTAAACCGAGAATGGTGGGACACCCTCATCGCGGACTCCAGGGCCTGCTCCCACTCCCTGTCGTGTAGTGGTCTCTGGAATTCCTCTTCCCACGTGTGGCGTAGTGGGGTAAGTGATATGGCCTTGAGTTCACGTATGGCTTTGTATATCCATGTAATTATGTGTCGCCCGGGGCCCATTTGTAGTATAGCGTGGAGGACTGGGTGTGTCTTTGGTTCGCTTTCAGTCATGTGCCATGTTTGGGGGCAATCCAACACTAGCTGATGGTGGAGAAGGAATTGACCCTGGGGGAGTCCAGTCTCCTCTTCTAGATTATCAAATGTAAGGAACTTACTGTCTGCAAGGAGGGATCTCACTTCAAGGATCAAGTTGTCTGTCCTTATCTGGAGGGTTCGCGCTGTTTACTGTTTGCTATCCCGGGGTAGGCCCGCAAGGGGCAGCAAGGGGGTATATAGCGGGGTCTCTCTTGTCAACCGGTGGATACGCAACATACAGGACCGTGCCAACGTCACTTGTATTGGATAGGTCGTGTTGGGCGGGAGCCTGGTAAGAGCAGAGGTCGGATCATTGATAGTGGCAAGGGTTCTGCATCTGTACTGGCCTCCACCAGACAACGCCACAGGTTGTCAGTCGAGAGATACCGCATTTTTAAACTGCTCTGCCATACTCATTGAGCACTTCATAGATGTGGTCTGGACTATTTACGTGCGTTGGTTAGTTTCTGTCAACCAACAAGAAATCTCAGCTCTTCTGACGGGTTCCTGGCCACATGCTCTGAAAGATCAAAAAGGTCAGATTGGTGGGCATTCTTTTGGATACCTAGCCCCATATTATTGGAACAAGCTCCTTTTTCCCTTCGCTCTTGTGAAACCACACCAATTTACAAAGAAAATGCTCAAACCCTGGCTCTTCAATGCTACCCTAATCTAATCTGTTTATTCCTTATTCAACTCCATCATGTTGAGCGGTATGGTCTGTTTAGTGCTGGGATACCCCTCTGGGGTGATAGTTGCACTTTCGGCTAACATAACATAACCCATGATGCTTTGTACCCTGAAACAGGGCACCCGAAATCTCCAAACTTCTATTTATCAAGAGAAGCCCAAGAATTGTGACGGTCGGGTGCAGTCTTAAAATAACCTAGACAGAGTAGTACATATCAGTAATAAACAACAAAAAAGCAGACCATCCATGCAGATTAATAAACTACTGCGAGTGGGAGCTTCTTCAATACAAGGTTCTCTTTGCTCTCCAACTATGGGGCTTTCCCTCATATATCAATGTGTACAGTCAATCAATCAATCATGTCACTTATAAAGCGCACTACATACCCGCGAGGGTCTCAAGGCGCTGGGGGAAGAGGGGGGTGGTGCTGCTACTGATCGAAGAGCCAGGTCTTGAGGAGTCTTCTGAAGGCCAGTAGGTCTTGGGTCTGTCGGAGGTTGGTGGGGAGGGTGTTCCAGGTCTTGGCGGCGAGGTGGGAGAAGGATCTGCCGCCGGCTGTCGTTTTCCGGATGCGGGGGACTGTGGCGAGGGCGAGGCTGGTCGAGCGGAGCTGGCGGGTGGGGGTGTAGAAGCTGAGTCGTCTGTTGAGGTAGGCTGGTCCGGAGTTGTGGAGTGCTTTGTGTGCGTGGGTGAGGAGCTTGAAGGTTATCCTCTTGTTGACAGGGAGCCAGTGCAGGTCTCTCAGGTGGGGTGTGATGTGGCTGCGTCGGGGGATGTCGAGGATAAGACGTGCAGAGCGTTCTGGATGCGTTGCAGCCGTCTCAGGAGCTTAGCCGTCGTTCCTGCTTAGAGGGCGTTTCCGTAGTCCAGCCTGCTGGTGACGAGGGCCTGGGTGACTGTTTTTCTTGTTTCGGTGGGGATCCACTTGAAGATCCTGCGGAGCATTCGGAGGATGTTGAAGCAGCAGTATAATGTTTCCACAAACCAAATACACATAGAATGGCAATGCTTTACTTCCAGATAGTCACAGGAAGGATTAATTCGGAGGCATTTGCAATCAACTGGAAGAATATTTCTTTACATATTTCCACTTATACCTGTTTTACGTTGGCAGCATCCAAGTTGAAAACCTCCTGTCCGATGGTCCTCGTAATAGCTTACTTAAGCAAGGTAACTTGGTAACTGAATCTCCTTCATGTATCAATCCAGTATCATCCTCTTAAATCTCCAGTCTGATATTGATCACAGTTTGCTGAATGTGGCAGTGTGGTACTAGAAGTTCATATTTTGCAGAAAACCTTGCTACATCTTTCTACCCTACTCCACAGACCTCTAAGATCAAGGAACACTTTCATGCTCTGGCTCATTAGAAAGTTCTTAGCTTTTACATACAAAGATGCAGGGAACATCTTACCGATGATCAGTTATATTGAGTTTGCTTTGAACTAGCCAACAAAGATCCCAGAAGATATCGGGCTAATGCTACCTGAAAACTGCTGAAATATGCATTGTGCTTTAGACATAGCAACATCTGCACATATTCTAATAATATTAAATAGCCAACTGTTGAATAAAAAAAAAACCATTCAACTGTTGGCCTAACGGCTAGGGCGGTCGACCTCAAATCTGGGGAACTGGGTTCGAGTCTCGGCAATGACGCTGAACATCCTGTGATTCTGGGCAAATCACTTAATCTCCCCGTGCCTAACAAAAATGAATGTGTCCTCATGTAATGCAACTGGTGCTATGTAAAGCGCTCTGATACCCGATACATTCGGGTCAAGTTCGCGCTATATAAAACTCCGTTAAAAAAAATAATAATAATAATAATAAACAAAAACTGTAATAGAGAAGATATACAGCACTGACACCTGATTTGAAATGTACTTTCTGTAAACGAATGAAACTGCACACAATCAATATTTCTCTATGCCAAATGCATAATATTACAACACGTATGTAGCAGCCTTAAATACAAAGCTCTCACATCATTAACAAAACAGTTCCCAAATAAAAACATATATCAATTCACTGATAAACCTCAGCTTCATCAAAACAAAAGAATAGCTCAGAGACTGAGTATTACATTTCTGATAGAAACTTCCAACTGCAGATTCCTCACCTTTTGAATACTTCCGCAGGCGTCCGACTTGATCCGGAAATGTTTGAGCAGTACTTCTACATCCAGTCAGGTGTCACTATGTGGCTCAGCACTGGTGCTGTTCCGCTCTAGAAAATGACGTGCCAGGCCAATATAGACGCCACTCCCATGTCCTCTTGTCAGTTGCTTTCTTTCCGTGTTGTATACGTGGATCTGGAGCTACTTCTTTTTTGAGTCCTGTTTACCTCGAAATTATTGAGTGTGCAAGAAAACTGTCACCTCCCAAACCAATAGGTTTTAAACCTTGCAAGTTCTTTCACAAGCACCTGTGTGTAACAGATTCACATCAGGTTTGCCTGTGGTGTTTGGGGTTGAGTCACAACTCTAAGGCCGGCAGTGACTGTGTGGCGATGAATCCAAGGGCTATTCAGGACTGCTAGGCAAAGCTAAACGGCGTAAAGCATCGAATGGCCATGCACAGGGACCGGTCCGAATCCAAAGAAGTTGGTCTGGAGGTCGATCGTTATCCCACTAAGTTCACTAAAAAACATACAAATTCCAAGCAGGACGTGGCTCCTTCCAGCCACTCTTGCACTCCTGAGAAGGCGTGAGGGCGTCAGTATGCCTCTTGATCTTGCTCCTGAAGTCAGTCGACATCGGAACCAATACCGGAATTTGTCCTAGCCCAACCCGAGTTCCAGGGGCTCTCTGAGACTCTGAGGCAGATCCAAGACTTCTGGAAAGCCTTGTTCTGACTCTTCTGAACCCTTTTGACTCGTTCTGGCACTCCTGCGAGCCCCAGGGATCTGGCTTGCCACCACCGGTTTCACTTTCGGTGCCAGTTAGACTCTCTGTTATGGCTGCCGGAACTCTACCTGTTACTTTGTCGACTTCACCTCCAGCTCCACAGCCAATGCCAGTCCCTGGAACTTCAACACTGGTGTTGATTCCGGAGGATGTGGCACATCCCATTGTGTTCTCCGACTTCATGACGTCGTCTCCCGGAATTCGACCAAGGCCGTGCTCGGTGTCCCGGACTTACACATTACATTCCTTGTTTTAGATGGATTTCAACAATGAGTATGATGCGGGGCATGTTTTTGTGCAACTCTACCACAAAGAAAACCGTTATGAGGACCTCCAGGATGCCAGTGGCATTGACACTGCTTCTGACACTGACCTAGTCTCACCCCCAGGTCTTGCAACTTAGTAATGTGCCTTTGTGATGGTCACGTGAAGGGCGACCTAACTTCTCGACCTCCAGCTTCCTACCTTGGAAGTTAAAACCATTGTGCTTACCAAAGTCTTCCACCCAGGCAGACCAATACTGAGGCTCTGTTGCTTTCTAATGAGGCCAAACCCTACTTGGTGTATGGATTCTGTTTGGAACAGGACGTCGGTATGTAGGGACTAAGTCACTGTAATACATCAGTACCTATGGGCCCAAATCCTGAAAACCTGACTAGCTCATAGTGCCTTACCTGCCCTCCTAACCTTCCCAGAGTAACAGGTAAGTTGGCAACCCAGAACACAACACTCTAGTTCCCCAGGGGAACCGCTGTAACAGGTCATCACCTTTCATTCTCTCACTCATGTATGTCCATAATAAACAAAAGAAAGACACAAGGGAAGTTTACAATATTTATTGAAACTATCGTGTTCTATCATGAAGCAGCTGTGCTGCAATCTGAAATTATATGCAACTGAGAAGACTAATTAGCATTACTAATAAACTGTATGCAATGAAAAGCCCTATCATGGCGAATGATATCGTTGCCTATGCCTAACCTCACTACGTGAACACAGTGGTATATCCGAGGTCTCTGGGATTAGAACTGACCCCCATACCTAGCATTTACTGTTAGATGGTCTCCATTTCAGATTTTGCAGAGCTGGCGCGATCCTCCCGAGACCTTTCCTCTGCTAGAAATCCTCCTCTCAATTTTCAAAACGGCAAGTCTCTGCTTACATGATAAGAGTCGCCATGTTAAAATACAGGAACGAGGTCTTTGTTATGTCTAAATGTTAGAATGTGTTAGTGACTGACCACAGAGAAAAACAGGGAACACTATTGTTCGACCTTGTATGAAATGTCCAGACTGAGTCCCAGGAAGAAGTGCTGAATAACAAAAAACATGTGTCGCCTATTTCTAAAATAGTGTGGCACAAAAACAAACATGTTATTTCGTAACATGTGCAAAGCAAAGGCGGTCTGCAACCTACAGTTAGGCTAATATAAGAGGGAGAACCTCAGTGGGCCCCATAGGGGCGTACTCCCGCTCGCTGATGACTTAAAGTATAAGCTCGTGGCAACCTATCTTGGAGGTCTGCCACTTTAACCCAAAGCATTTTATGCTTGATGGTGTAGCCTTTAGAATCTTTGAATCCATTCTGACGCCAATATTGTAAATTATCATTAAAGGACTGTACACTGTAATACAAATCACACACAATAAGTGTGGGGAATTCAGAATCCATATGTCCGAGTGCAAGAATCAAAGTTTCAATTGAGCCAACTGCAAAGTGCAATTCCCTAAGGACTGGGTGCGAGTTTTTTGTGGTTGGAATTTCCAATCCAACCTTACACCAACAAAGGTAGCGCACGCCGCCGAATATTACTGTTCAGAACCTATATCGGGCTGGACTGAACCATCAGTGTAAACAATATATTTATACTATTCAAGAGGTAAGACAGAGGAGGGCATGGGATAAACATGCTTATACTGTAGACGTTCTTGTATCTGTAAAGACGGGTCAAAGACGAAGTCTACATCAACAGCTGTTAAGGATGTTACCCATTATATCAATCTAGAATGGAGGGCTTTAGTATTAGGAATACTAGCCTTTGTGATTGCCTATAAGGTGGGCACGGGAGTGACAACAATAATGCGTTTCCCTTGTGCAAGTGGCCGATCTCTATAAATTGCCATCTGCACCGCAGTCAGTATTGTTTCAGTGGAAGCAAAACGCACTTCCGCATTGGACTATAAATGCGATTTATATGCTATCAGCCCTGTATCACCTTCGTTAAAAGTGATATTGGTAAATCCAGTTGCATCAGGTCAGACCCGGATGACTAGGTTTGTAGTAGTTACACGTGTATGTAAGTGAAGTGTTGCAAGTAATTCAGATTGTAAAGATCCGAGTCTATCTGTGTGTTCTGATGTCCAGTGTGAACTGGAAGAAACAGGGTGTATGAATTCATAAAGTGGTTTAATGTGTTGTGCATAATCAGGAATGTATGTTCTGCCAAAATTAAGGAATCCTAATAAGGATTGTAGTTTCTGCAAAGTGTTCTGACATTGTAATTGTGCACACTTCTCCAAAAAGTGAGAGGCAAGACTCTTACCACCATGTGTAAGTTCAATCCTAAGAAAAGGACAGTTAGAAAGGCGATATGACATTTCTTAAAGTTGAACTCATAGCCACATGCAGTAAATCCCAAAATTATACGTTCCACTCTGGCCAAGTATGTCTTTAACTCCTCATCCATGAGGTAGATATCATCTACATAGGACAAAGTGTTTGGGTCAATATCATGTAAAATTGACCCTATGCGGGCAGCAAACAGTCCTGGTCTGTTCTTATATCCCATTGGTAGACTGGTAAAGCGACGCTGAAAGCCAAGGGCAGTGAAGGCTGTCCAATCTCTGCTTTCAGGCACTAGATTTTGGCTGAAAAAAATGGAAATATCCAAGGTTGTTTTGTATTTTCTTTACGGACTATATTATTAATCACTGTCATACTCTGTGTAGTTTGCATAGCAAAAGTTTATGTATGACTTTTTAAATGTCTGTAGTCTACGACTATCTGACATGAATGATCCGGTTTCAAAACAGGAAAAGGAGAATTATTCATCTGAGAGGTTCAATTACTCCCTAGAACTCCAATTGGGAAAATATTTCTCTAACAAGTGCCTTAGCATCTCGTTTAATAGGGTATTGTGGTTACACTTGCGCGCTGACCTGTATGGGTATAACATGATAAGGAGACTCCTTATCCCACCTGACATGATTGCGGTATAAAGCCTGGACTTGTGCAAGAGTCCATTTTACTGCATAAGCATGTTTGACTTTGGACAAAAAGTGGGGGCCAATCGACCTCCGCTAAAAGTATGTCATAAGACAGTTACATTGTCCCAGAATATTACTTTATTGGTACGCTGTATGTCACCCTCAATTTGTATATCTGAGTAAGATAACCTATCTGGATGGGCTATGCACCCAGCTGCAGCCAGTGCAGGTAAGAGCGGTGGGGCCGGGTGGGGATTTTGAGAGACGACCACAAGAGAAAATTAATTATTTATTTAATTTTCCCTCGTGGTCAATCAATATCCCTCCCCCCACCCCTCCCCTTCCCACTTTCCCGGTCCCTTACCTGCACGGGCCGCGGCTGTATGCACCTATCTGGGGTTTCAAACGTAACAAAGTTATCAGTTGTCCTCGCTGCCAGAAACTCCTGGAGATTCCGGCACACTATAGTGGAGAGTCACCGCCCAACTCCTATTCAGGAGGATGGCTCTCCGTGTCGGTGGCATATTTAGCAATTATAGCTGCAACTTTCCTTTTCGGTTTCACATACTCTTCTTGTCTGCGCTCAGATCTCCCTCCTCTCTGGTACTGCTTCTCAGATGAGTCCTGCAAGGAACGAGGAGAATGTTTATCAGAAATCTGATACCTGGGGGCGCTAGGTGGCGCACTAGCAGTATGGCCGCACTGTAGTGTAGCTCCTGCAGCCCGAAGCAAATATCCGTTCAAAATCCTGCCCAGACGATCCCCGAAGTGCGAGAATCAAGGCGGAGGGAAGATAAGGCATTAAGGTATGCCCTGCGCGAACTTGAGGCCGGAAGGACTCCCCTGAGTGCAGGAATCGCGGAGGCTAACTGGCGCCGCTACTGAGGTGAAGGCTCCTGGAGCGCCCTCTCGGCTGCATACGCTACGTGAGACCGGTGCGGACAGAGCCGATCGTGATTGCGATATAGGACGGAACGGCGAGAGCGATCCTAACACACTCACCCTCCCACACTGCACTGAGAACTACTGGAGGTGAGCAGCACTTGGCGAGGACCCGCCGGAGTGCGCTGGAACACCGGAGCTGACGCCGCCATATCAGGTACAGAGGGGGGCCGCGCAGACTCTGCCGCTACCGCTGGACTGAGGCTGCAAAGAGCGACGAGCAAGGAGGCACCTAGAAAGATCCCCGCGCCTGGCTGCGGTGTATGGGATTCCCCCTGACGGCTACCATTATTTACAGGGAGGAGCTGCTGGAAGGCGCGAAATACTAGGGACTCGAGTCAGAGTGACCACAACAGGCCCACAGATCACAGCGGGCTGGAAGGCCCCGACTCCCTCGGACGCACGGAGGGTAGATCCCGGCCCTGACTGCAACCACACTAAAGGGCCCCACCAAACACTGCCTGCAGGAGTGCTCCGATAGAGAGACGCTGCCACTGGTCCAGTTGACACATGAGACACTGCATTGCCATTGCTAGCAAGAGGGGAGAAGCCAACTGCGAGCTATACCACTACTCTCTGACCGCCCTGTAGAACCCACTAGGAGTAGTGGAAAGGGGAACAGATAAGACAGCGCAGTACACAGGAAACGAGTTCAAGAAGACCTGGCTGCTGCAAATTGCCCCAACCTCCCAAGCCTGCAACACCTACACATCGCTGGAGGGACCACTTCCCATACTTACTTGAGCTACAGGTGCCCAAACTACGCTGACAGCTAAGATACTAGCGGGACCGGAAGACAAAGGGAACATTCGGAAGAAAGATACACGAGGTGCCAGCCGCCCCAGCAGATTCCACTGATTTGATCCGGACTAAACCCTCAGGGAGCTATAGTCTAAGACCATGGGCAAGGTGGACCCAAAGCAACCAAAGATCGTGTTCGAGGCCAGAAAGGGAGGGCGCGTGCAGCAGGAAGAAACTGCAGCGGATGCTGAGGCCCCGGGATCGACTCCGGCGCCTGATGTGGACATGAAAGCACTAATGGTAGAGGTGCGACAAGGCCTAGCCGCCATTGCTGATAAAATGGACTCCATGTCCAACCGCATGGACGCTATAGTGCACAAACTGGACGGCCACGAAGACCGTATAAAAGAAACAGAACGTCGCATCTCAGAAAATGAAGACACGACATCCCACCTCCAGACCAAAATGACTGCCATGGACAAACTGCTGAAAGTTATCGCTGCTAAAAACGAGGATTTGAAGGCACGCAGTCGCAGAAACAACATACGCGTGATTGGGATACCGGAAAGCGCCAATACGGGGAAAATGGAGGAGTATGTTGAATGTCTGCTAAGAGACACGGTTGGATCTGAGTCCTTCTCGACACAATTTCTAGTCGAACGGGCACACCGGTCGCTGGGGCCCAGACCCCCCCCAGGTAGTGCGCCCTGTCCAATTATTGCCCGGATGTTAAATTATCGTGACCGGGACATCGCCCTCAAGACAGCCCGGGAAAAGCGGCAACTGAACTTTGAAGACAACCAATTTACCATATATCCGGACTTTACGGCAAATGTGCAAGAGGAACGACGTAAATTTGTACCAGTCAAAAAGAAACTGCGAGAAGCTCAAATAGACTACGCACTCCTCTATCCAGCGCGCCTGCGAGTTACACATCAAGGGAAACAATCATTTTTCATCAAACCACAGCAAGCAGAAGGCTTTTTACAACACCTCCGACGCCACAACAACACCACAGCTTTGCCTAATTCATCCACAGGAACCGACTCCCCAGAACTGGAGTAAGGGAACTTGCACTTAGATAGAATCGCCCCTGGGAGCGAAGAAGACCACGTTGACTGTGGAAGATCCTGTCATGACAGGAAAGGCGCACTAGGCAGTGCTACGGCCCCAAATGACTGAACACGCTTGCATGCCTGGAGGCCGCCACCAGATAAGTGACAATTGGGATCGTGGGACACAATTTACTCTGGGCACCCCTGCCCTCTCGGGGCTAGGCCACTCCAACGCTGATGCTCTCTGAGGGCGGGGAGAGTAAGTGCTATCCCCTGGGAGGTCCCCCCCGAGGGTGCTCCCCACATGTTTCATGCTGGAACCATGCCAGCAACAGTTTCGGGGCTAGTTGGGGGAAAAGGGAGGGGGGCGGGATATGTAACTCTGGCATGATTGGGATGCTTCAGTGGGAGGGGAGGGTATAAGGTTGTTCACTCAGTTTCACTGTAATTCGCTCGGCACATGCGATGTTCAAATGTACTGTTTTTGTCAGATTCCATCTCACATATGTAAGAGACCTGTCTTGAAACTCAATCTACCACGCCAGCCCCCATGACTAACTTAGCGGGAGCCTCAGCAGTGAGGACCCTTACCTGGAACGTTAGAGGTCTGGGAGACCCCAGAAAACGCCGCCAAGTACTGGCGTATTTAGACAGACACCAGACGCATATCGCTATGCTTCAGGAAACACACATTAATCCGAGACAACATAATTCCTTTGCCAGCAAATGGGCAGAACATAGAATTTTTTCCTCATACTCTTCCTACTCCAGGGGGACAGCTATAATTATTAAAAAGGGGTTTCCCTTTGTCCCAATAGGCTCGACACAAGATCAGCATGGTCGCTATTGTCTGGCCTGGGGTAGACTTGGCACGGACTCCATTACTCTGGCCTGCTGTTACGGCCCCAACGTAGACTCACCTGAATTTTTCTCAACACTGTGGGGGAAAATCTTAGAGATCGGCTCCACCCATCTTATTTGGGGGGGGGGACTTCAATGTCGCGCTCAACCCCACAGTGGACAGGTCTAACCCCGGCCCACACCACTTTAATGCCTCTTGCAAGGTGTTGCGTAACATAATGGGAGCTAGTGGAGTAATAGACGCTTGGTGGCACCTCAACCCACACACGGCTGAAGGCACACACCACGCAACTCAGCACACATCATGGGCCCGCTTGGACTACTTCCTTGTTACAAGAGGCCTATGTCCATTGATTGCCGAGACCAAACACTTGGCAGGAACTTATTCGGACCATGCACCAGTAAGCCTCTCATTCAACCCCCCGGGATATGACGCCCCACAAAGAATCTGGCGGCTCCAGCCACTAACACTGCTAGACCCGGTCTATCACGAAGAGTTGGGACAAGAAATACAGGATTTTTTACAGAGGAATAAGGGATCGGTGGACAGCGTAGAAACAGTATGGGAGGCCTTCAAGGTCACGATTAGGGGGTTCTGCACGTCCAAAAGTTCGGGCGTACTACGAGACATACAGAGATCCCTGAAAAAACTAGAAAGAGAGATCAAACAATTAGAAATGCGGCTCAGAACCAGCAGTGACAGACAAGTGCATCGAGAAATTAGAGACAAAATCACTGACTACACAGCCACCGCTGATAGAGAGGCAAAATACAGGGGTAAACACTGGGTTGCACGGAAATATGGTGAGGGAGAAGGTCCTGGGAAGATGTTAGCAGACACAATACGCAGGCCACGCTTCACCAACACAGTCTTGGAGATCACGGGTCCGGGGGAGGTCATATACAGGAATACTGAGGATATACTGCGCACCTTTACTGCACATTATGCAACATTATATACATCACAAAGATGCGACGAACTCTATCTCAATGCTTATTTAGAAGACGTAGCGTTGGGGTCGTTGGGCGACAATCAACGGGAGTTTCTCAGCTCCCCTTTTGAGCTGGATGAAATAAGAGAAGCCATAATGCATATGAAATCAGAAAAAACACCGGGATCGGACGGACTCCCTATAGAATTTTATAAAACATATATTGATTTGCTCGCCCCCATCCTCCAAGAGGTTTTTGAAGACGCACTGGATAACGGCAAGCTCCCCCAGTCCATGAGAGAGGCGCACATCATCTCTCTGCTGAAACCAGGGAAACCCATTCAACACTGTGACTCATACAGACCACTGTCACTTATCAATTGTGACACTAAAATTCTAGCAAAAGTCATAGCGAACAGATTAAATTTGATCATGGAGAAGCTGGCCCTCCCGGATCAGTCCGGCTTCATTCCTGGTAGAGCGACCACCCACAACCTAAGAACTTTCTTTGCAATCCTCCACAACGTGGACCCTGGCTTGCCATTCGCTGCAGTCTTTTTAGATGCCACTAAGGCGTTCGATTCAGTAGAGTGGGATTACCTACTGGGCGTCTTACAGCGCATGGGCTTTCCCCCAATATTTCTTGCCTGGATTAAGTTACTGTATAACCTCCCGACAGCCAGGGTATGCATCAATGGTCACACGTCGCCTGCCTTCCAAATAACCAGAGGCACGAGACAAGGGTTCCCACTGTCCCTTCTGCTGTTTGCTGTAGCAGTAGAACCCTTGGCAGCTAAACTCCGCCAACGTCACCAAGAAAAAGCGTTGCGGTGCTATATGCGCCAAATTTTGGTGTCATTATACGCAGATGACATTACCTTGTATGTTCGCGACCCGCAGAACAATCTTAATCCACTTCTCCGGGAATTCATAGTATTTGGGAAAATGTCGCGGATACATATTAATTGGGGAAAATCACAGATCTTACCCCTTACTTCTGCAACAGTCCAGTTCCCTTTAGACTACCCTCTGGAGTGGTGCCACTCAGACATGCGATACCTAGGGATTCGCATCACTACAGATAGAGATGAGCTCATGCGGTTAAATTACGGTAGAACTCTAGACCGTATTACAGACAGTCTCACGCTGGATCTCCTTGCCCCTCTCGATGGCGGGACATGCCTCGCTGATCAAGATGGTGGTCCTTCCTCAGGTGCTGTACCTCTTCCTGAACATACCGTACTATCCTGGACGGACCTTTTTCACAAGGTTGCAAACAGAAATGATCAGACTAGTGTGGGGAGGCAAACAACCCCGATTACAATGGGGGGTACTCACCAGGCCCTACGAACAGGGGGGATTTGACATCCCAGACTTCGAACTGTATTACACCTGTGCGCAGGCGCATTACGCGTATTATTGGTTCCACCCTCCCCGCTACATGCCGCACGTTGTGGTAGAACACTGGCTGGCAGATCCTGTACCACTGGAGGGTGTGATACTCCATCCCACTGCCCAACGAGATAAGACACCTACCTCGCTAACTTGCACGCTTAAGGCATGGCACCGAATACTGACGTTATTAAAATGCCCCATGTTCTACTCCCCACTGCTCCCCCTGACATACCATCCCCAAATGCAAATCCTCCAGGAAAAAGGGTTCCAAAGACTCCTGGGTCGGACCAGCATTTCCACATGGGGCGACTATATCATGAGGGTGAGTTCCGCACACTAGCCCACATATTCAAGGAGACCCAACCAACTCCCTTAGATAACTTCCTTTACATAAGGCTACGGCAGGGCCTACGTGCCCTATCACCAGACTTCCCGTATGAGCCCCCTACATTGCCTCCTCTGCAGCGGGTGTTACAAGCTACGTCCCCGAGACACATGGTGTCTACATTATACCAAATGGTACACACGACACAAGTTAGGACTGTCTGCCCTGCAAGAACGAAGTGGGATGGGGAACTGGGATATATACTCACGGATGAACAATGGGCTTACTGCTGCGAGCACACGCAGCAAATTGCTGCTAGCCATAGACTACGTATCACGCACTATAAATTTCTACATCGCTTATACTATACACCGGCGAAATTACACAAATATAACCTGGCAGACTCCGATCAGTGCAGAAGATGTAGAGCCCCTGCTGCGGATTTTCTACACTTGGCCTTGGAGTGTCCCGCAGTGCATAGGTTCTGGGGAGAGGTATTTGACGCCCTGGATCAGATGACATTGCTGACCCTAGAGCGCAGTCCCCTGTTTGCCCTACTCGGATACATAAAATACGTGGCCAAACCGCACCGTAAATATTTAGCCATAGCCTTACTCATGGCAAAACGCCAAATTGCATGTCGATGGGGTAGAGGGCGCGCACCGAAATTCAAAGAATGGATTACTGCTTTAATATATTGTCAGGAACAGTTCACTAACTATGCAGACCTACTACCAAGAGCCTCCCGCCCTAGGGACATCTGGGATCCTTTGAAAATGTATCTTCTCACACATACCACACCAACTGACGTTGATAGTGCATCGGTGCAGGTAACATAAACACACTGTCTTGGTGATGGTAGACTTCTGTGAATTCTACCTCCTGTACGCACAATCTGTGTCTACTACTCCTTCTGTCATCACAATGGGCTGCTGTGGGGGGAACCAGAGGGGTCCATGGTACAGAAACTCAGTTTCTATGAACTGGAGTAGAGGTCCGACACAACACACGTAAACATTGTCTGAAATTGTTAGTCCAACAGGACGGGAGGAATTGATCCAAAATGCTGCTATATGGGCCGAATTGGTGTCAATGATGTGGAGTGGAAAATTATATGTACTTGGGATATAATTACCCTGTGAAAATGGAACGACAAGTATGCATCAAACTCATCGCATGTATGTATTTACACATTTTGAACAATGATATATGTTTTATGTCTTTCAAATGATAAAACCAAATAAAAACAGTTTAAAAAAAAAAAAAAAAAATCAGATACCTGTCTGGAGCCTTGATTTTAGTTCGATCACGAAAATCGTAGTGCTTCTCAGAGGGCTCCAGGGATGGAGAACCTCTGCGAGGTTTACCTTTCTGTGTTTGTTTAGATTTATCTCATGGTTTTTTAACAAACTCATGGGTCTGCTTGACTTCCTTGTCAGTGATAGGTTTGCCAAGAATTGTTTTGGTAGGTCTGGTTATCAAATTATTGTGTCTTAAGGATGTGTACACATCAGCTATAATTATAGGCAGCTCACGTTCATGGGCGACTTGTGCAACCTCTGTGAGCCGCTGGCATATAGCCAGAAATGCCGCTTCACCTTTAATGTTAGACAGAATCATTGCGGACACGACAGGAACATTTTCCATTAGTTTCATCTCCAAATCCAGGACAGCAGCTGCCCTGTGTTCGTTCTGTATGAGTTTTGACACAGCTGGCAAAACTGTCATGGAGGGAGTGCCATGACTGATGGTATATACAGCAGCAAAGACTGCCCCTCATCTTTTACAGTCACCTATAGCGGGAACCATTCCTTGCGGTAAGCACATAGTCAAAATTCTGTGCTTGTCTTGTGGTCCCGTAATGGAGAAACACAGCTTCAATTTGGTCAATTTTTTTTTTTTTGGGGGCGATCCAAAATGGAATTTCTTAACGTTTAGTGGGGATTTTGCCCATAACTGAATGAACAATTACAGGACTTATTGTAGATACTGCAGGCAACTGGGCTTGCCCTGGCAGGCCAACTCTTACTGGTTGTGCCAACAAGGTGCGAGAAACATCCTGAGTTAAGCGTCTATAAAGGCTTACTAAATTAGTATACAATGGTCGTAATTGTTGAGCAGTAATATTGGCATAATCAGGTTATGGTAAGTATCCAGCTAAAGCTGGCTAGGTTGGCCCTTCATTACTTAGGGGACCTATACGTACTGGTGCAAGTCCATGGGAGTAGGACGCCATGGAACCAAGTATTGTGTTCCTAATGAGAAAATGGTATTTCTAAGAGCTCATATTCTCTGTATCGTACTGGTGGTGGAGCAACTGTGTATTCATGAAATGTTTGTATTAGCATCCACAGCCGGAAAATTGACCCAAGAATAAAAGACTTCAAAGCGATAGCCATCGTGGGTTTCAACCACGAAAATAAAATCACCAATTGCATTAGTAAGGCCATGTGCAGTAACGTGCATGGACAGCAGGTCTACAATCAGCACCTATTGCAATAGGTTGTGACTGCGCCATAATAAAAACAGCAATGAAAATAATATGCAACACAAAATGGGTATTGTCCTTTTAAACTTTCAAGCTTGAAAAACCAACAGAATTAGGTGCTTCCTAAAAGACTGTGGAGGATTAATCCCCAACACCACGAACATCTTCGGTGGTAGGTGTAAGGGTATTATGAACACGCACAAGCACTACTCAGGAGACCCGTGAATAAGTACCGAGCCAAACGTTGGTGGCGCCATGTTGCAGGGGTTCTGTTTGGAAACAGAACTATGCCTGGGATCACAGAACATCAGTATGTAAGGACTGAGTCACCATACCAAATCAGTACCTAGGGCGCCAAATCCTGACTAGCTCATAGTGTCTTACCTGCCCTCCTAACCTTTCCAGAGCAACAGGTAAGTTGCCACTACAGAACGCAACACTCTGGTCCCCGATGGGGAACCGCGGTAACAGGTCATCACCTTTTGTTCTGTCCCTCATGCATGTCCATAATAAACAATAGAAAGACACAAGGTTAGTTTACAATATTTATTGAAGCTAGGGTGCCCTATCATGAAGCAACTGTGCTGCAATTAGAAAACATATGCAACTAAGCAGAATAATTAGCATTACTAATAAATTGTATACAATGAAAAGCCCTATCATGGCGAATTATATCTTTGCCTCAGCCTAAACTCACTGCGTGAGCACAGTGATATATTAGCGATCTCTGGGATTAGAACCTAACCCCATACCTGGCTGGTCTGCATCTCAGATTGCACAGAGCTGGCACGCTCGTCCCGGTACCTTTCCTATGCTAGAAATCCTCCTCTCTGTTTTCAAAACGACAAGTCCCCCGGCTTATATAATAAGAGTTGTCATGTTGGAACACAGCAGCTGGGTCTCTCTGTTATGCCTAAATTTTAGAATGTGTTAGTGACCGACCACAGAGAAAAACAGGGCACAATGTTGTTCGATCTTGTAGAAGTGCTGAATAACAAAACACATGTGCAGCCTATTTCTAAAATAATAGTGTGGCACAAAACAAATGTGTTATTTCCTATAGCATAACATAGGGGAGAACCACAGTGGGCCCCAAAGGGAACTCATGAAATGCTTTGGTCCCCGTTGTAAATCGATGGATTGTCCGGCACCTTTGCCCCTGTACTGGCAACTCTTTTTTGACTCAGCACCCCTCCCCTAGAGCTTGCTTGTGCAAACCTCCACCATACGGACAATCGTGAATACCTTCCTGACTACTCCCCCCCCGGTATAGGCAATCTAAAAGAGTGGAAACCTTTGGGAAGAGTGTATCTACTTCCAAGACTTTGACTCTTTGATCCAGTCAATGCCTGTTGCCTTTTGGGCCGATAGTCTCATACTCTATGGGATTCTGTCACTCAAGTCCTAACAGGTCCTAACAAGACCTTCGTCCTGTACTGACACAGACCATACAAGATGGCTGTGATGCCGTTAAATTGACCATCCATTGTGCCCTGGATACCACGGATTCCTCTGGGCAAGCTGTTCTCACTAGCGTTGCTATCTATCGCCATGCCTTGTTGAGATCGACGTTTGTTTGGGACGAAGTCCAGTTGTCCCTTATGGACATGCTTTTTGATAGGACTCGCCCTTTTGGGGATAAAGCAGATTTTGCTCTGGACCACTTGAAAGAAAGCAGGATCACAGTATACTCCCTGGGCTTGGCTTCTCTGCCACTCCAACCCCATCAGCCTTTTTGAGCGACAGCACGCGAGTCAGTCCAGTGCTCCCCCGAGCCTGTCAAACCCCCTTAACATGCCATTAGTGGAGCATGACCACACAATGATTTTTTCTAGGTTGGCAGGCCATAACATCGGACAGGTGGGTCCTGTAAATTGCCCAGAAGGTGTACGCCTTGCCCTTTCTGACTGCAACTTCCAGTGTCGTTGGAACACCTGACGGAGGACCATATGTCCGTCTTACGGCAGGAAGTGCAAGCTGTTTTGGCTAAAGGGGCTATTGAGAGGGGGCCTGCAGTAGAGGTGGGGCTTGTTTGCTACTCCTGCTACTTCCTGGTGCAAAAGGAGGATGGAGGCCTCTGTACTATTTTAGAGCTGCACCCTCTCAATGCCTTCCCCCAGAAGGACAAATTCAAGATGCTCACCTTAGCCCAGGTCTTGTCTGCACTCAACCCTGGAGGCTGGATAGTAGCGTTGAAAATGGACAATGCTTATTGTCACGTCCACGTCCAGCAAGCCCACAGGTGCTACCAGTAGTTCACGGTGGGACAGGAGAATTTTAAGTTCACTGTGCTCCCTTTTGGTCTCACCAGCGCTCCTCAGGTGTTCACAAAAGTGATGGCGATGGTGGCAGCTCATCTTCGGAGGTCAGGGGTCCCAGTCTTGCCCTACCTTGACTGCTGAAGGCGGACTCGCCCTAGGCAGTTGTCAACCACCTCCAGGCTATGGCAAACTTCCTGACTTCTTCTGGGTTCATTATCAACCTGCCAAAGTCACACCTGACTCTTTCTCAGACGCTCCCATTCTTCTGAGCCATTCTGGGCACAGTCTGTTTTGTCCTTTTCTTCCAGAAAGGATAGTGCCGGACATGCAGGCTATGATCCTGTACTTCCAGCCTTGGTTCTGGATTTCAGTGAGGAAGACTCGGAGGCTTCTGGGATTGATGGCGTTCCTGCATCCTGCTCTTGAATTATGCCAGGTGGCATATGCGGGCGACTCTTTGGGTTCTGAAGTCTCAGTGGGCCCAACATTATGGGAACCGTTGTGATCCTGCCCAGTTCTTGGAGAAGACTGCAAAGAACCTGCAGTGGTGGTTCATCCAGTGGCAGACCCCTCTTCCTATGCTACCCAGAGCTGACAATGGTGACCCAATGCATCGCTTCTGGTGGCCACCTGGAAGAGGTGGAGGTGAGAGGCCTCTGGTCAATGACATAGGCCTGGCTCCACATCAACCTTCTGGAGCTGAGAGCCATCCACTTAGTGTTGAAAGGCATCCATCAAGGGAAGGCTGGTGCAGGGGCTCAAGGACAACACTACCGCCATGTGGTACTGTAACAAACAATACTGAGTAGGTTTGTGGACCCTGTGCTAAGAGGCATTACGCCTCTGGAAATGCTGAATTATCAAGTACTCTTCCTCGTGGTGAACCACCTGATGAGGTCTTTGAACACTAGGGTGTACAAACCCAGCCGTCATGCCTAGTGGATCAAAAGTGGCAATTACACCTGGAAGTGGTCTCTTCCACGCATGGAAGAGACTTGGCTTGATCTCTTCACCACCGTCAAGAACAAACAATGCCATCAGTTCCACTCATTAGAGTTCCTAAGGTGTCTTTCTCTCAGAGACTCGTTTTGTCTACAGTGGGTATTGGGCCTTCTGTATGCCTTCTGTCCGATACCTCTTCTGCTCTGAATTCTGAAGAAGTTCAGGAATGATGGGGCCAAGCAATTCTAATGACTGCGTAATGGGCACGTAGAGTATAGAATCCAGAGCTCCTGGTCATGAGCATCTGTCCTCCTATCAGACTTGCCCTTTAGGAGGATTTGCTGTTGCAGCAGCAGGGCACGGCCTTACACCCGGGCCTCCACTATCTCCACCTTCATGCTTAGAGATTGAGCTGAGTCGGCTGAACACTTTTGAACTTCCTCTGGAGGTTGTTGATGCCATCTTGACAGTCAGACATCCCTTGACAAAAACTGTATACGCCTGTCGTTGGGACAAATTTGTGCTTGGTGCGGCTCACAACAGTTAGATCTCCTCCAGGCCAAGTTATCTGATGTTTTGTTGTTCTCTCTCTCACCCGGCAAGGCTTTTCTTTGGGCATGGTTAAAGGGTACCCTTTGGCCTTCTTAAGGTTTCGGGACCAGCCTTCATTATTTAAATCACCTGCTGTAATGTGATTCTTGAAAAGACTCTAATATTTGTTTCCTCCTTCTCCTTTTGTTATGCTTCAGTGGTGTTTTAACCTGGCCCATCTAGATTTGATATGCTGTCCCTTTGAGCCACTGCACAGCTGTCCTTTGTGTATTCTCACCCTCAAGACAGTGTTCCTAGTCGCCATAACATCAGCAGGGTGGGTGAGCAAGCTCCATGCTGTTTGTGTGAGCCAGCCATAGACTACTAAACTAGTTCTGCTGACTGGGGCATCTTCCCTTCTAAAAGTAGTGATGCCTTTCTAAGTCGGTCAAACCATCAACTTACTGGCGTTCTGTGCTCTGCATCACCCCTGTCTAGACCCCAAAAGAGCACAGTTTTTACATTGATCCTACCAGAGAACACAGAGTTGACGATCCGCTCTTTTTGAGGTTCGCAGCAACAAAAAAGGGCAAAACCGTGCAGAAGCTCCATCTCCCGCTGGATTGTGGTCTGTATTAAGATGTGTTGCACATTGGCCAAGAAGCAGCCTTCAGAAGGGTTAAGGGTGCAAGCAACTAGAGCCAAGGCTGCTACCACTGCTTTAGCACACGGAGGTCCTGTCCTGGGCATTTATGAAGCCACTACGTGGGCATCCCTCCATACATTCATGAAGCATTACTGTCTGGACAGCTAAGTCTGCCAAGAGGGGCTTTTTGCCCTTTCGGGCCTTTAGGACTTTTTGGTTTGAGCCAATTCACAGACCCACCTCTGAATAGGTATTGTTTTGGTATCCATTCAGAAGGTAAGGAATCTGGGGTTAGAAGTCTCTCTCAGAAGAACAAGTTACTTATCTTCCGTAAAGCTCTTCACTGACCCGTTCTGTGAAATAGGCTTAATCCATTAAAAAGATCCCAAGTGTGAGAATCTGCACACTGGTTGATGCCAATTTTCTGTTGGGGTTCTGCTTCTGAGGGTATGGACAGCCTCGAAAGTAACTGACATCGGTGTGCGGGAGTGGCGCCCGTATTGACTGTGCACGCCATTTCTGGAGCGGAACGGGGTCAGTGCGGGTCCGCAGGGCGCCACCTGACAGCGTGCAGAGGTAGTACTCAAATGTTTCTGGATCCAGTATGATGCCTGGAGAAGTATTCTGTGGTTAGATTGTCTCTACCAGAAAGAGCGTTACCGAAGGTAAATAACTTGTTGTTCTTAGTAACAAAGCTTCCAGGCCTGTGTGTGCGGCACAGCTGAAAAGGGCTTGACATCTGTAGCCTTCTAACAGTTGTTAAAAATGGTTCCTTACCTCATAACCATACTCTAAATGCAGCTCTTCTTCCACTTTGCAAGTCACAATAAGCCTTTCTATTCACACAGGAATGCCATTACACAGGGTAGAAGGCAAGCCAACTGTAGTCTTATGTGAGCTGAGACATGCATGCAGACCAGATAACGACAGTACCCACGAATAAATGTTTTATTTTGTGTGTAGCGGCCTAAATTGGGCTGGCAGCAGTTGCCCAAACCAAAGATTCATTAAAATTGTACGACGTTTACCAGACAGCAGCACTGGTCAAATGCAGACATCCTCTGCACAGCGGCGGCTCCTCCGCTAAAGGCGGAAAAGCGTCGCCCCACTGGTCTGTGAGCAGTTTAAAAAGGAAAACTAAAATGATTATAACTAATGTTATTATCATTTTAGTTTTCCTTCCTGCACGGGTGCGGGCAGTGCGGGCCTGGCCGGCCAGTGCAGGGGACAGTGGAGGAGTGTAAAGCACACTCTAAAGTGCGCAAACCGTCATGCGCACTTTGCATCTTCCGCACCAGGCTGTGAAACAGCCTGATGAGGAACACGCTAGGCCTCCAAGCCCCTGTCTGAGCGCTGAACCACGGCGCTCAGACCAATTACAATGCTGCTTAAGGCAGCGTTGTGATTGGACAGGGGATTCTGGTAGGCTAGGAGCTTCCTGCAGCAGCGCGGAGGAGACTGAGCAGAGGCGGCAGCACCCGGCGGCACCTAGGTAAGTCTGTTTTATTTGTATTTATTTTTCCCCCCTCTGCTCCCCCCACGCATCCCCTCCCCCAACCCACCATCCACACTTGGCAGCGGCCACTACTGCCTTTGCAGGCATATAGTTGATATGCCAGACGTAAATAATTACAGTATTTTACAAGTTAGATCGCCAACAGCTTTGACAGCATTGTGAAATACGTATACTATTTTAGCATTAGGTTAACAACTCCAAACACTGCCACTAACCATTGTGTGCAGTGTAATATTTTCTCTTTTAGACTAACACAAAAAAAGCTAATAAATCACGGGAAGCTGTTACTAAATGGTAGTGTGTTTTTTCCCAAGATTGAAAATCCAACATAAAAAATCACAGTGCTGGCTCACAGTGTACGGATCACTCTGACAGAATGAACACCACAGCACTGTGAGACTTATGACTGTGTACGAATCACAGGTTTCAATCCACCTCACCAAGAAGAAATCTTTTCTAGCTGCCTACATGTTATCTGTACTGACGATCATTGTTTTTCAACCATCCGTAGTCCGTCTTCAGTTTCATTACCTTGCAAATCCACCTAAATCTTTTATTCCTGGAAGATATGAAGATAGAGCAAAATAGTCCTCCTTCAGTTTTGTTATTCCTCGACACCAAATTATAGTATTGACTGTCCACAAACACGGAGATCTGAAAGAAACACGTTAGTGATAGATTCCTTACCTTAGAATTACCCCCAGGTGTCAGACTGGATCTGGAAAGTTTTCGTCAGCAGTACCCCTGCGCGTCGGAAGGTGGCGTCGTGCGGCTCCGCGTCCGTCGTTGGTGTCGTGGTCGCCGAGATGACGTCGCAACAGCTACTTAGACGCCGCCCTCGTGCGCTGACGTCAGTTCTTTCTTTTTCCGCGCCAGCAAGCGCAGATCCGGAGAGAGCGGTACCCCCAGTCACTTTTTGACTGAGTTTTTTCGAGGCTTTTTGTCTCTATTTTTCGAGTCGATCGACTCCTGGTGCAGTAGGGATGCCCGGCTTCAAGACCTGCGGGGACTGTCATCGAATGATGTCGGTGACGGACCCGCACCGCGTGTCTCTTTACTGCCTGGAGCGTGACCACGACCCCAAGTCATGCTCCGACTGGAAGTCCGGCAGTCGGCTCCCCGCCGTTCAAGGTCCCGGTCCCGTGGGAGGTCGAGGGACCGGTCGCGGAGCCGCCACCACCGTTCATCGGGATCGAAGTCTTCGCACTCGGGGTCAGGTAAGACGAAGCACTCCAAGAAGTCGAAGAAGTGCCGTCGCTCTCCGACTTCTCCTCGCCCGTCGCGCGACGCGGCTGAGGGTGCTTGTGGTGCCTCCCCCGCTGCTCCGGCGGAGCCTACGCAGTCGCCACCGTCCTACCCACCCTTCCCGGGTCCGTCGGCGACTCCGGCCCAGCTGCAGGAATATCTGTCAGCCATGGCTCGCCTCTTTGGACCGTCGGGCCCCGCCGGCGCGACTTCGGGCCCCGCTGGCCCGACTGGGGGTCCTAGCTCTTTACTGCCGGCGGCTCCGGCTCCAGCATCGCTGTCGGCTCCGGCGCCGCAGGACCCCCGTGGATCCAGGCCTGAATCCCGGTCGACGCCGGTTGACCTTGTAACACCTCCGCCGCCGTCGACCCCACCGGCACCACCTCCAACGTCGCCCGGCCCACCGGACGGCGTCACCCCCGGTTTAAGCCCCGATGTGGATACGGCGCCGGACCGGCATCGCTCGATGCCCATGGGGGATTTCTATCCCTATGTCCGTCCTCATTATTTTCGGCCTGTTTATCAGCCTTCGGAGGAAGGGGAGAACTGGGAGGGGTCTGAGGGCCCTCTCGCAGCAGAATGTGAGTTCGACCCGGACTGGGCAGAGGAGTTGGGGGATGCCAGTGGTCTTGATACCTCTCCTGTCCTTGGCATGCTGTCTCCTCCTACCGTGGCTACAGAGGAGGGTGCAAGTTACGCCGTGGTGTTGCGTAGGGCGGCCGAGGCCCTCCACCTTGAGCTCCCTACAGCGGCCGTCAGTACTAACCTCCTGACAGAAGTGCGTCAGCCGGCAGCTACCTCTTCGGAGCCACTGCTCCCTTTTAACGATGCACTTTCGGACGTTCTTTTGGGCACCTGGTCCAGGCCCACCACTGGGGCTCCTATGGATAGAAACGTGGCCCGACGCCATCGCCCGGCCCCGGGCGACCCCCTTTTCCTTTCTCAACACCCCACCCCTGAGAGCTTGGTTGTCCAAGCCTCTGCGTCCCCGAGTGCATTCCCTTCCGCACCACCGGATAGGGAATCCAAGAAACTGGACCAATTCGGTAAGAAGATTTTTTTCTTCCGCCAGTTCAGGGCTGCGGTCTGTGAACACTGCATGCCTCTTGGGCCGTTATTCCCACTCTGTGTTGGATACGGTGGCGTGCGTGCTGCCTCAATGTCCGGAGGAGGCCCGGACAGTGCTCTCTCAAGCTATTGCTGAAGGGAGGGATGCAGCCAAGTTCACTATTCGTTGTGGCCTTGACACCGCCGACTCGCTGGGCAGGGCGATTTCCACGACAGTGGCGCTCCGCCGCCACGCCTGGCTGAGAACAACTGGTTTTTCTGGGGATGTCCAGAACACTCTGATGGACATGCCCTTTGATGGCATTCGCCTTTTCGGCAACAAAGCAGATAGTGCGTTGGAGCACTATAAGGACTCACGGGCTACGGCCAAGTCCTTGGGCCTTTCCGCCACGCGCCCTCCTCCGCCTTCTGCTTTTTGCTCCTTTTGTGGCCACGGAAGGGGCGCCCCGACACGTTCATTTCAGAGCCACAGGCCTGCGCAGCAACAGTCTCAGCGCGGACGTGGGACCCGCCGAGCCGGGTCAGGGGGCCAGCGGGCGGGTCAGTCCACCTCCACCCCAGCCACCTCTGCCTCCAAACCTTCCTAGTCCGCTTTTTTCAGGCCCATCAAACGCCAGTGGGCGGCAGGATTCGCCATCACCACCCCCACTCGCGCACCATCACTTCGGACAGGTGGGTTTTACAAATAGTCCGAAGGGGCTACTCCCTCCCCTTCGAGACTACCCCTCCATCCATGCCAGCCCGGTACCACCACATGTCGGGGGATCACTTGACACTTCTTCAACAGGAAGTCGCGGCCCTCTTTGCCAAGGGGGCCATCGAGCGCGTTCCTGCGCCAGAAGTAGGACGTGGTTGTTACTCCCACTACTTTCTGGTGCCCAAGAAGGACAAGGGCCTGCGTCCTATCTTGGACCTCACGGACGTCAATCGCTTCCTCCGGAAGGAGAAGTTCAAGATGTTAACTCTTGCTCAGGTCTTGTCTGCCCTCGACCCTGGAGACTGGTTGGTAGCGTTGGACCTGCAGGACGCATATTTCCAGTGGAGAGGTGTGGTGCAGCGGCCAGGGCAGCTGACTTCGGAGCACAGGGCTCACGGTTCGATCCCGGGCTCCGATGGCAGCTCTGCTCAGCACCATGTGACTCTGGGCAATAGCTCACTTAATTTCCACAACGGCCCCCAGCGCCTTGAGACCCGTAAGGGTGAGTAGTTCGCGCTTTACAAATACGGATTTACATTTACATTTTACATTCCCGTCCTGCCGGCCCACCGGCGTTACCTGTGGTTTACGGTAGGCCACAATCACTTTCAGTTTACCGTGCTCTCCTTTGGCCTTCCCAGCGTCCCTCTGGTGTTCACGAAGGTGATGGCGGTGGTCGCAGCTCACCTGCGCAGATCAGGGGTTCCAGTCTTCTCCTATCTCGACGACTGGCTGTTGAAGGCGGTCTCGCCCCAGACAGTCGTCTCCCACGTCCAGACTACGGCCGACCTCCTGCATTTGCTGGGGTTCTCCATCAATGTGCCGAAGTCACACCTGATTCCCTCTCAGAAGCTCCTCTTCATCGGAGCGGTTCTGGATACGACGCACTTTCGGGTCTATCCTCCTGAACGGCGAGTCCAGGATATTCATGCTCTGATTCCGATCTTTCAGCCTCTATCCTGGGTTTCGGTCAGGATGACCCTGAGGCTGCTGGGCCTCATGGCCTCCTCCATCCTGCAAGTCGATCATGCCAGATGGCATATGCGGGCTCTGCAGTGGGACCTGAAGTTCCAGTGGGCGCAGCATCAGGGGAACCTGTCCGATTACGTCCAGATCTCGGAGGGCACTGCACAACAATTGCAGTGGTGGCTCACTAACCGGCATTGGGTCAATGGCAGATCCCTCTCCCTTCCCCAACCGGAGCACACAATGGTGACGGATGCGTCCCTCCTGGGATGGGGCGGTCACATGGGAGAGGCGGAGATCAGAGGCCTCTGGTCTCCGGCGGAGTCCAGGCTCCATATCAACCTTCTGGAGCTTCGGGCGATCCGACTTGCACTGAAGGCATTCCTTCCCTCTGTCAAGGGGAGAGTAGTGCAGGTGTTCAGACAACACCACCGCCATGTGGTACTGCAACAAACAGGGTGGGGTGGGGTCGTGGACCCTATGTTAGGAGGCCCTGCGCCTCTGGACATGGCTGAAACATCAGGGCATTTCCCTAGTGGTTCAACACCTGGCAGGTTCACTGAACGCCAGGGCGGACGAACTCAGGTGCATGATGGATCACGAATGGCGTCTTCACTCGGAGGTGGCGCAAGGTCTCTTTCAACAGTGGGGAGAGCCTTGGTTAGATCTATTCGCCACCGAAGAGAACGCGCAATGTCAGCAGTTCTGCGCGTTGGAATTTCCAAGGCGGCACTCGCTAGGTGACGCTTTTCATCGCGAGTGGAGTTGCGGTCTGTTGTATGCCTTTCCGGCTATACCACTTCTGACCAGAGTGCTGAAGAAGATCAGGCGCGACCGGGCCCAAGTCATTCTTGTGGCTCCGGACTGGGCTCGAAGAGTTTGGTATCCTGAGCTACTCAGTATGATCATAGATCCCCCGATCCGTCTGCCTCTTCGGGAGGATCTTCTGTCGCAGCAGCAGGGGACGGTCCTCCACTCGAACCTGTCCAGTCTCCACCTCTTTGCGTGGAGATTGAGCGGCTGCAGTTGATTCCTTTCGACTTGCCTCCTGAAGTCTGTGATGTCATTCTGGCAGCCAGGCGTCCCTCCACTAAGTTGGTATACGCCTGCAGGTGGAACAAGTTTGTGGCATTGTGCACAGCAAAGGCTGTGGATCCCCTTTCTGTCCCTCTTTCAGAAGTCCTTTCGTTCCTTCTTTCTTTGGCCCGGCAGGGCTCTGCTCTGGGCACTATCAAGGGCTACCTTTCGACTATTTCAGCCTTTCCTAGGCTTCCTGATCAGCCCTCTGTTTTCAAGTCCCCTGTTGTAAATAGATTCCTCAAAGGCATTACTCATCTTTTCCGTCCTATTCCTTTCGTAATGCCACAGTGGGACTTGAACCTGGTTCTCACATATTTAATGTGCGCTCCCTTTGAGCCTCTTCACAACTGTCCTCTTCGTCTGTTAACTTTGAAGACTGCTTTCCTGGTTGCCATCACCTCTGCTAGGAGAGTGAGTGAGCTCCAGGCTCTTTCTTGCAAACCTCCTTTTCTGTCTGTCCATCCGGACAAGGTTGTGCTCAGAACATGTCCATCCTTTATGCCAGCATTAGGAGCTGCCTTTCACATCGGGCAGACCATCACTTTGCCCACCTTCTTTCCGCCTCCGCATCCTTCCAAAGAGGAAGAGAGGCTCCACCGTCTGGACCCAAAACGTGCGCTCTCATTTTACCTGAATCGCACACAACAGTTCCGGGTGGATGACCAGCTCTTTGTTGGCTACGTAGGCGCCAAGAAAGGTCGGGCCGTACACAAGCGGACTATCTCCCGATGGGTCGTCTCGTGTATTAAAGCCTGTTATTCTCTGGCGAAAAAGGAGCCTTCGGTGGGGCTGCACGCCCATTCCACCAGGGCCACGGCTGCCACTACGGCATTGGGATGTGGTGTCCCCTTACAAGACATCTGTCAGGCAGCTACGTGGGCCTTGTTGCACACTTTTACTAAGCATTATTGCCTGGACAGCCAAGTCCGGAGAGACGGCTGCTTTGGCCGTTCTGTTCTCCGGGACTTCCTGGTGTGACCTTGGTTCGCAGACCCACCACCGGGGTTGGTATTGCTGGGGTATCTATTCTAAGGTAAGTAATCTATCACTAACGTGTTTCTTTCAGATGCACAAGTTACTTACCTTCGGTAACGATATATCTGTAAGAAACATTAGTTAGTGATAGATTCCTTACCGCCCCACCCATCCTCCCCGTTCTGCGAACTGATTTCTAGGGTTAAGGTCATCCCTTTTAGGGCCCTAGTTTCTATGCACCAGTGGTCAGTATCTTGCATGGCTCTGCGTTCCTGGCGCGGAAAGTCGTGTACAGAACTGACGTCCGCTCTTGAGGGCGGCGTCTAAGTAGCTGCCGAAACGTCATCTCGGGGACCACGACGCCAAAGAAGGACGCGGAGCCGCACGACGCCACCTTCCGACACGCAGGGGTACTGCTGACGAAAACTTTCCGGATCCAGTCTGACGCCTGGGCGTAATTCTAAGGTAAGGAATCTATCACTAACTAATGTTTCTTACAGATATATCATTACCGAAGGTAAGTAACTTGTGCTTTCCGTTCAGTTGAATTATTTAACTATGTACATGTTCAGGAGTAACTTACATTTGTGCTAGTACTCCACCAGGAGCTATATGATGATGTAGCTCAAACCTTCTCTTATAAGCTCCCAAAGTGATTCCTGGTGGAATACACACAGCCACAGAACAATACAGCAGATTCCATCTCGTCGTCAGCCTGCTCACCCATTTTTCACTCACACAGAAAATACCTTAAACCTAGATACCACAACGCATCACACACAATATAATGGTGCAGCAGTGCTATTCTTGTAGAGAAAGATGTGACTTTCATTAGCATTAAGAAATTATGCTGATAATTTTTAGGAGTACTTATTGTGGTAGTCTTTACGTCGTCACTATCTAGCATTATGTAGTATCGAAAATAATTTTCCACCATCTGCCTTGCCCGTTTGAATTGTTATGGTTTAGATCACAGAATAGTAGCTGTGGACAGCTGGGGATGGGTGTTGTACTTGTCCACACTTTACCTTTGCTGCTCCTGTTAATACTGTTACTTTCTTGGAATAAAGTCTTTCATTTCACTGCATATTCTTGGAGTATTTGTTGTTTATTCACATACTTATGGCATTAATGAATCTTCTGAAGCAATAAATGGGTTAGTGTGTAAATTAGGTGTATCTTTGCTTTATGCACATTGATCAGGGGTTTACCTTTAGCTAGTGCTAATCACATATAATCATACTTAAGTGTGACGCCATAGGTGAAATGGGTATGCCCAGACGTGGGTCCAGGTACACTGTGCCACTAGAACCAAGCTATACCGACTGAGCCTTAATAAAGGCAAAACTAGCCCTGGGTTCCTTGCTTACCGGTTCAGGGAGGACCTGACCTCTTCTGGGCTGGACTGTTCCCAATGGAGCAGGGTCAAGACTGATTTGCATATGACCCGGTCCAAACTGAGGTGGCATGGTGTGCAAAATAACGATGGATTGGGATGCAGCTCAAGTAATTACCAGTGGCTGAGATTAATTCAAGCATTCCATCCATCACTTTTTTAATATAATTCAGTGTGTCACCTAAGTGGGATGGGTATGTCCAGACGTGGATCCCATGCACACTGTTCCACTGGAACCAAGTTATGCCCGAATTATGAGCCACAATAAGGGGGAAACTAGTCTTAGGTTGCTTGTTTTCCAGTACATGGAGGACAGGGCCTGGCAGTTTGGGCTGGACTGTTGCCATTGGAGCAGGGTTGAGACTGATTTGCCTATGGCTGGGTCAAAACTGCGGTATGATGGACTGGGATGCAGCCCAGAGTAATAGACAGTGGTTGAAATTAATCCAACCATTCCGTCTATCACTTTTTTGTATACTTTAATCCCATATAATCAAGCGTAATATTCTGCTTTAAGAATTATTTTAAGACTATCTTAAGACACAGTTTGATACCTTGGTTCGTCTTTTCTTGCTCTTTGCTGTATGATTACATGGAACCAGACAACAGGCACTACACTTCTTGACCCATCTTGGCCAGTTACACACTTGACACAGCAGGCTGCTCGGGGAAGGAACCACAGTCTCAGGGTACAATGAAATTCAAGGGAAGCAGAGATGGTGGTGGTTGGCATGATGAGGCTAGGACCAGCGGTTCAGGGGGCTATTCACACACAGAGATTAAAATGTTTTAGCGAAGATGCAGATTGCAGCCACAACAACTGCGTAGGCTCCTCACATTGTTTGAAGAAGTTGTTGCAAACTCACAGGCCTTGTTGTATCCTTAACTTTGCTTAAAGCAGATTGTGCAACAAATCTCAAGGTGCAAGCAGATACCCTTCACCCAGTCATTTGCATCACCTTGCACAGGCATAGTGCAGGAACATGGATCTTTCAATCATTTGTACCATTTGGAGGAATAGTTGTGCAGGAAATGCAAGTCGCAACTGCATGGGATCTCATTCAACCACTTGTACCACGAGGAAGTAGTTGTGTGCAAAATCGTAAGTGGAGGCACACAACTCTCACGCAGTATTCTGCACCACGTGGGCTCATCACTTGGAACCACACCTCGGGGAAGCACACCAGTGTTGGGAGCACAGCTCACAAGAGCTGTTGGTTGCCTATGGCTTCAATTGAAGACTCCTGATCTTGGTATGCTTGGGGCTCCACAGCAAGTTGATGAATGCTGAACTCAGACTCTCATGCCACAGGCAGGTCCTCTTCTTGCTTATGTAGACCACTTCCTGGGTCTTTAGGGCCCTTAGGATATACTTTCTTTGGTTCACATCTTCCTCTATGCTAGCGTGGAAAGCACCATGAATGAAAGCATCAAATATACTTCAGGGGTAAGCTTGTATCGTTAATGGAGCAAAAGGACAGAGTTTGCACCATGCAAAAGTTTGTGAAAATTTTGAATCCCAGCTTAGTCGAGTGGATGGATCTTGTTTTGAATTGAGACTGAACAATTCAATATCATATCAATAACAGTGAAGCACATTTTGCCCCTCAAGAATGATTTGCAAACCATTAGGGTTTATTGGTAAATTAGCAAAGTTACAAACTCAGATCAGCCACATTAACCATAAATAAGTAATCACCTGGTTACAGCATGAGTCCATATATTCAAAGAAAGTCAGAATAGCAAATAGAAAGGCAAGTTATTTAAGGACTATTGTAGGCAAATCGTGAAAGATTCGGTTCCCCTGAAGGGAAACTCCCTGATAATAAGATACGGTTTCAAAACCAATGTCGGGCAACTTTTAAGCAGCAGGTGCCAGCAAATGGAGCCTCTGAGGCAGAACCAAATGAAGGTTCAATGAAGCAGAGGAGAAATATATTTGGTCGAGAGATTAACTCTATGAGCAGAAATAAAATACCCATAGGGTCTAAAGAGAGGCAGAGGGGCATCTCCCTCCAAAGGTGGACAGGAGTAAACCTGACTGTCCAACTTAGTGACGCGCAATTAAAACAATCCCGAAGAGAAGCATCCTATCAAACTAAGCATTTACAAACTCATGGTGTTGGCCCTCTTCCTATACTATTTTCGCTTTATGGCCTCGCAAGGGAGGATACATCTCAGCCAGTCCATCGCACGGAAAGGCTTTAAGATTTACTGTTCAGCACATTAAGAAATACATTCAAATGGCCTTCATACAAAATGTAACAATAACAGATCAGTTCTAATAAGCATACCGTTGGAACTAGGCTTCTGCAACGAGAAAAAGATTATGCACAGCAAGCAGTAACACAATCTTTCATTTAACATGAGTCTTTCAAATCGAGGCCTGCAGTGACTATGGCTTACTCTAACATGAACACTTCCTAACTATAAATAATTATTTATGTAAAACTCACTAATTATGATCAGTCTAATATATAATCACACTTGAATATCCATAAGCAATGAGTATGTTTGGTGTGCATAGACATATTATCGAACGAAAATGAAAAATAGTGACAACTGGGGAGAGGATGTAGCCTAACGCCTAGGGCGGTCGACCGCAAATCTGGGGAACCGGGTTCAAGTCTCGGCAATGACGCTCAACATCCTGTAATTCTGGGCAAACCACTTAATCTCCCAGTGCCTAACAAAAAAAAATGAATGTGTCCTCATGTAACCAACTGGTGCTCATGTAAAGCGCTCTGATACCCGATTTCGGGTCAAGTTTGCGCTATATAAGACTTCGAGAAAAAAAAAATGCATCATTATCGTATTCTGGGGAAGCTAATCTCACACAATCTGATGAGTCAGATTCAAAGTTAGCCCCAAATGTCTAGGGGGAACCAATGAGTTCAAAGTACACTTTCTCCTCAAGGTGCCAAAACTGATCTCCTAGTTTTGTGAGTTGGACTTCGACATTTCAAAGCAGAGTACGATGGGGTGGGGGACAGGGAGCCCCTGTTCTCTGCGAGAGATTATGCATGCTGGTCTTTCCTTATGGTCATTTCTTTAGGGGTTGTTCAAGCCATATCAAGGGCTGGACTGCAGGAACGTCTGCCTTTTTGTTTGGTTTTCTATGCCAGAAAATTGAACATGACCTAAGAAACCATGCTAGAGTAGCAACACAATATGTGCATGTAGGAAAAGGAGAGACTCCTGGCTATGATTGCCACTAACCTTGTGGAGCGCACTATATATATTGAGGGACTCCAGCATAGTTAAGCATCACATGTTTACCAAACACTCTCTTACAAGATACACATTCAGTTGGGGGAATGAGAAAGTCCGGTTATGGCTCATTGCACAAACATTCACCAGTGAGAGCCAGAAGATAATCTCCCTACTTGAACGAAGATAGATGGGCCTGTATCCCTCTACCACAATCATCTGTTTCTAGTCATTCGTAGTTTCATAGCCTGGTCATGGGGCACTACTTTTGGGGGTGGGTGGGTGGGTGGGGGGGGGGGTTCCAATCACCCAACAGTGTCTAGTACTTTGTTGTCAAGCACCTTACCATAAGCTTGTAGAGCACTTGCCAAGAAATTAGAGGCATAGGTGTCTTGCACAAAAAAGCATACTGGGGCTGCCAAAATTTAAAAATGAGGAACAGTTGTCGCATAGATCCTGCTCCAGGGTCTTTTGACCCTAAACACTTGTTATATTACCATATTTTGCTCATGCTGCTTCCCCTCTGCTGAGGAGATATTGTCTAGTCTGTTTTAACTGCATTTTTATTAGAATTTCAAGTATATATAGAGGTAATGCATAATGTGAGGGCAAATCTGCAGTATCGGAGCCTGTCTCAATATGGTTCAATTTCAAACCACATGTCATTTGTACATACCAAACTCTATTAATAGTCCATCAGTGTAGTCCAAATTTGTAGTTGTTACTTTATGTGCATCAGCAATGCTGGCTCCTGCCACTTCCAGTGAGGAAGGCATCATTGCATGTGAAGCTGAGACTAAGTGGGGGGGTCTCAGCTTCACATGCTTTCAATTGTGGTGTTTGGGGTTGTTCAACAACATATTAGTGTAAAAGGAGTAGCATAATTGGGAGCAAAAGGGTTCGAGTCAAGGAGGGAGGGAATACAGGTGTAGAAAGGATCCTTGTGCTCGTGCCACTTTGGGGTAGCGGGTGTACTGGGGATATGAGGAATCATTGGCTTTGGGCCTGTGGTTGGAAAGAGTTCATCTGTGTTATTTCTAGATTGCCTCACAACTCAAATTCTAGGAGAGTGGAGAATGTTCTCTTGGTTCTTCCTACTCAGTGCCTCGTTTGCTGCAGGCTTCAGTGCCCAAGCATCACTCTTGTCCCCTGAATCTCCCCTGCACTACATAGACCTCCAGTATTTGAGTCCTATTTCTGACGCTTTCAAATTGGGTGGTTTGTTGAGAAATGTCTTTCTCCGCTTTGCTCAACAGTTCCCACAAGGTTAGATTCTAGGGATTTTCTGCTTGGCTCTACTCATCTAAAACTCATCACTGCTCGTGGATAATTGTTTGGACAATTGCTGCTTCAATAGCCAGATTCTCTCCCAGAGCCCCCTCCAGTGTTCAGCAACACTTGTGTTGGCGGAGATGTACAGATGCATATAGGATGACTCCACTTTTCCAGCCATAGTCGGGCATCTTGATTTCGTTCTCAGTTGTTACATAGGACCAGGTTACGGGAGAGCTCCTCACTACCACAGTGGTAAGCCTGTTATGATCCTGCTTTCAAATGAAAGACAAAGTAATATGCTGCATTGCTTGATCAGATTGCCAAAGTTTGTCTTGGGAATGTATGGTGTCTTCAACCCCCTGATCGTACTTCACAATGGCAGGAGCTCTCTTAGCTCACATCCACCATATTGACTCCTTGGCCACTCGTCGTATTATTTGGCCTTTCTCAAAAGTATTTTGGGGTCTTCATTGGGATGGCACGCGGGCTTTACAAGTTATTTGGCTATCTATTTAGTATCTCTTGCTCTGAACCCTTTTGAAATCTCACTTGGCACTGAACACGGAACTTTTGAAGCATTTGTCTTTACTGAGCAGCAGATGTAGCCACTATGTTTAGTTCTGCCCTTGAACTGTCAATGTCGCCGAATGTCCTGGATATAACTTGCAATGCTTGTGCCCCTAATTATCAGGTTTCCTTTCACTCAACACTGCGTGGGTGCGGTACATTAAGAACTTCAGTACGTATTTGCAAATATTTCTGCGAATTTCATTTTTTTATGCTGGTTTTTGACCAAGGCTCTACGGTTTAAAGATACTAGCTCACTTTCAGTCCAGGGATTACAGATTAGTAAACTGTGCGGCAATCGCAGTGGACTGTCACTTTCCATTGCAACAGAGGCCTCATATTTTTGTCTTGTGAAACCGCTGAATTGCGCTCTGTACAGTGCCTTATTTATAGATCCAGAATCAACACACAATCCCGCCTCTTTACTACCAGTCCCTGGCTTCTTTTATATTTTTTTAAGTATCAATTTCGGAAATCTGTTATACGATATTCAACATCTCCCTTTTAGAAAATATTGTGTTCTGAATCAAAAATACAACATGAAACAAATGTAAAGCACATGTATATATTTCATGCAGCAGCTAAAAATATTAAATTATATCATTGTGCAAGTGGGCAGCAGTCGTTAAACCTTTTTCCCCTCTGATTTATACGTTGTTTCCTCTCTCGTGGGAATGCTCCATAATCCTTCAAACGCCCTATCTATAAAAATAACTGCTTTGTACTGACGGACTCTTCCCTCGGATCCGGACATAGAATGTCATTTGCAGAATGTCATTTGCAGGCGGCATAGTCTCCGTTCACTCACAGCTCTATTTCTCTGAGCCAGCATATTAACAAGTCTCTCCACCTCATGGCATCAAAGTGATCCCAGCATTGCAGGATGAATTTTGGACTCGAAACAAACCACTGGTGTCTTTCTCTGTGGACTTCCAAGCATTAAATAAGGTCGGGGTTGAAGGGAAACATGCAGAATACTGAGAAGTTTGTTTAAATCTCTGCAAAATTTATGAGCAAATTGACTTGTGGTGGTATGATTTAGTAGTATACAGTGAAGACTCCTTCAGAAATTGGCAAACACATGGTTCCAGCGATTACACAAGTTGGAGACTGTTACTTTTGACGTGGGTTATAAATATTATTTTTTTAGATTTGTTTTCTTAACTTACTGCATAGTCTTTTAAAAACTGAGGTACTTGTGGGGTGTATTAAATTTCAAATGGCATTATTTCACTGACATTTGAAATTATACATTTTAACGTTCCTGTAAAAGGTTATACAGTTGATGGAAATCTTGTTGTAATATTTTATTTAAATACAAATTTACTGGTCTAGGAATAAGAGCAACCTATGTCTGCAATTAGAAATCTAGTCCTCTTCACGCTTACCTGCACGTGTGATATTTTTTGGAATACTTTTTATGTTCTGCGCTCTTTAAAAGAAGTGTTTGTAATGAGTTGTCAGACTACTTAATACAGATTTACTCCAATGTTCTTGTCACCATCATCAGAATCATTTCATTTTTAATAGTAAGGCAACTTTTATTTGATAATGTCTCATAAATAGAATGCATGGGGCCATTAATACAGAGAGGCTCAATCTTGTAGAACATACTTAGATAACGACATGATAAAGTCTGCATAACTATACATAGAAAACATGAATTTGTGGACATTCTCGCTGGAAGCCATTCCTGATACCTCGTGTTGCGCAACACCCAGTGTTGAATGTAAAACCTTAAGCTCCTACGTCATCCCCAAGAATCTTTCTCGGGTATCATTGAAGTAATGGGTAAAAAGGAAAGTTCTTACCAATGGTATTTGCTTTGGTTTCCAGTTAAAGAAAGAATTTAGTCAAAATACTGATTGAGCATTTTCTGAGCCACATATCAATTAGACCTTTGTCAATGGCAGCCGGATTTTCAAGTTTACTAAACTTGTTATTTGCCAAACTAATCACAGTGTTTTCTACTGAAGGCACTAGACTGAGTAGAGGATTTTTGCGCATTCTTCACGGAAAGGATTAATTTCTAGAACTCCCTTCACCAGGCTTTTCAGTTGTTGGCTACTGTCCATTCCACTCTTAAAAGGTCTCTCATATGCAGACCACATTCTGCTCACCCTGACTAATCCCAAGGAGTCACTTGCAGCGGTAGCTCAATATCTGGCCTGCTACAAACAAGTTGCAGAGTTTAAAATCAATATTGACAAATCAGAAGTACTCAACCTGACGTTAAATCAGGAATAAGTGACCGGACTGAAAGGGAGATTTTCTTACAGATGGGCATATTCGTTGGTTTGGTGTAATTCTGTGCAGTACGTTTTCAGATCTAAGCATTTAAAGAAAGTTTCCCTCTGAGTTTAAAAGGGTTAACACTTTTGTATATCGCTTTTGTATACCTTGACTCCTGTCAGTCACACTTCGAATATTTCCACAAATGTGAAACTCTCGAGTAGACTCTAGCTTGCAAGTTTCGTGTTGTGGAAACAAAAATTCTTTAGCTAAGGGGCAGCACTGTGTGAGGTGCCCAACCCCTGGGAGAAGCTCATAAGCACCCCGAGACAGGGAAAGGTGTGCTTTGAAACCCAAAACAAGGGTTTAATGTGCAAGAATCAAGATGTAAAAGAAAATTGTGATCTACCAGCTGCCATTTTAGATGGATGAAAAAGCTTCAATTTTGTGATTAAACTTTTTGTGATAATCGCAAGTTTTAAGCAAAAAATTTAATATATTTAAAAAATGTAAAGTTTTCTTATTTAAATAATAAATAAACATGGAAATATGATTTCCTCCTTAGAAAATATGGGAAACCTTTTTCTTTTTGTTTAAAAAAAATAACATATCCTGCAGTTGAGGTTAGCAGACAGTGAAAGATTAGGCTTGCTTCTAGTCTCGCTGCGCATGGCCAAAGGGATAGGCAACCGTGTCAGGATCGGTGCCAGTGGTATGTTAGTCTCTGAGCGTGACTGCAGTAGTTTCTGAGATATTGTGTGGACTATTTTGCACAGCCACTTAGAAAAAAAATAAAGACGTCTATTTGGACAAGGGAGGGTTTTTTTTGTGGTGTCGTCCATTTCAAGTCTGCAGTTTTAGATCTGAGCCTGCAGACCCAAAGACTTTAATAGTATAATCTCAAACGAAAAGTTTCTCTTTTTGCAACCATTACAGGACACTGGCACAGACTTCATGTACTGCAAAAAAAAAAAATACAAAGGCCACATGGAGCAGATTCAACACTTCCTAACCCCATGCTTAGGTCAAAAGGATACTCTTGCGAAAAATCCATTTCTCGGTCAAAGTCTACCAGTAAGTCCAGTTCGAAGTCTCGACACAAGAAAGCTAAGCGCGAGTCGACCACATCCTGTGAGGTTGTCGAGATGATCACTCTACTCCAGTGTCTCCTAAATCGGGACCAATCCTTCAAGTGGTTCTGTTGCACCAGAATTCCCCAGCCCGTTGTTGACCCCCAGCAATTTGTGGCTTTCAAAGATGCCAAGCTGCTAATCTTTGATGAGAATCCGACTCCTTCCAGCATACCTTGGGGTCCCTTGGAGCTACTCGGGCCTCCAGTCTGACTTTCAACTATCAGTCTGCCCCTAATGCCATTTGCCCCTGTTGGAGCCACTACTGACTGACCTAGCCTATTATCAAGGTACATGCTGGTTCCTTCTGTACCTGCTCCGGTGGTGATCTATGATCTGATCCTTGGCCAATCAATGATCCAATTCCGACGCCGATCTCTAACCCGAGCTGACATCAGCCTTTTCCAGGCCTACATCATGAAATGAAATTATAAAAGCTTCACCAGTGAATATACAGCTTGATTCCAATTGAACAGCTCTTCCTGATAGCAGTACAATTAGAGGATTTACTGTTTTTGAATCTGATTCGGACCCAGTTTAAGGAGCACTCATGCCCTTTCAAGACTCTAATGATAAGGGTGGGGTCAGATTTTATTTCACCACCCTTCATTATACTGAGTATTAATTGTATGTAGACTGCTACTGGGCTAGACGCAACTCCTCAACAGAGCTTTCCTCGCCAACTGGGCCATCAACGGAAGAAAGGTGTTTGGTTGCAGTGGTGGTTTGAAGGGAAGCTGAAGCAGTGGAATTGCAGTTGCCCACTTTAGAGATGAAAACAAATGTATTGACTGAGATTCTTCAGGGACAGCTTAATCTGAGCCGTTATTGCCATTTAATTAAGCCCTTAAGACTACATGAATTAAGCCATGTTCATGCCCACTAGTCATTCTACTTATGCCTAGTTGGCATGGACTAGCCCCCTGTGACCTGTACCTCCTAGCTAGGCACCCTACTCAGGGGAAGTTAAAACAAGTAAGGTTTATCCAAATTCCTTTCAGACCAACCCTCTGTCTATGGAATTGAAAATAATTGATGACGTTCAGATCTATTAATGCAATTTTCCTTTTCAGGGAAGTACACTCACGCACTATGGAACATGGCCAGCTTCACCTTGTCGGCTAGCCCAGAGGACCTCAGTGTCTCACTTTACCCAAACTATACAGAATGGTCAGGTCGCAGCCAAGTATGTGCTCCGAAATGGCCTGGATTCTACAGACTGCATCGACAGAGCTATTGGTACCATTTTGGTGCACTGAAGGCATGCCTGAATATGGTCAGTGTTTTGAAGACGTGCAAGCAAGCTTAATGACATTCTTCAACAGCTCCAGGCTATTCTGAGAAAAAGCTGACACAAGCTAAGCAATTTCCCCACTACTACAGAAAATTCAGATGCTATTCAAGGAGGCTACCTTGCAAACAGTGCCGGCCCTCCAAGCCTGTATTGCAGTAACCAACCTTTTGAGGCCGCAGATGTAACACCAGCAGAAACAGTTCAATCCGACAAGGACAGCAGTCCTCCAGTACTTACTCCCCTGCTACAATGGCCATCAAGCTGCTTTAGTTTGCACACTCAGTCTCATGCCTTGTTAGTAGAAGGCAGAATACTCCCCAGTTGGGGAGACAAACTATCAGAAGTGCATGTTTTCCCGTACCTTGATGATTGGCTGCTAAATGTGGACTTGCTGCAGTCAGCAATAGACCACCTTTGGATGACGGACGAACTTCTGACAGCGTTGGGTTTCACCATCAACAAGCTGGAGTCCCACTCTAACCCTACAAAGAGACTTCCATTCACTGGGGCAATTGTGAACACAGTGGCTTTCCAGGCCTTTTCTTTGCTGCAGCAGCGGAACATATGACTCAAATGTTTTGGGATCAGTCCTGGGTTTTAGTAAGGATGACTCTGAGGCCTCTATGTTTCCTGGTCTTGTACATCCTCCTCATCTCGAATACCATTTGGCTCATGTGTAACTTGCAGTGAATCCTTAAACCCCATTGAGACCTGCATCAATAAGCTTCTGTGACTCAATTCAGATCTCAAAGGAGGCAGCACAGCATCTGGAGTGGTGTGACAAACACAAGCTACGTGTGCAGCAGGCCACTCTTCCACCCCAAACCAGAGGTCACTCTGGTGACATGCGTATTGTTACTGGATTGTGGGGGTCATCTACGAGAGCTGGAGCTCTGAGGTCTTTCATCTCCGGGGGGGAACCCTCTCCATATCAGTGTTTTGGGCCATCCCTGCCATCTATGAAAGGGAGGCTGGTGCAAATCCTCATTGACAACATGACAACCATGCAGTCAAGTAACAAGCAGGGCGGAGTGGATTCCTGGAACTTGTGTCAAGAGGCGTTATGGCACTGGAGCTTGCAAACAGCATAAATATCTTCCTGGTGGCCAGCTACCTGGTAGGGTCTCAAAATGCCAGTGTGGACAAACTGAGTTGGCGCTGTTGGGCGGGAGCATGAGTAGTCAGGCCATATAACGAACCCACCGTGGTTGGCCAATGTACACTGACCATGGGCTTCAGCGATGCATAGTAGGTATTGGCCAAAGGGTCTGGCTTTGAGTGAGGTACAGTGACCAACCTACTTTGGTCATCCAAACTCCGCTTTGCACAGCCCTTGGCATGCACAACATGGGTTGGCAGCAGAGCCTGCCCACAGCCAGATCTTGTGAAAAAATTATGTATACACTGCTACAACCAGTTATTGTTGGTATCGAACATACAAAATGTAGAACTTCCTGTGCATTCATTATAGCCTTACCTTGAGAACATTTTTATTAAAGAGCCACCCAGGTTATGATACAGTATCGGAAAAACAAATAGACTTTTATAAAGATCTTGTATATAAAAATATAGTAATTTCAGTTATAGTCAGTCATGGACCCAATACTATTTGCCTGTATTGGTATTCAACTGTAAAAGATCGTCGCGTAAAATGAGGAAGAATTTTCTCATTAAATAATCTAGAAGCATTGAAAAGGACAGTGAGCAGTGGTTTTAATTGCTGAGACAATTACTAGCTTCATACTTTTAGGATGGCCACTGTGTTCTTTATCTGTGATTTGAATAGGCTCTTACTTCCAGATATGTTAAAGCAATATATAAATATTTAAATTTGTTGACAAGATTTTAAGGCTAAATCCAAGTTTTTTGTTAAGGTATATCGAGACGATTGAGAAAGTTCCAAGTTAGCTTTAATCAATTTTCTATTAGTATTTGGATGGACTTGTATCAAAATACGAACCTTCCTCCGCGCCAAGTGATTTGGCAAAACTACTAGTTAGGTCTAATTCTAGTCTTAAATCTTGTACTGGGAGATTATATCGTACTGATACAAGAGACTTGAGGATTTTACCTTAGAAAGCTATGTTTCCTAATTGGAATGCATTCAATGCTTATAAAAGTGTTGGGAGGGGGGGGGGATTTTTGCATGATACGCCTTCAAGAATGACTAATTGTGTTTTCCCAGCGGCATAATAAAGTGCTTTTAAGCTGGCTGCGTGATATTTTACTTTGTCGAAAACATGATTTATATGTTGCCCTGGCACAACCGAATCTCAGAGAATACCATTCAGATATGGGTAATTTTTCTACCCTTTTGATTTGGGTTTAGCCTATGGTCTTTTAAATGTATTGATTTTTTGAAAGAGGCAAAAGTAAATATCTTGGCTTTATTTACATTTGTTTGAAGATAATGTTTTTGTGAATATTTATAGAATTTATGAAGAGCCCTTTGAAGACTGATCAGTTATTAATCCATAATTAGTGCATCATCTATGTATTGTAAGGTTTTTAACTGATGCCCACTATCTGATGGAGGTCATGATTCTGTAGGGAGAATGACAATTGTACTCTAGTATACAGCCCTGCTTTAGGCCTTTTTCAGTGACAATTCCTTTTACTAAACCTCTATCTGAATTGATTAATGCTCTACACCATGTATCTGTGTGTACTGCACTTATAATATTAAGCAACCCTTCATGTAGCTTTAAAGCTGCTAGCTTACACCAAAGTGTACGCCTTTCAAGTAAATTAAATGCTGGTATAACATCAACAACTGTGGCGTAAACAGGCTGTCCTTTTTTGCCCTACCTATTCATTGAGTATTAATGTGAGTGGTGTTAGATTATCTGGAAAAGAATGGTGTGCCTAAAATCCTGCTTGTTCGAGGAGGAAAATATTATTTCCATTAACCCAATCCTTCAAGAATCATCCTATTTTTTAAAACAGGTACCAGTGCCATCTAGTGAGGAGATTTGATGATACTTTTTAGGATCTTCTCTAAGACCTTTCTTGTGTAGGAGGTGCAAAATACTTCCTCTCCAAGAACAACAGTGAAACATCTCTTAAACAAAGAGGCTAACAATATTCTTCAATGTTTTTCGTTCTGCTTCAAAACTGTATTTAGTCATTTTTATGGGCTTTGAGCATTATAATTCCCATTAGGAAAGCAATTTCTTCAGGCCTTGGAAAGGCATCTCCTGTATCTGTTGGCTCAGATGTACATGGAAATTCAGTCAACTGAGTTAGAGATTTCAAGGCATGGAACCCTTTAATGTGCAATGATCAGACGTCCTCTGAAATAGCTACATCTTTGTTCCCAGTTTACATTTGCATTTCTGCATAGAGGCTTCTTTTAGGGTGGGCAATAATTTAATCTCTTCAGAATCATGCACTGTTTTATGATGATTGCTTATTTTTTTCTCCTAATGTAAATATAATTTTTCATATTTTGATTTTGATTTGCATAATAAGATTTGATGAGCTTGTTTAAACTCTATTTTAATACCAGTTTAGATTCATAGGTTTTGCTGACATTCACACTTTTTACCAATTCCATCATTAACCTTAGCTGAATTTTAACTGCTGTACAAAGTTTTTAAAAATGCACTGATATTCTCTGTAAATTCTGTTTCAGTTACTGATACCTTGTCTAGGACGGACCTTTTATTGAACTTGGGGGCCAAGACTCACAAGGATGTTTAAACACAATCAAAAATTCTGTGCAGTCTGCACATTTTCTCGAAATTTAAATGCACAGTGTAATACAGCATGATCCCTCATTTCAATTACCAACAGTCTATTCACATGATGAAATAGGTTAAATGAAATTATTATATACTAGAGTGTGGGTCGAGATGAATGCCCAATGCGAGTAAACTTCCATGGATACTCTCCATCTACTTTCTCATTGAGGATGACTATTCTTGGAACTAATAAATAAATACTCGGCTTGAGTATATTCCATGTCTTGTCTTGTTCTTCACTTAGAATTCTCAATAAAGCACTATTTGAATATTTGAATCTTTGCTTTAAACCCACCACTAAAAGGAAATTCAATTTCATCTTCCTTATCTGAATGGTATTTATCTGTTACATTACTTAGGTTAAGTCATTATCTTAATTATTACTAGGGGATATGTACATATTCAAAAATGCCAACTTATCTCCAGATAATGTTGTAATACAAGTTTATCTGCCAGGTAGTATCCAAAATGTCAAAATTCCATTGATTATCTGTTTTCAATAAGATTCCAAGCCCCCGTTAGTGTTCCCCTGTGTATCATTTCAGCTATTCCTTGTATGAATCCATCTTTATTCAAGTAGTGTACCAAGTCTCCTGTAAACAATAAATAGCAGTGTCTTTAAACTGTATAAATACTTTCTTTTGACTTTTCTCTGGTAGCCTAGCAACATTCAAGCTATCCAAATCTGTTTTTACTAAAATGGTTTTTGGGAACTCTCCTCTCTCCCATCAAATTCCCATTCAGTATTGCTAGCAACCAATCTCAGGTAGCCCCTCTTCCACCCACAGAACTTCCCTCCCTTTCTTTCACTTGGAGTGAGAGATCTGTCCTCTCTTGTTCCTTTATTGAGGCAGACCAACAGTTGATAATGATTATTAAAACTTTAAGAGATAGTCTCCATCTTCGACCTGGAGAAAGTTACTGGTTGAGAAAGGTAGCTGATTGAATAGAGAGAATCTTAATCAGAGAACTGATTTACAGTCTATCTATACCAATTTTCCTTATATGGGCAGTGTTTTCAATTATCTGAATGAGACAATTAGTTATAGATTCCTTACCTTAGAATTACCCTCAGGCGTCAGACTGGATCCGGAGAATTTTTTCGTCAGCAGTACCCCTGCGTGTCGATAGGTGGCGTCGGTTGACTCCGCATTCGTCGTTGGCATCGTGGTCGCCGGAATGACGTTGAGGTATCTACTTAGACGCCGCCCTCGCGCGCTGACGGTACCCTTAGTCACTTTTTGACTAACTTTTTGCGCCTTTTATCGACACCCTTTTTTGACTCCTGGTGCACGCAGGGATGTCCAGTCGTTCTTGGCTCAGCTTCAAGGCTTGCGACACTAGTCGCAAGCTGATGTTGGTTACGGACCCGCACCGTGTGTGCCTGTGGTGCCTGGAGCGCGACCACGATCCCAAGTCGTACTCCGACTGCCGGACCATGAATCCGAAGTCTTTGCAGGAGCGGTCCCGAAAGCTTTGAGACCGGGCAGTCCGCTCCGCGCCGTTCGAGGTCCCAGTCGCGTGGGAGGTCGAGGGACCGGTGGCGGAGTCACCACCACTCGTCCTCGAAGTCTTCGCATTCCTCAGGTAAGTCGAAGCACAAGAAGAAGGCGAAGTAGCATTGTCGCTCTTCGCGCTCTCCCCGTCCGTCGGCTGACGCGATGCGGGATGTGGACGGTGCCCGTCCTGCGGCTCCACTTGCGGAGCCTGAAGGGATGACTCAGAGTTTCCCTCCTTTTCCGGGAGCTGGAGCGACCCCTGCTCAGCTTCGGAGTTTTTACGAAGCGATGCATGCCATCTTTGGGCAGCCCGACTCTGCTGGCGTACATTCGGGCCCCGCAGACTCGGTTGGGGGCCCTGGGCCTTCGACGCCGGCGCTCCCCGCAGGGGCCCCTTGGATCCAGGCCTGGATCCGGATCGGGCCGGTTGACCTAGTTACACCTCCCCCGGCGCCGATCCACCGGCACCGTGTCCGCTACCGACGCAGGTTGTGTCCCCAGCCGGCGTCGACCCCGGCCTCCACCCTGACCTGGACACGGAGCCGGACCCACGCCGGATCCGGCGCTGAGCTGTACTTTTGTACGTCTTTTCTACCCTGGTGTTCCATATAGGCCGGATTGGCAGCCAGAGGAGGGTGAGGAGGACTGGGAGGGGTCTGTGGACCCTCTAGCAGACCAGTTGGAAGAACCGGACTGGAGAGAGGAGTTGGGGGACACCAGTGGTCTGGATACCTCCCCAGACCTTGGCATACTGTCTCCTCCTACCGTGGCTACGGAGGAGGGTGCTTCTTACGCAGTGGTGTTGCGTAGGGCGGCCGAGGCCCTCAACCTCGAGCTACCTACGGTGGTGGTCAGGACGAATCTCCTGATGGAGGTACTTCAACCGGCAGCGGCCCCTTCGGAGCCCCTGCTGCTATTCAATGAAGCCCTTACCGACTACCTTTTGGGCACCTGGTCCAGGCCCAACACAGGGGCTCCTGTGGAACGGATGATTGCCCGACGCCACCGCCTGGCTCCGGGCGACCCCTCTTTCCTCTGCCAACACCCCACCCCTGAGAGCTTAGTGGTCCAAGCCTCTACATCCAAAGGCGCATTCCCTAACGCACCACCTGATAGGGAATCCAAAAAGCTGGACCATCTTGGGAAGAAGATGTTTTCTTCCGCCAGCTTGGGACTGCGGTCGGTAAACACTGCATGTCTTTTGGGCCGTTACACCCACTCTGTGTGGGATACGGAGTGCAGGTGCTGCCACAGTGCCCGGAGGAGGCCCGGGCCGTGCTCTCCCGTGCAGTTGCGGAGGTGAGAGACGCAGCAAAGTTTGCCATCAGATGTGGACTGGACACCGCCGACTCGCTAGGCAGGACGATTTCAACGTCGGTAGCCCTTCGACTCTACGCCTGGCTGAGGTCGACTGGCTTTTCCGGGGATGTCCAGGCTACCTTGCTGGACATGCCCTTTGATGGCCGTCGCCTGTTCGGCGACAAAGCCGACAACGCGCTAGAGCGCTTCAAGGACTCCCGGGCTACGGCCAGGTTCTTGGGCCTCTCCACCACCCGCCATGTTCCACCCAGAGCCACAGGCCTGCGCATACTGTCCAGCCCTTGCGCGGCCGTTGACGTGGGACACACCGTCGTGGGTCTGGGGGCCAGCGAGCTGGCCAGTCCACCAACGCCCCCTCTGCAGCAGCCTCCAAACCCTCCTAGTCCGACCTTCCAGGGCCACCAATTGCCAGTGGGCGGCAGGATTCGCCATCACCTCCCCCACTGGCGCACCATCACGTCGGACAGGTGGGTTTTGCAGATAGAGACTACCCCTCCATCCCTGCCACCTCAGCACCAACGCATGTCGGAGGATCATCTGGCCCTTCTCCAACAGGAAGTTACAGCTCTCTTGGCCAAGGGAGCCATTGAGCGAGTTCCTGCCACAGAAGTAAGTCGTGGTTGTTATTCCCACTACTTTCTGGTGCCCAAGAAGAACAAAGGCCTGCGTCCTATCTTGGATCTCAGGAACGTCAACCTCTTCCCCCGGAAGGAGAAGTTCAAAATGTTGACACTAGCTCAGGTCCTGTCTGCCCTCGACCCTGGAGACTGGATGGTAGCGTTGGACTTGTAGGTCGCTTACTTTCACATCCCCGTCCTGCCGGACCACCGGCGTTCATGGTAAGTCACGAGCACTTTCAGTTTACCGTGCTCTCCTTTGGCCTTACCAGCGCCCCTCGGGTGTTCACGAAAGTGATGGCGGTGGTCGCAGCTCATCTGCGCAGATCAGGGGTTCCAGTCTTCCCCTATCTCAACAACTGGCTATTGAAGGCGGGCACGCCCCAGGCAGTCGTCTGCCACCTCCACACTACGGCGGACCTCCTGCACTCGCTGGGGTTCACTATAAACGTGTTGAAGTCACACCTGATTCCCTCTCTGAAGCTCCTTTTCATTGGAGTGGTTCTGGACACGATGCAGTTTCGGACTTATCCTCCTGAGCAGCGAGTCCGGGATATTCGGGCTATGATTCCGATCTTTCAGCCTCTAAGCCGGGTTTCGATCAGAATGACCCTGAGGCTAGTGGGACCTGAAGTTCCAGTGGGCTCAGCATCAGGGGAATCTGTCCGATTGCGTTTAGATCTCGGAGGGCACTGCACGACAATTGTAGTGGTGGCTAGCGAGCCAGGATTGGGTCAACGGCAGATCCCTCTCCCTTCCCCCACCAGAGTTTATGGTAGTGACGGATGCATCACTTCTGGGGTGGTGCGGCCACATGGGAGAGGCGGAGATCAGAGGCCTCTGGTCTCCGGCGGAGTCCGGGCTCCACATCAACCTTCTAGAGCTTTGGGCGATCCGTCTTGCACTAAAAGCATTCCTTCCCTCTGTCCGGGGAAGAGTAGTGCAGGTGTTCAGGGACAACACCACCGCCATGTGGTACTGCAACAAACCGGGCGGGGTGGGGTCGTGGACCCTATGTCAGGAGGCTCTCCGTCTCTGGACATGGCTGGAACATCAGGGCATAACCCTGGTGGTTCAACATCTGGCAGGTTCTCGGAACGCCAGGGCGGACGAACTCCGCCGCAGGTGCATGATGGATCACGAATGGCGACTTCACTCGGAGGTGGTGCAAGGTCTTTTTCAACAGTGGGGAGAGCCTTGGTTAGATCTATTCGCCACCGAAGAGAACGCGCAATGTCAGCAATTCTGCGTGTTGGAATTTCCAAGGCGGCACTCGCTAGGCGACGCTTTTCGTCGCGAGTGGAGTTGCGGTCTGTTGTACGCCTTTCTGCCTATACCTCTTCTGCCGAGAGTGCTGAAGAAGATCAGGCGCGACCGGGCCCAAGTCATCCTTGTGGCTCCGGATTGGGCACGGAGAGTATGGTATCCTGAGCTGCTCAACATGGCCATCGATCCTCCGACCAGACTGCCTCTTCTGGAGGATCTTCTGTCGCAGCAGCAGGAGACGGTCCTCCACCGAACTTGTCCAGCCTCCACCTCCTTGCGTGGAGATTGAGCGGCGGCAGTTGATGTCTTTTGACCTGCCTCCTGAAGTTTGTGATGTAATCTTGGCAGCCAGGCGTCCCTCCACTAAGACGGTATAAGCCTGCCGGTGGAACAAGTTTGTGGCATGGTGCACAGCAAAGGCTGTGGATCCCCTTTCTGCCCCTCTTTCTGAGGTTCTCTTGTTTCTTCTTTCTTTAGCCCAGCAGGGCTCTGCTCTGGGCACTATCAAGGGCTATCTTTCGGCCATCTCTGCCTTCCTTCGGCTTCCAGATCAGCCCTCTCTTTTCAAGTCCCCGGTTGTTAATCGTTTCTTGAAAGGCATACCTCATCTCTTTCCTCCTATTCCCTTTGTTATGCCTCAGTGGGACTTGAATCTAGTATTGACCTTTTTAATGTGTGCTCCCTTTGAGCCGCTTTACAACTGTCCTTTGAGGCTTCTGACGCCAAAGACTGCATTCCTGGTAGCTATCACCTCTGCCAGGAGAGTGAGTGAGCTCCAGGCCCTTTCCTCCATACCTCCTTTCCTGTCAGTCCATCCGGACAAGGTGGTTCTCAGGACTCGTCTCTCCTTCCTTCCCAAGGTTGTCATTGCCTTTCACATCGGGCAAACCATCACTTTGCCCACCTTCTTTGTGCCTCCGCATCCTTCGAAAGAGGAGGAGATGCTCCACCGTCTGGACCCAAAACATGCGCTTTCTTTCTATCTGGAGCGCACAAAACAGTTCCGGGTGGATGACCAACTCTTTGTTGGCTACGTGGGCGCCAAAAAAGGTCGGACGGTACACAAGCGAACCATTTCCCGATGGGTCGTTTTGTGCATTAAGGCATGCTATTCTCTGGCTAAAAAGGAGCCTCCAGTGGGGCTGCGCGCCCATTCCACCAGTGCGACGGCAGCCACTACTGCTTTGGGACGAGGAGTTCCTCTGAATGACATCTGTCAGGCAGCTGCGTGGGCATCACTGCACACGTTTACGAAACACTACTGTCTGGACAGCCAGGTCCGGAGAGACGGCTTCTTTGGCCGTTCTGTCCTCCAGGACCTGCTGGTGTGATATTGGTTCGCAGACCCACCTCCGGGGTTGGTATTGCTGGGGTATCTATTCTAAGGTAAGGAATCTATAAATAATGTGTTTCTTTCAGATGAACAAGTTACTTAACCTTTGGTAACGATATATCTGTAAGAAACATTAGTTAGTTATAGATTCCTTACCGCCCCACCCATCCTCCCTGTTCTGCGAACTGATTTCTAAGGTTAAGGTTATCCTTTCAAAGCCCTAGTTTTGTGCACCAGTGGTCAGTGTCTTGCATGGCTCTGCGTTTCTGGCGCGGAAAGTCGTGTACAGAACTGACGTCAGCTCGCGAGGGCGGCGTCTAAGTAGCTGCCGCGACGTCATCTCAGCGACCTCGACGCCAACGACGGACGCGGAGCCGACCGACGCCACTTTCCGACGCGCAGAGGTACTGCTGACGAAAAAACTTTCGGGATCCAGTCTGACGCCTGGGGGTAATTCTAAGATAAGGAATCTATAACTAACTAATGTGTCTTACAGATATATCGTTACCAAAGATAAGTAACTTGTTCTTTAACTCTTGAATTAAATGACTTTTTCATTGCAGTGACAAAGCCATTGTTAACATATTAATCTTACTCAATATTAACTCCATTTCAAGTTCATTTTTTTGTTGATATAAATAAATGTATTACATTGAGGGCACTAGCCCCAGTGTAGTTAGTTAAGTCTGACTTTTCATTGAAAAGGCATTTTTTGTTTCTTTAATAACTTTGACCCCATTTGATGAATATGCACAAAACCTTCCTAAAAAATAAGTTCTCTGACTTTGGCTCCTTCGTGGATGTTTCGCGGTGATCCATCAAGTGGGAGCCAAGAAAAAAAGGAAGTCCCAAAAGTATGATTTCCCAGTTTAATTTCTGTAGGAAACTTTGCTCTCTGATACGGAAAAAAATATTGAATGGAATTACACCAAATTTGGCAGAAATCTAGAACATTATCAATAAAGTGGGCTTTTTATTATTTGGTTTGAATTCGTTCAATAGTTTTTGAGAAATTTGCACTTAAAGATGTGCTCACGGTTGTCATGAAGGGGTTAATCTCTTGGAAAAATTAGTGATAACTGAATCTTTATGTACCACAGGACTCCCCCTCCACATTGGCTGAGGAAACCTTTTGTCCCATGAGCCAGTAAGGAAATGCAGTACCCAAAACGATGCAACAGAAGTTCACAATATGATTGCCAACCTCAACAGCTCAAGAAAATGTTGTGGCAACCATTATAGGACCCAAGGTCTTGGTCTCTGTGTCCTGAAAATGTTTTGAAAAAAAGGCATAAGGGGGCAGGAGAGGGACACACTGACCCCTGCCCTTTCCCCACCCAGGCATTTATGGGGGTGGGAGGAGTGACCCAGAGGCCTCCCCAGTAAACCAATGGTACTTCGGTACTCTCGCAGGACCCAGCACAGCCTTCATGTGCGGTTTTGTGGTATTCCTCTGCAACCCACTGTGAAAGCATTCACCCTGTGGTACCATTCTAGTTCCTAAGGAGGCTTGCATGATACCCTGGTATCATGGGGTCGATGCTTGCGAGAATAATATTGCGAGAGTTCTGCAGTACCCAAAAAAAAGTGGTGGGGTTAAGACAATGCTGGTTGGGGGCTAACGGCCAAAGACCATGTGCAGCAGGGTTGGCTGCATTCTGGCTGTGTGTCCAATTTAAAATATCCAAAACCTCCAGAAATTCTGTAAAATTAACAGAGGTTAAAGTGACATTATAATTAATTAGGTGTTGGAATAAGACATGAGCTAACTGTAAAAAGAACAACAACAAAAAACCACTGAAATACACCAGTTATAGTTTATTTTTAGAAAAACCTATAACATTCGTCCCTATTACGCACTGCTTATGACCTCACATATTACATCACTTATGACATGTTAAAATGAATATAAAAAAGGAACGAGAATGTGGATTGGGCGTTTGCGCAGGGATGGGTGCAGGGCCCGAATGCCAGTGAATGGTGGGGGTGCAAGTTATAGTTTTTGTAGTATGCGACTATTCCTAAAATTTCTAGCTTTGTTTTCAGATATGTAGAGGCCAAATTCAGTTAAGCGATTTCCTTATATGAAGCCGAGGGCACCTGAACATATGTATGTGCGGCATTCTACTACTCTGAGCATTGCAGGTATTCTGTGAAAGATGCTAAGTGGTGATAACAAAATCCCGCCAGTGTACCCAATGGATGGCTTAGAAAAGCTTTGCATCGTGGGCGCCGATAAGGATGTCTTTGGTGCGCTGTGACAGGTGTTTTGTCATTCAATACCTGTGAGCGTTACGTATCCCTTGTACTGTGCTCCTGAAAAGTAGGTTACCTTTCGGCTGCGGTAATCCTGCACTTTGATCTGCTACTCACAGAAGAGACAGTTTCAGGTGAAAGGAGGTGCTGTTTCTGACATCAGTTTGAGAGATGAATTTTGATATTAATCCAAATGGCGGCGCGTGAAAACCGAGAACTCTGCGGCAGGTCTGAGCACCGTGCGCTCATGTACTTTGTGTTTCTGGCACACAGCCCCCTCTTCCCCCAATCGCCTCCACCAATGCCTCCCTGCATGATGAACTCTGCGGTTCCATCGGAATCATTTAAGAAACCCTAGATTAATTTTAAGGGGATATGACATCCTGTAGATGACACTAGGCGGTCCCTCGTCTCACCCGCCCAGCAGTGATCCGATAATCGATCCTTGGTTTGCGAGTGGAAGCGGGACAGATGGTGAGCCCTCGTGTCCTACCTAGAGGTGCCTTGTTGTCCTTTACGTGGTGTCTGTTTCAGGATTAGTTTCTCTTTGGTCTAGCTGTCACTCCGAGCACTGCACAAGATGGCACTGCTGATAAGCACAAGAGTTCCTTTCACACCTGAAGGGCGATAAGCTTGTAAGGTTTCACCGCTCTCTTTTCTGCTAAGCGTAACTGATGGCCTCATCAATTACATAAGGCTATTATTACATAGTTTGTCACGTTGACTACCAAAATCTGTTATAGTAGATGTCAGAGCTTTGAAGAGGGGATTTACTCTATGTCCTGTTTGTTGAATAAAGACTTCTAAGATCGCCTTCAGGAACAAAAGCCACTTTCGAAAATGAGAACATTGGGCTACTTCCATATGCTGTCCTTTTGATGTCAGGTTTCCACCAATTGTTAGTTAAACATCACCCCTTTTCTTATGGTTAAAGCACCGTGAAAGTGTTTTTTTCTCTCATGAGCGATTTCCCGATAGATTTCTTGATCTTGAAAGGGTGTGGGGCACACTAGTGTGCATAAGTCAGTTTGTAGGCTGGATAAGTAAAGTTCATTACTGGGTAACCAGATGCAGAAATAACCGTGCTTTGTTCGTCCAGAGAAAGTACACGTTCAATGAACATCTTCTCATTCTAATGGCTACAGTGCCTAAGGAATGTGGCAGTGCACAGAAAGAAAACTGCACTTTTTCCTTGTTTGGTAAGAATTGTAGTAAATCATAAACGGGTATGAAAAGGCAAGGTATTCAAATAATTTTTGACCGAGTTTACTGCGCCATAGGGAAACCAGGGGATTTTAAGACATCCGAGTGCGTATGAAACTCGGATGTTTCATACGCACAATTGCTTTTTAATTAGAAAGTATAAAACCAAGATTTTGGTCATTTCTCAGTAAATTTTAGAACATTTTGGCACTTTCCACAAATGATAGGTTATAATTACTAATCAGTGTGAATCCAGGCATGGAAACTTGAAAAAAGAAAGGGTCATTGTGTCTGCAGAAAGGAGGGCTGATCTTAGTAGCAGTTCAGTATTCAATGAAAAATAGAATTAACAAGCAGCGAAACTCATCTTGGAAAGGAGCTCCATCTTGGATTTGTTTTTGCAAACAAAAAATAAGAAATGCCTTCGGGCTAATGGTATTCATTTATTTAGAGAGGGATCAGGTTCTGGGTTCTCAACTCCATCATTTAAACCCTTTCTATAAAAGAAACACTGTCAAATCTTTAGAGGTAACCAAAACATTTATTAAGGCGGGTGTTTTTCGAAGACCTTACGTCATGTCTTCACAGCGAAATGTATTCCTTTCTCAGACATCTTATGATAAGTGCAATTTCTGAATTATTACTGTCCTAATTGAAGTTGTCTCCATTCATTGAGATGACTAATAGTGTATTTGTCCTACTCAGAGACCTGCGTAGCACAAGTCAGAAAGCACCTGAGTAGATGGAGCAAGAGCAATAGATGACGAATGCTTCTGTGTACAAATTCTATTTTGTATGTATTGTGTATGTGTTGTACATAAAACCCTTCGGTCACTGAAACATTTGAACAACAAAAATGGAAGCATGCCTTAGTGGTTTATGTACTTCCACATTTTGAGAACATAGCTTTGTTCATAATCACAGATCAGCACTGTTTATGAGCATGAAACTAAAATGGTTGCTACAGTATTTTTACAGTAAACCTTCTAGATTGCTGCTGATTGGGGCATCCTGCAGTTGAGGTTTGCAAGATTGCTGCTGATTGAGGCATCCTGCGGTTGAGGTTTGCAAGATTGCTGTTGATTGAGGCATCCTGCAGTTGAGGTTTGCAAGTGTAGTGTGAAATGTACTGTGACTTGTACTTTGTAGAGTACTCACAAACCTGCAAGTGTGACTTTGAAGCTTCCTGGATCTCAGTTTGAAGTTAAGCCTGATGTCGAGCCTGCTCACCTTCCACTTTGTGGGAGGTGGCACAACTCTTTCCATTTTTATTCTCCTGCCCACCCACAGCTGATAGAAAAGCACTGGCACTACAAGGTATTCATTTTGGTAAATCTGCGTTTCTTGCTAAATCTCTTACAGTTCCCTCTGTCCTTCTGATTTATTAGCCATAGGAAGCACACAGGCTGTGTCTTCGAACTCTACGTTATGTTGTGACTTATAGCGATTAGAATGAAAAATTTCCTAGTAATCATGACGGAAAGTTTCAATTCTATTAAGGACGCGGAGGCGAGGATTATGCTCATCTTTCTTTTATTTCCATTACTCAGCAACTTCAACTTTTCATAACAAAAAACTACAAGTCCCATGTATGTGTAGTTCACAGGCCACTTTCCATCCACCAATCAGGAGTGCCCATGGTCCTCGAGGGCGTGTTGTTGCCAGTATCCTTCCTCTTTCTTGACTGCGATTATAAGCCCACCAAAGCTCGTCAGTCTGTTTTGGAACTTTCAGACCCTAAGAGAAGCCAAAGGAGAATTCAATGAAACCGATCTCCAAACTGCATGAAGCCAATAAACGATTTACCAAGACACGCACGTTAACCTTAAATAGCAAAGAACAACATTAATGTAGAACAAAAGGCAGATACTCATCCCATACGTCGAGCCGTGAACCATACCAATGTTCGGATAACCCTCTACAAACCCCATGCATGTGGGTGGGAAGAGGTCTCCTTGAGCCGCTGGTGGGAATAATCCTCACCTTCGCGTCCTTAATAGAATTGAAACTTTCCGTCATGATTACTAGGAAATTTTTCATTCTATGTCAGGACCGGAGGCGAGGATTATGCTCCTTCAGAGCTTATCCACCACCAACAACGCCATGTTCATGACTGGTTTAAAATAGAACCTTTTAAACATTGAGTCAGAAGACCAGTCTGCGGCAATCAGAATATCTTCTAGCCTGGCGCCCAGAGAAAAAGCCTTAGAGGCCATAGCTCCTCGTACAGAGTGTGCTCCAAACTGCGAGACATTTATGCCCGCTTCCTGCATCGCCCATCTGATCCAACGAGCTATTGTTGGTGGCGAGACCGCTCTGAAGGGCTTCCTTAAGGAAATCAGCAATTGGCGTTCGCCTGGCGGACGAGTCTCTTCCGTCATGCTCTCGTATTCCTTGAGACATCTGACCACGCAGAGCTTTGGGGATCTATCAAAGGCTGGATAGGACACTATTCCTGAGTCGGATTTAGTTCTGCGCGTTATGTGAAAGGTAACCCCTTCCGGGGTAAAAACTCGACCAGAGATGTCTAGAGCTCTGACATCAGACACCCGTCTGCAAGACACCAAGCACAAAAGAATAGCCAGTTTGGTGCAGAGCTCTTTACGGGTAAGGTATTTGTTAGCTTGCCAAGACTGAAACAGGTGTAACACCCTATTAACATCCCACGGAGAGGAGTACCGATGTTCCGGAGGGAGCGAAAGACGGATTCCTCGCATCAATTTGCAGATCAATAGATGCTCCCCCACCGGGGCCCCCTCGACCGGGAGATGACCCGCAGAAATCGTCGATCTATAGGAATTGACAGTGCGATATGCCAGGCCATGGGCTGCTAGCGAGGCCAAGAAATTCATAATGGTTACCACTTCGCACCCCATGGGATCGTGGTCACCCCGAACACACCAACAGACCCATCTGGCCCATGCTGATTTGTACCTTTTGTTAGTGCTATCGGCCCAAGCCGCTCCCAGTAATGTTTGAGCTTCTGCCGATAGGCACGAGATTCTCCAGCGATGCCTGAATCCGCCACGCTACCAAGGGCATCCGCCCTTGTTGGATTAGGGGATGTGGCGCGCCCTGGGGATCCCTCAGGAGAAAAAGATCGCGGGGTTGAAGGATTGGAGAATCCCAGGAAAGTTCCAGAAGAACTGGAAACCACACTTGAGAACTCCAATACGGGGTAATCAAGACTACCTTCGCCTGCTGTCTCCGGATTTGCGTCGTGAGTCTCATTATCATGGCGAACGGGGGGAAGGCATAACCCGTCTCCTTGGACCAATCCTGGAGGAACGCATCCGTTGCTGACGCTATGGGTTCCGGTTTCCAACTGAAGAAACGTGGCAGCTGGTGGTCCAACCTGGATGCGAAGAGGTCCACTGAAAAGGGACCCCACATGTCGTGGAGACGTTGAAAGGTCGGAGGATGGAGCTGCCAGAGACTCATGTCTGACCAACTCCTGGAGCACCAATCCGCTATGACATTAGACGCCCCCGGCAGGTACTCTGCCGTCACCGAGATGTTGTGGGAAAGACAAAAGGTCCAGAAATCTTTGGCGAGATACGCCAAGGCTTTGGATTTCGTTCCCCCCAGATGGTTGATATACCGGACCGCCGATACGTTGTCCATCTTCAATAACACGCTGCAGGACGCTCTGTCCTTCGTCCAACACTGGATTGCGAAGGATCCCGCCATCAACTCTAGGCAGTTGATATGGAGGTGACCTTCGTCTGTGGACCACTTTCCTCCGGTAAAAGAGTCCCCGCAGCGGGCTCCCCAGCCCGACTTGCTGGCATCGGACTCTATGACCAAGTCCGGTTCGCAACCGAAAATGGCCCTCCCATTCCAGGCCTCCATATGATCGAGCCACCATTTCATCTCCATGCGTTCTTAGTCCGTCAGGGGTACTTGATCCGAGTATTGGAGACCCCTGCGGAGGTGGGAGGCCTTCAGACGTTGCAACGCTCTGTAATGGAGCTGACTTGGAAAAATCGCCTGAATTGAGGAGCTCAGAAGGCCCACCAGGCGAGCAATCTGTCGGAGCGAGGTCGAGGGACGGGCTAACACTCGCCTCAGTTCCCTGCGAATCTTGGACATCTTCCGAGTCAGTAGGCTCAAAGTGCGGGATACAGAGTCCACTACGAACCCCAGGAAGGTTACCTGTTTGGCCGGAGTCATGAGCGACTTCTTGGAATTGATTATGAACCCCAAGCTCTGGAGCAGACTTACCGTCTCCTGTAATTGTTGGGAGAGCTTGAGAGGGGATTGCTCCAGAAGGAGGATGTCGTCCAGGTAAATGATAAGGCGAAAGCCTTTGGCCCTTAACGTTTCCACCACCGGTATGAGAACCTTGGTGAAGCACGACGGTGTGGGGAAAAAATGGGTACCACCAAGTATGCATGTATCTGTGAAAGAGACACGTTAGTGACAGATTCCTTACCTTAGAATTTCCCCAGGCGTCAGGCTGGATCCGGAAAGTTTTTGCGTAGCAGTACCCTTGCGCGTCGGTAGGCGGCATCGTGCGGCTCCGCGTCCGTCGTCGGGACCGCCGGGATGACGTCGCGGGCAGTACTTAGACGCCGCCCCTGCGCGCTGACGTCAGTTCTTCTTTTTTCCGCGCCAGTAAGCGAAGATCTGGGAAGAGCAGTGCCCTAGTCATTTTTTGACTAACTTTTTGGTGATTTTTCACTGTTTTCTTCGAGTCATCTCGGCTCTACAGTGTCGGTAGGGATGCCCGGCTTCAAGCCATGCGACGCCTGTGGTCGAATGATGTCGATCACAGACCCGCACTTAGAGTGTCTCTACTGTCTCGGCCGCGACCACGACACAAAGTCGTGCTCCGACTGCCGGGCCTTGCACCCGAAGGCTTTGCGAGAGCGGTCTCGAAAGCTCCTCGAGGTCCGGCAGTCGGCTCCGCGCCGCACCATGCCCCGGTCACGCAAGAGGTCGAGGGGCCGGTCGCAGAGTCCTCGCCGGTCATCGGAGTCCAAGTCTTCGCACTCCTCGGGTAAGTCGAAGCACAAGAAGTCTAAGAAGCACCATCGCTCTAAGACTTCGCCTCGCCGGTCTCGCGACTCGGCTGAGGCCCCTGTCGGCACCGTCCCCGCGGCTCCGGATGTGCCTGTGGCGCCGCCCCCACATTACCCGTCCTTCCCGGGTTCGGGGGCGACTCCGGCCGAGATACAGGAATTCCTGTCGGCCATGGCCCGCCTCTTCGGGCCTCAAGGCCCCTCCGGTGCACCTTCGGGCCCGAGGGCCCTAATGGGATTGCCCCGGCGCCGCCGACGACTCCGGTCCCGGCGCCGCCTGTCCCACCAGCCTCGCTCCCGGCCCCGGCTTCGGCCCCGGCCTCGATCCCGGCTCCGGTGGTACCGCAACCCCCATCGACGCCGGTTGACCTAACGACGCCTCCGCCGACGCCGATGTCCCCGGTGCCGTTCCTGACGCCGCCCGGAGCTCCGGGCGGCATCGTTCCCCGGTTCTCTCCGGATCCGGACGCGGCGTCGGACCGACGTCGCCCGACGCCGGCTCCGGCGCCCATGAGACCTTGGGTCCCGGACGTCCCTCCTCCTCCTTATTTTCAACCGGAGGAGGACCAGGAAAGCTGGGAGGGGTCGGATGACCCTCTCACACAGCAGTGTGACTATGATCAGGACTGGGCAGAGGAACTTGGGGATGCCAGTGGTCTGGACACTTCCCCTGACACTGGCATGCTGTCTCCTCCTTCCGTGGCTACGGAGGAGGGAGCAAATTTCGCAACGGTGTTGCGTAGAGCAGCTGGAGCCTTACACCTCCAATTGCCTACAGTGGCTGTCAGGACTAACCTCCTGACGGAAGTGCTTCATCCGGCAGCTACCTCCTCGGAGCCATTGCTGCCGTTTAATGATGCACTTTCTGACGTTCTTTTGGGCACCTGGTCCAAGCCCGCCACAGGGGCTCCTGTGGATAGGAACGTGGCTCGACGCCATCGCCCTGCTCCGGGCGACCCCTTGTTTCTCTCTCAACATCCCACCCCGAGAGCTTGGTTGTCCATGCCTCTACCTCCCAAACCGCCTTCCCTACCGCCCCTCCGGATAGGGAATCCAAACGCCTGGATCAATTTGGGAAGAAGGCCTTTTCTTCCTCCAGTGCTGGCTTGCGGTCCGTCAACACCGCTTGCCTTTTGGGCCGATACTCCCACTCTCTGTGGGAATCGGTGGCGCTCGTTTTGCCCCAGTGTCCTGAGGAGGTCCAGACACTGCTTTCCCGCGCCATTGCGGAAGGAAGGGATGCGGCAAAGTACACCATCCGTTGTGGCCTTGATACCGCCGACTCGCTGGGCAGATCGCTTGCAACGACAGTGGCGCTGCGTCGCCACGCCTGGCTGAGGACAACTGGTTTCTCGGGTGATGTCCAAAACACACTCATGGACATGCCCTTTGATGGAGTCGGTCTTTTTGGTACCAAAGCAGACCATGCGCTGGAGCGTTTTAAGGACTCACGGGCTACTGCCAAGTCCTTGGGCCTTTCTGCTGTGCGCCCTCCGCTAACCTCTGCTTTTCGCCCCTTTCGTGGCCACGGAAGGGGCGCCCATTCACGTCCGCTGCCCAGGCACCGGCCCGCGCAGCAAGCGTCTTCGCGTGGCCGAGGACGTGGCTCCCGCCGTGGCGGGTCAGGCAACCAGCGTGCGGGTCAGGCCACCAACACCGCCCCGTCTGCGGCCTCCTAGTCCTTCCTTTCAGGTGCACAGCACGCCAGTAGGGGGCAGGGTCCGCCATCACCTTCACCACTGGCGTGCCATCACCTCAGACAGGTGGGTTTTGGACATTGTCCGAAGGGGCTACTCCCTCCCCTTCGAGACCACCCCCCCAGCCATGCCACCTCAATTCCACCGCATGTCAGGGGATCACTTGGTGCTTCTGCAGAAGGAAGTCACGGCACTCTTGGCCAAGAGGGCCATCGAGCATGTTCCGACCCCAGAAGTAGGACGTGGTTGCTACTCCCACTACTTTCTGGTGCCCAAGAAGGACAAGGAGGACATGCGTCCTATCTTGGACCTCCGGAACGTCAATCGCTTCCTCCGGAAGGAGAAGTTCAAGATGCTCACCCTAGCTCAGGTCTTGACTGCCCTCGACCCTGGAGACTGGTTGGTAGCGTTGGACTTACAGGACGCTTATTTCCACATCCCCGTCCTGCCGGCCCACCGGCGTTACCTGCGGTTCACGGTAGGCCTCGAGCATTTTCAGTTCACCGTGCTCCCCTTTGGCCTTACAAGTGCCCCTCGGGTGTTCACGAAAGTGATGGCGGTGGTCGCAGCTCATCTGCGCCGGGCAGGGGTTCCAGTCTTCCCCTACCTCGACGACTGGCTGCTGAAGGCGGGCTCGTCCCAGGCAGTCGTCTCCCACCTCCAGACTACAGCCGAACTCCTGCACTCGCTGGGGTTCTCCATCAATGTGCCGAAGTCGCATCTGATTCCTTCTCCACAGCTCCTTTTCATCGGGGCAGTTCTGGACACGACGCAGTTTCGGGCCTATCCTCCCGAACGGCGAGTCCGGGATATTCAGGTTATGATTCCGATCTTTCAGCCTCTATCCTGGGTTTCGGTACGGATGACCCTGAGGCTGCTGGGCCTCATGGCCTCCTGCTGGTCGATCATGCCAGATGGCATATGCGGGCTCTACAGTGGGACCTGAAGTTCCAGTGGGCGCAGCACCAGGGCAACCTGTCCGATCACGTCCAGATCTCGGAGGGGACTGCAAAACAGTTGCAGTGGTGGCTCTCGAACCGGCAATGGGTCATGGGCAGATCCCTCTCCCTTCCCCAGCCAGAGCACACAGTTGTGACGGACGCGTCCCTTCTGGGATGGGGCGGTCACATGGGAGAGGCGGAGATCAGAGGCCTCTGGTCTCCGGCGGAGTCCCGGCTCCATATCAACCTTCTGGAGCTCCGGGCGATCCGACTTGCACTCAAGGCATTCCTTCCCTCTGTCAAAGGGACGGTAGTGCAGGTGTTCACAGACAACACCACCGCCATGTGGTATTGCAACAAACAGGGCGGGGTGGGGTCGTGGACCCTATGTCAGGAGGCTCTGCGCCTCTGGACATGGCTGGAACATCAGGGCATATTCCTGATGGTTCAACACCTGGCAGGTTCCCTGAACGCCAGGGCGGACGAACTCAGCCGCAGGTGCATGATGGATCACGAATGGCGTCTTCACTCGGAGGTGGCGCAAGGTCTCTTTCAGCAGTGGGGAGAGCCTTGGTTAGATCTGTTCGCCACCGAAGAGAACGCGCAATGTCAGCAGTTCTGCGCGTTGGAATTTCCAAGGCGGCACTCGCTCGGCGACGCTTTTCGTCGCGAGTGGAGTTGCGGTCTGTTGTACGCCTTTCCGCCTATACCCCTTCTACCCAGAGTGTTGAAGAAGATTCGGCGCGACCGGGCCCAAGTCATCCTTGGGGCTCCGGACTGGGCTCGAAGAGTTTGGTATCCCGAGCTACTCAGTATGAGCGTCGATCCCCCGATCCGTCTGCCTCTTCGGGAGGATCTTCTGTCGCAGCAGCAGGGGACGGTCCTCCACCCGAACCTGTCCAGTCTCCACCTGCTTGCGTGGAGATTGAGCGGCGGCAGTTGATTCCTTTCGACTTGCCTCCCGAAGTTTGTGATGTGATTCTGGCAGCCAGGCGTCCCTCCACTAAGGTGGTATACGCCTGCAGGTGGAACAAGTTTGTGGCATGGTGCACAGCAAAGGCTGTGAATCCCCTTTCTCCCCTCTTTCTGAGGTTCTTCTGTTCCTTCTTTCTCTGGCCCAACAGGGTTCTGCCCTGGGTACCATAAAGGGCTACCTTTGTGCAATCTCGGCCTTCCTCAGGCTTCCTGATCAGCCCTCCCTTTTCAAGTCCCCTGTTGTTAACAGGTTTCTTAAAAGCATTACACACCTTTTCCCTCCTGTTCCGTTTGTGATGCCTCAGTGGGACTTGAACTTGGTTCTTACTTTTTTAATGTGCGCTCCCTTTGAGCCTCTCCATAACTGTCCTCTTCGTCTTCTCACTCTGAAGACAGCCTTTCTGGTGGCTATCACCTCCGCTCGGCGGGTGAGTGAGCTCCAGGCTCTCTCTTGCAAACCCCCCTGTCTGTCTGTCCATCCACACAAGGTTGTTCTTAGGACGCGTCCGTCCTTCTTGCCAAAAGTGGTTACTGCCTTCCACATTGGGCAGACCATCACTTTGCCCACCTTCTTTCCGCCTCCGCGTACTTCCAGAGAGGAAGAGAGGCTCCACCGTCTGGACCCAAAACGTGCGATTTCTTTCTATCTCAACCGCACACAACAGTTCCGGGTGTATGACCAGCTCTTTGTTGGCTACGTGGGCGCTAAAAAAGGTCGGGCGGTACACAAGCAGACCATATCCCGCTGGGTTGTCTTGTGTATCAAAGCCTGCTATTCTTTGGCTAAGAAGGAGCCCCCTGTTGGGCTACGTGCCCATTCCACCAGGGCGACAGCCGCCACCACGGCTTTGGGACGTGGTGTCCCATTGCAGGACATTTGTCAGGCAGCTACGTGGGCATCGCTGCACACGTTTACCAAGCATTACTGCCTTGACAGCCAAGTCCGGAGAGACGGCTTCTTTGGCCGTTCTGTTCTCCGAGACTTCCTCGTCTGATCTTTGTTCACAGACCCACCACCGGGGTTGGTATTGCTGGGGTATCTATTCTAAGGTAGGAATCTGTCACTAACGTGTCTCTTTCAGATGCACAAGTTACTAACTTGTGTAACAATATATCTGTAAGAGACAGTAGTTAGTGACAGATTCCTTACCGCCCCACCCATCCTCCCCGTTCTGCGAACTGATTTCTAGGGTTAAGGTTATCCCTTTCAGGGCCCTAGTTTTCAGACACCAGTGTCAGTTTCTTGCATGGCTCTGCGTTTCTGGCGCGGAAAGTCGTGTACAGAACTGACACCAGCGCGCATGGGCGGCGTCTAAGTACTGGCCGCGACGTCATCCCGACGATCACAACGCCGACGACGGACGCGGAGCCGCACGACGCCGCCTACCGACGCACAGGGGTACTGCTACGCAAAACTTTCCGGATCCAGCCTGACACCTGGGGATATTCTAAGGTAAGGAATCTGTCACTAACTACTGTCTCTTACAGATATATCGTTACACAAGTTAGTAACTTGTGCAACAGTGCTTTTAAAATGCAAACAATTAAATAATTTTTAATTGATTGTGGAATATCAGTGGTGTGCAGCCTTAAATCCTACTTTTTTTTTCTTCTTTTACACTCTGTCAGTAAGTGCTACCAGTCAGAGCTCCAGCGATTTGAGAATTCAAAATGAAAAGCATCTTAGAGCGAGTAGTCATTGGCCAACATCATAGAAGGCAATCTGTGGGACACAAGGATTTGAAAAGATGTTTAAGAAATGGGTTAAAGAAAAATCGATAGCGCAACCTCTTTGAGTGCTTTGTTAGGCCCAGATCGCTGATGTCTCTTTATCACCAGGTGTAAGTTTTTGTAGGACAATCTGATAGAGACATCTAGAGACATCTAGCTGCAGATTCCCTACCTTTGAACTTCCAGGCATCAGGCTGGGTTCGGAAGATTTTTGATAGCAGTACCCCTACGCGCAGGTAGATGGCGTCATTCGACGTCGTGCTAGTCGTCATCAATATAACCCCCACTACGGGGTGCTGACGTCTGTTCTTTTCTTTCCGCGCAAACCAGCGCAGATCCGTCGAAGAGAGTTTTCCCCCCTGTCATTTTTAGACAGACTTTTTTACACTTTTTGTCGACTTTTGGTGTGCTGGGAATGTGCAGCAAAAATACCTCGGGTTCAAGCTGTGCGGTGCCTGTCACTGCGCCATGTCGGTCACGGACTCCCACTTAGTTTGTTTCTGGTGCCTGAAGCGCGACCACAACAGAGTTGTGCTTCAATTGCCGGACCATGGCGCCAAAGGTTTTGAGGGAGCGGTCCCTAAAGCTGATTGCAGCCCAGCGCCACGGAGAACGCCTCGTCGATTTCGTTCCTGGTCTTGGTCAAGAGGAAGGGCCGAGCACCGCTCCAGTGGATCGTAGTCCACTTTCTCGAAGTTGTTGCGGTTAGGTAAGAGGCACTACAAAAAGCACAAGAAGTCGAAGCAATAAGACGGAGCAACCTCGACGTTCAAGGCCCCGCACTGCGGAGCGGGTGCCTGGGTCGGCTCTGCGTTTCCCTCCCTTTCTGGGGCCGGGATCGACCCCCACCCAACTTAAGGAATTTTATGACGTCATGTGCGCCATATTTAGGCGGCCTGACCCTACTGGCGGGCCCTGCAGGCTCAAATGAAGAAGACCCAGTGGGTTCTGTGCCTTCGGCTCCGGGCCTCCTCCTGGTCCCGTTCCCTGGTTCGGACTGACGCCGGTCATCCCTCAATGACCTTCCCCACGCTGCGTCCAGCGCCGAGGTCCTGGGCGTCTGCGGCACCCACCAGCGGTGCCTCCCCAATCATCATTCCGGACAACACAGAGCCTTTTGGGCGTGCACCGGAGCTGACAGAGCCGTACGGCTCCATACCGTTCAACCTGCCGTGTTCTGAAGCGTTAGGAATGAATGAGGAGGATTAGGAAGGGGAACAGGATCCCTTAGAAAACCCGCAGCCTCAGGATAAGAACTGGTATGAGGAACTGGGTGATGTCGGTGGCCTGGACACGTCCTCAGGTTCTAGCATGCTGTGTTCTCCCTAATCTGGCTACGGAGGAGGGCGCATCATTTGCAATGGTGGTGCATAGGGTTGCGGAGGTCTTGGACCTGCAGCTTTCTACGGTTGCAGTTAAGACTAACGTCTTGTCAGCGGCCCTCAGCCTGGTGTCTCCACCTCAGAACCCTTGCTGCCTTTCAATGAGGCCTTGATGGACGTTCTTCTGGGCACTTGGTCCAAGCCCAGCACAGGGGCTCCTGTGAACTAAACGATTTCACGCCGCCATCGCCCTGCACCGGGCGACCCAGCTTTCCTCACCGCCCACCTCACTCCACAAAGCTTGGTGGTCGAAGCTTCCACTTCTCGTGGCGCGTTCCCTTCTGCACCCCCGGGCAGGGACTTCAAAAGACTGGAAAGGTTTGGGGAAAAAATTGTCTTGCACCAGTCTAGCATTGCGGTCGGTTAACACCGCTTGCCTTTTGGGCCCTTATTCCCATTCGATATGGGATACGGTTGCGCAGTTGCTGCCCAGAGTCTCGGAGGAGGATCGGGTTCTGCTCTCCCAAGCAATTTCAGACGGGTGAGATGCAGCGAAGTTTGCCATCTGCTGTGGCTTGGATACGACAGACTCTCTAGGTAGAGGGATTTCCTCAACAGTGGCCATACAATGCCACGCCTGGCTGAAGATGTCTGGATTTTCAGGGGATGTCAAAGCTAATCTTATGGACATGCCCTTTGATGGCTCCCGTCTTTTTGGAGACAAAAGCAGATGCAGCGCTTGAGCATTTTAAGGACTCAAGGGCTACGGACAAGTCCTTAGGCATCACCACAAATTCCCGGCCTGTGTCTGCTTTTCGCTCCTTTCGTGGCTACGGCAGGGGCTTGCAACCACAATAACCTTACTCCAGCCAGAGAGCCCTGCAAGTTCAGCAACCTCTGCGGGGCCGTGGACGCAGTTCTCCCCGACCTCAAGGTTCGGGTGGCCAGAAGTCGATCCAAGCCACAATCCCTTCCTCCACTGCAAAACCATCCTAGTCCGATCCCCCCAGGTCATTCACGTCCAGTTGGTGGCAGGATACGCCATCACCTCCACCACTGGCGGGACATAACCTCGGACAGGTGGGTGTCGCAAATAGTCAGACGGGGCTACTACCTCCCCTTCAAGACTGCCCCTCCATCTTTTGCCTCCAGAGTACAATTGGCTGACGGAGGATCATCTTATCCTACACCACAAGTGTGAGAAGCTGGCTTTGTATATGGTGCTCACTTATGTAAGTGTAGCACCCTGCACTAATCCAGACAACCCTTGTGGTGATTTTAGTGGTCTTAGACAACCTTAGAAAGCTCTCTAAGTGGTAGCGGTGGAGAGCAGCCTTCAGGCTCAGTCCAGAAGGAGTGTAAAGAAGCTTCTTTTACCAGCACATAATCTTATGGTATAGATTAAGTGAAAAAGAATCACACAGTGTAGTTATAAAAATAGGTATTTTATTACAGACACTCACTAACACAATGTATTATCTCCTACCCGGAGATACAAACACAATACACACAATATTTAGGAAATAGAGCACATAAGTAGCACAAATACACAGTTGTCTCCAGGGAGAGGCCAAACCATATCCTAAAATAGTGGAATGCGAACCACAACTCAAGTCAAGATTGGTCCCAGAAGACGTAGAAGAGCTGGGGACCCCAGGAACCACCCAAGGTGAGTATCTAGGAACCCCACGGAGGTTGTGTACAGAGTGGAAACGCGACCGCGTGCTCAATGTTAGTCAATGGGTAGGTTGCGGTTGCAGTTTTATAGAAAAAGGACCCTTCCCAATGGACCCCAAAGACACCCGGTGGAAGATGGTAGGTTGGAGAGTCACCCCACCCGTGGATACCCCAGTGACCAGGATACCTACACCAGGGAAGCCGGATGCATAGGTGTCAAGTGACGTTGGAAACTGCCGTAGACCACAATGGAGGACTTCAGAAAAGATGCCACTGGAGAAGAAGACGAAGGAGTCCGGTGGAACCCAAAGGTGGGTTCAAGTTGAGAGGTACCTCTAAGCAGAGGGGGCAGAGTCTATGCCACTCAGGAGTGACCAGGAGGCACGAAACACGAATGCCCACCAATGTCGGAGATGCAGGAGATGTTGACGGTGCCCTTAAAGTTTCAGCTGGGCAGACCAGGCGATGCTGCGGAAGACCAAGAGCCAGTTATGAGCAGTCCCACATCGGATGTCAAGCGCCAAGGAGTCAGTGTCCGGCAGGGGCACCAACAAGCCTGGGCAGCAGCAAACAACAAAGTCAACAAAAAAGGTGCAGTGTTGGGACGGAACAAGCTCCAAGCAAGCAGGGGAGCCCTCTGGTGCCAAAGAAGATCCTCGAGAGGACCCATGGGCCGAAGGCACAGGAGTCGCAAGAGGACCTCGAGCAACTCACCAAGAGGTGCAGGCCCAAGGTGCAGAGGATGCGATGCAGGCGAGTGTCTTGGCTGAAGATGATGCTTGAGGTAGGAGCTTCTTTGAGCCCGAAGATCTCTGGAGGACAGAGTCAACAAGCCTGGTCAACAGCAAGTCGACGCGGTGCACAGGGGTTCTGTTCCAGCGGTTCCAACGAGGAATACTGGCCTCAAACTCGGTATGAAGACAGTGCAAACCTCAAGGGAGTTGCAGAACCACCACCTGTGTTGCTGAGCCTTTCGTAGTTCGTGGGAGCGCACGATCATCAGATCGATAGCTGTGTTGCGGTGCCTGCAGGTACAGGGGAGTGACTCCTTCACTCCAAGGGAGATTCCTACAGGTGTCTTGGGATGTCCACAGGCCTGGTGAAGAACCTCTATGGAGCACAAACCCAGACGTTGCAGAAGACCAGCAGGACGACGAGACCAGTAGCAGCAGGAATCTTCCCCGGTGCAGTCTTGGTTCCCTAAGCGAAGTCCAGAGTGTCCAGACAGTCGAAGTTAAAGTGGTATGTGATCTGAATCTTGTCCCACAACATATCTAGGGACCCACCTACAGGTAAGCCCTTAAGTACCCTTGGGAAAGGGTTGGGATGATTCAGGGGGCCCTCCCAAAGGAGGGGCTGGACAGTGGGGAGGATACTCCCATGTCCTTTGTCCAATTTCGTGCCAGAGCGGGAGCCAATAGGCTCCCTGAAATGGTTTGAACTGGAGTATGCAAGTGCCCCCTCCCTGCCCCAATACACTAAACCCTGTCTGGGAGGTGGTTACACTTCCCCTGCGACAGGATATCTATTGTTCTGCCTTCCTCTGCTCTAGTTGGCACCAGCCCTAGCTTGCTGTCCGGTTCTGGAAGACTGGTACCGGTAGCACTGAGGGCCTCCCGGAGAAGCTTTACAGTGCATGGAATCATATCTCCCACACCGTTTATGGTGTGTGAGTATGATTCCAACATGTTTGATATGAAACATGACACAGTTCGTTACAGCCAGTTTAGAGATGGTCATCGCGTAATGACGCATGGCCACTCTATATGTCGTAATGGCTAATGCACTTACAACCCATGAGAATGGGCTCCGTAGGTTGTAGGGGTGCCCCGCTCATGCAGGAGCACCCTCACACTTAGGACCTAGCACTCTTCCTTCAGAATTGAAAGGCCTGCCTTACGGGTGACTTAAGTGTAGTGACCTCAGATATAGGGAAACCTATATCTGTTGTAGGTGGTGCTAGCACCAGCTTACGCAGGCTGCAATGACAGGCCTGTAGTCACAATTTGAGTGGTATCTCATCGGTGGTATAATACATGCTTCAGCCCATGGGAGACCCCAGGTGTACATATGCCCTGGGTACTTTGGTACCATAGGCTAGGGACCTACAAGGGTACCTACAAGGGTACCTCAGTAGCCAATCTAGACTGTACCTAAGTACTCACCATGTCCAATATAGGGAGGAAGCACAGAGAGTGGGATCCTGATAAGCAGAATCCTAGTCAGACTAGTCAGAAAAACATAATGAACCCAGCAAAAACTGGGGGTGACCATGAAAGCAGATCCTACATTCCTACAGCGAGGAAGTCAAGACTCTCTTGGCCAAGGGAGCTATAGAGAGGGTTCCTGGGCCAGAAATAGGCTGTGGTTGCCATTCCCGCTATTTTCTGGTTCCAAAGAAGGACGGAGGCCTTCGTCCTAACCTCGACCTCAGAGCCCTCAACTACTTCCTCAAGAAGGAGTAGTTCAAGATGCTCACCCTTGCTCAGGTCACGTCTGCCCTGGACACGAGAAACTGGATGGTAGCGTTGGACTTGCAGGACGCCTATTTCCATATTCCCATTCTGCCTGCCCATTGTTGCTACCTGCGGTTTACATTGGGCCACGTGCATTTTCAGTTTGTTGTGCTCCCCTTTGGCCTCACCACTACTCCTCGGGTGTTCACAAAGGTGATGGTGGTGGTCGCAGCCCATCTGCAAAGATCAGGGGTTCCAGCCTTCCCCCTATCTTGACGACTGGTTGGTGACGGCAGGCTCGTCCCAAGCAGTCGTCTCCCACCTCTAGACTACAGCGAACCTCCTGCACTCACTGGGGTGCACTATCAATATGCCGAAGTCGCACCTGACACCCTCTCAGACGCTCCCTTTGATCGGAGCAAATCTGGACAATGTGCAGTTTTGGGCTGATACCGATTTTCAGCCTCTATCCTGGATTTCGGTGAGAATAACTCTGAGGCTATTGGGCCTCATGGCCTCCTGCATCCTGCTTGTGGACCATGCCAGGTGGCACATGCGGGCTCTGCAGTGGGGCAGTTAAGTTCCAATGGGCACAGCTTCGGGGAAATCTCACCGACCTGGTTCAGATATTGGAGGGCACTGCGAAAGACCTGCAGTGTTGACTAACATCCGCGATTGGGTCAGAGGCAGACCCTCTCCCGTCCCCACCCGGATCTCACAGTAGTGACGGATGCGTCACTTCTGGGATGGAGCGGCCATCTGGGAGAGGTGGAGATCAGAGGACTCTGGGCTCCGGCGGAAGCCAGGCTCCATATCAACCTATTGAAGCTTCTGGCGATCCGATTGGCAATGAAAGCCTTTTAACCATCCATCATGGGAAGGCTAGTTCAGGTGTTCACTGACAACACTACCACCATGTGGTACTGCAACAATCAGGGCGGTGCGGGGTTGTTGACCCTCTATCAAGAGGCCCTGCATCTCTGGACTTGGCTGGAACAACAGGGCATTTCCCTGGTGGTTCAACATCTGGCCGATTCTCTGAACGCCAGAACGGATTAACTCAGCGTACGGTGCCTTGCGGATCACGAGTGGTGTCTCCATCCAGGTGCAAGGACTCTTTCAACTGTGGGGAGAGCCTTGGTTAGATCTGTTAGCCTCCGAAGAGAACGCGCAATGTCAGCAGTTTTGCGCATTGGAGTTTCCAAGGTGACTCTCGCTCAGCGACGCTTTTCGTCGCGAGTGGAGCTCAGGCCTCTTCTACGCATTTCCACCCATACCACTCCTGCTAGTGGCGGCTGGCATGTAAGGAGAGTAGTGGGGGGGGAGGGGGAGGATAAGTTATTAACAAAAATACACTTACATTCCATCCTGGCACGATGCCCTCCTCGCTCGGGTTCAGGCAGGCAAGCATGTTCCAACGCAGCGGAACCAGGAAGCTGCAGTAACCAATCCTGGCGCTGCTTTCATGCAGCATGAAAGCAGTGCTAGGATTGGAGACAGCGGCCTCTCTCGCTACTCCCGAGGGCATTGGAGCCCTATGCAGTCTCTAACCCAGCTGTTTTAAGACAGCTGGGTTAGAGAAGCTTAAACTGTGCATGTCTGGCTGGCTGTCGCAAGACAGCCGGCCAAAAAGACGTGCAGTTTAAACCTAAGTGCCCTGCCTATCACTGCTTTCTGCTGCTGCCCGACTGGCAGCAGCAGAAACCAGAAAGCCCCGCCCCCTGTCCTGACTCTCAGCTGAGGACAGGGTTTGGAAAAATAAAATGGTAATAAATAAAGTTTATTGCAATTTTATTTTTCCATACCTGGGGGCAATTTGATTAGTGGGGCGACGCTCCTCCGCCTTAACAGAGGAGCCGCCCCTGACTCCTGCCCAGAGGGCTCAAGAAGATCAGGAGCGACCGGGCACAAGTCGTTCTTGTGGCTCCGGACTGGGCACGGAGAGTCTGGTATCCCTAGCTTCTGGCAATGAGCATCGATCCTCCGATCAGGCTGCCCCTTCAGGAGGATCTTCTATCGCAGCAGCGGAAGGTTCTCCACCCGAACCTGTCCACTCTCCGCCTCCTTGCATGGAGATTGAGCGGCAACAGTTGACAGCTTTTGACCTTCCTGCCGAAGTCTGCAAACTTATCCTGGCAGCAAGGCATCCCTCCACGAAGACGGTATACGCATGCCAATGGAACAAATTTAGTAAATATTGTACAGAAAGGTCTATTGACCTCTTAACAGCCTCCTTGTCAGATGTTCTCCTGTTTATTCTTTCCTTGGCCCAGCAGGGCTCTGCTTTGGGCACTTTGAAGGGTTACCTTTCGGCCCCATCTGCTTTTCTTCGGCTGCCATATCAGCCTTCATTTTTCAAATCCCCTTTTGTGCAGAGATTTTTGAAAGGGTTAACCATTTGTTTCCCCTTCCCCTTTTATTATGCCACAGTGGTACCTTAATTTGGTCCTTACCTTTTTAATATGCGGATCGTTTGAGCCGTTGCACAACTTTCCTCTGCGGTGGCTCACTATTAAAACAGCTTTTTCGTGGCAGTTACCTCTGCTAGGAGGGTGAGCGAACTGCAGGCACTATTATCACAGCCTCCTTACCTGAGCGTCTTTCTGGACAAAGTAGTACTCCGGACTAGGACATCTTTTCTGCCTAAGGCTGTAATCCCCTTCCATCTGGTACAGTCTGTTATTCTGCCCACTTTCTATGCACCTCTGCATCCTTCTAAGGAAGAGGAGTGTCTCCACCGTCTGGACCCAAAAAGAGCGTTATTCCTTGATCGCACCAATGAGTTCAGGGTGGATGACCAACTCTTTATAGGGTTCATGAGGGCAAAGAAGGGGTGTGGTGTCAAAAAGGGGACCATATCACGCAGGGTTATCCTCTGTATCAAAATATGTTATGCCTTAGCAAGGAAACCTCCTCCTGAAGGCCTTAGGGCCCATTCCACAAGGGCGAAGGCAGCCACCAGAGCCCTCCAGCGTGGTGTTCCAATTACTGATATCTGCCAAGCGCCCATGTGGGCGTCTCTGCACACGTTTGCTAGACACTATTGCCTGGATTCTCAGGGTCGCAGGGAGGGCCTGTTTGGCCGCTCTGTCTTGCAGGATTTTCTGGTCTAAAGCTTTTCCGCAGTTGCACCTCCGGGGAAGCTATTGCTTGGGTATCTGTTCAAAGGGAAATGGACTTTACAACGCAGCTTAAAGCACGCATCTGATCAAGACTTCTAGCTGCAGATTCCTTACCTTTAAATTTCCCAGGCGTCCGGCTGGATCCGGAAACTTTTGCTGAGCAATACCCCTTTCGTGCGATGTCTGGTGGCTCCATTCGGCTCCGCATGATGTCGGCGGCATCGGTAGCGTCAGTTATATCTGAAAGAAACACGTTAGTTATAGATTCCTTACCTTAGAATTACCCCAAGCCGTCAGACTGGATCCGGAAAGTTTTTTCGTCAGCAGTACCTCTGCGCGTCGGAAGGTGGCATCGGTCGGCTCCGCGTCCGTCCTTGGCGTCGTGGTCGCCAGGATGACGTCGCCGCAGCTCCTTAGACGCCGCCCTCGCGCGCTGACGTCAGTTCTTTCTTTATCCGCGCCAGCCAGCGCAGATCGGGAGAGAGCGGTACCTCCAGTCACTTTTTGACTGACTTTTTTGAGCGACTTTTGTTGACGTTTTTTTTTTGAGTCTACGACTTCTGGTGCACGAGGGATGCCCGGCTTCAAGGCCTGCAGTTCCTGTAACCAACGGATGTCGGTTACGGATCCGCATCGCGTGTGCCTCTTTTGCCTGGAGCGCGACCTCGACCCCAAGTCGTGCTCCGACTGCTGGTCGATGGCTCCGAAGGCTTTGCGGCAGCGGTCCCGAAAGCTGCTTGAGCGCCGGCAGTCGGCTCCGCGCCGTTCGAGGTCCCGGTTGCGAGGGAGGTCGACGGACCGGTCACGGAGCCATCACCACTCGTCCAAGTCATCGAAGTCTTCGCACTCGGGGTCGGGTAAGTCGAAGCACAAAAAGAAGTCGAAAAAGCATCGTTGCTCTTCGACTTCTCTCTGTCGGTCGGCTGACGCGACGAGGGATGCGGGCGGTGCCCCTCCCGCGGCTCCGCGTGCGGAGCCCGAAGAGTCGACTCCGAGTTTCCCCCCCTTCCCGGGACCCGGAGCGACTCCCACCCAACTTCGTAAATTTTATGAGGCGATGCATGTCCTCTTTGGGCGACCCGAACCCGCCGGCGCGCCTTCGGGCCCCGCGGACTCGGTTGGGGGGCCTAGGCCTTCTCCGCCGTCGGCTCCGGCCACAGCGCCGCAGGCCCCCAGTGGATCCATACCTGGATCCGGATCGGCACCGGTTGACCTTATTACACCTCCACTGGCGCCGCTTCCTCCGGCACCGCAACCGTCGCCGGTCGTGTCCCCGGCCGGCGTCGACCCCGGCCTCCATCCCGAGGTGGACCCGGAGCCGGACCGGCGTCGCCCGACGCTGGATCCGGCGTCGCCCGACGCCGGATCCGGCGCCGAGTGCGGTTTTTGTGCCCCTGTTCACTCCTGGGGTCCCTTTTCGGCCAAATTGGCAACCTGAGGATGAGGAGGAGGTCTGGGAGGGGTCAGGTGACCCTTTAACTGATCAGCTAGGATCTGAACAGGACTGGAGAGAGGAACTGGGGGATGCCAGTGGTCTTGATACTTCCCCTGACCATGGCATGTTGTCTCCTCCTACCGTGGCTACGGAGGAGGGAGCGTCATATGCAGTGGTGCTGCGTAGGTCGGCCGAGGCCCTCAACCTCGAGCTTCCTACGGCGGCGGTCAGGACTAACCTCCTGACAGAGGTGCTACTGCCGGCTGCGAGCTCTTCGGAGCCCTTTTGCCGTTTAATGAAGCCCTTACCGACGTCCTTTTGGGCACGTGGTCCAGGCCCAACACGGGGGCTCCCGTGGATAGGATGATTGCCCAACGCCACCGCCCGGCTCCGAGCGACCTCACTTTTCTCTCCCAACACCCCACCCCGGAGAGCTTGGTGGTCCAAGCCTCCACTTCCAAGAGCGCATTCCCTCCCACTCCCCCGGAAAGGGAATCCAAGAAGCTGGACCATCTTGGGAAGAAGATTTTCTCTTCCGCCAGCTTAGGACTGCGGTCGGTAAACACCGCATGTCTCTTGGGCCGTTATTCCCACTCTGTGTGGGACTCAGTTGCGCACGTGCTGCCTCAGGGTCCGGAGGAGGCCCGGACAGTGCTCTCCCAGGCTGTTGCCGCCGGGAGGGATGCGGCGAAGTTTACCATTCGTTGTGGGCTGGATACCGCCGACTATCTTGGCAGGACTATTACAACGTCAGTAGCCCTTCGTCGCTACGCCTGGATGAGATCGACTGGCTTTTCGGGGGATGTCCAGAACACCTTGATGGACATGCCTTTTGATGGCCGTCGCCTTTTTGGCGACAAAGCGGACAATGCTCTAGAGCGTTTCAAGGACTCACGGGCTGTGGCCAAGTCCTTGGGCCTCTCCAGCCGCCCAGCGCAGTCTGCTTTTCGCCCCTTTCGTGGCTACGGAAGGAGTGCCCCACTACGTCCCGCCCAGAGCCCAAGGCCGCAGCAAGTTACCCAACCATGGCGCGGCCGGGGACGTGGGAACCAATGCCGTGGTTCAGGGGGCCAGCCCACCAACCCCCCCCCCCCTCTGGAGCAGCCTCCAAACCTTCCTAGTCCGACTTTTCAGGCCCATCAAACGCCAGTGGGCGGCAGGATACGCCATCGCCTCCCCCACTGGCGCACCATCACGTCGGACAGGTGGGTTTTGCAAATGGTCCAAAGGGGCTACTCCCTCCCCTTCGAGCCTACCCCTCCAGCCATGCCACCTCAATACCACCGCATGTCGGAGGATCACCTGTGCCTTCTCCAACAGGAAGTTTCGGCTCTCTTGGCCAAGGGAGCCATCGAGCGCGTTCCTGCCCCAGAAGTAGGTCGGGGTTGTTATTCCCACTACTTTCTGGTGCCCAAGAAGGACAAGGGCCTGCGTCCTATCTTGGATCTCAGGAACGTCAACCGCTTCCTCCGGAAGGAGAAGTTCAAGATGTTGACGCCTCCTCAGGTCTTGTCTGCCCTCGACCCTGGAGAGTGGATGGTAGCGTTGGACTTGCAGGACGCTTATTTTCACATCCCCGTCCTGCCGGCCCACCGGCGTTACCTGCGGTTCACGGTAGGCCACGAGCATTTTCAGTCTATTGTGCTCCCCTTCGGCCTTACCAGCGCCCCTCGGGTGTTCACGAAAGTGATGGCGGTGGTCGCAGCTCATCTGCGCAGATCAGGGGTTCCAGTCTTCCCCTATCTCGACGACTGGCTGTTGAAGGCGGGCTCGCCCCAGGCTGTCGTCTCCCACCTCCAGACTACGGCCGACCTCCTGCATTCGCTGAGGTTCTCCATCAATGTGCCGAAGTCGCACCTGATTCCCTCTCAGAAGCTCCTCTTCATTGGAGTGGTTCTGGACACAATGCGGTTTCGGGTTTATCCTCCCGAACAGCGAGTCCGGGATGTTCGGGCTGTGATTCCGATCTTTCAGCCTCTATCCCGGGTTTCAGTCCGGATGACCCTGAGGCTGCTGGGCCTCATGGCCTCCTGCATTCTGCAGGTCGATTATGCCTGGTGGCATATGCGGGCTCTGCAGTGGGACCTGAAGTTCCAGTGGGCGCAGCATCAGGGGAATCTGTCCGATTGCGTCCAGATCTCGGAGGGCACTGCTCGACAGTTGCAGTGGTGGCTTGCGAACCAGGATTGGGTCAGCGGCAGATCCCTCTCTCTTCCCCAACCAGATCACACGGTGGTGACGGACGCATCCCTTCTGGGATGGGGCGGCTACATGGGAGAGGCAGAGATCAGAGGACTCTGGTCTCCGGCGGAGTCTGGGCTCCATATCAACCTTCTGGAGCTCCGGGCGATTCGTCTTGCACTCAAAGCATTCCTTCCCTCTGTCAGGGGAAGAGTAGTGCAGGTGTTCACGGACAACACCAGTGCCATGTGGTACTGCAACAAACAGGGCGGGGAGGGGTCGTGGACCCTATGTCAGGAGGCCCTCCGCCTCTGGACATGGCTGGAACATCAGGGCATATCCCTGGTGGTTCAACACCTGGCTGGTTCCCTGAACGCCAGGGCGGACGAACTCAGCCGCAGGTGCATGATGGATCACGAATGGCGTCTTCACTCGGAGGTGGTGCAAGGTCTCTTTCGACAGTGGGGAGAGCCTTGGTTAGATCTATTCGCCACCGAAGAGAACGCGCGATGTCAGCAATTCTGCGTGGATATTGAGCGGCGGCAGTTGACGTCTTTTGACCTGCCTCCTGAAGTTTGTGATGTAATCTTGGCAGCCAGGCGTCCCTCCACTAAGACGGTATACGCCTGCCGGTGGAACAAGTTTGTGGCATGGTGCACAGCAAAGGCTGTGGATCCCCTTTCTGCCCCTCTTTCTGAGGTTCTCTTGTTTCTTCTTTCTTTAGCCCAGCAGGGCTATGCTCTGGGCACTATCAAGGGCTATCTTTCGGCCATCTCTGCCTTCCTTCGGCTTCCAGATCAGCCCTCTCTTTTCAAGTCCCCGGTTGTTAATCGTTTCTTGAAAGGCATACCTCATCTCTTTCCTCCTATTCGCTTTGTTATGCCTCAGTGGGACTTGAATCTAGTATTGACCTTTTTAATGTGTGCTCCCTTTGAGCCGCTTCACAACTGTCCTTTGAGGCGTCTGACGCTAAAGACTGCATTCCTGGTAGCCATCATCTCTGCCAGGAGGGTGAGTGAGCTCCAGGCCCTTTCCTCCAAACCTCCTTTCCTGTCTGTCCATCTGGACAAGGTGGTTCTCAGGACTCGTCCCTCCTTCCTTCCCAAGTTTGTCACTGCCTTTCACATCGGGCAGACCAACACTTTGCCCACCTTCTTTACGCCTCCGCATCCTTCGAAAGAGGAGGAGAGGCTCCACCGTCTGGACCCAAAACTTGCGCTTTCTTTCTATCTGGATCGCACAAAACAGTTCTGGGTGGATGACCAACTCTTTGTTGGCTACGTGGGCGCCAAGAAAGGTCGGGCCGTACACAAGCAAACCATTTCTCGATGGGTCGTTTTGTGTATTAAGGCATGCTATTCTCTGGCTAAAAAGGAGCCTCCAGTGGGGCTGCGCGCCCATTCCACCAGGGCGACTGCAGCCACTACTGCTTTGGGACGAGGGGTTCCTCTGAATGATATCAGTCAGGCAGCTACGTGGGCATCACTGCACACGTTTACGAAATACTACTGTCTGGACAGCCGGGTCCGGAGAGACGGCTTCTTTGGCCGCTCTGTTCTCCAGGACCTGCTGGTGTGATATTAGTTCGCAGACCCACCTCCGGGGTTGGTATTGCTGGGGTATCTATTCTAAGGTAAGGAATCTATAACTAACGTGTTTCTTTCAGATGAACAAGTTACTTACCTTCGGTAACGATATATCTGTAAGAAACATTAGTTAGTTATAGATTCCTTACCGCCCCACCCATCCTCCCCGTTCTGCGAACTGATTTCTAGGGTTAAGGTTATCCTTTCAGGGCCCTAGTTTTGTGCACCAGTGGTCAGTGTCTTGCATGGCTCTGCGTTTCTGGTGCGGAAAGTCGTGTACAGAACTGACGTCCGCGCGCAAGGGCAGCGTCTAAGTAGCTGCCGCAACGTCATCTCGGCGACCACGACGCCAATGACGGACGCGGAGCCAACCGACGCCACCTTCCGACGTGCAGAGGTACTGCTGACGAAAAAACTTTCCGGATCCAGTCTGACGCCTGGGGGTAATTCTAAGGTAAGGAATCTATAACTAACTAATGTTTCTTACAGATATATCGTTACCGAAGGTAAGTAACTTGTTCATCGTCACGGTGCCTATTTAGGTGCCTCCCAGGCGCGCGGACGTCAGTTCTTTTCCTCCCACGCCAGTTAAGCGCCGATCCGGGAAGAGCTACCCCTCTGCTGCTTTTTGGCAGGCTTTTTTCCTCGACTTTTGTCGATATTTTGAGATACGACTTCGTGTGCGAGGTATTTCTGGTAGAAAGACAGGTTTTAAACCATGCGGGTCTTGTTCCCGCATGATGTCGGTCACCGATCCCCACCGCGTATGTCTGTGGTGTCTTGGACGCGACCACGATTTGAAGTCGTGTTCAGACTGTCGGGCGATGGCCCCGAAGACCTTGAGGGAGCGGGCGATGAAGTTGCTTGCGTCCCAGCAGTCGACACCGTTAAGCGAGACCCCAAGGAGGTCACGGTCCCTTTCGAAGAAGAGGAGGTCGCGGGATCGCTCATGGAGCCCTAAGTCTTCTTCCTCCCATTCGAGGTCATCTGGACACTCAAGGAACAGGCACAAGAAGAAGAAGAAGTCCAAGCGGAGTTCGTCTTCACCTCAGTTACTGTCCGTCGTCGAGAGAGGTAAGGAGCACCGACGCTCTAGGCACGGTTCTGCTGAGCCAGAGCCTGAGTCGACTTCGCGCCTCCCACCATTTGCAGGAGCCGGAGCAACTCCTGCTCAAATTAAAGATTTTTACGAGGCCATGCGCCGCGTATTTGAGCGGAACGACCCCGTCGGTGAGCCCTAAGGCCCCGAGGGGTTGGATGGGGCCCCATCAGGTTCGACGCCGTCGGCTTAGGCCACGGCGCCGGTGGGGCCTCCGGGATCCGATTCCGGATCCAGGTCGGCGCCGGTCGTGCCAACACGACCTCCCCCGGCGTCGAACCCGAAGTCAGTGCCTGTTACGTCGATGGTGCCCGTCGGCGGCGCAAGCCCCATCCTCATCCCCGACGACACGGAGCCGGAACGGCGTCGAGCGACACTGATTCCGACGTCGACAGAACCCAGGGGTTCTATGTTGTCGCCTGAGCATTTTGTGGACGTGCTGGGCTCAGGAGAGGAATGGGAGGAGTCTGGAGACCCATTAGAGAACCAGGATGTCTCTGAGGAGACTATGGACTGGTATGGGGAACTTGGGGAAGCCAGTGGTCTGGATACTTCACCAGACACTTGCATGCTCTCTCCACCTATAGTGGCTACGGAGGAGGGGGCGTCCTATGCCATGGTGGTTAAGAGGGCAGCTGAGGTCCTTGGAGTGGAGCTGCCCTCAGTGCAGGTCACGACTAATCTCCTTACCGAAGTGCTTCAACCTCTGAACCACTATTGCCCTTTTATAAGGCACTTACGGAGGTCCTTCTAGGAACATGGTCCAAGCCTAGCACAGTGGCTCCTGTGAATAGGACGATTGTACGCCGCCATCGCCCAGCTCTGGGCGAACCAAAGTTCCTCAGCCAACACCCCACCCCAGAAAGTTTGGTGGTGCAGGCCTCTACTTCCCAGGGCGCGTTCCCTTTCGCCCCTCCGGATAGGGAATCCAAGAGACTGGACTCATTTGGGAAGAAGATGTTATCTTCCTCCAATCTGGCATTGCGGACAGGTGAATACCGCATGCTTGTTGGCAGTTTCTCCCACTCTCTTTGGGAGACGCCTGCGCAGGTGCTGCCACAAGTCCCGGAGGAGGCCCGGGCTGTGCTCTATCAAGCTGTCAAGGACGGGAGAGATGCAGCAAAATTTGCCATACGGTGTGGTTTGGATACGACCGATTCGCTGGGCAGGTCGATTTTAATGACGGTGGGCTTGAGGCGCCACACCTGGCTTCGTACAACTGGCTTCTCGGGGGATGTCCAAGCCAATTTGATGGACATGCCCTTTGATGGAACCCGCCTTTTTGGGGAAAAGGCAGACTCTGCCATGGTCAGGTTCAAGGACTCTCGAGCTACGGCCAGATCCTTGGGCCTCTCCGCCACTCCTCGTGGCTAGTCTTCCTTTCACCCCTTTCGTAGCAACGGAAGGGGTTTCCAGCCGCGTCAGCCCTATCCTAACCACCGTCCCTCTCAGACTACCCAAGCCGTGCGTGGACGCACTACATTCCGTCCTCTTAATGGAGGCCAGAAGTCGTCTGCCACACTGCCCCCAGCAACCGCAGCCTCCAAGCACTCCTAGGTTGATTCTGCAGGACCACACTACTCCAGTGGGTGGGAGAATTCGTCATCATCTCCCCCGCTGGAGATCTATAACAACAGACAAGTGGATCATGCAGATCGTCCAGGAGGGCTATTCTCTTCCTTTTCTTTCTTTTCCTCCTCCTATTCCGCCAACTCAGGAACGGCTGGCGGAGGATCATTTGAAGTTGCTCCAAGAGGAAGTTACAGCTCTTTTGGCCAAGGGAGCTATAGAAAGGGTTCCAGCTTCAGAAGTAGGCGGTGGCTGTTATCCCCGCTACTTTCTGATTCCGAAGAAGAACAAGGTGCTTCGGCCCATTTTAGATCTTCGGACTGTCAATCTCTTCCTGAAAAAGGAGAAATTCAAAATGCTCGCATTGGCTCAGGTCTTGTCTTCCCTAAACCAAGGAGACTGGATGGTGGCATTGGACCTGCAGGATGCATATTTTCACATTCCCATCCTGCCGGGCCACAGGCGTAACCTGCGGTTCAAGGTAGGCCACGAGCACTTTCAGTTTACCTTGCTCCCCTTCGGTCTTACCAGTTCCCCTCGGGTGTTCACCAAGGTGATGGCGATGGTTGCAGCTCATCTGCGCAGGTTAGGGGTTTCAGTCTTCCCCTACCTAGACGACTGGCTGTTGAAGGCGTCCTCACCCCAGGCAGTCATCTCTCACATTCAGACTAAGGCGGACCTCCTGCATTCGCTGGGGTTCTCTATAAACGTGCCGAAGTCACACCTGACTCCTTCTCAGTTGCTCCCTTTCATCGGAGCTGTTCTGGACACAGTGCAGTTTCGGTCTTATCCTCCCGAGCAGCGAGTCCAGAATATTCAGGTTATGATTCCGATATTTCAGCCTCTATTCTGGATTTCGGTGAGGTTTACTCTGAGGCTGTTGGGTCTCATGGCCTCCTGCATCCTGTTGGTAAGACACGCCAGTTGGCGTATGCAGGCTCTGCAGTGGGACTTGAAGTTCCAATGGGCACAGCATCGGGGAAATCTCACAGACGTGGTTCAGATCTCGGAAGGAACTGCGAAGGATCTGCAGTGGTGGTTAACGAACAACGATTGGGTCAACGGCAGACCTCACTCCCTTCCCCAACCAGATTTCACAGTTGTGACGGATGCGTCACTTCTGGGATGGGGCGGCCACATGGGAGAGGCGGAGATCAGGGGGTCACTGGTCTCCGGCGGAGACGGGGCTCCACATAAACTTGTTGGAGCTCCGAGCGATTCGCTTGGCATTGAAAACATTTCTTCCCTCTGTCAAGAGGAAGTTAGTGCAGGTGTTCACGGACAACACCACCGCCATGTGGTACTGCAACAAGCAGGGCGGGGTGGGTTCGTGGACCTTTTGTCGAGAGGCCCTGCGTCTCTGGACATGGCTGGAACAGCAGGGCATAACCCTGGTGATTCAACACCTGGCAGGTTCTCGGAACGCCAAGGCGGACGATTTCATCCGTCGATGCCTTCAGGATCACGAATGGCGTCTCCAGTCGGAGGTGGCGCAAGGTCTCTTTCAGCAGTGGGGAGAGCCTTAGTTAGATTTGTTCGCCTCCGAAGAGAACGCGCAATGTCAGCAGTACTGCGCGCTGGAGTTTCCAAGGCGGCTATCGCTCGGCGACGCGTTTCGTCATGAGTGGAGCTCAGGCCTGTTGTACGCCTTTCCGCCCATACCACTCCTGCCCAGGGTTCTGAAGAAGATCAGGAGCGACCGGGCCCACGTCATCCTTGTGGCGCCGGACTGGGCAAGGAGAGTCTGGTATCCAGAGCTTCTGAGCATGAGTGTCGATCCTCCAATCAGGCTGCCCCTTCGGGAGGATCTTCTTTCGCAGCAGCAGGGGAATGTTCTCCACCTGAACCTGTCAACTCTGCGCCTCCATGCGTGGAGATTGAGCGGCGGCAGTTGATGGCCTTTGACTTTCCTCCCGAAGTCTGTAATGTTATTCTGACGGCCAGGCGTCCCTCCACTAAGTCGGTATACGCCTGCCGTTGGCAGAAATTTGTATTATTCTGTACAGGAAGGTCCATTGACCCTCTTTCTGCTCCTCTTTCTACTGTCCTTTTGTTCATTCTAACCCTTGCCCAGCAGGGCTCTGCCTTGGGAACTCTCAAGGGTTACCTTTCTGCTCTTTTGCGGCTGCCAGACCAGCCTTCTATCTTTAAATCTCCTATTGTAAATAGTTTTCTAAAAGGGCTGGCTCATTTATTTCCACCCACGCCCTTTATTATGCCGCAATGGGACCTTAATTTGGTCCTCACTTACCTGATGTGCGCTCCTTTCGAGCCTTTACACAATTGTACCCTCCGGCTGTTGTCCATCAAAACAGCCTTCTTAATGGCGATTACATCGGCCCGGAGGGTGAGTGAATTGCAGGTGTTATCCAGCTCGCCTCCTTATCTTATTTCCTTTCCGGACAAAGTGGTGCTTCACACCAGGGCATCATTTTTACCAAAGGTTGTGACCCCATTTCATCTGGGCCAATCCATTACTTTGCCCACCTTCTTTGCTCCCCCACATCCATCTAAGGAAGAGGAGCGTCTCCACCGGCTGGACCCAAAAAGAGCGTTGTCGTTCTACCTTGAACGCACAAAAGAGTTCCGGGTGGATGACCAACTCTTTGTGGGGTATGTAGGAGCAAAGAAGGGAAAAGGCAGTGCAGAAAAGAACCATCTCTCGCTGGGTTGTTCTCTGCATTAAAATCTGTTATGCCTTGGCAAAGAAGCAGCCCCCTGAGGGATTAAGGGCCCACTCCACCAGGGGAAAGGCAGGGACTACGGCCTTGGCTCGGGGTGTCCCAGTCCAAGACATCTGTCAGGCAGCGACATGGGCATCATTGCACACGTTCGCAAAACATTATTGCCTTGATGGTCAAGTGCGCAGGGACGGGCACATTGCCCGTTCAGTCCTGCAAGGCTTCTTAGTCTAGGTCATGAGTCCGCAACCCACCGTCGAAATGGTATGCTCTGGTATCTGATTCAAAGGTAAGGAATCTGCAGCTAGAAGTCTCTATGAGATGAACAAGTTACTTCCCTTTGGTAACGCATTATCTGGTAGAGACTCTATCTAGCTGCAGATTCCTTCCAGCCCCGCCCATGCCTCCCCGCTTTGCGGACTGATGTAGTAGGTCTAGGGTTGCTCCCTTTTCAGGGCCCAAGTTTTGCACACGATTACGTCAGTCACTTCGTGGCTCTGCGCTTCTGGCGTGGAATAACGAAAAGTACTGACGTCCGCGCGCCTGGGTGGCACCTATATAGACACCGCGACGTCATAACCGACGCTACTGACACCGACGTCACGCAGAGCTGAATGGAGCCACCCGACGTCGCACGCAAGGGGTATTGCTCAGCAAAAGTTTCCGGATCCAGCCTGACGCCTGGGAAATTCATAGGTAAGGGATCTGCAGCTAGATAGAGTTTCTACCAGATAACGCGTTACCGAAGGTAAGTAACTTGTTCGTTGCCTTTCAACGCAAGCTGAACACCGCTTGCCTTAACGACACATATGGCTGAACCACGCATATGCATGGTTAAGGCAGTCGGCTTTCTAGCTGCTGGTGGCCGGGGAAAGGAACCGGAAAGGAGGACCTGCGTGAAGGAGGGGGACGTGACGACGTAAGTTGGGCTGGGGGGTAGGTTTTAAGGGAGGGGGTCGGTATTAGGGCTCAGGTCGGAGGGTAGGTTTTAAGTGAGGGGGCGATTTCAGGGCTCAGGTCAGGGGGCTGGGGTCGGTGTTGGTTTTAAGGTAGGGGGCAGAGTTTTAAGGATCTGGGCAGGGGAGGCAGAAGGGGCAGTTTCCAGGGTAGGAGGAGCAGTTTTTGGGCTCCGGGCATGGGGGGGGGGGCAGTGTAGGTTTTAAGTAGGGGCAGAGTTTTAGGGCAAGGGGGCGGAGGGGCAGCTTCCATGGCAGGAGGGGCAGTTTTAGGGCTCAGGGCAAGGGGTGTTGGGGTAGGTTTTAAGTAGGGGGCAGAATTTTAAGGCTCAGTGCAGGGGGCGGAAGGGGCAGTTTGCAGGATAGGAGGGACAGTTTTAAGGCTCAGGGCAAGGGGGGTCGGGGTAGGTATCTGAAAGAGACACGTTAGTGATAGATTCCTTACCTTAGAATATCCCCAGGCGTCAGGCTGGATCCGGAAAGTTTTGCGTAGCAGTACCCTTGCGCGTCGGTAGGCGGCGTCGTGCGGCTCCGCGTCCGTCGTCGGCGTCGTGATCGCCGGGATGACGTCGCGGGCAGTACTTAGACGCCGCCCCTGCGCGCTGACGTCAGTTCTTCTTTTTCCGCGCCAGCAAGCGCAGATCCGGGAAGAGCAGTGCCCTGGTCAATTTTTGACCATACTTTTTGGTGATTTTTTCACTGTTTTTTCCATCTTTAAGGTGTCGTAGGGATGCCCGGCTTCAAGCGATGCGGCGCCTGTGCGCGGATGATGTCCGTCACCGACCCGCATTGGGAGTGTCTCTTCTGCCTCGGCCGAGGCCACGACACCGAGTCTTGTCCCGAATGCCAGGCCCTCAACCCGAAAGCTTTGCGAGAGCGGTCTCGAAAGCTCCTCGAGGCCCGGCATTCGGCTCCACGGAGGCCCCGGTCGCGTGAGAGGTCCAGGGGTCGCTCGCGGAGTGCACACCGGTCGTCGGCGTCGAAGTCTTCTTCGTCCGGTAAGTCTAAGCACAAGAAGTCCAAGAAGCATCGTCGCTCTCGGACTTCGCCTCGCCGGTCTCGCGACTCGGCTGAGGCCCCTCCCGGCACCGTCCCCGCCCCGCGGCCCCGGACTTGCCTGTGGAGTCGCCCCCGTCATACCCGCCCTTCCCGGGTTCGGGGGCGGATCCGGCCAAGGTACAGGAGTTCCTGTCGGCCATGGCCCGCCTCTTCGGGCCTTCAGGCCCCTCCGGTGCGCCTTCGGGCCCCGCGGGCCCTGATGGGGTTGCTCCGGCGTCGCCGGCGGCTCCGGCCCCGGCGTCGCCCGGGCCTCCAGCCTCGATCCCGGCTCCGGCTTCGGCCCCGGCCTCGATCCCGGCTCCACAACCCCCATCGACGCCGGTCGACCTCACGACACCTCCGCCGGCGCCGATGTCTCCGGTGCCGTTCTCGACGCCGCCCTGGGCTCCGGGCGGCGTCGTCCCCAGTTCCTTCCGGCTCCGGACATGGACCCGGAGCGACGTCGCTCGACGCCGGCTCCGGCGCCGATGGGACCTTGGGTCCCAAATGTCCCTCCTCCTCCCTATTTTGAACCAGAGGAGGACCAGGAGGACTGGGAGGGGTCTGATGACCCTCTGACAACTGTCAGTATGATGAGGACTGGACAGAGAGTCTAGGGGAGGCCAGTGGTCTGGATACTTCTCCTGACACTGGCATGCTGTCTCCTCCCGTGGCTACGGAGGAGGGGGCCAATTTTGGTACGGTGTTGCGTAGGGCTGCTGGGGCCTTACGTCTCCAGCTCCCTACTTTGACGGTCAAGCCTAACATCTTGACAGAGGTGCTTCAGCCGGCAGCCTCCTCTGCGGAGACTGTGCTGCCGTTTAACGACGCCCTCACGGACGTTCTTTTGGGCGCCTGGTCCAAGCCCAACACAGGGGCTCCTGTGGATCGGAACGTGTCACGACGCCATCGCCCCGCTCCGGGCGACCCCCTGTTTCTTTCTGTCCACCCCACTCCTGAGAGCTTGGTTGTCCAAGCCTCCGCTTCCCAAACCGCCTTCCCTACCGCTCCTCCGGATAGGGAATCCAAACGCCTGGATCAGTTTGGGAAGAAAGGTTTTTCTTCCTCCAGTGCTGGCTTGCGGTCCGTTAACACCGCTTGTCTTTTGGGCCGATATACCCACTCTCTGTGGGATTCGGTGGCGGATGTTTTGCCCCAGTGCCCTGAGGAGGTCCAGGCACTGCTTTCCCGCGCCATTGCGGAAGGAAGGGATGCGGCCAAATACACTATCCGTTGTGGCCTTGACACCGCCGACTCGCTGGGCAGGTCGATTGCAACGACGGTGGCGCTCCGACGCCACGCCTGGCTGAGAACCACTGGTTTTTCAGGGGATGTCCAGAATACTCTCATGGACATGCCCTTTGATGGAGTCGGTCTTTTTGGGTCCAAAGCAGACCATGCGTTGGAGCGCTTTAAGGACTCACGGGCTACTGCCAAGTCCCTGGGCCTTTCTGCTACACGCCCTCCGCTGCCTTCTGCTTTTCGCCCCTATCGTGGCCACGGTAGGGGCGCCCCTTCACGTCAGCAGCCCAGCCACCGGCCCGCGCAGCAGGCGTCTTCGCGTGGCCGAGGACGTGGATTCCGCCGTGGCGGATCGGGCAACCAGCGTGCGGGTCAGGCCACCACCTCCAACCCGTCCGCGGCCTCCAAGCCCTCCTAGTCCCTCCTTTCAGGTGCACGGCACGCCAGTAGGGGGCAGGGTCCGCCATCACCTTCCCCACTGGCGCACCATCACCTCGGACAGGTGGGTCTTGGACATTGTCCGAAGGGGCTACTCCCTCCCCTTCGAGACCACCCCCCAGCCATGCCACCTCAATTCCACCGCATGTCAGGGGATCACTTGGTGCTTCTACAGAAGGAAGTCACGGCCCTCTTGACCAAGAGGGCCATCGAGCATGTTCCGACCCCAGAAGTAGGGCGTGGTTGCTACTCCCACTACTTTCTGGTGCCCAAAAAGGACAAGGAGGACATGCGTCCTATCTTGGACCTCCGGAACGTCAATCGCTTCCTCCGGAAGGAGAAGTTCAAGATGCTCACCCTAGCTCAGGTCTTGACTGCCCTCGACCCAGGAGACTGGTTGGTAGCGTTGGACTTGCAGGACGCGTATTTCCACATCCCCGTCCTGCCGGCCCACCGGCGTTACCTTCGGTTCACGGTAGGCCCCGAGCATTTTCAGTTCACCGTGCTCCCCTTTGGCCTTACCAGTGCCCCTCGGGTGTTCACGAAAGTGATGGCGGTGGTCGCAGCTCATCTGCGCCGGGCAGGGGTTTCAGTCTTCCCCTACCTCGACGACTGGCTGCTGAAGGCGGGCTCGTCCCAGGCAGTCGTCTCCCACCTCCAGACTACGGCCGAACTCCTGCACTCGCTGGGGTTCTCCATCAATGTGCCGAAGTCGCATCTGATTCCTTCTCCACAGCTCCTTTTCATCGGAGCAGTTCTGGACACGACGCAGTTTCGGGCCTATCCTCCCGAACGGCGAGTCCGGGATATTCAGGCTATGATTCCGATCTTTCGGCCTTTATCCTGGGTTTCGGTAAGGATGACCCTGAGGCTGCTGGGCCTCATGGCCTCCTGCATCCTGCTGGTCAATCATGCCAGATGGCATATGCGGGCTCTGCAGTGGGACCTGAAGTTCCAGTGGGCGCAGCACCAGGGCGACCTGTCCGATCACGTCCAGATCTCAGAGGGGACTGCAAAACAGTTGCAGTGGTGGCTCTCGAACCGGCAATGGGTCATGGGCAGATCCCTCTCCCTTCCCCAGCCAGAGCATACAGTTGTGACGGACGCGTCCCTTCTGGGATGGGGCGGTCACATGGGAGAGGCGGAGATCAGAGGCCTCTGGTCTCCGGCGGAGTCCCGGCTCCATATCAACCTTCTGGAGCTCCGGGCGATCCGGCTTGCACTCAAGGCATTCCTTCCCTCTGTCAAAGGGAAGGTAGTGCAGGTGTTCACAGACAACACCACCGCCATGTGGTACTGCAACAAACAGGGCGGGGTGGGGTCTTGGACCCTTTGTCAGGAGGCTCTGCGCCTCTGGACATGGCTGGAACATCAGGGCATGTTCCTGATGGTTCAACACCTGGCAGGTTCTCTGAACGCCAGGGCGGACGAACTCAGCCGCAGGTGCATGATGGATCACGAATGGCGTCTTCACTCGGAAGTGGCGCAAGGACTCTTTCTACAGTGGGGAGAGCCTTGGTTAGATCTATTCGCCACCGAAGAGAACGCGCAATGTCATCAGTTCTGCGCGTTGGAATTTCCAAGGCGGCACTCGCTCGGCGACGCTTTTCGTCACGAGTGGAGTTGCGGTCTATTGTACGCCTTTCCGCCTATACCACTTCTACCCAGAGTGTTGAAGAAGATTCGGCACGACCGGGCCCAAGTCATTCTTGTGGCTCCGGACTGGGCTCGAAGAGTTTGGTATCCCGAGCTACTCAATATGAGCGTAGATCCCCCGATCCGTCTGCCTCTTCGGGAGGATCTTCTGTCGCAGCAGCAGGGAACGGTCCTCCACCCGAACCTGTCCAGTCTACACCTGCTTGCGTGGAGATTGAGCGGCGGCAGTTGATTCCTTTCGACTTGCCTCCCGAAGTTTGTGATGTGATTCTGGCAGCCAGGCGTCCCTCCACTAAGGTGGTATACGCCTGCAGGTGGAACAAATTTGTGGCATGGTGCACAGCAAAGGCTGTGAATCCCCTTTCTGCCCCTCTTTCTGAGGTCCTTCTGTTCCTTCTCTCTTGGCCCAACAGGGTTCTGCCCTGGGTACCATCAAGGGTTATCTTTGTGCTATCTCGGCCTTCCTCAGGCTCCCTGATCAGCCCTCCCTTTTCAAGTCCCCTGTTGTTAACAGGTTCTTAAAAGGCATTACTCACCTCTTCCCTCCTGTTCCGTTTGTGATGCCTCAGTGGGACTTGAACTTGGTTCTTACCTTTTTAATGTGCGCTCCCTTTGAGCCTCTACATAACTGTCCTCTTCGTCTTCTGACTCTGAAGACAGCCTTTCTGGTGGCCATCACCTCCGCTCGGCGGGTAAGTGAGCTCCAGGCTCTATCTTGCAAACCTCCCTTTCTGTCTGTTCATCCAGACAAGGTTGTTCTTCGGACGCGTCCGTCCTTCTTGCCAAAGGTGGTTACTGCTTTCCACATTGGGCAGACCATCACTTTGCCCACCTTCTTTCCGCCTCCGCATCCTTCCAGAGAGGAAGAGAGGCTCCACCGTCTGGACCCAAAACGTGCGCTCTCCTTCTATATCGACCGCACAAAACACTTCCGGGTGGATGACCAGCTCTTTGTTGGCTACGTGGGCGCCAAAAGGTCGGGCGGTGCACAAGAGGACCATCTCCCGCTGGGTTACCTTGTGCATCAAGACCTGCTATTCTTTGGCCAAGAAGGAGCCTCCTGTTGGGCTACGTGCCCATTCCACCAGGGCAACGGCTGCTACCACGGCCTTGGGCCGCGGTGTTCCGCTGCCGGTTATCTGTCAGGCAGCTACGTGGGCCTCGCTGCACACGTTTACTAAGCATTACTGCCTTGACAGTCAGGTCCGGAGGGACGGCTTCTTTGGCCGTTCTGTCCTCCAGGACTTCCTTGTCTGATCTTTGTTCGCAGACCCACCACCGGGGTTGGTATTGCTGGGGTATCTATTCTAAGGTAAGGAATCTATCACTAACGTGTCTCTTTCAGATGCACAAGTTACTAACTTGTGTAACGATATATCTGTAAGAGACAGTAGTTAGTGATAGATTCCTACCGCCCACCCATCCTCCCCGTTCTGCGAACTGATTTCTAGGGTTAAGGACATCCCTTTCAGGGCCCTAGTATTTTTCAGACACCTGTGTCAGCTTCTTGCATGGCTCTGCGTTCCTGGCGCGGAAAGTCGTGTACAGAACTGACGTCAGCGCGCAGGGGCGGCGCCTAAGTGCTGCCCGCGACGTCATCCCGGCGATCACGACGCCGACGACGGACGCGGAGCCGCACGACGCCGCCTACCGACGCGCAAGGGTACTGCTACGCAAAACTTTCCGGATCCAGCCTGACGCCTGGGGATATTCTAAGGTAGGGAATCTATCACTAACTACTGTCTCTTACAGATATATCGTTACACAAGTTAGTAACTTGTGCATCACTAACGTGTCTCTTTCAGATGCACAAGTTACTAACTTGTGTAACGATATATCTGTAAGAGACAGTAGTTAGTGATAGATTCCTTACCGCCCCTCCCATCCTCCCCGTTCTGCGAACTGATTTCTAGGGTTAAGGACATCCCTTTCAGGGCCCTAGTATTTTTCAGACACCTGTGTCAGCTTCTTGCATGGCTCTGCGTTCCTGGCGCGGAAAGTCGTGTACAGAACTGACGTCAGCGCGCAGGGGCGGCGTCTAAGTACTGCCCGCGACGTCATCCCGGCGATCACGACGCCGACGACGGACGCGGAGCCGCACGACGCCGCCTACCGACGCGCAAGGGTACTGCTACGCAAAACTTTCCGGATCCAGCCTGACGCCTGGGGATATTCTAAGGTAAGGAATCTATCACTAACTACTGTCTCTTACAGATATATCGTTACACAAGTTAGTAACTTGTGCTTTAAGTAGGGGGCAGAGTTTTAGGGCTCAGGGCAGGGGGGCGGAAGGGGCAGTTTCCATGGTAGGAGGGGCAGTTTTAGGGCTCAGGGCAAGGGGGGGTCAGGTAGGTTTTAAGTAGGGGGCTGAGTTTTAGGGCTCAGGGCAGGGGGGAAGGGGCAGTATTCAGGGCAAGGAGTAAGTTTTAGGGCAGGGGGAGTCAGGACAGTTTAAGATTTAAGGGGCAGGTTCGTTTTTAGGGCTTGGGGGGGTAGGGTTATAGGGCAGGGGTCAGGATTTTTGGACTCAGGGAGGAGGGAAAGGGGTGTGAACTTTACCACACATCCCTTTACCAAACATGCCTTCACCACAGAATTGTGTGGTGAAGGCATGCGTGGTAAAGGAATGCGTTGTTGTGACGCATTGGTTGTTTGGGCTGCATGGTAGAGGCATGCGTGGTTCAACCATGCGCGCCTCTGTCATACAACTCTGTTCAGAGGTAAGGAATCTGCGGCTAACTGTCTCTATCACATGGACAAGTTACTTTCCTTTGGTAACACCTTATCTGGTAGAGTCAGATTCCTTACCGACCCACCCATCCTCCGAGCACTGCAGAATTGTTTTTAGTGTCGGGGCTTTCCCCTTCAGGGCCCTAGTTGTCTTTTTTTAATACACCATGGTCAGTCACTTCATGGCTCCGCGCTTCTGGCGTGGACAGTCGTGAAAAGTACTGACAGCGTGCCGAAGTGGCGTTTATATTGACGACACGGACGTCAACACCACGACAAACACGACGTAACGCGGAGTCGACCAACGCCATCTACCGGCGCGCAGGAGTACTGCTCTCAAAAATCTTCTGGATCCAGCCTGACGCCTGGTAGTTCAAAGGTAAGGAATCTGCGGCTAGACTATGTCTCTACCAGATAAGGCGTTACCGAAGGTAAGTAACTTGTCCTTCAGGGCTTCTGGCATCTGAATTGAATGTCGTCCAAACATTCTCATTACTTCACTAGCCCTGAATCAGGTTGTGACTACTTTCAAAGGTTCCTTGGCTATAAAAGGTAGATTAGAATTTGTACAACCGTTGGCTAACACAATTGTGTCAAGATTATGCCTTTTTGTTAAAGAATTGCTCTCCACCTAGTGATTTGTGAGTTTGTACTCTTTGAAATTGAAAATATTCATGAGTTATTTACGTTCTGACCCGCCTTAATATGGCTGAGAAGTTTATCTAATTACTGTATCTGTAACATTACCTCCTTATACGTCTAGAGACCAAATAAACAACCACATAGATGGGCTTTTTACTGCTGTTGTCTGTGATTTAATGTTGCTCCAGTCAAGTGGAAAGGTTTTTTAATTACCTTAATATCTCGTGCAGGAGCATCTCTCCTTGAAGAAGTATATTGTTGATATTGTGCTAGAGAGTCCCGCCCCGCCCGAGCCCTCCAAGGACAGCGATGAGAGACAGAAGGCCAAGAAGAGAGTGAAGAAGTTGAAGGCTCGCATGAACGTCAGGTAAGGCCCCGATTCTCCGGTGCCTGGTATTATTTTATGCAAATCCTGTTCCGGCTGGAGGTGTTTGCGGCTGGAATGTCGAGAAAATAACACCGATGAGCCTAATTTATAGCCACTTCTCCTGATTGAGAATGAAAACTGAGCTATCGACCAGCAGCCCTTGCTTTCACCTGTTAAGAGCTTTCCTCATAATTGAATGCCCGTGTCCTGCCAAAGCGATAGCCCTTCGCAGCCTACAATGGCATGTTTAAGTGTGTGTAAACCAGGCCTATTTTTCTTCCCAGTTATTGATTTTTAAATGAAGTATCAAAGAAAATCAATAGTAATCAACAAATAGCAGCCGGTCTACCGTGGTGTCAGATCGCATGCTTGGATTTAATCCATTTGGGGTCTTGTCACAACAAGTAAAAGTTGGAAATATCTAAAAATGGAAAGTGAGTTGCCAGACCTGCCGTTTGTCACCTGCCTCATAAGTGACATCCGCAGTTCAGCGAGGCATCTGTATGTCATGGACCCAAGTGTCCCCCAGGCAGGTGCGGGGGGCTTCAGTACCATCGCTAGGGACAGCGGCCATGCCTTTCTGTGGCTTATTACTACCTCATCCCAGATCTTTACTAGCATTTACATATTTGTATATTATGTGGACACAGAGACACTGCTTTCACATTCACTTTAAAGCCAGCTTTCACTGAATCATTACGACTGCTGTGCAAAATTAACAAGTGTTCTCTTAATTCGAATACATAAACAACGAATAGCAGTGTGTGTTTTACCAATATTTCAGCAAAAGTATTGGTTCCACTTAAAATTGTAACTGAAAAAGTCCATCAGCCAGTGCAGTAGGAGCACGTAGGCTCTTTAACTTGTACATCAGCCACTGCACAATGAATGTCTTAACTGCTGTACAGTCTGCACATGCATTAGAGTGCAGCACGTCAGCCACTGTATACATTGTGTATTAGCTCCCCACTACTGCACCCATTAATATTTGCAGTGGGAACACCTTGTATATGTAGCATGGCAGTCACTACACAAGGAGCACTTCAAGTATTGTACCGGAAGCACACTAGCAGTTGCATATGAACTTCATCACCTGAGGGTTAGCGGGTGCATCAATCTTTGCATGTGGTCTGCTACTGCTTATGGATCATTTTAGATACTCACCACATCATAGCCTCTGTAGAAGTATCATGTTAGCTATTAAACATAGTGCTTGGTATCCATTGTACACAGTGCTTACATTCCTAGCAGAGTCTGCATGTCGCCCTATGCACCTAGTGCATTCCTCCCTGTGCAGCTGGAGCATGTTGGCTGTTGCACGTAGAGAAAGTGGTCCAGTTCAGATAGCTTTCTATAGATATTCTACCACCTATTGTCATAATATGACCTTTTGTGTAGCGCCCTCTACTATACAGTTCTGGGATATCCATTGATTAGTTGTTTATGGTAGTTTGGCTGTGTTGTGTAAATAATACTGAAGTATCACAGAACATTGGTATAGCAGTTAGTGTTTATTGTACAACAGTTGTGGGATTATTTCTTCGTATTCCTGTCATCACAATACTCACAGTCAATACTATTTTGGTTCGCATAGAAGAAGCCTGAGGGTCTTGTAGGGATCACTGTTGTCCCGATTAGCATGCTGGTCCAGTTTTTGTTTCTAAGCTACTCACTGTACTGCTCTAAGGGTTTTTGGTAAAGAGAGAAACATGGACATGACAACAACTCCCTGTAGCCCTGGTTTTCTCCCTGTTCCCACATATGTTTCCTCTTCGAAAAAACGCTACACCTTTGGGACCCACTTGGTTCGGGAAGAGAAAAGGGACACAGAAATAGCTCCATCTAGTTAGGGCTCTCTTCCCCGACTTCCTTTCTGCATTGAATAGGGTCTACCGTTTACAGATATTCCTCTGCCATCGGCCTGTTACCTTGAGAGACGAGGGCTGATAGGCTCTTTCCCACCCCCCTCGTTGTGTTTGTTGACATTATAGGAAAAGGGTTCCTTCCTAGCCCCCGCACTCCATGTTTCATATGTGTACTCTGCCTTTTCTCCACTTCTGTCACTTGTCATGGTGGCTAACTAAAACCCACCACTGACATCGCCGAGAATGTTTCTCCCACTTTCCCTCCATAAGCCGGTATATGTTATGTCTGTATTGGGAAACCTGCTACACTGCCACAGTAGTCAAGACCCTTCTCAGCACCAACACCATCTCACCGCACCAGACATTTGTGCACAGAGATAAACATTTTAGGAAGCCACCTGGACCTGGCTATGCCATTGGGATTGACAACTTGTGCCCCCAGCGACCATGTAAGCTGAGGATACTGTACCATCAGTGGAGAAATCATTCCTTCCTTGTCACTGTAAAATTAGTAGAGATTTCTCATCAGTTTATTGGTGGTTCATGTTCTATAATGCAAAATGAAAATGTGTTTGATCCTACTAAATATCTTAGTAGTGTGCCGTAGAAATGTGCCATTTTTTATGTGATCATATGCGTGGCCACTTGTATGCCTGGTGCCTTCTATACTGAAGTATACAAAAATTGAATGCTTCAATTAATCTCGGGGGTCGCATCCCAGTCTATCGTTATTTTGCACACAATGCCAGCTCGGTTTGGACCCAGCAATATGTAAATTAGTCTTGACCCTGCTCCAATGAGAACTGTCCAAACCAAACTGCCAAGCCAAGTCCAGGTTGCTTGTGTTCCGGTCCAGGGAGGACCTGGCTTGGCAGGTGTGAGAAGCTGGCTTGGTATATGGTGCAAACTTATGTAAGTGGGCACCCTGCACCAATCCAGACAACGCTTATGGTGATTTTAGTGGTCTTAGACAACCTTAGAAAGCTCTCTAAGTGGTAGCTGTGGAGAGCAGCCTGCAGCCTTAGTCCAAAAGGAGTGTAAAGCAGCTTGTTTTACCAGATCTTAATCTTATTGGTATAGGTTAAGTGAAAAAGTACCACACAGTGTATTTATAAAAATATGTATTTATTATAAGACACTCACTAACACATAACAATATCTCCTACCCGGAGATATAACACAATGCACATAATACTTTGGAAATAAAACAGGTAAGTAGCAGCACATTGGTTTCCAGGGGGAAACCAAACCATGTACTAAAATAGTGGGATGCAAACCACGACCCAAGTCAGGACTGTACCCAGAAGATGTAGAAGTGCTGTGTGTAGGAAGGTGGAATCTGACTGCATGGTTACCCCCACTTTTTTCCTGGTGTTTTGCTGGTTTTCGACTTAGTCTGACTGGGATCCTGCTATTCAGGACCCCAGTCTATCTGCTTACTCCCTAAATTGGTTGTTCAAGTACTTTAGGTACACTCCAGATTGGATTCTGGGGTACCCTTATAAGTCCCAAGTATATGGTATACTATGTACCCAGGGCATAGGTACCCCAGAGGCCTCCCAGGGGCTGCAGCATGTATTATGCCACCCCTGAGAGACCATTTAAAATGACACCACAGGTCTGCTACTGCAGCCTGTGTAAAGTGGTAGCTGTGGAGAGAAACCTTCAGGCTTAGTCCAGAAGGAGAGTGAAGCAGCTTGTTTTACCAGAACATAATCTTATTGATATAGATTAAGTGAAAAAGAACCACACAGTGTAGTAATAAAAATATATATTTATTATAAGACACTCACTAACATACACAGATATCTCCTAGCCGGAGTTATACACAATACACACAATACTTTGCAATAGAATCAGGTAAGTGCCACAGATACACAGTGGTCGCCAGGGGGAGACGAAACCATATACTTAAATAGTGGTATACGAACCACGTCTCAAGTTAAGACTATACCCAGAAGACGAAGAAGTGCCGGGGACCCAAGGAACCACCCGAGGTAAGTAACCAGGAACCCCACGGAGGCCGTGTGCAGAGTGGGAACACGACCGCGGGCTCAATACAAGTCAATGGGTAAGTCGCGGTTGCAATTTTAAAGAAAAAGGACCCTTCCCAGTGGACCCTGAAGAAACCCAGTGGAAGACAGAAGGTTGGAGAGCCACCCCACTTGTGGATACCCTAGGAACCAGAATACCGACACCAGGTAGGCAGGGTGCATAGGTGTGAAGTGGTGTCGGAAACCGCAGTCAAACTCAATGAAGGACTTCAGGAAGCTGCCGCTGCTGGAGAAGGTGAAAGTGTCCAGTGGAACCCAAAGGTGGTTTCAAGTTTAGAAGTGCCTGCAAGCAGAGGGGACAGAGTCTATGCCACTCAGTAGGGACCAGGAGGCACAGAAGACAAATGCCCACCGATGTCGCGTGTTGCAGGAGAGCTGACGGTGACCTTAAAACTGCAGCTGTGCGGACCAGGCGACGCTGTGGAAGACCAGGAGCCGTGCACGAGCTGTCCCATGCCAGATGTCGAGAGTTGAGGGGTCGGTGTCCGTCTGGAGCACCAACAAGACTTTGCAGCTGCAACCAATGTGTAAAGTGAAGAAGATACAGTGTCGGGGCCAGCAAGGTCCAGGTGACACCGCAAGCAGGGGAGTCAGGGCAGGCCCCTAGCAATTGGGGAAGCCCGCAGAAATCAAAGGAGACCCTCAGGAGGAGCCACAGGCTGGAGGCACTGGAGTCGCAAGAGGACCTCGAACAGCTCACCAAAGATGCAGGCCCACGGTGCAAGTGATGCGGTGAGGACGGAGATATTGGTCACAGGAGATGCTCGAGGTTAGGGCTACTTGTAGTGCGAAGATCTTGGAGGAAGGAAGCCAACAAGCTTTTGCAACAAGTCGACCGGGTGCACATGGGTTCGGTTCCTGCAGTTCTGATGAGGGATACTGGCCTCAAACTTGGTGAGAGGACAGGGCAGGCCTCAAGGGATGTGGAGAACCACCACCTGTGTTACTGAGCCTTTCGGAGTCCGTGGGAGCCCAGGATCAGCCGACTGGTCAGCTTAGTTGCGGTGCCTGCAGATGCAGGGAAGTGACTCCTTCACTTCAAGGGAGATTCCTTCAGGTGTCTTGGATGCCCACAGGCCTTGGAAGGTTCCTGTATGGAGCACAGGCATGGACATTGCAGCAAACGAGCAGGGCGACGAGATCAGGAGCAGCAGGAGTCTTCCCAGTTGCAGCCTTGATGCCCAGAGTGAAGTTCAGTGAAGTCCAGAGTACCCAGACGATTGAAGAAGTGTTGTCTTGAAATTAATCTGGTCCCACAACGAGTCTAGGGGCCCACCCTCAGGTAAGCCCTTAAGTACCCTAAGGAAAGGGTTGGAACGATTCAGGGTTCCCTCCCAGGGGAGTGATCAGACAGTTGGGAGAATACTCCCATGTTCTTTGTCCAGTTTCGCGCCAGAGCGGGAGCCAATGGCTCCCTGAGCTGGTTTGAACTGGAGTATGCAAGGAGGGCACCAAATGTGCCCTTCAAGCAGACTGAGTGTCGCTGACAAACGCTCCCACCTGGCCCCAATACACTAAACCCTGTCTGGGAGTTGATCACACCTCCCTGTGACAGAATACCTATTGTTCTGCCTTCCCCTGCTCGAGCTTAGCTTAGCAGCAGAGTGGCAGAATCGTGTCTCATTTGGACCGCTGATGAGGATTAGATCTGATAGAGGCTATATGACTTCTCACCCTCCACTTTTTTGATATGTCATCGCCTGCCAGCCCGATCTTCCACCCTTTATAGCCCCTGCTGGTCTTCCGGCCTCAAGGGCCCTGCTTGGAAAGTGTGAGAAGCTGGCTTGGTATATGGTGTACACTTATGTAAGTGGGCACCTTGCACCAATCCAGACGAGCCTTATGGTGATTTTAGTGGTCTTAGACAGCTAAGTGGTAGCTGTGGAGAGCAGCCTTCAGGCTTAGTCCAGAAGGTGTGTAAAGCAGCTTGTTTTACCAGAACATAATCTTATTGATATAGATTAAGTTAAAAAGAACCACACAGTGAATTTATAAAAATATGTATTTATTATAAGACATTCACTAACACATACAGATATCTCCTAGCCGGAGATATACGCAGTGCACACATTACTTTTCAATACAATCAGGTAAGTACCACATGTACACAGTGGTCGCCAGGGGGAGACGAAACCATATACTTAAATAGTGGTATGCGAACAACGTCTCAAGACAAGACTATACCCAGAAGACGTAGAAGTGCCGGGGACCCAAGGAACCACCTGAGGTAAGAAACCAGGAACCCCACGGAGGCCGTGTGCAGAGTGGGAACACGACCGCGGGCTCAATACAAGTCAACGGGTAAGTCGTGGTTGCAATTTTAAAGAAAAGGACCCTTCCCAGTGAACCCTGAAGAAACCCCGTGGAAGACAGAAGGTTGGAGAGCCACCCTACTTGTGGATATCCTAGGAACCAGATACTGACACCAGGGAGGCCGGGTGCATAGGTGTGAAGTGGCGTCGGAAACCGCAGTCAAACTCAATGGAGGACTTCAGGAAGCTGCCACTGCTGGAGAAGGTGAAAGTGTCCAGTGGAACCCAAAGGTGGATTCAAGTTGAGAAGTACCTGCAAGCAGAGGGGATGGAGTCTATGCCACTCAGTAGTGACCAGGAGGCACGGAAGACGAATGCCCACCGATGTCGAGTGTTGCAGGAGAGCTGACGGTGATCTTGAAACTGCAGCTGTGCGGACCAGGCGACGCTTGGAAGACCAGGAGCTATGCACGAGCTGTCCCATGTCAGATGTCGAGAGTTGAGGGGTCAGTGTCCGTTGGGAGCACCAACAAGCCTTTGCAACTGCAACGAATGAGGAAAGTGAAGAAGGTACAGTGTCTGGATCAGCAAGGTCCAGGTGACTCACCACAAGCAGGGGAGTCAGGCCAGGCCACAAGCAATCAGGGGAGCCCGCAAAATTCAAAGATGACTCTCAAGAGGACCCATAGGCCGGAGGCACTGGAGTCGCGAGAGGACCTCGAGCAGCTCACCAAAGATGCAGGCCCACGATGTAAGTGATGCGGTGAGGACGAAGATCTTGGTCACAGGAGATGCTTAGGTTGGGGCTACTTGGAGCCCAAAGATCTTGGTGGAAGGCAGCCAACAAGCCTTTGCAACTGCAAGTCGATGCAGTGCACAGGGGTTCGGTTCCTGCAGCTCTGACGAGGAATACTGGCCTCAAATTGGTGAGAGGACAGGGCAGGCCTCGAGGGATGTGAAGTACCACCACCTGTGTTGCGGAGCCTTTTAGAGTCCTTGGGAGCCCAGGATCAGCAGACCGTTCAGCTTAATTGGGGAGCGTGCAGATGTAGGGAAGTGACTCCTTCACTTCAAGGGAGATTCCTTCAGGTGTCTTGGATGTTCACAGGCCTTGGAAGGTTCCTGTATGGAGCACAGGCACGGACGTAGCAGCAGACGAGCAGGGCGAGGAGATCAGGAGCAGCAGGAGCTTCCCAGTTGCAGCCTTGACGCCCAGAGTGAAGTCCAGAGTGTCCAGACGGTCAAAGTAGAAGTGGTGTCTTGAAATTAATCTTATCCCGCGACGAAGCTAGAGGCCCACCCTCAGGTAAGCCCTTAAGTACCCTAAAGAAAGGGTTGGGACGATTCATCGTTCACTCCCAGGGGAGGGGTCGGACAGTGGGGAGGATACTCCCATGTGCTTTGTCCAGTTTTGCGCCAGAGCGGGAGTCATCGGCTCACTGAGCTGGTTTGAAATGGACTATGCAAGGAGGGCACCAAGTGTGCCCTTCAAGCAGACTGAGTGGCCCTGGCAAGCGCTCCCACCTGGCCCCAATACGCTAAACCCTGTCTGGGAGGTGGTCACGCCTCCCTGTGACATGATACCTATTGTTCTGCCTTCCCCTGCTCGAGCTTGGCTCAGCAGCAGGAGGGAAGAATAGTGTCTCTGTTCGGCAGCAGCCATGTTGTGCTGTCCTGGTTTAGAATACTTGTACCAGGAGCACTGAGGGCCTCCTGGAGGAGCTTTACACCAAACATGATAGGGTTCGTTACAGCCAGTTTAGAGATGGTCATTGCATAGTGAGGCATGGCCACTCTATGTATCGTAATGACTGATGCACTTACAACCCAGGAGAATGGACTCCGAATGTTTTAGGAGTGTCCTGCTCATGCAGGGGCATCCTCACACTTAGAATCGAGCACCCTGCCTTCAGGATTGAAAGCCCTGCTGGAGGGGTGACTTATAGGTTTTAAGTGCAGTGACCTTAGCTATAGGGAAACCTATATCTTTTGTAAGTGGTTCTAGCACCAGCTTACACATGCTGCAATGGCAAGCCCGTAGTTACAGTTTGAGTGGTCGCTCATAGGTGGTATAATACATGCTTCAGCCCATGGAGGACCCCTGGTGTACCTATGCCCTGGGTACCTTAGTACCATATACTAGGGACTGATAAGGGTACACCACTGTCCAATCTCGGATGTACCCAAGTACTTACCATACCAATGTAGGGGAGAAAGCACAGAGACTGGGGTCCTGATTAGCAGGATCCCAGTCAGACTAGTCAGAAAAGCATAGCACCAGGCAAAAATTGGGGGTAACTATAAAAGCAGATCCTACTTTCCTACGGAAAGTTTCTGTACAAACCAGGGAACTGGTGGGGGCGAGCATTGGAGACCCGGATAGAGAGGGAAGGAATGCAGCAGCACTCTGGATTGATGAACTATCACTGACCCTGTTTGGTCTCTGGAGTGCCTTGCTATCAGGAGGCTATTATTGCTGTGGTGGACAAATGGAGAGGTCTACACTGACATCTGATATCCCCTGGTTCTGAGAATAACAAACTGTAGATTGAGTCTTTGTGCACTAATTATTTGCAGTGGTGTAGCAAGCACTTTGGCCGCCGGTGGCGGTCCCTGTGTTTACCGCCTCGCTGTGGCAGCATCGAAGAGCATTGGGTGCTGGCGAGATTTTTTGCATTTGCCGCCCTTCGGCGGCCGATTGAAGAGCGGGGGGGGGCCATTGCCGCCCCGAGACGGCAGGGTAAGAGTGGGGGGGGGGGAGGAGGCTGCCACCCGGGACGCACTAGCTGGTTTGGTAAGGAGAAACTTCCTAGAACCCATAGTGAAGGCAGGGATATTTTTCCCAACTAAATTGAGAGCTCTCAGGTAAGAATCAGACTGTAGCCCTCTTAGGGGAACATCCGAACCACTAGATAGTGGGGATCTTCGACAGGGTTTTTTTTTCCCCCTTGGTTATATGTTCAATGTTTGCAAATTGCTAAACATGCCAGCCCATAGGATATGGCTGAAAGCAAAGAATGGGTCAAAGTCCACAGATTGGAAGAGGGCTGAGATGCGATTTTAGGTTTGATAGTCATAACCCCATACATGTAGCGTTTGTGATATAATAGTAATGCTATATGACCTGTCAATATTTATATATGTGTTTTGGCAATTATTCACCCTGTTGAGCTTTTTCCTATTTTCAAAAGCCATTAAAGATCTGTTTGAATAAGAGTCACATTATTTGGAAAACCTGGAGTTCCAGTACAAATGTGACAAATGTTTTTAGGAAAGCTGTATTTGTAGCATGTTGGCTACAGATACACATGCTGTGCACACTCCTTCCATCTACTGTTGGGCTTGGACTCTACAAGTTGTTTTTCTCGAGAGAGTCTTTTTATTGCTAGTGTGACGTCGAATCTCCACCTCCTTGAGGGAAAGCACATGGCCTACGGCTCCTTTGTTAGATTAATTTTTTCCGTCATCTGGTTCGGACGTATTGAGCCGGAGCACCATGCAGGTTCGACGCCTTAGCGGCCTGTGGAATCATAACTGTTTGGAAACGGCATCTACTCCTCGGACGAGAGTTTGACGAATCCTCAAAGACTAGCGGAGCAGAGTTCTTCAGAAGATGCAAGATTTCTGCAATAGACTTCACAAAAACTCCCTTCAAAAACCCGTCGACTATGTTCGGCTCCAGGTGATGGAGGGTAAAAAAGACAGTCTCAATGTGGGACTAAATACGCATACTCAGACACACAAGACGTCTGCAATCGTCTCAGCCTGCCGCCGGAACACAAGGAACAGGACTTTGCAAAAAGGCACTTCGGACCAGACGAGAGCGAGGGCTAGCCCATATTATGGAGATGGCGGCGGAGGCAGAATTTTCACGGGAAGAAGAGGAACAACAACTTCAGTCTTCAGAAATGAAGGGGATGTGATAGAAGGCGCCATCATCGCTAGTTCGCACTACGTCCAATCGGACGACTCCAGCCAGCAAGAAGAAGAAAACTCAGCCTTACTGGTCATTGAGACGACACAAAAACAGAGACAATCAGGGTTGGGACCCAAGATGAGAACCATACCAAAGGCCGTGAGTACTCAAGACCCACCCAACATACATAAAGTAAGTGCCTAGTCATCCCAAACTCGCCATAGTGCACCACAATCTTCCGGTTCTGGTCGACACACTGAGAGTGCCTCAGAGCCGAGACAGGACTGGCTAAAGGCCATAGGGACAGGCATGGAGTCAACACACAGCAGTACTCGGTGCCGAATATTTTTTCAGCTCCTACGCACAAAACGGCACCTACACATCACTATACACCGGCACCGACGAAACCATCTGAGCCAAGCAAACGCACGGCGTTGACACTCACCTCATCGGAGCTGAAGCACACATTGACTCTGAAGAAGGTATCGGAGCACAGCCACAGATCGGCTCCAAAGAAGGCTACGGCATCGACCTCTTCAACGCCAAGGCAGCACACCTCTACCTAGCCAAAGAAAAAAAATGCTGAAAAGATATTCCTGCTAAAGAATCTGTGGCATCAGACACTGAAGGGAATGTTTTCAAGAACATTCAAGAGATAATGATGATTCAGACTCACAATGAGATCCCCCACATGGCCTAGACCCGTGGGATGACTATGATATTGTGCTTCCAGACACTGACATAGAACCTCCAATACCAACTAAAGCATCTCCCCCAGATGATGCATCATTCAAGTGGCATTCAAAGAGCAGCTGAATATCACAAGGTCAAAATGCACACCAATCAGGAGGAAACGGACTTCTTGGTGGAAACACTGTCAAAAACAGAACGTACAGTGCAATATCTCCCAGTGATTGGGTCCATGCTGAAGGTCTCGACAGATGTTTTTAAAGACCCTGTCAAGACCAGAGTCTTTACTCCACGAATAGAGAGAAAGTACAAACCCTCACCCAATGACCCTCTTTACATCAGAGGACATCCAACAGCTGACTCCCTAGTAGTTACAACAGCTAGAAAGAGAGCAGCTTCTCAAGCTACTGGAAACGCCCCAACTCCTGATAAGGAGAGTAAGCGTACCGATGCAACAGGAAAAGAGAAAATTAAAACAGACACTGAGACACCTAAATCTATGCAGCAGCAGTACCATCAACAAGCGGGGAAAATCTATTGTAGGGGAGGATTCAAACCATGAGGCAATGGTAGAGGAACGCCCGCAAGAGCAGCCTCTACCTCTAAGCAGTGACTTATTTTCCATTCCCCCGGATCATACAAACTGTTGAAGGGATTCTGCAAAATCACAGAACTATGCTTGGGACCATAGAACCTTAGTAGGCAGGGACTGAGTTATCTTACCACCTTAGTACCCATGAGCCCGGTACTGACTAGCTATAGTGTCTCACTTGCCCTCCTACTTACTCACAGAGGAACAAGTGATTAGACACCCCAGAACACAATACTCCCGACTCTCCCAGGAATCGTGGTGACAGGACACACCCTTTTTACTCTCACACTCGTACTTGTTCACAATAAGATCTGACAGAGACACGAGAAAAGTTTAAAATATTTATTTTAACTGTTGTGCTCTAGTATGCAGTATACATGGCACAATTAGTAAAAAGATGCCTAACACAAATACGGTCAGGGTAGTAAGTTGTCAATTAATCATAAAATGAGCTGTCATTGTATAAGACAGGGTAAACTCGCCCCCCTCCCCTTCTACAGAAGCACAGTGATTATATATCAAAAGAGGTGTTTGCAGCAGACCCCGTACTTCAGCATGCACAGATGAAGGTTCTACATCTCCGGTGTAGACGCGATCTTGTATGTGTATTTGCCTGTCTGTGCATACGTATATGACAAAGAGTACGTGTTCCCAAACAACAGCTGCTTATGTGTGTTTTGTCTATGTGCTAAAGCCTGACCAAAACAGACTAACAAGGACATTGTTGTTTGACATTGTCTACAATGTTTAGACTAAATCCCAGGAAAATTCAACAGTGAGTTCTGTATGAAATTACTGAGTGGCACAAAGCCAAAATACGGGTGTGTAAGTAACGTGTGCAAAGCAAAGTAAAGACTGCAGCATACTCATGCTAAAATAGGGAAACTGCAATGGGCCTGCACAGGACATATTACACCCTCCCCTTGGTCAGGATGGTAGCACCAATAGTGACTACAAAATTCAGGCGATAAACAGTTCCAAAGCGTTAGAATGGCAGTACAGTCGAGGGTTTATTGACTGACGCTAATGAGTAATGCGAAACCAAAAAAAATAAAATGTATCATTGTAATGTTTCAAAAAGTGCCGCTGGGCCCCAAAACATTGTGATGCCAACAATTCCATTATTAAATCCGCTCCTTCCGAGAGACAAAATTGAGCAGTTGAAAGGAACAAACGTGCTCCTGAGCGCCAGATGTCAATAAGACCATCATGGGTCAACCTGTGTTGCTTTCAATGAAACTGAAATCCAAGCAGTTGCATGCCCAAGAAACAGTCCTGTTAATGGGCGACTAAGTGACTCCTCAGCAGTACGAATTGAGGGCAGCTTATGACGGCGTAGCCGGGCAGCTTATGACGGCGTAGCCAGGCAGACGTCTAGGGCCCATTGAAAGGGGCACCGTATTCAATGAAACACAGGTTGCACTCAGGAGAAGTAAGCGTAACGGAATGTAAACAGAACTCGCCATCCAGAGCGTCCAGGGGCTGTACTCCAAAGAGTCATAGCATACACTCACGGTACAGCTGGAGCGATGCCTGCCCTGGAAGGACCGAAAAAGGAGCATCCATTTAGGAATAGCAGGAACAGCACTACAACACCTAAAATCAATACGAGCAGCAGCGGGAACCCACCGTAGACGCTTGAAAAAATTGAATGTATAAAAGCAGGTATTACTCCAAATCTAGTTTGAAACCAGGCTGGAGCCCACAAGTTTAAAAACGTGGGCCAGGCCCTTGGTATCAGACGCATTAAATATTTGATGAATCAGTTCACCGAAATGTAGGGGTAGATTTGTGTTTAACAATGACTGTATTTCACTGGATGTTCTCGCCACCTGCAGTTTGAAGGTTTCGCAAGCTGAAGTAAGAGCCACTTCTGGTTGAAACAATAACGCTTTGATTCTGCTTAGCTTATTGAAATCTGTTTTCAAAGTTGGAATGGAAGGCCAGATTGAACTATCAACACTCCAGAGGAAACAGGACGTTGTTGCAGCAAGTGACTAACTGGGAAACGGACACCACATGCGGGATTCCTGCCCGCAAACTGCAACAGTCCTGATTATTAAGGACAATATACCTTCCATTTGAAGGCAATATGAGAGTGAAAATAATAGAGGAAACAGGAGTTCCTTTTAAATAACAAGCCAAATTAGAGGCAGATACATTACATGCGCCTTGGATTTTTACATGTTGACAAACAAGAGAATGCCCTGTAGTGGAGTCACATTCATCCCCAGTAAGAAAAACTCCTCTCTCAGCCCGTTGACAACGATGTCTAAATGGCAGGGACTACAATTCAGGTATATAACTGCTCCCAAGAGGTTCGTATCTACCCACCGGGAAGTGTTTCATGCATTCAGTGAACTGAAAAATAGAGATAGGTAATGAGATAACTCCGTGTATCTGAAAGAAACACGTTAGTGATAGATTCCTTACCTTAGAATTACCCCCAGGCGTCAGACTGGATCCGGAAAGTTTTCGTTAGCAGTACCTCTGCGCGTACGGAAGGTGGCGTCGGTCGGCTCCGCGTCCGTCGTCGTGGTCGCCGGGATGACGTCACGGCAGCTATTTAAACGCCGCCCTCGCGCGCTGACGTCAGTTCTTTCTTTTTCCGCGCCAGCCAGCGCAGATCCGGGAAGAGCGGTACCTCAGTCATTTTTTGACTAAGTTTTTCTCGACTTTTGTCGACGTCTTTTTCGAGTCTCACGACTCCGTAAGGTGCATGAGGGATGCCAGGATTCAAGGCCTGCGGTTCCTGTAGTCAACTGATGTCGGTGACGGATCCGCACCGCGTGTGTCTTTTCTGCCTGGAGCACGACCACGACCCCAAGTCAGGCTCCGACTGCCGGTTGTTGACGCCGAAGGCTTTGTGGGAGTGGTCCCGAAAGCTGCTTGAACGCCGACAGTCAGCTCCGTGCCGTTCGAGGTCCCGGTCGAGAGGGAGGTCGAGGGACCGGTCGTGGAGCCACCATCAGTCAGGATCGAAGTCTTCGCACTCGGGGTCGGGTAAGTCGAAGCACAAAAAGAAGTCAAAGAAGCATCGTCGCTCTTCGACTTCTCCTCGTCGGTCGGCTGACCCGACGAGGTCCGCGGGTGGTGCCCCTCCCGCGGCTCCGCGTGCGGAGCCCGAAGAGTCGACTCCGGGTTTCCCTCCCTTTCCGGGACCCGGGGCGACTCCTGCCCAGCTTCGTATGTTCTACGAGGCGATGCATGCCATCTTTGGGCGGCCCGAACCCGCCGGCGTGCCTTCGGGCCCCGCAGACTCGGCTGGGGGGCCGGGACCTTCATTGCCGGCGGCTCCGGCCCCTGCGCCGCAGGTCCCCCGTGGATCCAGGCCTGGATCCGGATCGACGCCGGTTGACCTTATCACACCTCCACCGGCGCCTCTTCCGACGGCACCAATACCGCGCCTGGCGCTGGCCGCCCCCCCCCCCCGGCCGGCGTCGACCCCGACCTCCTTCTGGATGAAGACACAGAGCCGGACCCGCGTCGACCGACGCCGGATCCGGCGCCGGGCGGGGTTTTTGTGCCCCTGTTCATTCCTGGAGTCACTTTTAGGCCAGATTGGCACCCAGAGCAGGAGGAGGATTGGGAGGGGTCAGGTGACCCTTTAACGGAACAACTGGAACAGGACTGGAGAGAGGACCTGGGGGATGCCATTGGTTTGGACACCTCGCCAGACCGTGGCATGCTGTCTCCTCCTACCGTGGCTACGGAGGAGGGAGCGTCTTACGCAGTTGTGTTGCGTAGGGCGGCCGAGGCTCTTAACTTCGAGCTTCCTACGGTGGCAGTCAGGACTAACCTCCTGACAGAGGTACTTCAACCGGCAGCGAGCTCTTCGGAGCCCCTGCTGCCTTTTAATGAAGCTATCTCAGATATCCTTTTGGGCACTTGGTCCAAGCCCACCACAGGGGCTCCTGTGGATAGGATGATTGCCCGACGCCACCGCCCAGCTCCAGGCGACCCCTTGTTCCTTTCCCAACACCCTTCCCCTGAGATCTTGGTGGTCCAAGCCTCGACGTCCCAGAGCGCCTTCCCTACCGCACCCCCGGACAGGGAATCCAAGAAGCTGGATCACCTTGGGAAGAAGTTGTTTTCTTCCTCCCGCTTGGGGCTGCGGTCGGTGAACACCGCATGCCTCTTGGGCCGTTACTCCCACTCTGTGTGGGACTCGGTGGCGCAAGTGCTGCCTCAGTGTCCGTGCTGTTGCTGAAGGGAGAGACGCAGCTAAGTTCGCCATTCGGTGTGGGTTGGATACCGCCGACTCACTGGGCAGAACGATTTCCACGTCGGTGGCAATCAGACGCCACGCCTGGTTGAGGAGGACTGGCTTTTCGGGGGATGTCCAGAACACCCTAATGGACATGCCTTTTGATGGCCGTCGCCTGTTCGGCGACAAGGCGGACAGTGCATTGACGCGTTTCAAGGACTCGCGGGCTACGGCCAAGTCCTTGGGTCTTTCCACCCTGCGTCCTGCACAGTCCGCTTTTCGCCCCTTTCGTGGTCACGGAAGGGGTGCCCCACCACATTCCCTTCAGGGCCACAAGCCGGCGCAGAACTTTTCATCCCAGCGCGGCCGGGGACGTGGGAACCAACGCCGTGGTTCTGGGGGCCAGCGGGCGGGCCAGTCCACTTCCGTCGCAGCCTCCATGCCCTCCTAGTCCGACATTTCAGGGCCACCAAACACCAGTGGGCGGCAGGATACGCCATCACCTCCCCCACTGGTGCACCATCACGTCGGACAGGTGGGTTTTGCAAATCGTCCGAAGGGGCTACTCCCTCCCCTTCGAGACTACCCCTCCCTCCATGCCACCCAAGTACCATCGCATAGCGGAGGATCACCTGTCCCTTCTCCAGCAGGAAGTTACGGCTCTCTTGGCCAAGGGAGCCATCGAGCGTGTTCCTGTCCCAGAAGTATGTCGTGGTTGTTATTCCCACTACTTTCTGGTGCCCAAGAAGGACAAAGGCCTGCGTCCTATCTTGGATCTCAGGAACGTCAACCGCTTCCTCCGGAAGGAGAAGTTCAAGATGTTGACCCTGGCTCAGGGCTTGTCTGCCCTCGACCCTGGAGACTGGATGATAGCGTTGAACCTGCAGGACGCTTATTTTCACATCCCCGTCCTGCGTTACCTGCGGTTCACAGTAGGCCACGAGCATTTTCAGTCCACCGTGCTCCCCTTTGGCCTTACCAGCGCCACTCGGGTGTTCACGAAACTGATGGCGGTGGTCGCAGCTCATCTGCGTAGATTAGGGGTTCCAGTCTTCCCCTATCTCGACGACTGGCTGTTGAAGGCGGGCTCGCCCCAGGCTGTCGTCTCCCTCCTCCAGACTACGGCCGATCTCCTGCACTTGCTGGGGTTCTCCATCAATGCGCCAAAGTCGCACCCGATTTCCTCTCAGAAGCTCCTCTTCATCGAAGCGGTTCTGGACACAACGCAGTTTCGGGTTTATCCTCCCGAACAGCGAGTCCGGGCTATTCGGGCTATGATTCCGATCTTTCAGCCTCTTTCCCGGGTGTCAGTCAGGAAGACCTTGAGGCTGTTGGGACTCATGGCCTCCTGCATCCTGCTGGTCGATCATGCCAGGTGGCGCATGCGGGCTCTGCAGTGGGACTTGAAGTTCCAGTGGGCGCAGCATCAGGGGAACCTGTCCGATTGCGTCCAGATCTCGGAGGGCACTGCACGACAATCGCAGTGGTGGCTCACGAACCAGGATTGGGTCAACGGCAGATCCCTCTCCCTTCCCCAACCATACACACTGTGGTGACAGATGCATCCCTTCTGGGATGAGGAGGCCACATGGGAGAGGCGGAGATCAGAGGCCTCTGGTCTCCGGCGGAGTCCGGGCTCCACATCAAGCTCCTGGAGCTTCGGGCGATCCGTCTTGCACTCAAGGCATTTCTTCCCTCTGTCCGGGGAAGAGTAGTGCAGGTGTTCACAGACAACACCACCGCCATGTGGTACTGCAACAAACAGGGCGGGGTGGGGTCGTGGACCCTATGTCAAGAGGCTCTGCGTCTCTGGACATGGCTGGAACATCAGGGCATATCTCTGGTGGTTCAACACCTGGCAGGTTCCCTGAACGCCAGGGCGGACGAGCTCAGCCGCAGGTGCATGATGGATCACGAATGGCGTCTTCACTCGGAGGTGGCGCAAGGACTCTTTCAACATTGGGGAGAGCCTTGGTTAGATCTGTTCGCCACAGAAGAGAACGTGCAATGTCAGCAATTCTGCGCGTTGGAATTTCCAAGGTGGCACTCGCTAGGCGACGCTTTTCGTCGCAAGTGGAGTTGCGGTCTTCTGTACGCCTTTCCGCCTATACCACTTCTGCCCAGAGTGCTGAAGAAGATCAGGCGCGACCAGGCCCAAGTCATTCTTGTGGCTCCGGATTGGGCACGAAGAGTATGGTATCCCAAGCTACTCAGTATGGCCATCGATCCTCCGATTCGTCTGCCTCTTCGGGAGTATCTTTTGTCGCAGCAGCAGGGGACTTTCCTCCACCCGAACCTGTCCAGCCTCCACCTCCTTGCGTGGAGATAAAGCGGCGGCAACTGATGTTATTTGACCTGCCTCCCGAAGTCTGTGATGTCATCTTGGCAGCCAGGCGTCCCTCCACTAAGACGGTATACGCCTGTAGATGGAACAAATTTGTGGCATGGTGCACAGCAAAGGCTCCCCTTTCTGCCCCTCTTTCTGAGGTTCTCTTGTTCCTTCTTTCTTTGGCCCAGCAGGGCTCTGCTCTGGGCACTCTAAAGGGCTATCTTTCGGCTATTTCTGCCTTTCTCAGGCTTCCTGATCAACCTTCTCTTTTTAAGTCCCCTGTTAATCGTTTTCTGAAAGGCATAACGCATCTCTTTCCTCTGGTTCCTTTCGTTATGCCTCAGTGGGACTTGAGCCTGGTCTTGACCTTTTTAATGTGTGCTCCCTTTGAGCCACTTCACAAATGTCCTCTTCGTCTCTTGACGCTTAAGACTGCTTTCCTGGTGGCCCTCACTTCTGCTAGGAGAGTGAGTGAGCTGGCCCTCACTTCTGCTAGAAGAGTGAGTGAGCTCCAGGCTCTTTCTTCTAAGCCTCCATTTCTGGCTATGCATCCGCACAAAGAGGTCCTACGCACTCGTCCATCCTTTCTTCCAAAGGTGGTTACATCTTTTCATATTGGCCAAACCATCACTTTGCCCACCTTCTTTCCGCCTCCGCATACTTCGAGAGAGGAAGAGAGGCTCCACCGTCTGGATCCAAAACGTGCGCTCTCCTTCTACCTAGACCGCACAAAACAGTTCCGGGTGGATGACCAACTCTTTGTTGGCTACGTGGGCGCCAAGAAAGGTCGAGCTGTACACAAGCGGACCATCTCCAGGTGGGTCGTCTTGTGTATCAAGGCCTGTTACTCTTTGGCTAAAAAGGAGCCTCCAGTTGGGTTGCGCGCCCTTTCCACTAGGGCGACGGCCGCCACCACTGCTTTGGGACGGGGAGTTCCTCTAAGCGACATCTGTCGGGCAGCTAGGTGGGCATCGCTGCACACGTTCACCAAGCACTACTGCCTGGACAGCCAAGTCCGTAGAGATGGCTTCTTTGGCCGTTCTGTTCTCCACGACTTCCTGGTGTGATCTTGGTTCGCAGACCCACCACCGGGGTTGGTATTGCTGGGGTATCTATTCTAAGGTAAGGAATCGATCACTAACGTGTTTCTTTCAGATGCACAAGTTGCTTACCTTCGGTAACAATATATCTGTAAGAAACATTAGTTAGTGATAGATTCCTTACCGCCCCACCCATCCTCCCCGTTCTGCTAACTGATTTCTAGGGTTAAGGACATCCCTTCAGGGCCCTAGTTTTGTGCACCAGTGGTCAGTATCTTGTATGGCTCTGCGTTTCTGGTGCGGAAAGTCGTGTACAGAACTGACGTCAGCGCGCGAGGGCGGCGACTAAGTAGCTGCCGCGACGTCATCCCGGCGACCACGACGCCGACGATGGACGCGGAGCCGACTGACGCCACCTTCCGACGCGCAGAGGTACTGCTAACGAAAACTTTCCGGATCCAGTCTGACGCCTGGGGGTAATTCTAAGGTAAGGAATCTATCACTAACTAATGTTTCTTACAGATATATCGTTACCGAAGGTAAGTAACTTGTGCATTAACCAGACTGCAGACTGTGTTTCTGCTATTGTATAGGGAAGCTGTTCAAGTTTCTCAATGTGTAAAATAGCATAACTAGCGTCTTTCATAGACATTGATTGCTGTCTGTCAAATTAAATGGAAAGAACAAACCGGTAGAATTAAGTTAATGCCAAAGAACGCGCCCGTTCTTCAGTGTTTGGAGAGTCCAACTAAATTGCATTATGGATCTAAGTTGAGTCTGACCATGATATAATGTAAAAACATCACTTTGCAGAATATCAATGACAGATGATACAATATCATCCAAACTATAAATAAGAGATGACAAAGTATTTATACTATTGTCTACCACAGCAAGGACCTTATCCAAATTATCTTGATCAATTTGGCGTAAACTTACTGCAGCTTCCATTTGCGTTAATTTCAAACTTCATTAAAATCAGCATAAACAAATCGTTTAGAACATGGGGATTTTGGACACAAAAGGAAATCGGACAGATTCATGTCTTCGGATAGGATGGAAAGATGTTGTTTCACTGCAGACAATGTGGAACATTCTGACCATTGTTGGCATAATTTACCCACAGAATTACTAGTTACAGTGATATGTTGCGTGGATTGTGAATATCGAGGATCAGGTCTATTTGAGTTGAATCCAGATGTGGAGTTTAAAAGACGAGCTTGACAAACATTAGTGTCCACTGGCCATATCAACCACCCTCCTGGAGCCATAAATGATAAATTAAAAGTACCATTGTGTATCATGCCATTTAATTGATCTTCAGAATAATTTGTATAAAATTGCCAATCATCGAAAGGGGCAAGGGATGGAATACTTAGAGTATTCAATTCTTTAATCTTAACCAGTCCGATACAAGTAGTTTGTTGGACCGTATCATTTAGAAAAATTATTTGTGATGGTCTGAGAAATGCACGAAATAAAGATTCTGTACCTTGGACCTGCCAGGACTTCGTGTCCAAATTGATTTCAAGTTGATTCTGTCTTTCCAATAATAATAGCCTTTTAAGGCTAATTCTTTAAAATAGGAATCTGTATAGATTAGCTTAGTTTGAGTAAGCATATATTTCTTGATGGAAGTAGGAACCAATTTAAAATAGTATGATTTTGGGTCTGATGCGTTATAAACAGTGAAATGTGTATTTATTTTTTTGTGTTTTTGAGCTACCTTTGGATGGAATGGGGCAATGCTCCCATTGAGTATAATTATATTGGGGGCTCTGTCCACTAGTCCTATGCAAAAAATGATGTGCATATGTTGAGAACAGAACAAATCGGCATAATTAGCAGAATTTAAATACAAATCCTCAGAGTCAAAGGCAGTGTAATATTGCAGTTCAGAAAATACCTAATTCACAGTATCAACATCCCAATCATCTGAGTGCAACCCCAGTACTATGACATCACCCATGGAAACTCTGAACACATGTGGTATTTACAGGGTCTCCGTAGGACCAAATACATCGAATAGTACTTTATCCCATACAATTCCATCAATGACTGGGATTGCTGAAATGTTAACAAGGGACTGGTGTCTTTTCATTTTATGCGAAGAGGAATGTGGGGCCAACACCCCGTCAATCAGTTCTGCAGTAGAACATTTTGGGAGGTAATGGCCTTTGAGCAAAAGGATAGAAACAGTCACAAACCCAATGCACATGAACAAGAATACCATGGAAAATACGATCCAGATATATAGCCAAGGCAGAACCAGATAAGTGCGTTTTAACCAGGACATGAAAACACAAATCCGGGCTTGTGGCAAAGGCAAAACAGAAGATAGCGAAGAACTGTCTGAAGAAAAATTGCCCTGACCGATATAATAACCAGAAGAACTCAGCTAAAATAGAGGAGGCTGTGATTCTGGATGGACATTTGGTTCTTGTATCGCAGATAGGGCTTCAACGGGCGGATCAGAATACACAATCTCTATTACTGAATGTGTAGAATGTGTAACAGGTATCAGGTCAACTGTAGTCTCGATATCCCCCTCCTGTAGCCAGGGAGAATCAGCAAGGATGGAGCTCATGGGCTGTTAAGCAATATTTTGTGCAGGAACACCTCGAGGCATACTAATTAGGATTGGCCATATTGTGCAACTTGACATGTTCAATTGAAACAAAATGATTTTCCGGGAAGTGGAGGTAAAATCACAGTTCGGGTCCCCCTAAGACCAAGGACTGGAACAGGAGCACAGTAGGAAGGACCGAATTATTTCTTGATTGCCTCGTTTTCACGAACAAAATCACCAACTTAATGAAGCCTGCCGGTATTCGGAATCTGAACAGCCGCATCCGATTGGAGAGAAGAAGGCAAATGACTTTTGGCCAGAGTATCACGACTTTTCTCCAGATCCAGCAAGACAGCACAGTGGTTATCTACGTCAAAGGTTGTGGCTGCCGCCACAACGTCTAGACCACTAAGGTCTGGAACATACATCTTAATTCCAAAGAGCATTTCGTACAGGGTCCGCCCAGCCAGAGATCTTTTAGGGAGATTATTAAGTGCTCGCGGAACCTCATAAAAATGAGTTAACCAGCCATGCCCCGTACCTAATACCCTCGCTGTTAAAGACTGCTTTAAGTCACGGTTCATCCGCTCCACAACAGAGTTGCCTTATGGCCTATATGGAGATGAGAAATGTACCTGCAGTCCCATCAATGCCATTTAATCACAGCATGCCTTAGAGGCGAAACCGGACCCTGGTTCAAATGCAAAGCGCCACAGGCATAAGTTCCGACAAAGACCTGCAAACCATGAATAACAGTTTGAGCGTCAGCCGAGCGCTGTGTCCAGACCCAGAGGAACCTAGAGCAAGAATCAACTGCAACCAAAATCTGTTTGAATGCATTGCCTGAAACAAGGGGACAGCAATAATCAAGATAAACACAGCCAAACGGCTGATTCGAAATGTGTGTCTGAGGTGGATGGGACACAGTAGAAAATGTAATCTGTTGACAAACGTCACAACATAAGACAGAACGGCGAGTGGTTGATATAGACCCCGCCACAAGTAACGTTGTTGTAAGAGATAAACAATGGCTGCAACCCCTGCATGTGCAGAAGCTATGCCTTCATCAGCGGCCATTATTAAAGAGTGTTTGCGGTCGAGGTTTGGTACCAGGCGAATACCAACCCCAGGAATTGTTACAAAGGGAACCTTGTCAGTAGTTAACTGATAAGTATACTAAGGAAATCCTTGAGGAAAAGCAGTTCCCTCCCGACATGCTTCTATAGCAGCGAAGATGTCATCATCAATTTTAGTCATAGAACGTGTAATCGCTGCTACTCTAGTTGTGGCTACTGCAGATTTGGTTGCTTCATCAGCCATTGAATTTCCAACAGCGCGCGCTCCCGCACGTTGATGGCCCAATGTGTGTACAACATGTGTAAGTGGAAGGTGATCTTTAAAATTAGCCACCTTTACCCAAAGCATTTTATGCTTTATTGTGCTGCCTTTGGAATCGCGAAAGTTATTTTGTTTCAAAAAATGAAAATTGTCATTGTAAGATTGTACACAGTGAAAAGAATCACACACCACAAGGGTGAGCGACTCAGGATCAGAATACTTGAGGGCCAAAAGCAACGCTTTCACCTTGGCCAACTGTGCCGTACAGTCAGCTAGAGACTGTGCATGAATCAAAGTGGAGTGGAAAACTCCATCAATCATAGTGCATACTACTATAGCGCAATCGCAGAATAAGTCTGCTTAGAACCAGTGATCGGTTGTGCCGAATCATCAGTGTAAATTATACATTTATACTGATCAAGAAGAAGTGTAGAAGGCAGAGGATGAACATGTTCAAATTGAAGAAACTCCTGTGTTTGTAGCAAAGGGTCAAAAACAAAGGAGACCTCAACGGACGTAAAAGACGTAGCCCATTGAATCCAACGCAGGTGAAGGGCTATAGAATTGGGAACACTAGCTTTTGTGACTGCCTCAAAGGCAGGCACAGGCGAAATGACAAAGATGTGTTTACTTTGAGCGAGATGCAGTTCATTAAGGATGGCCATCTGCACTGCAGTCAATACATTTTCAGTAGATTAAAAATGCATCTCAGCAGTAGTGTAAAGAGGCAATTTATAAGCAATGGGAACAGTTTTACCCTCATTGAACGTGACATAAGTAAAACCAATTACACCCGGTACTATCCGGATGACCAAATTAGTGGTGTTAAGCCTGGTTTGTAAGGACTGCATAGCAAGTAGATCGGACTGTAAGTTATGTAAGATTGCAGTATGTTCCGGAAGCCAAGAGGATGCGGAAAAAGTCGGGTGTATCAAAGCATTAAGAGGTTTGATGCGCTGAGCATACTCAGGAATGCAAGTCCTGCCGAAATTTAAACAAGCATTGGCATAGCCAATAGGTCTCGCCTTTGGGGCCTTATAAGTGTTTAGCCAGAGCTATTGACTTTGCCAATGTCTTCAAGCTGTGCTGTAGAGAAGTGTGGCTGCTGTGCGGCATGCTGAAAAGTTATAATAAAAAAGTGTCAGAAGCATTTTTGTTACTTTATATATGACCAAGAAGGCATTATGTAAAACTGAACGACAATATTAAAAAAAGTATTTGCAATAAAAATTTTCCTCAGTTTTCTTTTGTTCTTGCAATGCTGGCAACTTGTTTCTGCCTATTGCAATGGTTGTTTGTTAAAGTTTTTTTTTTGAGGGGGCATAAACAATAGGAGGGTGAAGGTTGGGAACTAGTACCTGTATTATAACACTAGCAGCGGCCAGACGCTAGGGGAGAATCAACAGATGCCAGATTCCGAGAGCAGGCTGAGGTGGTGCTGAGTGATGCTGAGGTGGTAGTGGTGGTGGTGGTGACTGTTGCGGAGACAATGCTGAGGTGATGCTGAATGATACTCAGGTGTTGCTGAGTGATACTGCTGTGGTGCTGAGTGATACTGCAGTGGTGCTGAGTGATGCTGTGGTGGTGCTGAGTGATATTGTCTTGGCGCTGAGTGATATTGTCTTGGCGCTGAGTGATGCTGTGGTGGCGCTGAGTGATGCTGTGGCGGCACTGAGTGATGCTGTTGCGGCGCTGAGCGATGCTGTTGCGGCGCTGAGCGATGCTGTGGTGGCGCTGAGCGATGCTGTGGTGGCGCTGAGTGATGCTGTGGCGGCGCTGAGCGATGCTGTGGCGGTGCTGAGCGATGCTGTGGCGGTGCTGAGCGATGCTGTGGCGGCGCTGAGCGATGCTGTGGCGGCGCTGAGCGATGCTGTGGCGGCGCTGAGCGATGCTGTGGTGGCGCTGAGCGATGCTGTGGCGGCGCTGAGCGATGCTCTGGCGGCGCTGAGCGATGCTGTGGCGGGGCTGAGCGATGCTGTGGCGGCGCTGAGCGATGCTGTGGCGGCGCTGAGCAATGCTGTGGCGGCGCTGAGCGATGCTGTGGCGGCGCTGAGCGATGCTGTGGCGGCGCTGAGCGATGCTGTGGTGGCGCTGAGCGATGCTGTGGTGGCGCTGAGTGATGCTGTGGTGGCGCTGAGTGATGCTGTGGTGCCGCTGAATGATGCTGTGGTGGCGCTGAGTGATGCTGTGGTTGCGTTGAGTGATGCTGTGGTTGCGTTGAGTGATGCTGTGTTGGTGCTGAGTGATGCTGTGCTGGCTCTGATTGATGCTGTGCTGGCTCTGATTGATGCTGTGGTTCCGCTGAGTGATGCTGTGGTTTTGCCGAGTGAGAGATAGAGTGAAGATATAATGCCCAATTAGAGAGGGTGGTGAAAGAGAAAGAGAGAGAAAGGGTGTACATAGAATAAAGAGTGGAGCGGGATAGAGAGAGAGAAAGAAGGGGAGAGAGAGTGAATGAAGGAGTTTGAAAGAGAAACAGATAAAGGGGTGAAAGAGAATGAAAGGCTAAAAAAGATAGAGAGGGGAGAGTTAATTAAGTAGAGAGAGAATTAGAGAGGGGAGAGAGAGAGAAGGAGAGATACAATAAGAGTGGGGGGTGTGGAGTTTAAATACAGTGAAGAAGTGACGCGGAAAAAGTAACCTTAAATATAGCATCTGAAAGAGACACGTTAGTGACAGATTCCTTACCTTAGAATATCCCCAGGCGCCAGGCTGGATCCGGAAAGTTTTTGCGTAGCAGTACCCTTGCGCGTCGGTAGGCGGCGTCGTGCGGCTCCGCGTCCGTCGTCGGCGTCGTGATTGCCGGGATGACGTCGCGGGCAGTACTTAGACGCCGCCCCTGCGCGCTGACGTCAGTTCTTCTTTTTCCGCGCCAGCAAGCGCAGATCCGGGAAGAGCAGTGCCCTAGTCATTTTTTGACTAACTTTTTTGGTGAATTTTTTCACTGTTTCTTTCATATCGACTCCAAGGTGTCGTAGGGATGCCCGGCTTTAAACGTTGCGACGCCTGTGCTCGGATGATGTCCATCACAGACCCGCATCTGGAGTGTCTCTTCTGCCTCGGGCGAGACCACGACACGAAGTCGTGTTCCGACTGCCGGTCCCTCAACCCGAAAGCTTTGCGAGAGCGGTCTCGAAAGCTCCTCGAGGCCCGGCAGTCGGCTCCGCGCCACACCAAGCCCCGGTCGCGTGAGAGGTCGAGGGGTCGGTCGCGGAGTCCTCGCCGGTCGTCGGGATCCAAGTCTTCGTCGTCCGGTAAGTCTAAACACAAGAAGTCCAAAAGCATCATCGCTCTAGGACTTCGCCACGCCGGTCTCGCGACTCGGCTGAGGCCCCTCCCGGCACCGTGCCCGCCCCGCGGCCCCGGACATGCCTGTGGAGCCGCCCCCGCAATACCCGTCCTTCCCGGGTTCGGGGGCGGATCCCGCCTAAGCACAGGAATTCCTGTCGGCCATGGCCCGCCTCTTCGGGCCTCAAGGTCCCTCCGGTGCGCCTTCGGGCCCCGCGGGCCCTGATGGGGTTGCCCCGGCGTCGCCGACGACTCCGGTCCCGGCGTCGCTCGTGCCTCCAGCCTCGGTTCCGGCTTCGGCCCCGGCCTCGATCCCGGCTCCAGTGGTACCGCAACCCCCATCGATGCCGGTCGACCTGACCACGCCTCCGCCGGCGCCGATGTCTCCGGTGCCGTTCCTGACGCCGCCCGGGGCTCCTGGCGGCGTCGTCCCCATGTACTCTCCGGCTCCGGACATGGAGCCGGACCGACGTCGCTCGACGCCGGTTCCGGCGCCGATGAGACCTTGGGTCCCAAATGTCCCTCCTCCTCCTTATTTTGAACCGGAGTAGGACCAGGAGGACTGGGAGGGGTCTGAGGACCCTCTGGCACAACAGTGTCAGTATGATGAGGACTGGGCAGAGGAACTAGGGGATGCCAGTGGTCTAGATACTTCCCCTGACACTGGCATGCTGTCTCCTCCCGTGGCTACGGAGGAGGGAGCCAATTTTGCAACGGTGTTGCGTAGGGCAGCTGGAGCCTTACATCTCCGACTCCCTACGGTCACGGTCAAGTCTGATCTCTTGACAGAGGTGCTTCAGCCGGCAGCCTCCTCCTTGGAGACTGTGCTGCCGTTCAACGATGCACTCACTGACTTTCTTTTGGGCGCCTGGTCCAAGCCCAACACAGGGGCTCCTGTGGATAGGAACGTGTCCCGACGCCATCGCCCAGCTCCGGGCGACCCCTTGTTTCGCTCTGTCCACCCCACTCCTGAGAGCTTGGTTGTCCAAGCCTCGGCTTCCCAAACCGCCTTCCCTACCGCCCCTCCGGATAGGGAATCCAAACGCCTGGATCAATTTGGGAAGAACGGTTTTTCTTCCTCCAGTGCTGGCTTGCGGTCCATCAACACCGCTTGTCTTTTGGGCCGATATACCCACTCCTTGTGGGATTCGGTGGCGACTGTTTTGCCCCAGTGTTCTGAGGAGGTCCAGACACTGCTTACCCGCGCCATTGCGGAAGGAAGGGATGCGGCCAAATACACCATACGTTGTGGCCTTGATACCGCCGACTCGCTGGGCAGATCTATTGCAACGACGGTGGCGCTGCGTCGCCACGCCTGGCTGAGAACCACTGGTTTTTCGGGTGATGTCCAGAATACCCTCATGGACATGCCCTTTGATGGAGTCGGTCTTTTTGGTTCCAAAGCAGACCATGCGTTGGAGCGTTTTAAGGATTCACGGGCTACTGCCAAGTCCCTGGGCCTTTCTGCTACACGCCCTCCGCTCCCTTCTGTTTTTCGCCCCTATCGTGGCCACGGAAGGGGCGCCCAGTCACGTCAGCAGCCCAGCCACCGGCCCGCGCAGCAGGCGTCTTCGCGTGGCCGAGGACGTGGATACCGCCGTGGCGGTTCGGGCAACCAGCGTGCGGGTCAGGCCACCACCTCCAACCCGTCCGCGGCCTCCAAGCCCTCCTAGTCCCTCCTTTCAGGTGCACAGCACGCCAGTAGGGGGCAGGGTCCGCCATCACCTTCACCACTGGCGTCCCATCACCTCGGACAGGTGGGTCTTGGACATTGTCCGAAGGGGCTATTCCCTCCCCTTCGAGACCACCCCCCAGCCATGCCACCTCAATTCCACCGCATGTCAGGGGATCACTTGGTACTTCTGCAGAAGGAAGTCACGGCCCTCTTGGCCAAGAGGGCCATCGAGCATGTTCCGACCCCAGAAGTAGGACGTGGTTGCTACTCCCACTACTTCCTGGTGCCCAAAAGGGACAAGGAGGACATGCGTCCTATCTTGGACCTCCGGAACGTCAATCGCTTCCTCCGGAAGGAGAAGTTCAAGATGCTCACCCTAGCTCAGGTCTTGACTGCCCTCGACCCTGGAGACTGGTTGGTAGGCGTTGGACTTGCAGGACGCCTATTTCCACATCCCCGTCCTGCCGGCCCACCGGCGTTACCTTCGGTTCACGGTAGGCCTCGAGCATTTTCAGATCACCGTGCTCCCCTTTGGCCTTACCAGTGCCCCTCGGGTGTTCACGAACTGCTGAAGGCGGGCTCGTCCCAGGCAGTCGTCTCCCACCTCCAGACTACGGCCGAACTCCTGCACTCGCTGGGGTTCTCCATCAATGTGCCGAAGTCGCATCTGATTCCTTCTCCACAGCTCCTTTTCATCGGAGCAGTTCTGGACACGACGCAGTTTCGGGCCTATCCTCCCGAACGGCGAGTCCGGGATATTCAGGCTATGATTCCGATCTTTCAGCCTTTATCCTGGGTTTCGGTACGGATGACCCTGAGGCTGCTTGGCCTCATGGCCTCCTGCATCCTGCTGGTCAATCATGCCAGATGGCATATGCGGGCTCTGCAGTGGGACCTGAAGTTCCAGTGGGCGCAGCACCAGGGCAACCTGTCCGATCACGTCCAGATCTCGGAGGGGACTGCAAAACAGTTGCAGTGGTGGCTCTCGAACCGGCAATGGGTCATGGGCAGATCCCTCTCCCTTCCCCAGCCAGAGCACACAGTTGTGACGGACGGGTCCCTTCTGGGATGGGGCGGTCACATGGGAGAGGCGGAGATCAGAGGCCTCTGGTCTCCGGCGGAGTCCCGGCTCCATATCAACCTTCTGGTGCTCCGGGCGATCCGACTTGCACTCAAGGCATTCCTTCCCTCTGTCAAAGGGAAGGTAGTGCAGGTGTTCACAGACAACACCACCGCCATGTGGTACTGCAACAAACAAGGCGGGGTGGGGTCGTGGACCCTTTGTCAGGAGGCTCTGCGCCTCTGGACATGGCTGGAACATCAGGGCATGTTCCTGATGGTTCAACACCTGGCAGGTTCCCTGAACGCCAGGGCGGACGAACTCAGCCACAGGTGCATGATGGATCACGAATGGCATCTTCACTCGGAAGTGGCGCAAGGACTCTTTCTACAGTGGGGAGAGCCTTGGTTAGATCTATTCGCCACCGAAGAGAACGCGCAATGTCATCAGTTCCTGCGCGTTGGAATTTCCAAGGCGGCACTCGCTCGGCGACGCTTTTCGTCACGAGTGGAGTTGCGGTCTATTGTACGCCTTTCCGCCTATACCACTTCTACCCAGAGTGTTGAAGAAGATTCGGCACGACCGGGCCCAAGTCATTCTTGTGGCTCCGGACTGGGCTTGAAGAGTTTGGTATCCCGAGCTACTCAGTATGAGCGTGGATCCCCCGATCCGTCTGCCTCTTCGGGAGGATCTTCTGTCGCAGCAGCAGGGGACGGTCCTCCACCCGAACCTGTCCAGTCTCCACCTGCTTGCGTGGAGATTGAGCGGCGGCAGTTGATTCCTTTCGACTTGCCTCCCGAAGTTTGTGATGTGATTCTGGCAGCCAGGCGTCCCTCCACTAAGGTGGTATTCGCCTGCAGGTGGAACAAATTTGTGGCATGGTGCACAGCAAAGGCTGTGAATCCCCTTTCTGCCCCTCTTTCTGAGGTCCTTCTGTTCCTTCTTTCTCTGGCCCAACAGGGTTCTGCCCTGGGTACCATCAAGGGTTATCTTTGTGCTATCTCGGCCTTCCTCAGGCTCCCTGATCAGCCCTCCCTTTTCAAGTCCCCTGTTGTTAACAGGTTCTTAAAAGGCATTACACACCTCTTCCCTCCTGTTCCGTTTGTAATGCCTCAGTGGGACTTGAACTTTGGTCTTACCTTTTTAATGTGCGCTCCCTTTGAGCCTCTACATAACTGTCCTCTTCGTCTTCTGACTCTGAAGACAGCCTTTCTGGTGGCCATCACCTCCGCTCGGCGGGTGAGTGAGCTCCAGGCTCTATCTTGCAAACCTCCCTTTCTGTCTGTTCATCCAGACAAGGTTGTTCTTCGGACGCGTCCGTCCTTCTTGCCAAAGGTGGTTACTGCCTTCCACATTGGGCAGACCATCACTTTGCCTACCTTCTTTCCGCCTCCTTCCAGAGAGGAAGAGAGGCTCCACCGTCTGGACCCAAAACGTGCGCTCTCCTTCTATATCGACCGCACAAAACACTTCCGGGTGGATGACCAGCTCTTTGTTGGCTACGTGGGCTCCAAAAAAGGTCAGGCGGTGCACAAACGAACCATCTCCCGCTGGGTTACCTTGTGCATCAAGACCTGCTATTCTTTGGCTAAGAAGGAGCCTCCTGTTGGGCTGCGTGCCCATTCCACCAGGGCAACGGCTGCTACCACGGCCTTGGGCCGCGGTGTTCCGCTGCCGGTTATCTGTCAGGCAGCTACGTGGGCCTCGCTGCACACGTTTACAAAGCATTACTGCCTTGACAGTCAGGTCCGGAGGGACGGCTTCTTTGGCCGTTCTGTCCTCCGGGACTTCCTTGTCTGATCTTTGTTCGCAGACCCACCACCGGGGTTGGTATTGCTGGGGTATCTATTCTAAGGTAAGGAATCTGTCACTAACGTGTCTCTTTCAGATGCACAAGTTACTAACTTGTGTAACGATATATCTGTAAGAGACAGTAGTTAGTGACAGATTCCTTACCGCCCCACCCATCCTCCCCGTTCTGCGAACTGATTTCTAGGGTTAAGGACATCCCTTTCAGGACCCTAGTATTTTTCAGACACCTATGTCAGCTTCTTGCATGGCTCTGCGTTCCTGGCGCGGAAAGTCGTGTACAGAACTGATGTCAGCGCGCAGGGGCGGCGTCTAAGTACTGCCCGCGACGTCATCCCGGCGATCACGACGCCGGCGACGGACGCGGAGCCGCACGACGCCGCCTACCGACGTGCAAGGGTACTGCTACGCAAAAAGTTTCCGGATCCAGCCTGACGCCTGGGGATATTCTAAGGTAAGGAATCTGTCACTAACTACTGTCTCTTACAGATATATTGTTACACAAGTTAGTAACTTGTGCTTTGTGCTTTGCGCGAATAAATATAAAAAAAAAACACTGAGAGACAAAAATACTGGTAATTAGGCTGTGACTCCCAATATAAAACAAATAGCGATATAAGGTGAAATCAACCCACCGAAGCAATATTTCTAACTAGACAAAAAAAGCTTGCATTTCAATGCTAAATGCTGTTGTTTTTCATGTGACTGTAGTCCAGGGCCCTGAGTTGGTAATGTGAGCTGCTGCTGCGATTGAAACATCAGAGTCCAGAGAGTTAATGAGCCATGACGAGGAAATGAGGAAGAGATAGGAAACCCACATGGCAGCTGCGCGTGCACGCCATTGTGAACTCAAGCTGGTCGCCAGCCGAAAGCCAGTGTTTGCACTTCCAAAACCCGCTTACTAAAACTCTCGGCCAGACCAGCGCAAGCGCTGGTGCAGGCCGAGACCTAAAAAGGGAAGTGCCCGTTATAGCGCTGAGAGCATTTGCTGGAAAGAGCCTCACATCGGAGGAAATGCTGCATGTCCGAGCAGCTGAAAGCTAAGTGCCACAAGGATGGTAAGTGCAGCGACTTTCCTCATTTGCATTTCTTGAGCGTGGTATAAGTGCAGTGCCACTGTGCTTGAGAATAGTGCATCCCTTCTTGATATCACAGTAAAAGTCAGCAGCACACTAGCGGAATTCTGCAGCTCCATTTACAGCAGCCATAATACTGTGACGTTTAGCGTGCGCACACAACTGTGATGTAACAAGGGCGCAAGCACTGGGTAATGTAGCAGAAGGCGCCTGTCCAGGGGTGAATACGGCTATTTCTGACGTCAATCCATATATTAGGAGTTTACAAAGTGTCAAATTGAGTTAAAATGGCAGCGCTTGGCATTACCAGAAAGGGAGTGGTTTCCCTCTATGGCTAACGCATAGCCAGATGAATTCTGCTAGGGTTGAAGAAGTGGTTCAAAGTCAGCAACGCTAGCCAATGGGCCACATGTTCTCTGATCATAATATAGCACTTCATAATTCACTTACGCAGTTTCTAAGCTACCCAATTTATTGGTATTCAATATAGCGAGCTTCGTGGGATGATCGGCTGGTTGTGCCCTGCTGGATTCGAATGTGTCAGCAGATTGTGGCATATTTAATTGGCAAGTGTACAGCTATTCTGCCAGATTTGCCTTATGTGTTATTATGCACAGAAAAGCACAAAGCTTCATGTACACCAGTTTAAACAATAATTTAACCCCAGGGTTCTTCAGAACACCCTTTTTCTTTCACTCCTGCAAATGTCACATCATCAATGAAAAGATGCACTGACATCCATGTGTCTGGTGTGCTTTAAGTGTGCCCAGTGGCATTTAAAACATAGCTTACAGCAATATTTTTATGCACAAAACGCAAATATCACAAAGTTGATTCTGGGAAATGGAAGAGCTTACACAGTTACCCATATTGTATGGAACAGTATTTCTGTGCCTCTCCACGCCTTCCATAGCATCAGCTTGGGGGAGATGCGGGGCATCGAAAGACACGTAGGCACTAACGTACGAGATGCAGCAGTATTTCTAAGCTTCCCTTCCTTCTGAGCAGAAATGTGGGCACCGGTACTCATTCAGTCACATTAAGCAGTGTTTGGGAGTATTAATCCAGGATTCAACGTGGCACTCTAAGCAAACCAGCCAATCTTTATCATTACTATTACATAATTTAAAGTTACTCATTGTATCGAGCGTCGGGCGGATGAATGTGCGACTAGGGTCTGCACAAAGAGGTAACCAGCTCATTCGCGACATGTCACTGGATATGTGCTTGTGAACGTCCTGCTCACTTTGTTTGTGCACAGACTAGGGCACGTTGCTAGCTCTTTTGTTCGACTCGGGATATGGATGCAAAGCAGCGCTCATTGTGGGAGACATTTCCATGAGAGGGCTGATAGACCGCAGCCATTAAAAATAAAACAAGCGCGCGCCTCGCGCGGCGGGAGGGGGCCTGCGCGATTCCCTTGCGGGAGCGTGCAGCAAGGCGCGATGATTGTGACCATATGGCACCACCATATGGCGCCGCGCGCTCCCGCAAGGGAATCGCCAGACGTGCACGCGTTGCCATTGCAAGCAATGCAACGCGTGCACGTTTTTGCCCCCAAAGCTGTGCCGATAGCTAAAGGTCTCTCCTATGCAGCGCATGCGCGCTGCGTAGACGAGACCTAAAAACCAAGTAGAGACTGCAATTTTTTGGAGGGTAGAAGGTGGTAACAATCGAGCACACTTCTCAAAAAAATGGGGAGCCACACCTCTACCCTCATGGGTTAATTCATAACCAAGATAAAAGGACACCAAGAAACGCAATGTGAGACTTTGCAATATTGAACTTGTAGCCAAGTTCAGCGAATCGCGTAAAAATGGGATCCACTTTCGCCAAATGCGGATTCAATTCATCAACGGTAAGGTATATGTCATCAACATACTATAAAGCGTCAGGATCAATATCATGTAAAAGGGACACGATACGTGCTGCAAAAATACCGGGCTGTTCTTATATCCCATTGGTAAACGGGTGTATTGTCTCTGGGAGCCGAGAGCGATAAATGCAGACCAATCACGGCTCTCTGGAGCCAAGTTGTGACTAAAAAACCCATTATAAATTTCTAGAGTAGTTTTAAACCGTTTACTGAAGATATTGTTAATCAAGGCCATACTGTGTGTGTTCTTCACTGCAAAAGTACGTGTATGACTATTCAAATGTATATTATAATCCAAGACTATGCGATAAAAACCGGAAAAAGAGGATTATTCATAGAAGAGACATAGGGCACACGAAAACCCTGATATTCCAACTGACTAAGAATATCTTTAACGGACGCCTTCGTGTCACGTTTAATAAGATACTGCGGTTGCGGTTGAGGGGTGGAACGAATCGGAATGAATAACATGTTGCAGAGAGTTCACTTCCCAACCAACCTGGTTGCGGTATAGGGCAGGAGCCAACGCAAGGGTCCACTCTGAGGCATAAGCATGCTGCGTCTTCTCAGGGACGAGATGCCAAAAAGAAGGGAGGATTATATCTTCCCCTTGAGGACAAGCTAGAGCAAAGGAGTGAGGCCAATCGACCTCCGTCAATAAAATGTCATATGAAGAAGTCAAATTCTCCTAATAAAATGGCATTCAATCTGAATGTCTAAATGATAGTCTATCAGGAGGTGCAACATGGGTATCCGCGCTCTCAACCGTAACAAAGGTTTCAGTTGCTCTCGCCTCCAGAAAGTGGCGGAGTGTGTGGTGCACTACAGTGACTTCCGCCGCGCTCTCGAGCATGGTCACCGATCAACTCCTGTCCAGGAGAAGGGTTCTCACCATCTGGGGCATATTTCTCTTTTAAAGCGGCAACCTTCTTTTTTTGGAAGGGAGCTCTGTATGGAAGCGGTTCCTCTTTTGGCTTTAGCATCAAAAGAGCACTGCGTGTCTGTTTAGGCTGCATGGACTAGCCTTGCCGGCGATCCTGTCGCCGGACTCTGTCGTACTGTTGATCAGCCGATTCCTGAAAGGAACGAGGAGAACGAGGATCCGGAACCTGAAAACGCTCCAGAGTTTTAATTTTAGTGCGATCATGCAAATCATATCGTTGCTCAGAAGCGTCCGGTGGCGGTGATAGGCCAAGAGACCTGAACTTCTGCTATGGTTGTCTAGATTTATCTCTTAGGAAAACCAGACGACCTTCTTTTTCAGGAGGAGGTTTGCCCAGAGATTGTGCAGATGGTCTGGACCCCAAATTATTATGTCCCATAGTTGTATAAATATAAGAAATAATCACAGGCAACTTACGCACACGGTCTGCTGCGGCCACAGCAGTAAGTCACTGGCGTATAAATATATAATCAAGGATGCTACTTAACCTTTAACATTAGAAAGAATCATTTCGGAGACTAGGAGAAAATTACCCACTAGCTACATCCCCAGACCAGTAGGCAAACCGCATCAAGCTGATCAATTGTTTGAGCAATCCAAAATGGAAAGTCTCCACGATTAAGGGGTCATTTGCCCATAACGGAGTTTATAATAGCGGGGCTAATTACAAGGCTTCCACCCTGTGGGGCCTGCACAGGAGGTGCAGCCCCAGGTGGAGCCTCCATAAAGGCACCGGCAACAAACTCAATCAAACGTCTATATAAATGGTTTACTTGAGTGTACAACAAACGCACATCCTCCACAGTAGCAGTGGCATAATGTGGATACAGGGTACAGCCTGCCAAGACAGGCCATGTGGCCCTGTCAATACTCAAGGGGCCTATGCGAACAGAAGCAAGAGGATGGGGAAGTGCGCCATTTAAGCGAATCTGGTTGTCCCAGGCCGTAAGAAGAAGCTCAATGATCGCATAGGGGTGATAAGCCGCAGGAACATTTGCTACTGTATAAGAATGAAAAGTATTATCATTTGCGTCAACGAGGAACGTAACCCAGGAGTAAAAAACCTCGAAGCAGTATGCAGAATCCGCTTCGACCACAAAAACATTGGGAGACCTCACTTTGGGCACCCCATTCTGTAACAAGTGTTCAGTAACTGCCGCGAGGCAATGAGCCGGAATCACCACCGGTTGTACCATATCGAAACGTAAGGGATTCAAACAGCAGCACAAAAATGGGTTGTAACCTTTTAAAATTCAAGCTTGAAAAACCTACAGCAATAGGAAGGGCCTGCAAACTGAGGAGGTAAAGCCCCTGCACCACAGACGTCTCCGGACAATGGTGCGAGGGTATTGTGGACGAACAAAAGCGCAAGTACAAGACCAACCGTTGGCGTCACTGAACTATGCTTGGGACCATAGAACCTTAGTAAGCCGGGACTGAGTTATCCTAACACCTTAGTACCCATGAGCCCAGGACCAACTAGCTATAGTGTCTCACTAGTCCTCCTACTCACTCAAAGAGGAACAAGTGATTAGACACCCCAGAACACAATACTCCCGACCCTCCCAGGAATCGTGGTGACAGGACACACCCTTTCGCTCTCACACTCGTACTTGTCCACAATAAGCTCTGACAGAGACACAAGAAAAGTTTAAAATATTTATTTTAACTATCCGGCTCTAGTATGCAGTATGCGTGCCACAATAAGTAAGAACATGCCTAACACAAATACGGTCCCGGTCCCAGGATGCTTGTTTCCGGTCCAGGGAAGACATGGCTTGGCAGTTCGGGCTGGACTGTTCCCATGAGGCACAGGGTCAGACTGATTTGCATATGGCCATGTCTGAACTGGGGTGGTGGAGTGAGCTAAAGAATGATGATGGATTAAACCCAGATCAGTTGACTGGGGGTGAGGGTTTGATTTGCTCAAACGCTCCGTCCATCATCCCCTTTTGTATCGCTTTGTTCGCCCTAAGTTGGCAGGGTATGCCCAGACTTGGGTCCCTTGCTCACTTTGCCACTGGATTCAAGCTAGCCTGGCTGATGACGGCTGAATAGCCCGAAACCGGTCCCAGGATGCTTGTTTCCGGTCCAGGGAAGACATGGCTTGGCAGTTCGGGCTGGACTGTTCCCATGAGGCACAGGGTCAGACTGATTTGCATATGGCCATGTCTGAACTGGGGTGGTGGTGGAGTGAGCTAAAGAATGATGATGGATTAAACCCAGATCAGTTGACTGGGGGTGAGAGTTTGATTTGCTCAAACGCTCCGTCCATCATCCCCTTTTGTATCGCTTTGTTCGCCCTAAGTTGGCAGGGTATGCCCAGACGTGGGTCCCTTGCTCACTTTGCCACTGGATTCAAGCTAGCCTGGCTGATGACGGCTGAATAGCCCGAAACCGGTCCCAGGATGCTTGTTTCCGGTCCAGGGAAGACATGGCTTGGCAGTTCGGGCTGGACTGTTCCCATGAGGCACAGGGTCAGACTGATTTGCATATGGCCATGTCTGAACTGGGGTGGTGGAGTGAGCTAAAGAATGATGATGGATTAAACCCAGATCAGTTGACTGGGGGTGAGTGTTTGATTTGCTCAAACGCTCCGTCCATCATCCCCTTTTGTATCGCTTTGTTCGCCCTAAGTTGGCAGGGTATGCCCAGACGTGGGTCCCTTGCTCACTTTGCCACTGGATTCAAGCTAGCCTGGCTGATGACGGCTGAATAGCCCGAAACCGGTCCCAGGATGCTTGTTTCCGGTCCAGGGAAGACATGGCTTGGCAGTTCGGGCTGGACTGTTCCCATGAGGCACAGGGTCAGACTGATTTGCATATGGCCATGTCTGAACTGGGGTGGTGGAGTGAGCTAAAGAATGATGATGGATTAAACCCAGATCAGTTGACTGGGGGTGAGTGTTTGATTTGCTCAAACGCTCCGTCCATCATCCCCTTTTGTATCGCTTTGTTCGCCCTAAGTTGGCAGGGTATGCCCAGACGTGGGTCCCTTGCTCACTTTGCCACTGGATTCAAGCTAGCCTGGCTGATGACTGCTGAATAGCCCGAAACCGGTCCCAGGATGCTTGTTTCCGGTCCAGGGAAGACCTGGCTTGGCAGTTCGGGCTGGACTGTTCCCATGAGGCACAGGGTCAGACTGATTTGCATATGGCCATGTCTGAACTGGGGTGGTGGAGTGAGCTAAAGAATGATGATGGATTAAACCCAGATCAGTTGACTGGGGGTGAGTGTTTGATTTGCTCAAACGCTCCGTCCATCATCCCCTTTTGTATAACACAAATACGGTCAGCATAGTAAGTAATTCTAAATCATAAAAGGAGCTGTCATTATATAAGACAGGGTAAACTAACCCCCTCCCCTTCTACGGAAGCAAAGTGATTATATATCAAAAGAGATGTTTGCAGCAGACCCTGTACCTTAGCATTGACAGAGGAAGGTTCTACATCTCAAGTGTAGTGGCGATCTTGTATGTGTATTTGCCTGTCTGTGCATACCTATATGACAAAGAGTATTTGTTCCCAAACAACAGCTGCATGCGTCTGTTTTGTATATGTGCTAAAGCCTGATCAAAACAGAATAACAAGGGGCATTGTTGTTTGACCTTGTCTGCGGTATTCAGACTAAATCCCAGGAAAATACAGAACACAAAAATAACAGTGAGTTCTGTGTGAAAGTACAGAGTGGTACAAAGCAAAATATGCGTGTAGTAACATGTGCAAAGCAAAGACTGCAGTATACTCATACTAACATAGGGAAAACAGCAATGGGCCTGCACGGAACATATTACAAAACCTGTCGGAGGAAGGCTACAACAGTTGTAGCCAGAAGTAACATCAGACCGGTGAGTGCTGAACATTATGCATGAGGGCTATTGCCTAGAACTAAAAAGCCACTCGCCAAACTTGCCTCCTCGCAAACAAATCCTAAACCCTCAGCATGTACACCTCTTCAAAGAAGAAGTAAAAGCTCTGCAGCAAAAGGGGGGCCATAGAGCCTGTACCACACAGATACCAAGGCAAAGGGGTATACTCCCTATATTTTTCGGTACCCAAAAAAGATGGAACATTAAGACCAATACTAGATCTATGACCACTCAACCTACACATCTTATCAGAACACTACCACATGGTGACACTACGAGATGTAATACCACTAATACAAAAAGTTGACTTCATGACAGCACTAGATCTGAAGGACACTTATTTTCATATACCAATTCCCCCGCCGGTATCTCCGGTTTCTGGTAAGTGGTTGTCATTTCCAGTTCAAAGTATTACCATTCAGAGTAACAACAGCTCCAAAGGTTTTCACAAAATGTCTAGCTGTGGTAGCAGCCCATTTAAGAAGACAGAACTTACATGTATTCCCAAACCTAGATGATTGACTGATCAAGAGTTCAAGCAAACAGAGGTGCCTGTAAGAAACACATGCCACCATCAATCTGCTACACAAACTGGTTTTCACAATAAATGCCACAAAGTCCCACTCACAACCTCTTCCAATTCAGCCATATTTGGGAGCTATACTCAATTCGTCTCAGCCAAAGCTTCCCAAAGGGTCCTCAATCTCCGGAACCAGTTGGCTTTTTTTCAGCCACATCGTCACCTAACATTCAGGACAGTGATATGCCTTCTTGTCATGATGGCCTCTTGTATAGCAATAGCTCCACGTGCCAGACTGCACATGCACCCAATACAGGAGTGTCTAGCATCTCAGTGGTCACAGGAGCTGAAGAGAATTGGGGTCTGAGGAGAGTAGGGGAAGAGGGTAAGATCGATAAGAGGGGATGGGTGGTTTAGACGAGGGAAAGTGTAAGCCCCCAGTTTTAAAATAGCACAGCGTACGTACTTCTTGAATCACAGGCACCTGTTTTTTCAATGTGGAAATTGCATTTTTTTTTTACGAATGTAATTGTTTTATGTAGGCAATCGATACAGTACAAACATTGTACTTGAAACACATTCAAACATTCCAGCCATCATCCCATATATGTTTTAAAAATAGCAGTAATTCCTCATAGAGGGACCATTCGTGTACAGAATATCACAGTAGATAAATCACTTATTGTTCCTTCTCTCCCAAATATTTGCCCTCTTCCCCACGTTACTCTCAATCCTCTGATTCCTGGCTATCATGTGCAGCACTTTCCTCAATCTCCCCAAAGGTAGCAGGGGATGTTTGCAAATCCTCCTGTGCATGGTCATCTCTCTTAGACTGATGGAGTTGCACCTCTTCAGCCACTGCACATTCTATGGCATTCTTGATCCACCCATGTTCCCTATGTTCCAATGGGTTCATCTATGGGATCTCAACTCGCCGTTTTGCTAGTAGCCGGGCCAGTTGCTTGAATTTCCATTCCCTTTTCCTACCCTTGCATTTCTTAACCGTCCCCAAGAAACATGTGGCCCGGTCCAGTTTCACTTCCATATCCTCAGTGCCCTCTAATGGAAAGTGCAAATGTAAACGAGATGTTTGGGCCAGTCTGTTTTACAATAGATCCTTGGGTGCCAGCGGGTTCACCAAGCTGCTTTAAGTGCCTTAGCTTATAGAGTCTTAGTTTAATCCTGCGCGTCAATAGAAAATAATGACTTAGGGACTTCACCTATTTGCATCCAGTTAGAGCAGATATATTCAAGGAATTCATTCAGAACAAATAATCTCAAAGAAAGATAAAACATGCTGCTAAAACAGTTGGCTAGCAATTCCAGTGCCAAGAAAAAAAAGACATTTGAACACAACCTAAGGCACTCCAGAAATGAAGCCAACAGTGGGAAATAACATTATGATGCAAATATTCAGTTGGTGAGTCCTTTCAATTTAAAGCTCATCAGAGAGGAAGAGCTGTAATAAACCTGTGTCGTTAATCATTCATTTTAAAGGTTAAATATCCAGCTCATGGAGAAAACTGGTCATTGAAAGAATGAGTGTTAAAATTAACTTATACTTTCTGTCTGACAGTCTTAGTTTTTGGCGATCCGTCATTCTGAAGTTTTAAACAAGTATAAGGATTTATTTGAAGGGATTGGCAGCACTAAAACCTTTTTAAAACTGCACCATTGAAGGGGCAATTTATGACTGCCACGCAGTGGTTCAAGCAGCATTTTTGGAGTTTAAATGTCCATCACATGTTTTGGCGCTTTTGCTGGAAAAAGTGTTAGTATGTGAGCATTTTGCTGATTATGTCATAAAGTGATAATAGATGCCTCTTATTGACACGAAAAACATATTACAAAAGTAAGCCATCTAACTGATTTATGTTCCATAAATTTGGACAATGGCTTTTAACTCGGTGGGGCAGTGTGGGACCAGCTGGGCTGCATTAACTTTGGAGATGGTCTTCTGCTGTTTTAACAGTTGACCCAGTACTTAATTTGTAAAACGTTGAGTGCCAGGGCCCTTCTCGGAAGGCCACTCCAGCCTGCACCACGCATTGCCCCTGCCAGTGCTGCCAATAACAGTACCAACATAACACCTAACCATTGCACTACTGCAAGTGTAACAATTCAAACAATTTCAGCCTGCACAAAGCTATACTAATGGCGCGAGAGGCAGGTATTATTAATTTGTAATGCAATTTGACTTAAACACGATTGTTGTGCTCATCTCAAAATTAAACAGACAGCACCACTGTTAGAACTGGGGGTCTCTAGTTGGCAGACCTTTGTCCAAATTGGGACCCTTGCTTCTAGTCAGGGTAAGGGGGATACACTACTAAAATAACCCCTGCTCACCCCCTTGGTAGCTTGGCACGAGCAGGCAGGATTATCTCAGAGGCAGTGTGTAAAGCATTTGTGAATACATACAGTAATACAGTGACAACACTACAGATGGACACCACACAGGTTGTAGTATAAAAATAAGTATTTTTATATAGACTTAACACAAGACCCAAAACGACAAAAATTCACAATACAATACGAAAAATATGACTGTCAATGGTAGAAAATAGTTCAGTTCAAAGGCAGGTGATAAATGCGACACTCTACGTTCAATGTACCTTTGGATGCGTAACGCGATACAAACAAAAGAGTTGCAGGGAAGGTGATGCGTCGGTTCCTTGCACGCAAGAACGGTGATGCGTCGGTTCCTTGCTCCGGGGGAGGTGATGCGTCGGTTCCCTACTGCTGCGTAGGGGACGGTGATGCGTCGGTTCCTTACCGGAGAGGAGGTGATGCGTCGGTTCTTCCCTACGTGGGGAGGTGATGCGTCGGTTTCTTACTGCGTTTCTGTGGCGATGCGACCAGCAGCGCCTCGATGCGATGACGACCCGGTGCAATGAAACAAAAATGGCGTCTTCTTCTCGATGCGACAACGAAGGGTGCGATGCGTGCACGCCCGATAGCCGTGCGGCGACTCGGTGAATCTTCTGAGCCGCGACAGGCCCTGCGACACGCTTCTCCAATGATGCGACGGCGTCTGCTGCGAGGGCGACACTCTTCTCCGGTGATGCGAGGCGCTTCGGTGATGCGATGGCGACAGCGGCAGCGGCGGCACCCTTTCTCGGCGATGCGACGACAACTGCTGCGGCGGCGACACGCTTCTTCTTCGTGAGTCGCGCTTCCAGCTCCCAGCAACACGCAGTCTCTCAGAAGGCCCAACACAACAGTAGGTACTTCAAATTCCCAGCAAGGGAATTCAGGGGAGCTGGTTGGTGAAGTCTTGTATCCCTGAGACTTCAGCAGGAGGCAAGCTCAATCTTCAAGCCCTTGGAGATTTTCTGCAAGATGATGAAAGTAGGCACAAAGTTCCCTTTCTCCTTTCTTTGGCAATCAGGCAACCACTGCAGGCCAATCCCTCAAACAGCACACAGCATAGGGATAGTCTCCTCCTTCAGTTTCTCTGGTTCCTCTCCTCAGCAAAGGTTCTTCTTGTTTCCCAGAAGTGATCTAAAAGCTTGGGGTCTGGGTCCCAATATTTATACTAGCAAATCCTTTGTCCTCTGAAGGCAGAGGGTCCTGTACCTAATTGTGGGATTACTAGCCGGATTCAGACACAGAGAGTGGGATACAGGAAGACTTTTATTCAATCGTTCCTGAACAAAACAGAAATATATACAGTTCCTCCTCTCGCGTTGCTCAGTTGTCCGGTTTGTGCGAGGATGCTGTAGTAGGGTCGCCCTCCGCTTCCGGCGAGTTGTGGTCGGGTTACCATAAAGGAAAAAGAAAAGAGGAACACTAGTCACTCTCGTGTCCTATTCCGCACCCGTGAGAGGGAAAAGGAGTGGTACCATCAGGTTTCGGGACCAAGACGATAGGCGAGGACCAATCGCTCTTAGAGGGACGTATAATGCCGGAAGCAAGCATATTTTGTATCTCGTTTTCTACGGCTGCTCGTCGGGCAGCCGGTATTCTATACGGTCGCTGCCGTATGACCTTTCCTGGTACGGATGGGATGGAATGCTTGACCAAGGGGGGTTCGCCCCGGGGTGTCAGAAAAAATGGGGGAGAAGGAGGAAAGCATAGCGTCCAGGGTCTCTCTCTGATTACTTTTTAAGGATTCATTAACGTCAAGTAACGGTAAGGTGGACTCGGTTGGTTTTGCGAACATGTTGGGTTTAGGGAGAGGACCTAACCATTTTTTCAATAGATTTATGTGGAAGATCTGTGTTTTAGTTTTGGAGAGGCGAAGCTTGTATGTCGTGAGGCCCAGTTTGTCTATTACTTCGTACGGTCCCTTCTACTCAGACCGGTTTTTGGGGAGGGAAGATGGCAACAAAACCAAGACCCAATCATACACTTGTAGAAGTTCTTATCTGCGTTATGTCTAGGGTCTTACATACCTGACCCATCAAACGGGAGACGAATGGCGTGCCCTGATCCGTAAGGATCTCGTGGGGGAACCCTACCCGTGAGAAGAACTCCATCAATTCCTCACATATGGTCTTGGTGTTAGGTGACCGCCCGGGAAAGGCCTCAGGGTATCGCGTGGCATAGTCAATGATGACCAGTGCGTACTGATTGCCTTTTCGAGATTTAGTCAAAGGACCGATGAGGTCCATGACTACGCGATCAAACGGTCTCCCGATGATCGGTAGAGGTTGTAGAGGGGCGGCGGGAGGGCGGTAGGGATTCTTTCGTTGGCACACCTCACATTCCTGACAATATTTGGTTATTTGTGCATGTATGCCGGGCCAATAGAAATGTTCTAATATAGTTTGGCTGGTTTTCTGCGCACCGGTATGGCCGGCTAGGAGATGTGTGTGTGTGCGAAAAACATGACCTGGTCTCTAAAGCTTTGGGGTACCAATAACTGTGTAGGACACGTTGGATTGCCCTTTCTGTATAGCAAATCGTTTTCCTTTAGAAATGATGGGTATGTGGTGATAGGAAGGGATGCTTGTTGCCATGCTACTTGGAGTGTAGGGTCGTTTCTTTGGGCATAGCGAAAGTTCCTGTCCCCCTGCCACGGAGCCTGAGTGAGGAACACAGGATTGGCTTTGGAGTACCCCTTTACCTTTTCACTAAGGAATTTCATGAACTCAGGATGGTCAATTCCCAGTATGAGTTTCTCAGGTAAATTGGGTAAGACCCCTACGATAGCCTGGAGATCCCGCCCGTCGGGTACCCTTACTTTTATCCGGGCTGCTGGGTAGATTTTAATGTCCCCATGCACACACCTAATGGGTATTCGGCGTTGGGCTATAACGTTTTCGGGTTTGATTAGGGAGCTCTGTATGACGGATTGTCTACAACCGGAGTCTAGGAGAGCCCTAACGTGTACCCCTTCAATGACCAGACTTACATAGAAACCAGTGCCCAGTTCTTCCGTATACATGACATGACGTGGAAGATAACTGACGTCCATGGGTTCGTCGGTATTCCGTTTCTGGGGACAGAAGCGGGCAATGTGTCCCCACATACCACATTCAAAACACTGAGGTCCTTTCGTAGTAGTAGCTGTGATTTTGGGCGAACGTACTTTAGCGACCTCTACGGGGGTTCTGTTGTATTTCTTGTCTTGTTTCCCGATTGCGGGACGTTGTTTGTTCTCTCCTTCCCATATAGAGGGCCTCGGCTGAGCCCTTGAATAGGTGGTGGCCATCTCCACGGTCTGTTCCACAGAAAGGCCGGTGTGCTGTTTCAGCCACCTTTGGGTAGGATATGGAAGTGCTTCCAGGAATTGCTCGAGGTAGATAAACGACATTATTTCTTCTTTTGTATGGTCTTGGGGTTTAAGCCATTTGTCAGCTGCGGTTTTCAGTTTATGGAAGAGGGTTTTCAGAGTATCTCCAGGGTTGCCCTTTTCTTTCCTGAAGCGCACCCGATATGCTTCTGCATCAAGCCCAAGGTGGTCTAGGATGACCTCTTTTATCTCGTTATATCTGGTAGTACCAGTGGGATTAGCTGCCTGATAGGCAGCTTGAGCTTCTCCCGTCAGTAGGGGAGCCAAGAAAAAGGGCCACTTATTTTCAGGCCACCCTGCCGCTCGGGCGGCTCGTTCAAAGTTTAGCAGGAAAGAGTCCGGATCCTCCCCTGCGACATACTTCTGCAGGGCAATGTTTGGTAAAGGAGACGGGGACCCTTGCCGTAGAGGCGTTTGTTTGTTGAACTCATCCTGTCGGTCCGACAGTTTGTATAGACCCTCCATTTGCTGATTCATGGTCGTACTGAAGAGCTCCCTATCAGCTTGTGCCAAAGACATGTGCTTCTCGAGGGCACACTCCAGCTTCGTCTGACGGCAATCAATTGCTGGAGGAGGTTCTCCATTTCGTGTCTTTCAATGGATATAATCCCACTTCTGACACCATGTGTGGGATTACTAGCCGGATTCAGACACAGAGAGTGGGATACAGGAAGACTTTTATTCAATCGTTCCTGAACAAAACAGAAATATAGACAGTTCCTCCTCTCGCGTTGCTCCGTTGTCCGGTTTGTGCGAGGATGCTGTAGTAGGGTCGCCCTCCGCTTCCGGCGAGTTGTGGTCGGGTTACCATAAAGGAAAAAGAAAAGAGGAACACTTCTCACTCTCGTGCCTATTCCGCACGCGTGAGAGGGAAAAGGAGTGAGGGGAAACACACCCTAACCGCCACCAATGCCACACAAGACGTTTGTGCTTTTTATATACAAGAAGGTGCAGAAGACGTCTATCTGGGGCTTAACAAGTCAGGGTTTTCCTCCCTCCCCTGGGTTGCTGCTCTGTCACGTACGGGAGAGCCCCTCCGGAACCAACCCCGCACTCGGGCACGTACCTCTGGGAGCCACGCTCCTCCGTGAGCGTGGCTGGAGTTCTCGTGGTACTGATCACTCTCCTCCTCTCCCATCGGGTCCCGGGCAGGCATATCGTGACACTAGTCCAAACCAGTTCTGGGTGCATTCTGCCAGGGCACACCTTCTTCCTTTGTCAGTGTGGGCCAGGGTCATCAGACACACCACAGGAGGTGGAGCCAGCATTGTGGAAGGCAGGCACAACCCTATTCAGGTCCAGGTGCTACTCCTCCCACCACTACTCATGCAGATAGGTCTATTCAGCCTAGTGCTGACTCACCCTGTCTCCTGGAGTCCCCCAGCCCCTGTCACTCCCAAGCTAGCAGAGGCAGGCTGGATGGTTAGGCAAGCAAATACTTACTTTCTAAAAGTGGTGTTTTCAAACACAGAATGTTAAAACCAACTTCACTAAAAGATGTATTTTATCATTCTGAGTTCAGGCATACTAAATTCGTTTTTCTACCATGTTCCCTGAGTCAGTTAGGATTATAAGATGTTATAATCAAACTGCCCATTCTGGCCTATGGGAACAGGTAGCCTTGCAATAGTGAAAAACGAAATTGGCTGTAATTCACTATCAGGACATGCCACACACACCAGGGCATGTCCTACCTTACACATACAATGCACCCTGCCCTATGGCCTACCTTAGGGGTGACTAATATGCAAGAAAGGGAAGGTTTGGGGACTGGTAAGTGGGTGCACTTACCAAGTCGACATGGCAGTACCAGCCTGCACACAGGCTCTGCAATGGCAGGCCTGAGACACATTTTACAAGCTGCTCCTGTGGGTGGCACAACCAGTGCTGCAAGTCCACCAGCAGCATTTGATTCACAGGCCCTGGGCACAAACAGTGCACTGTACTAGGGTCTGACAGTGAATCAAATAGGCCAAACATGGAGTCACTAATCCATACATTAATTTACCATAGGGAGCACTTGCACTTTGGCACTGAATAGCAGTGGCAAAGTGCCCAAAGCATCTAGACCAGGAAAAACATATCAACAACAGTGGAGGCATAGTGAAAACAATGGAAGGGAGACCCACGCCAAGGATGCCAGGTCTAACATGTGTCACCTCCAGCTGAAATGTGGGGAGAACTATCCTACCTCTAGGGAGTTCTCATCACTAAGGCGGAAGAATCTGGACAGACCATCAGCATTGGCGTGTTCTGTACCAGGGCGGTGTTCCACCGTGAAGTCCATCCCCTGTAGAGAAATGGACCACCTCAACAGTTTTGGATTCTCACCCCTCATCTGCATCAACCATCTGAGGGGCCTGTGGTCTGTCTGAACCCGGAAGTGAGTCCCAAACAGGTATGGTCTCAACTTCTTCAGCGCCCAGACCACAGCAAATGCCTCAAGCTCAATAGCACTCCACCTCTGTTCCCGTGGAAGTAACCTCCTACTGATGAAGGCTACAGGTTGGTCTAGACCCTCCTCATTTAACTGCGCCAGAACAGCCCCTACACCATGCTCTGAAGCGTCTGTTTGGACCACGAACTCTTTTGAGAAGTTGGGCGCCTGAAGCACGGGGGCCATGCACATGGCAGTCTTCAAGGCGTCAAAAGCTTTCTGACAGGTGTCAGTCCAAATCACTCTCTTGGGCTGCTTCCTGGAAGTCAGCTCTGTCAAGGGTGCAACGATGCTGCCATACCCCTTGACAAATCTCCTGTAATACCCGGTGAGTCCTAGAAAGGCTCTCACCTCTGTCTGGGTCTTTGGGGGCTCCCAAGCCAGAATGGTATCAATCTTGGGCTGTAGGGGCGCCACCTGGCCGCTCCCAACCTGGTGTCCCAAGTACACCACGGAACCCTGCCCGATCTGGCACTTACTCGTCTTGATCGTGAGGCCTGCCCTCCGCAGCGCCATCAACACTTCCCAGAGGTGACGCAGATGTTCTACACAACTGGCGCTGAACACTGCGATGTCATCCAGGTAGGCGGCACTGAAATCTTCCAGTCCAACCAACACCTGGTTGACTAACCTCTGAAAGGTGGCAGGGGCATTCTTCATCCCAAAGGGCATAACCCGGAATTGGTAGTGCCCATCTGGTGTGGAGAATGCTGACCTCTCTTTGGCCCCATCAATCAAGGCGATCTGCCAGTACCCAGACGTTAAGTCAATCGTGCTGAGGTACCGGGCAGCCCCTAACCGATCAATGAGCTCATCAGCTCTGGGGATGGGGTGCGCGTCAGTCCTGGTGACTTAATTGAGTCCTCGGTAGTCCACACAGAACCGGAGTTCGGGCGTGGCACCAGGCGCGGCAGCCTTTGGTACCAAGACCTCTGGGCTGGCCCAAGGGCTGTGAGAGGACTCAATCACCCCAATGCAAACATCTTGGAGACCTCCTCCTTGATGCAAGCTCTCACCCTGTCAGTCAATCTGTAAGCCTTGTGCTTGACAGGAAGACTGTCCCCAGTGTCCACATCATGGACGCACCAATCAGTGACACTAGGAGTCAGGGAAAACAGGTCAGGAAACTGTCCCAACAGTTGGCGACAGTCTCCCTGCTGCTCAGGTGTCAGGGAGGTTCACACCCTCCACTGACCCATCTTGCTCTGTTGCAGACAGGAGGTCAGGAAGAGGTTCTGTCTCTTCTTCCATTCCATCATCCGTTGCTAGGAGCATGCCCACTTCAGACCTCTCAAAATGGGGCTTCAGGCGGTTGACATGTAGAACCCGCAAAGGGTTCCTGGGAGATGGCAAGTCCACCAGGTAGGTGACCTCACTCTTGCGCTCCACCACCTCAAATGGTCCGGTCCACTTATCCTGGAGCGCGCAAGGCTCCACGGGGGCCATGACCCACACTTTCTGCCCAGGCTGAAACTCGATCAGAGTGGCATTCTGATAATACCACCGTTTCATCTCCTTCTGGCTGGCTTCCAGATTCGCCTCAGCGAGTTGTATGAATCGCCTATTTTGGTTTCTAAAGGCCAGCATGTAGCTAAATACATCCTGGGGAGGTTTACTGGGAGCTTTCTCCCAGCCTTCTTTCACCAAACTCAGAGGTCCTCTTACCGGGTGACCATAGAGCAGTTCAAAGGGACTGAACCCTAAGGACTTCTGTGGTACCTCACAGTAAGCAAAGAGAAGGCATGGCAAGAGGACGTCCCACTTACGCCTCATGGGTTCTTCCAGACCCATAATCATGCCCTTCAGGGTCCGGTTGAATCTCTCAACCAGCCCATTTCCTTGGGGGTGGTAAGGAGTGGTTAACTTATAGGTAACACCGCACTCCTGCCACAGGGACTTCATATACTTGGATATGAAGTTTGTACCACGGTCACTCACCACCTCCTTGGGGAACCCTACACGGGAGAAAATCCCCATCAGTGCACGTCCCACCACGGGGGCCGTCACTGTCCGAAGAGGGATGGCTTCCGGGTACCGGGTGGCATGGTCCACCAAGACCAGGATGAACCTGTTGCCCATGGCTGTCTTGGGGTCCAGTGGCCCCACAATGTCAATACCCACCCGTTCAAAGGGGGTGCTGACCACAGGGAAAAGCTGGAGGGGAGCCTTGTGCTTCCTCCCACTTGTCTGGCAAGTCTGACATGTCCTGCAATGAGTGTCTGAACTCTTGCGCATCTGGGGCCAATAAAAGTGGGTGACAAGCCTTTCAACGGTCTTGCCCTGCCCCATATGTCCTGCTAAAGGCACATCATGAACCAAACCAAGTAGGAAGGCTCTGAAGCGCTGGGGTACCACCAGCACACGAGCTGACCCAGGCTCAGCAACCTTAGGCTCGCTATACAGGAGACCATTCTCCCAGTAGATCCAATGTGATCCAGACTGATCACCTGCTGCCTGGTTTGTGGCCTGTTGCCGCAAACCCACAAGAGAAGGGCACTTGTTCTGCTCCTCACAGAACTCCTCCCTGGAGGGTCCTCCTTCTTGCTGCCAATGGGTCAGCTCAGGCAGGTCCCCCAGTTCGGCCACTTGCTCCCCTGTAGGTTCCAGAGCATCCCCTCAGGTTCTCCTTCCTCCTGGACCGTGGGAACTACGGGGGCCGGTTTCCCGCGCCCCCTGCCTCTTCTCTTCAAGGCAGGCACCTGGGCCACCCTCTCAGTCTCCAGGTCCTCTTGAGCACCTCTACTGGCTGCCATAGACCGAGTGGTCGCGCACACCCACTCAGGCAGACCCAACATCTCTAGATGAGACCTTCTCTCCACCTCTGCCCAAGGTGAACTTTCTAAATCGTTGCCCAACAGACAGTCTACAGGCATGGCTGGCCTCGCAGCTATTTGAAAGGTACCTGAGACCCCCCCACTCAAAGGGAACCTGAGCCACTCTGCAGCGGCTCTCTGAGTTGTCCGCGGCAACTACTAGGCAGAATGCATTGGGGATCACCTCCTCTTCAGACACCAGCCGACAACTGACAGCTGTCACACTGGCTCCGGTGTCTCTCAGAGCCTCCACCCTTTGCCATTGATGGTCACCCACTGCCTGTATTTCTTAGTGTTATCAGGCAGTTGGGCCCTGGGGACCATCTCACTGTCTCCTAAAGAGACCAAGGACATTGCTACCGGACCCCACCCACCTTGGGCACCCATCTCCTCCCCCAGGGCTACACTAGCTACCTGCCGGGGTGGTGCACCAGTGGGTGCTGATTTTCCATACAAGAGATCTAGTCTCCCAGGAGCAGTGGCCCACTTGACCACACTTAAAGCAAGTCTTGGGCCCCCTGTGAACAGGCTTATCTGTCGGGGCCCCTGGCTTCTTTTCAGGGGGAGGCTGGGAACCCTTCCCTTGGTTCCCTTGGGGTTTACTTTGGGGCCCTTTCTGGAACTCCCTCTGTTTACCCTTGTCCCCCCACTCCTCTGCTGGGGACCCTGCCCACCTTTGGCGGAGCCTCCCACGTGACCCTTGTGGACCTGGGTGCTCACCCAGCGGTCCGCCTCCTCAGCAAGCTTCCTAGCGTTAATCAGCCTACTATCAATAAGGTGCTGGCGTAGCTCTGGAAAACAATTTCCTGACACGTGCTCCCATGCAATCAAATCAAAGAGCGCTTCAAAATCATTCACTTTGCTACCCTTCACCCAACCATCCAAAGCTCTGCAAAAAAAAGTCACATATTCTACCCAGGTACTGCCCTCCAACTTTTTGCAATTCCTGAACCTCTGCCTATACAGTTCAGGAGTCAACCCATACCTGGACATCAATGCTTCTTTCATATGACCATAAGAATTGTGGACATCAGAGGGCAAGTCTAATAAGGTTTCCCGCCCCTCACTAAGGAACCGTCCCCACAACCCCGCTCCCCAATCCTTCTCAGGGACCCGGTGTGAGGTCATAGCTACCTCATAGGCTTTAAACCATTGCCCAATGTCATCATTTTTATAAAACTCTTTCACCACATCTTTAGGTGTATACACCCTTGCTTCAACAGGCATGGACGGTGTGCTGCCACCAGAGGGAGTAATCTCTAAGCTTCCAGCTTTCAACTCCAACTCCCTCAAACTTCTCTCATGCTCCATTTGCATCCTCTTTTCCTCTAGGGCCAATTTCTTAATTTCCAATTCTAACTGCCCACCCATCTTAAGCTTGGTCAGCTCCATTTCATGCATCCTACTTCTCTCCCTGTCCTCCAGCTCTCCTGGGGACAAGCCCTTGGAAGAAACACTGCTGCCTGCTGGGGAAGGTGCTTTCCTCCCCCCTGGACTCAATAGCCCATCTAGCTGCCCTCCTGCATCCTCAGCCCCCTCCTCATGCTCTTCCACATGCTCAGGGGTGCTCCTGCAGAAGTATTTCAGCTGTTTTACAGTGTAACTTTCCAGTTTTTCTTCTTCAAAATCTAAATCCACAGATGCGATGGATGCTGTTTTGCTCATGGTGACTAAACTTGGCAGTTCTTGGCAAAAAATAGAAATCCCAGGAAAAAACAATCTACCAAAATGTAAGTGGTTGCGTTTGGTCTGCACTCACTAGTAGTGTACACCAATCACTGTATATGAGTCACAAATGCAAGTCCAGAATCCTCACCGCTGACCACCAATGTTAGAACTGGGGGTCTCTAGTTGGCAGAGGTAGGTACCTTTGTCCAAACAGGGACCCTTGCTTCTAGTCAGGGTAAGGTGGATACACTACTAAAATAACCCCTGCTCACCCCCTTGGTAGCTTGGCACGAGCAGGCAGGCTTATCTCAGAGGCAGTGTGTAAAGCATTTGTGAATACATACAGTAATACAGTGACAACACTACAGATGGACACCACACAGGTTGTAGTATAAAAATAAGTATTTTTATATAGACTTAACACAAGACCCAAAACGACAAAAATCCACAATACTATACGAAAAATATGACTGTCTGGTAGAAAATAGTTCAGTTCAAAGGCAGGTGATAAATGCGACACTCTACGTTCAATGTACCTTTGGATGCGTAACGCGATACAAACAAAAGAGTTGCAGGGAAGGTGATGCATCGGTTCCTTACACGCAAGAACGGTGATGCATCGGTTCCTTGCTCCGGGGGAGGTGATGCGTCGGTTCCCTACTGCTGCGTAGGGGACGGTGATGCGTCGGTTTCTTACCGGAGAGGAGGTGATGCGTCGGTTCTTCACTGCGTGGGGAGGTGATGCGTCGGTTTCTTACTGCGTTTCTGTGGCGATGCGACCAGCAGCGCCTCGATGCGATGACGACCAGGTACAATGAAACAAAAATGGCGTCGTCTTCTCGATGCGACAACGAAGGAGGCGATGCGTGCACGCCCGACGGCCGTGCGGCGACTCGGTGAATCTTCTGAGCCGCGACAGGCCCTGCGACACGCTTCTCCGATGATGCGACGGCGTCTGCTGCGACGGCAACTCTCTTCTCCGGTGATGCAAGGCGCTTCGGTGATGCGATAGCGGCAGCGGCGGCACGCTTTCTCGGCAATGCGACGACAACTGCTGCGGCGGCGACACGCTTCTTTGTGAGTCGCGCTTCCAGCTCCCAGCGACACGCAGTCTCTCAGAAGGCCCAACACAACAGTAGGCACTTCAAATTCCCAGCAAGGGAATTCTGGGGAGCTGGTTGGTGAAGTCTTGTATCCCTGAGACTTCAGCAGGAGGCAAGCTCAATCTTCAAGCCCTTGAAGATTTTCTGCAAGATGATGAAAGTAGGCACAAAGTTCCTTTCTCCTTTCTTTGGCAATCAGGCAACCACTGCAGGCCAATACCTCAAACAGCACACAGCATAGGGATAGTCTCCTCCTTCAGTTTCTCTGGTTCCTCTCCTCAGCAAAGGTTCTTCTTGTTTCCCAGAAGTGATCTAAAAGCTTGGGGTCTGGGTCCCAATATTTATACTAGCAAATCATTTGTCCTCTGAAGGCAGAGGGTCCTGTACCTAGTCCAAACCAGTTCTGGGTGCATTCTGCCAGGGCACACCTTCTTCCTTTGTCAGTGTGGGCCAGGGTCAGCAGACACACCACAGGAGGTGGAGCCAGCATTTTGGAAGGCAGGCACAAGCCTATTCAGGCCCAGGTGCTACTCCTCCCACCACTCCTCATGCAGATAGGTCTATTCAGCCTAGTGCTGACTCACCCTGTCTCCTGGAGTCCCCCAGCCTCTGTCACTCACAAGCTAGCAGAGGCAGGCTGGATGGTTAGGCAAGCAAATACTTACTTTCTAAAAGTGGTATTTTCAAACACAGAATGTTAAAACCAACTTCACTAAAAGATGTATTTTATCATTCTGAGTTCAGGCATACTAAATTCTTTTTTCTACCATGTTCCCTGGGTCAGTTAGGATTATAAGATGTTATAATCAAACTGCCCATTCCGGCCTATGGGAACAGGTAGCCTTGCAATAGTGAAAAACGATATTGGCTGTAATTCACTATCAGGACATGCCACACACACCAGGGCATATCCTACCTTACACATACAATGCACCCTGCCCTAGGGCCTACCTTAGGGGTGACTAATATGCAGGAAAGGGAAGGTTTGGGGACTGGTAAGTGGGTGCGCTTACCAAGTCGACATGGCAGTACCAGACTGCACACAGGCTCTGCAATGGCAGGCCTGAGACACACTTTACAAGCTGCTCCTGTGGGTGGCACAACCAGTGCTGCAAGTCCACCAGCAGCATTTGATTCACAGGCCCTGGGCACAAACAGTGCACTGTACTAGGGTCTGACAGTGAATCAAATTGGCCAAACATGGAGTCACTAATCCATACATTAATTTACCATAGGGAGCACTTGCACTTTGGCACTGAATAGCAGTGGCAAAGTGCCCAAAGCATCTGAAAGAGACACGTTAGTGACAGATTCCTTACCTTAGAATATCCCCAGGCGTCAGGCTGGATCCGGAAAGTTTTTGCGTAGCAGTACCCTTGCGCGTCGGTAGGCGGCGTCGTGCGGCTCCGCGTCCGGCGTCGTGATCGCCGGGATGACGTCGCGGGCAGTACTTAGACACCGCCCCTGCGCGCTGACGTCAGTTCTTCTTTTTCCGCGCCAGTAAGCGCAGATCCGGGAAGAGCAGTGCCCTAGTCAATTTTTGACTAACTTTTTTGTGAATTTTTTCACTGTTTTCTTATCGAGTCTTCACGACTCCTAGGTGTCGTAGGGATGCCCGGCTTCAAGCCATGCGGCGCCTGTGGTCGCATGATGTCGATCACGGACCCGCATCTGGAGTGTCTCTTCTGTCTCGGCCGAGACCACGACACAAAGTCGTGCCCTGACTGCCGGAAACTTCACCCGAAGGCTTTGCGAGAGCGGTCTCGAAAGCTACTCGAGGTCCGGCAGTCGGCTCCGCGCCGCACCAAGCCCCGGTCCCGAGAGAGGTCGAGGGGCCGGTCGCGGAGTCCCCGCCGGTCGTCGGAGTCCAAGTCTTCGCGCTCCTCGGGTAAGTCGAAGCACAAAAAGTCCAAGAAGCGTCATCGCTCTAAGACTTCGCCTCGCCGGTCTCGCGACTCGGCTGAGGCCCCAGTCGGCACCGTCCCCGCACCCGCGGCCCCAGACATGCCTATAGAGCCGCCCCCGCATTACCCGTCCTTTCCGGGTTCGGGGGCGACTCCGGCCGAAATACAGGAATTCCTGTCGGCCATGGCCCGCCTCTTCGGGCCTCCAGGCCCCTCCGGTGCGCCTTTGGGCCCCGCGGGCCCTGATGGGGTTGCCCCGGCGTCGCCGTCGACTCCGGTCCCGGCGCCGCCTGTCCCACCAGCCTTCATCCCGGCCTCGGCTCCAGCCCCAGCCTCGATCCCGGCTCCGGTGGTACCGCAACCCCCATCGACGACGGTTGACCTAACCACGCCTCCGCCGACGCCGATGTCCCTGGTGCCGTTCCTGACGCCGTCCGGGGCTCCGGACGGCGTCGGTCCCCGGCTCTCTCCGGCTCCGGACATGGAGCCGGACCGACGTCGCTCGATGATGAGACCTTGGATCCCAAATGTCCCTCCTCCTCCATATTTTGAACCTGAGGAGGACCAAGAGAGCTGGGAGGGTCTGAGGACCCTCTCACACAACAGTGTGAGTATGATCCGGACTGGGCTGAGGAACTTGGGGATGCCAGTGGTCTAGACACCTCCCCTGACACTGGCATGCTGTCTCCTCCCGTGGCTACGGAGGAGGGAGCTAATTTTGCAACGGTGTTGCGTAGAGCAGCTGGAGCCTTACATCTCCAATTGCCTACTGTGGCTGTCAGGACTAATCTCCTGACAGAAGTGCTTAAGCCGGCGGCTTCCTCCTCGGAGACTGTGCTGCCGTTTAATGATGCACTCACTGACGTTCTTTTGGGTGCCTGGTCCAAACCCACCACAGGGGCTCCTGTGGATAGGAACGTGGCCCGACGCCATCGCCCTGCTCCGGGCGACCCCTTGTTTCTCTCCCAACATCCCACCCCGAGAGCTTGGTTGTCCAAGCCTCTGCCTCCCAAACCGCCTTCCCTACCGCCCCTCCGGATAGGGAATCCAAACGCCTGGACCAATTTGGGAAGAAGGCTTTTCTTCCTCCAGTGCTGGCTTGCGGTCTGTCAACACCGCTTGCCTTTTGGGCCGATATACCCACTCCCTGTGGGATTCGGTGGCGGCTGTTTTGCCGCAGTGTTCTGAGGAGGTCCAGACACTGCTTACCCGCGCCATTGCGGAAGGGCGAGATGCGGCTAAATACACCATACGTTGTGGCCTTGATACCGCCGACTCGCTGGGCAAATCGCTTGCGACGACGGTGGCGCTACGTCGCCACGCCTGGCTGAGAACGACTGGTTTCTCGGGTGATGTCCAGAATACACTCATGGACATGCCCTTTGATGGAGTCGGTCTTTTTGGTTCAAAGGCAGACCATGCGCTGGAGCGTTTTAAGGACTCACGGGCTACTGCCAAGTCCCTGGGCCTTTCTGTTGTACGCCCTCCGCTAACCTCTGCTTTTCGCCCCTTTCGTGGCCACGGAAGGTGCGCCCAGTCACGTCAGCTGCCCAGCCACCGGCCCGCGCAGCAAGCGTCTTCGCGTGGCCGAGGACGTGGATACCGCCGTGGCGGTTCGGGCAACCAGCGTGCTGGTCAGGCCACCACCTCCAACCCGTCCGCGGCCTCCAAGCCCTCCTAGTCCCTCCTTTCCGGTACACAGCACGCCAGTAGGGGGCAGGGTCCGCCATCACCTTCACCACTGGCGTCCCATCACCTCGGACAGGTGGGTCTTGGACATTGTCCGAAGGGGCTACTCCCTCCCCTTCGAGACCACCCCCCCAGCCATGCCACCTCAATTCCACCGCATGTCAGGGGATCACTTGGTGCTTCTGCAGAAGGAAGTCACGGCCCTCTTGGCCAAGAGGGCCATCGAGCATGTTCCGACCCCAGCAGTAGGACGTGGTTGCTACTCCCACTACTTTCTGGTGCCCAAAAAGGACAAGGAGGACATGCGTCCTATCTTGGATGTCCGGAACGTCAATCGCTTCATCCGGAAGGAGAAGTTCAAGATGCTCACCCTAGCTCAGGTCTTGACTGCCCTCGACCCTGGAGACTGGTTGGTAGCGTTGGACTTGCAGGACGCTTATTTTCACATCCCCGTCCTGCCGGCCCACCGGCGTTACCTGCGGTTCACTGTAGGCCTCGAGCATTTTCAGTTCACCGTGCTCCCCTTTGGCCTTACAAGTGCCCCTCGGGTGTTCACGAAAGTGATGGCGGTGGTCGCAGCTCATCTGCGCCGGGCAGGGGTTCCAGTCTTCCCCTACCTCGACGACTGGCAGCTGAAGGCGGGCTCGTCCCAGGCAGTCGTCTCCCACCTCCAGACTACGGCCGAACTCCTGCACTCGCTGGGGTTCTCCATCAATGTGCCGAAGTCGCATCTGATTCCTTCTCCACAGCTCCTTTTCATCGGAGCAGTTCTGGACACGACGCAGTTTCGGGCCTATCCTTCCGAACGGCGAGTCCGGGATATTCAGGCTATGATTCCGATCTTTCAGCCTTTATCCTGGGTTTCGGTACGGATGACCCTGAGGCTGCTGGGCCTCATGGCCTCCTGCATCCTGCTGGTCAATCATGCCAGATGGCATATGCGGGCTCTGCAGTGGGACCTGAAGTTCCAGTGGGCGCAGCACCAGGGCAACCTGTCCGATCACGTCCAGATCTCGGAGGGGGCTGCAAAACAGTTGCAGTGGTGGCTCTCGAACCGGCAATGGGTCCTGGGCAGATCCCTCTCCCTTCCCCAGCCAGAGCACACAGTTGTGACGGACGCGTCCCTTCTGGGATGGGGCGGTCACATGGGAGAGGCGGAGATCAGAGGCCTCTGGTCTCCGCCGGAGTCCCGGCTCCATATCAACCTTCTGGAGCTCCGGGCGATCCGACTTGCACTCAAGGCATTCCTTCCCTCTGTAAAAGGGAAGGTAGTGCAGGTGTTCACAGACAACACCACCGCCATGTGGTACTGCAACAAACAAGGCGGGGTGGGGTCCTGGACCCTCTGTCAGGAGGCTCTGCGCCTCTGGACATGGCTGGAACATCAGGGCATGTTCCTGATGGTTCAACACCTGGCAGGTTCCCTGAACGCCAGGGCGGACGAACTCAGCCGCAGGTGCATGATGGATCACGAATGGCGTCTTCACTCGGAAGTGGCGCAAGGACTCTTTCTACAGTGGGGAGAGCCTTGGTTAGATCTATTCGCCACCGAAGAGAACGCGCAATGTCATCAGTTCTGCGCGTTGGAATTTCCAAGGCGGCACTCGCTCGGCGATGCTTTTCGTCGCGAGTGGAGTTGCTGTCTGTTGTACGCCTTTCCGCCTATACCACTTCTACCCAGAGTGTTGAAGAAGATTCGGCACGACCGGGCCCAATTCATTCTTGTGGCTCCGGACTGGGCTCGAAGAGTTTGGTATCCCGAGCTACTCAGTATGAGCGTAGATCCCCGATCCGTCTGCCTCTTCGGGAGGATCTTGTGTCGCAGCAGCAGGGGACGGTCCTCCACCCGAACCTGTCCAGCCTCCACCTGCTTGCGTGGAGATTGAGCGGCGGCAGTTGATTCCTTTCGACTTGCCTCCCGAAGTTTGTGATGTGATTCTGGCAGCCAGGCGTCCCTCCACTAAGGTGGTATACGCCTGCAGGTGGAACAAGTTTGTGGCATGGTGCACAGCAAAGGCTGTGAATCCCCTTTCTGCCCCTCTTTCTGAGGTTCTTCTGTTCCTTCTTTCCCTGGCCCAACAGGGTTCTGCCCTGGGTACCATCAAGGGCTATCTTTGTGCCATCTCAGCCTTCCTCAGGCTTCCTGATCAGCCCTCCCTTTTCAAGTCCCCTGTTGTTAACAGGTTTCTAAAAGGCATTACACACCTCTTCCCTCCTGTTCCGTTTGTAATGCCTCAGTGGGACTTGAACTTGGTTCTTCCCTTTCTTATGTGCGCTCCCTTTGAGCCTCTACATAACTGTCCTCTTCGTCTTCTCACTCTGAAGACAGCCTTTCTGGTGGCCATCACCTCCGCTCGGCGGGTGAGTGAGCTCCAGGCTCTGTCTTGCAAACCTCCCTTTCTGTCTGTCCATCCAGACAAGGTTGTTCTTAGGACGCGTCCGTCCTTCTTGCCAAAGGTGGTTACTGCCTTCCACATTGGGCAGACCATCACTTTGCCTACCTTCTTTCCGCCTCCGCATCCTTCCAGAGAGGAAGAGAGGCTCCACCGTCTGGACCCAAAACGTGCGCTTTCTTTTTATATCAACCGCACACAACACTTCCGGGTGGATGACCAGCTCTTTGTTGGCTACGTGGGCGCCAAAAAGGTCGGGCGGTGCACAAGAGAACCATCTCCCGCTGGGTAACCTTGTGTATCAAAGCCTGCTATTCTTTGGCTAAGAAGGAGCCTCCTGTTGGGCTGCGTGCCCATTCCACCAGGGCAACGGCTGCTACCACGGCCTTAGGCCGCGGTGTTCCGCTGCAGGATATCTGTCAGGGAGCTACGTGGGCCTCGCTGCACACGTTTACCAAGCATTACTGCCTTGACAGTCAGGTCCGGAGGGACGGCTTCTTTGGCCGTTCTGTCCTCCGGGACTTCCTTGTCTGATCTTTGTTCGCAGACCCACCACCGGGGTTGGTATTGCTGGGGTATCTATTCTAAAGTAAGGAATCTGTCACTAACGTGTCTCTTTCAGATGCACAAGTTACTAACTTGTGTAACGATATATCTGTAAGAGACAGTAGTTAGTGACAGATTCCTTACCGCCCCACCCATCCTCCCCGTTCTGCGAACTGATTTCTAGGGTTAAGGACATCCCTTTCAGGGCCCTAGTATTTTTCAGACACCTATGTCAGCTTCTTGCATGGCTCTGCGTTCCTGGTGCGGAAAGTCGTGTACAGAACTGACGTCAGCGCGCAGGGGCGGCGTCTAAGTACTGCCCGCGACGTCATCCCGACGATCACGACGACGGACGCGGAGCCGCACGACGCCGCCTACCGACGCGCAAGGGTACTGCTACGCAAAAACTTTCCGGATCCAGCCTGACGCCTGGGGATATTCTAAGGTAAGGAATCTGTCACTAACTACTGTCTCTTACAGATATATCGTTACACAAGTTAGTAACTTGTGCTTTAAGAAGTTTTCGAAAGGGGAGATGGGAGTCCGAGTGAAGGTGGGGGGGCAGGGTGTTCCAGGGTCTAGCTACATTATAAGAGAAAGATGTTCCTCCACTTCTTACCTTCTTGATTTTGGGAATGACTGCGAGGTTAAGATTAGCCGAAAGAAGGCATTTTGTTGGGCGGTAAAAGGTAATGAGGGAGCTATTGATTACTGGGCCCTTTTCCCATAGTGTCTTCTGGGCTATACACAAGGATTTGAATTTTACTCTTTCCAGAATTGGGAACCAGTGTAGGGTCTTCAGGGCCGGCTTGGCCGACGGGGTTTTAGGAATCCTATGCAACAGCCGCGCAGCGCAGTTCTGCGCGACTTGGAGTTTTCTTGTCATTGCTTTAGGTGCTCCTAGGTAAAGAGAATTGCCATAGTCCAGACGAGAGAGGACCAAGGCCTGGATCAGGATTCTCCTTACCCGCAAAGGAAGGAGAGGGAGAACTTTCCGGAGCAGTCTGAGAATGCCGAAACAGGCACCTGCCAGTTTCACTGCTTGGTGGTCAAATTTAAAGGAGTTATCCAACCAAACGCCCAGGCTTTTGATCTTAGTGTTGGGGGTTGGAGTGTGGCCAAGGCAAATTGGCCATGTCTGTTTAAGATCCAAGGTAGTGGCGTTGCCTAAGAGCATTAGTTACGTTTTTCCTCCGTTGAGCCTGAGGCAGGATAGTTCCACCCAAATGGCCACTTTCTCCAGACAGGATTCAAAATCAGAGGGAAAGTTCCGAAGACCGTTGAGGGCGATTACCAGCTGCGTATCATCAGCAAAGTTTTGACAAACCCAATATGGCCCATCCAAAAACAATAATCACTGGCCTAGACGCACTGAACCTGCATCAGATTGTCCACAAACCCACACACATCGCTGGACATATCCTAGATGTCATTTTTGCTAATACTGAACTAGTTACCTTTCAAACTATGACTCCTGTCACATGGTCAGACCACCACTTGCTTGCTTTCCAACATAAAACAACACTAAGCGACTCACCTAAAACTACCTTACATCCATCCACCTATCGGCCGTGGAACAAACTCAATTTGGAACACTTAGAAACACAACTAACATCCAGTACAAATCTGGAAACAATAAATTCTGTTCCAAATCTATATGAGTGGCTACAGGAAGCTTTTGATATCCTGATACCACTCAAAACCACACAACAGAACAAAAGAAAAAAAGCGCCTCGGAGAAACATAGAAATAAAAGACATAAAACAACAAATTAGAAAGCTGCAACGTACCTGGCTCAAAACAAACGCCAAACAAGACAAACTTCACCTACAGAAAATTAACAGATTATACAAGTCAGCTATCCAAAAACCTAAGAAAAGGTACTATTCTGACAGAATTCAAAATGCTAAATGTGCAAATAAAGAATTCTATAAAATACTCAATGAATTTCGCAAACCAAGTTGCCTAGAAGGAACTCATCCTGTTACTCAAGATTTCACAGACAAACTGGCAAATCATTACACGGACAAAGCAGACACATTGGACTCGTACTTAAAACAGAAACAAAGCACTAGCACTAACCCTTGTACAAAACAACAATCCAAGAATACTCTAATCCAGCCTCTCCGTTCCTTCCAACACATCTCACACGATGAATTTATGGACCTGGTCAAAGCAAGCACGCCTGCCGGCAGCCCTTCTGACCCCTGTCCACCACAAACTTTCAAGACCATTCTTTTAACAACCTCTGCTGCCACTCCAGTAAGAAGAATCATCAACGATTCCTTAACTACCGGAATATTTCCAGAAGAACTCAAAAAGTCACACATATGCCCTTTACTGAAGAAAACAAACTTGGACCCGCTGAACCCTGACAACTACTGACCCATTACTTTCCTGGGCAAACTGATAGAAAGAGCAGCGTTCGCCCAGATGTCACAATTCATTGAAGAGAATTACATACTTTCAGACTTCCAAACAGGATTCCGTCCGGGAAGAGGCACTGAATCTGCCCTCCTTGCCATCTGGGATGACCTGAAGAATACAGTAGACCGCAACGGGGTTGCTGCGCTACTCCTCTTGGACCTCTCGGCTGCCTTTGACACGGTTGACCATGACACTCTGAAACAAAGACTCAATGAAGCCGGCATAGAGGGAACTGCTCTAGACTGGATTGCGTCCTACCTTCGAAACAGAACTAATGTCATCCATACCCCACCTTTCTTGTCCAAACCATACTCCACAAAAGCAGGGGTCCCTCAAGGCTCTATCATCTCGCCCATGCTTTTCAACATCTACATGAAGTCATTACCGGAACTGATCAATCATTTTCACCTCACGTGCTATAACTATGCAGATGACACGCAAATACTCCTTCAACTGGAATGCCCCAAAGACATTGGAAAATCCCCAATTTTCAGTTGTCTCAGAGCCGTGGATCAGTGGATGACTTGGAGCTATCTCAAATTGAATGCTTCCAAAACGGAAATACTCATGTGTGGCGATTGGAAACATTATGACCCGCTTGCCACCTGGCCTGATGAATTGGGATCCCTGCCTAAAGTATCGAAGGAAGTAAGAAACCTCGGAATGACCATGGACTCCAAGCTGTCGATGAATGCCCAAGTGGACAAACTAGCAAGATCAAGCTTTGTCACTATAAAAAAGCTGCAACAAATTTTCCCTCATTTGGGATTTCCACACAAAGTCCAAGCTACCATCTCCCTTGTTCTGTCCAAACTCGATTACGCCAATAGCCTCTACCATGGATCACCTTTAACAACCATGAAAAGACTACAACGGATTCAGAACTCGGCTGCCAGACTACTCTTGCATATTAATCCGCGAGACCACATCTCACCTGCCTTGAAAGCGCTGCATTGGTTACCGGTTGCCAGAAGATCCACGTTCAAGCTACTGTGTATCACCCACAAAGCAATACATGGAATGGGACCGCTCTTCATCAGGAATAAAATCACCACACACATTCAACAAAGGAACCTCTGCTCTAAATGGACATCTCGCCTCAAAATCCCAAGATGCAAGAAAAAAACAATGGGTGGCACATCCTTCTCTGTTCAAACAGCCAAACTATGGAACTCTTTACCCCCCAACATAAGATCCATCGACAACCACCTTATCTTCGGAAAACTACTCAAGAATTGGCTCTTCCCCACATAAGCACCATACGCAAACAGAAATTTACAGCATATCCCTCTGTATATAAGCATTTATTTTCACTATAGATATGTACCTATCTTTGTGTATTGCTTTGTATAAACATGTACAATAATTATGTTGATAAAAAAAAATCATCTTTGGTCTACATGTACTTGCTTCCATTGTGCATCTATGTACCTCCATGTACTTGGATCTGTGTGTCTGTTACTTTTCTCCTGAAAAAGGCATATCCAATGTACTACCCTATTTCTCATCCTGTACCTCTATCAATATCTTTAATCTACATATACTTACCTCCTTTATGCATCTATATACTTTCAATGTACTTATGGATCTATATATTTATCACTTTCTTCTAATTTGGCATTTCCAATGCACTACCCTATTTCTCAGCCTATACTTCTCGCAATATATCTTCTAGCCCAACTTTCTGACTCATCTCAAACTACTTTCTACTACTCTTTCCAATGCACTACCCTATCTCTCACCCTATACTTAACCCAAACCCCATACCACTACTATGATCCCCAAAATAACCCTTTCTAGACTCTCTCCTACTCTACCCCTCCTTGCATCATCTGACACCTCTTTTACTATACTGATTCCCCCAAAACAAACCTCTCTAAACTCTTCCCTCTGACTCTTCCCCTCCAAAAACCCTTTTACTCATCCAAAAGCCTCCTCCTACTGCTATGACCTAAAAAACAAAAAAACTAAAAAAATCCTTCACTCTTCTATCCCTTAATAATCCTTTTCAATCAAAATAACATACTAACATGTTCACTACTCAAATTCCATATTCCACTATATTAACTCACCACTAATCCTTTATGGGTTCCACAGTAACGTGCTACTCGCCAATAAAGCGTTTCAACACCCCATCAGGGTTACAAGCGCTATATAAATGCAAACCTTTTTTCCCTTTTCTACCCCTCCGCAACCCTTCTCAATCCAAATAACTGACTAACATATCCACCACTCAAATTAATTTCATGTTTCACCATACTAATTCAACATTAATCCTTTTGGGTTCCAGAGTAGCGTGTTACTCGCCAAAAAAGCGCTTCAAAACCCCATCTGGGGTAGCAATACTATATAAATACAAACCTCTTTCCCTCTTCTATCCCGCTACCTACCCTTCTCTATCCAAATAACTGAATAACATATCCATCACTCAAATTACTTCATATTTCACTATACTAATTTTCAACACTAATCCTTATGGGTACCGGAGTAGCGTGCTACTCGCCAGAAAAGCGCTGCAACACCCATCAGGGGTAACAGGTGCTATATGAATGCGAACCTTTCTTCCCCTTCTATCCCTCCGCTATCCTTCTCACTCCAAATAACTGACTAATATCAACCACTCAAATTACTTTCATATTTCACCATACTAATTCACCACTAATCCTTTATGGGTTTCCGGAGTAGCTTGCTTCAACACTCCATCAGGGGTAACAAGCGCTATATAAATACAAACCTTTTTCCTCTTCTATCCTTCTGCTATCCTTCCGAATCCAAATAACTGACTAACCTATCCACCACTTAAAATTTACTTGCATGTTTCACTATACTAATTCAACACTAGTCCTCTATGGGTCCCGGAGTAGCGTGCTACTCGCCGAAAAAAGCGCTTCGACGCCTCGTCAGGGGTAGTAAGCGCTATACAAATGCAATTACAATACAATACAATAAGTGACGATATCTGAAAGAGACACGTTAGTGACAGATTCCTTACCTTAGAATATCCCCAGGCGTCAAGCTGGATCCGGAAAGTTTTTTACGTAGCAGTACCCTTGCGCGTCGGTAGGCGGCGTCGTGCGGCTCCGCGTCCGTCGTCGGCGTCGTGATCGCCGGGATGACGTCGCGGGCAGTACTTAGGCGCCGCCCCTGCGCGCTGACGTCAGTTCTTCTTTTTCCGCGCCAGCAAGCGCAGATCCGGGAAGAGCAGTGCCCTGGTCATTTTTTGACCATACTTTTTGGTGAATTTTTCACTGTTTTTCTCTTCAAGGTGTCGTAGGGATGCCCGGGTTCAAACGTTGTGGCGCCTGTGCTCGGATGATGTCCGTCACAGACCCGCATTGGGAGTGTCTCTTCTGCCTCGGCCGAGGCCACGACACGGAGTCTTGTACCGACTGCCAGGCCCTCAACCCGAAAGCTTTGCGAGAGCGGCCTCGAAAGCTCCTCGAGGCCCGGCATTCGGCTCCGCGGAAGCCCCGGTCGCGTGAGAGGTCCAGGGGTCGATAGCGGAGTCCACACCGGTCGTCGGCATCGAAGTCTTCTTCGTCCGGTAAGTCGAAACACAAAAAGTCCAAAAAGCATCATCGCTCTAGGACTTCGCCTCGCCGGTCTCGCGACTCGGCTGAGGCCCCTCCCGGCACCGTCCCCGCGGCCCCGGACATGCCTGTGGAGTCGCCCCCGCAATACCCGCCCTTCCCGGGTTCGGGGGCGGATCCGGCCAAAGTGCAGGAATTCCTGTCGGCCATCGCCCGCCTCTTCGGGCCTCCAGGTCCCTCCGGTGCGCCTTCGGGCCCCGCGGGCCCTGATGGGGTTGCTCCGGCGTCGCCGGCGGCTCCCGGCCCCGGCGTCGCCCGTGCCTCCAGCCTCGATCCCGGCTCCGGCTTCGGCCCCGGCCTCGATCCCGGCTCCGCAACCCCCATCGACGCCGGTCGACCTAACGACACCTCCGCCGGCGCCGATGTCTCCGGTGCCGTTCTCGACGCCGCCTGGGGCTCCGGGCGGCGTCGTTCCCCAGTTCCTTCCGGCTCCGGACATGGACCCGGACCGACGTCGCTCGACGCCGGTTCCGGCGCCGATGAGACCTTGGGTCCCAAATGTCCCTCCTCCCCCTTATTTTGAAACTGAGGAGGACCAGGAGGACTGGGAGGGGTCTGATGACCCTCTGACACAACAGTGTCAGTACGATGAGGACTGGACAGAGGGTCTAGGGGATGCCAGTGGTCTAGATACTTCCCCTGACACTGGCATGCTGTCTCCTCCCGTGGCTACGGAGGAGGGAGCCAATTTTGCAACGGTGTTGCGTAGGGCGGCTGGAGCCTTACATCTCCAACTCCCTGCTGTGGCGGTCAAGGTTAATCTCTTGACAGAGGTGCTTCACCCGGCAGCCTCCTCTACGGAGACTGTGCTGCCGTTTAACGACGCCCTCACTGACGTTCTTTTGGGCGCCTGGTCCAAGCCCAACACAGGGGCTCCTGTGGATAGGAACGTGTCCCGACGCCATCGCCCAGCTCCGGGCGACCCCCTGTTTCTCTCTGTCCACCCCACCCCTGAGAGCTTGGTTGTCCAAGCCTCCGCTTCCCAAACCGCCTTCCCTACCGCCCCTCCGGATAGGGAATCCAAACGCCTGGATCAATTTGGGAAGAAGGGTTTTTCTTCCTTCAGTGCTGGCTTGCGGTCCATCAACACCGCTTGCCTTTTGGGCCGATATACCCACTGCTTGTGGGATTCGGTGGCGAATGTTTTGCCCCAGTGTTCTGAGGAGGTCCAGACACTGCTTTCCCGCGCCATTGCGGAAGGAAGGGATGCGGCCAAATACACAATTCGATGTGGCCTTGATACCGCCGACTCGCTGGGCAGGTCTATTGCAACGACGGTGGCGCTACGACGCCACGCCTGGCTGAGGACCACTGGTTTTTCAGGGGATGTCCAGAATACTCTCATGGACATGCCCTTTGATGGAGTCGGTCTTTTTGGGTCCAAAGCAGACCATGCGTTGGAGCGCTTTAAGGACTCACGGGCTACTGCAAAGTCCCTGGGCCTTTCTGCTACACGCCCTCTGCTGACTTCTGCTTTTCGCCCCTATCGTGGCCACGGTAGGGGCGCCCCTTCACGTCAGCAGCCCAGCCACCGGCCCGCGCAGCAGGCGTCTTCGCGTGGCCGAGGACGTGGATTCCGCCGTGGCGGATCGGGCAACCAGCGTGCGGGTCAGGCCACCACCTCCCACCCGTCCGCGGCCTCCAAACCCTCCTAGTCCCTCCTTTCAGGTGTACAGCACGCCAGTAGGGGGCAGGGTCCGCCATCACCTTCCCCACTGGCGTACCATCACCTCGGACAGGTGGGTCTTGGACATTGTCCGAAGGGGCTACTCCCTCCCCTTCGAGTCCACCCCCCCAGCCATGCCACCTCAATTCCACCGCATGTCAGGAGATCACTTGGTACTTCTGCAGAAGGAAGTCACGGCCCTCTTGGCCAAGAGGGCCATCGAGCATGTTCCGACCCCAGAAGTAGGGCGTGGTTGCTACTCCCACTACTTCCTGGTGCCCAAAAGGACAAGGAGGACATGCGTCCTATCTTGGACCTCCGGAACGTCAATCGCTTCCTCCGGAAGGAGAAGTTCAAGATGCTCACCCTAGCTCAGGTCTTGACTGCCCTCGACCCTGGAGACTGGTTGGTAGCGTTGGACTTGCAGGACGCATATTTCCACATCCCCGTCCTGCCGGCCCACCGGCGTTACCTTCGGTTCCACGGTAGGCCTCGAGCATTTTCAGTTCACCGTGCTCCCCTTGGCCTTACCAGTGCCCCTCGGGTGTTCACGAAAGTGATGGCGGTGGTCTCAGCTCATCTGCGCCGGACAGGGGTTTCAGTCTTCCCCTACCTCGACGACTGGCTGCTGAAGGCGGGCTCGTCCCAGGCAGTCGTCTCCCACCTCCACACTACGGCCGAACTCCTGCACTCGCTGGGGTTCTCCATCAGTGTGCCGAAGTCGCATCTGATTCCTTCTCCACAGCTCCTTTTCATCGGAGCAGTTCTGGACACAACGCAGTTTCGGGCCTATCCTCCCGAACGGCGAGTCCGGGATATTCAGGCTATGATTCCGATCTTTCAGCCTTTATCCTGGGTTTCGGTACGGATGACCCTGAGGCTGCTGGGCCTCATGGCCTCCTGCATCCTGCTGGTCAATCATGCCAGATGGCATATGCGGGCTCTGCAGTGGGACCTGAAGTTCCAGTGGGCGCAGCACCAGGGCATCCTGTCCGATCACGTCCAGATCTCGGAGGGGACTGCAAAACAGTTGCAGTGGTGGCTCTCGAACCGGCAATGGGTCATGGGCAGATCCCTCTCCCTTCCCCAGCCAGAGCACACAGTTGTGACGGACGCGTCCCTTCTGGGATGGGGCGGTCACATGGGAGAGGCGGAGATCAGAGGCCTCTGGTCTCCGGCGGAGTCCCGGCTCCATATCAACCTTCTGGAGCTCCGGGCGATCCGACTTGCACTCAAGGCATTCCTTCCCTCTGTCAAAGGGAAGGTAGTGCAGGTGTTCACGGACAACACCACCGCCATGTGGTACTGCAACAAACAAGGCGGGGTGGGGTCGTGGACCCTTTGTCAGGAGGCTCTGCGCCTCTGGACATGGCTGGAACATCAGGGCATGTTCCTGATGGTTCAACACCTGGCAGGTTCGCTGAACGCCAGGGCGGACGAACTCAGCCGCAGGTGCATGATGGATCACGAATGGCGTCTTCACTCGGAAGTGGCGCAAGGACTCTTTCTACAGTGGGGAGAGCCTTGGTTAGATCTATTCGCCACCGAAGAGAACGCGCAATGTCATCAATTCTGCGCGTTGGAATTTCCAAGGCGGCACTCGCTCGGCGACGCTTTTCGTCACGAGTGGAGTTGCGGTCTATTGTACGCCTTTCCGCCTATACCACTTCTACCCAGAGTGTTGAAGAAGATTCGGCACGACCGGGCCCAAGTCATTCTTGTGGCTCCGGACTGGGCTCGAAGAGTTTGGTATCCCGAGCTACTCAATATGAGCGTAAATCCCCGATCCGTCTGCCTCTTCGGGAGGATCTTCTGTCGCAGCAGCAGGGGACGGTCCTCCACCCGAACCTGTCCAGTCTACACCTGCTTGCGTGGAGATTGAGCGGCGGCAGTTGATTCCTTTCGACTTGCCTCCCGAAGTTTGTGATGTGATTCTGGCAGCCAGGCGTCCCTCCACTAAGGTGGTATACGCCTGCAGGTGGAACAAATTTGTGGCATGGTGCACAGCAAAGGCTGTGAATCCCCTTTCTGCCCCTCTTTCTGAGGTCCTTCTGTTCCTTCTCTCTCTGGCCCAACAGGGTTCTGCCCTGGGTACCATCAAGGGTTATCTTTGTGCTATCTCGGCCTTCCTCAGGCTCCCTGATCAGCCCTCCCTTTTCAAGTCCCCTGTTGTTAACAGGTTCTTAAGGCATTACTCACCTCTTCCCTCCTGTTCCGTTTGTGATGCCTCAGTGGGACTTGAACTTGGTTCTTACCTTTTTAATGTGCGCTCCCTTTGAGCCTCTACATAACTGTCCTCTTCGTCTTCTGACTCTGAAGACAGCCTTTCTGGTGGCCATCACCTCCGCTCGGCGGGTGAGTGAGCTCCAGGCTCTGTCTTGCAAACCTCCCTTTCTGTCTGTTCATCCAGACAAGGTTGTTCTTCGGACGCGTCCGTCCTTCTTGCCAAAGGTGGTTACTGCTTTCCACATTGGGCAGACCATCACTTTGCCCACCTTCTTTCCGCCTCCGCATCCTTCCAGAGAGGAAGAGAGGCTCCACCGTCTGGACCCAAAACGTGCGCTCTCCTTCTATATTGACCGCACAAAACACTTCCGGGTGGATGACCAGCTCTTTGTTGGCTACGTGGACGCCAAAAAGGTCGGGCGGTGCACAAGAGGACCATCTCCCGCTGGGTTACCTTGTGCATCAAGACCTGCTATTCTTTGGCTAAGAAGGAGCCTCCTGTTGGGCTGCGTGCCCATTCCACCAGGGCAACGGCTGCTACCACGGCCTTGGGCCGCGGTGTTCCGCTGCCGGTTATCTGTCAGGCAGCTACGTGGGCCTCGCTGCACACGTTTACAAAGCATTACTGCCTTGACAGTCCGGTCCGGAGGGACGGCTTCTTTGGCCGTTCTGTCCTCCAGGACTTCCTTGTCTGATCTTTGTTCGCAGACCCACCACCGGGGTTGGTATTGCTGGGGTATCTATTCTAAGGTAAGGAATCTGTCACTAACGTGTCTCTTTCAGATGCACAAGTTACTAACTTGTGTAACGATATATCTGTAAGAGACAGTAGTTAGTGACAGATTCCTTACCGCCCCACCCATCCTCCCCGTTCTGCGAACTGATTTCTAGGGTTAAGGACATCCCTTTCAGGGCCCTAGTATTTTTCAGACACCTATGTCAGCTTCTTGCATGGCTCTGCGTTCCTGGCGCGGAAAGTCGTGTACAGAACTGACGTCAGCGCGCAGGGGCGGCGCCTAAGTACTGCCCGCGACATCATCCCGGCGATCACGACGCCAACGACGGACGCGGAGCCGCACAACGCCGCCTACCGACGCGCAAGGGTACTGCTACGCAAAAAAGTTTCCGGATCCAGCCTGACGCCTGGGGATATTCTAAGGTAAGGAATCTGTCACTAACTACTGTCTCTTACAGATATATCGTTACACAAGTTAGTAACTTGTGCTTTAATCCCATAAGGCAGGATGATGTCAGCAAGTGGTCTCATATACACATTGAATAATGTGGAGCTCAGAGACGAGCCCTGGGGGACTACACAGCTGAGCGTTAGGCTCTTAGAAGTGGACTCCCCTGAGAAAACCTGGAATGTTCTACCACCTAAGTAAGATTGGAACCATGTAATCGCACCACCTGATACACCAACCCTCCTAAGTCTATTTATTAGAATGTCAAAGTTAACCGTGTCAAAAGCCGAGCTTAGATCAAGGAGGATAATAGCTACTGCTCCTCCCTGATCAAGGATTTTCTTAGATTCTTCGACCACGGCTAGAAGAGCCATTTCGGTTCCATGCTGAGGACGAAAACCGGTCTGGGAATAATGCAGTAGACCATAGGTTTCTAGAAAATTAGAGAGGGTCGAGTTTTCGTGCTTTTCCAAGATCTTCGCGATCATCGGAAGCAGAGAGATGTGACGGTAGTTGCCTAAGTCATCTGCGTCTAAGCTCGGTTTTTTAAGTAAAGCCTTCACCATGGCATGTTTCCAGAGTGATGGAACTAGGCCGGTGGAGTTAGACAGATTTACTCCAGTATTGGAACTTTCATAGATTCCCATGCTTGTATCATTCCCCGTCGTCGGAATGGGAGTCCCCGGTATACATAAAATAGCAATAGAAACCATTACCAAAACAGAACCTAGGCCTAGGCCCATTCTTGTTTTGCAACCTATCCACCTCTTTTTGTAAAAGAGACCAAAAAAAAAATGAACAACCAATCAGATTAGCCTCACCCCATAGAACCCTCCTGAGAGAAGCTCAGAACCTCAGATTTTCTACCGCACGTTGTGCTAGGGAGTCTCCACTGGACTCTGCTCAGTTTTTTCCTATTATCCTTAACTCTACAGTTTTTTCACCAGTTTTTTCTTCAAGACTTGCTTGGACTTCGTGTCAAAATGTCTGACAAGGAAAAGAAAGCTCTTTTTAAAGCCTGTGCAACTTGTGCTAAGAAGAGGTTGTATGTGGAGGACAAACATAAGGATTGTATTTACTGTTTGTACCCGGACCACAAGGCAGCAGACTGTAAAATATGCCGCACCTTTTCTACAAAAACTCTACGAGACCGTGAGGGACGTCTTTTGACCTGGCTTAAGACAAGGAAAGAACCAGTATCCAGTGACAGTGACGACACAGCCTCTGCAACATCTTCCAGAAGGTCTACAAAAAGGGGTAGAGTCTCCCCTTCACCTTCTGAGGAACGTCCTGGTAAGGCCTTGAAAAAGATCTCTCATAGGTCTGAGAGGCGTAGTCCTGGCAAATCTCCTCACCGAGGTGTAAAGGAGAAGGAAGGACTGTCTAAGGGAGTGATGTCTGAGAGGAAATCCAGCTCTGTCCCTCCATCTTCTCCTCCTGCGGCTCCAAAGACTTTCAAGAAGCCCTCCTCACTCTCTGCTGAGGTGAAATCAATGAAAAAAGCTCCCTCGTCGACGACGCTGTCAACGACTCCGTCGACGAAAGCAGCAAAGGTACAGTCCCAGTCTTCTCTTCCATCTATGTCTCCGTCAACGCGCTCGTCGACGGTGAGTTCATCGTCGCCAAAGCTATTGCAGAGTTCCGCGTTGTCGACGCCGGTGGTGCCTGTGTCGTCGTCGATGGTGCTGACGACGTCGACGAGGATGTCGACGACGGCGACCACGTCGACAACGACTACGACGACGGCTGGGGTGTCGACGACTGCGTCGACGATATCCCTTTCTTCGTCGATGATTCTCCCATCATCGTCGTCGTCGGCCCCATCGACGACCTCGTCGACGGTGGAAAAAATTACTATGCCTCTTAGAAAGCGCCAAATTACACCTGACATGACATCCCCCAGGAGGGCGACTCCTCTACCTCCGGCACTCCTTCTGGAATAAGAGGGATCTGAAGAAGATGATGGTCCTTTCGCCTATGCGAATAGCCCTTCTCAATTGCACGTCAAGTGCCAGGACACGGACTCGGAGGGGGATTACGGAGAGGAGCATCATTATGATCCTTCCTCAGATTATCAAGTGGACTACCAGCAGGGGATGGTATCCATGCCTTCCTCATTGCTAGCGGACTTACAATCTATGCTTGTGGACTATAGAAGGAGGTTTGCGACGCAACCTCCAGTTCCTGTGGTGGTACCAGTTCCGGCTGTTCCTCCTACTCAGCCTGCTACTCCCCAATTGCCGACACCTCAACCAACACTTATGGCTCAAGACACACCTCCTGTTGTGTCTCTCGTTCACGATGACACCTCTGATGAAGACCAGGGCGCTGGCGCACTACCAGATCCTGACGCAGAGTGGGATGACTATGTCATTCCTGATCCGGCTTCTCCTACACCAGCACTGGTTGATTCCCCCCCTGCAGACATCGGGGGTTTCCATAAGTTGATGGAGAGAGCCTCAAGGAGGTTTGAGCTGCCCATGCACACGGAGCAGTCAGAATGCTTCCTCTATGATTTCAAGGAACCTTACAGGAAAATGGTTCGCTCAATTCCTATTGTTGGTCACGTCTGGGATGAGGGACTGAAAGTGATGAAGAATCCTGCTACGGTAATTCCGGTTTTACCTCGCCTTGAAAAGAAATATAAGGCTCCAGACGATAGCCCGGCCTGCTTGGTCAGTCAGCCTAAACCAGACTCTGTCATTTCTCAGGCGGCTCAAAGAAAATCGAGAAATCCTTCAGCTCCTCTCACCACACCTCCAGATAAAGAGGGAAGACGCCTGGATAATGCAGGCAAAAGGTTTTCTTCCATGTCCAGTCTGTTGGTCAGAGCCGCTAACGCCTTAGCGATACTTGGGCGCTATGATCGCCAGATGTGGTGCGATCTTTCCCCATATCTGGACCAATTGCCTGAAGATGCGAGAAAAGAGGCTAAGAAGATTCTTCAGGAGGGAGAGGTAACATCGGCTGAAGTGATTGACTGTGCAATGGACATTGCAACGACTGCGTTCCGCTCCCTGGCGGGCGCTGCTGTCCTTCAGCGTCAAGGCTTGCTGCGGGCTACATGGTTCCGCCCTGAGGTCCAGAACAAGATCCTGGATCTTCCCTTCGACGGCGAGGCGCTTTTTGGGAAGCATATCGATGATGCTCTCCAGAACATCAAAAAAGACACGGAGACCGCAAGATCCTTAGGGACTCTGCAGTACTGCATGGTCCCCTTCCGTGGAGCCAGAGGGAGAGGTAATGCCACATATAGAGGAGGGTACCAGCAACAACGGTATTCCTCGTATGCATCGAATTCACAATCTTACCGGCCGAGTTATAACCAGCGGGAAAATCAATCCTCTTTCTCTCGATCGTCTACAGAGGAAAACAAGGACGCCAAGGGAGGGACGCCTCGAAGCGTCAATAGCGGCTTGCTGGCTCTGTCTACTGTCCCTTCTCCTCCTGTAACATCAGTGGGAGGCAGAATCTCACATTACCTCCACAACTGGCAACGAATAACATCGGACCGTTGGGTGCTGAAGATCATTCAATGCGGCCATACTCTGGAGTTCGTCCAAGCACCACCTTCCAAGCCCCCTCGCACCACTGTATCAAAACATCTCCGTCTTCTACGATTGGAAGTCCATCAAATGCTCCTCAAAGGTGCGATTGAAGCGGTCCCTGTATCTCAGCGGGGAGAGGGGTTCTATTCCCGGTTCTTCCTGGTCCGGAAGACCTTAGAAAAGTGGCGCCCTATTCTAGATCTGAGGGAACTCAACACCTATCTCATTAAACAATCGTTTCGGATGGTTTCTCTGCAGGACATTCTTCGTCTTCTCAACTCAGGGGATTACATGGCCACATTGGATCTAGAGGGCGCTTATTTTCACGTGCCTATACATCCAGCTCACAGGAGGTTTCTTCGCTTCACAGTAGGCAAGAGCCACTTTCAGTTCAAGGTTCTGCCTTTTGCACTCCGATCTGCTCCACGGATCTTTACAAAGGTGTTAGCTCCGGTAGCAGCTGTTCTTTGAAAACATCAACATCAGGTCTTCCCTTACCTGGACGACTGGTTGCTGAAAGCTCCTACCAGACACGCAGCAAAGGAATCAGTCATAGCATGCACACGCCTGTTCGACAATCTCGGACTGACCCTCAACAGAGAAAAGTCAGCTCTCTGTCCCTCCAGAACAGCCAGATTTCTGGGAGCCATTCTGGACACGTCCATCAGCAAGGTTTTTCCGACCCTGGAGAGGCAAGAAAAACTGATGGACATGGCCTCTCGGCTGTTAAAAAGACAGTCACTTTCAGTTCGCCTCTACAAGTCCCTCCTAGGGTCCATTTCCTCCTGCATACCTCTGATCCCTCACTGCAGGTTGCGAATGCGTCCTCTCATTGAATAGTTGGACTTGCAGTGGCGCCAAATCGACGGATCCTTCGACGACAAGGTCTCGGTTACCGTGGCCATGAGGAAGGCCGCATCATGGTGGACAAGCAAGGAAAACATTTCTCAGGGCCTGTCCTTCAGGATCGCCGCTGCTCCTCACATAATAACTACAGACGCCTCGCTGGAGGGCTGTATTGCAAGACCTTCATGTGAGCGCCCATTGGCTACCCCAGCATCGTCTTTTGCATATAAATCTGCTGGAGCTCAGAGCGATTCGCTTGGCCTTGCAGGCATTTCTTCCATGTATACAGCAGTCTGCAGTTCTAATACGTACAGACAATATGACGGCCATGCATTATATAAACAAGGAAGGCGGCACCAGATCTCGGCTGTTGTCACAAGAAGCCCAGACAATCTGGGAATGGGCAATCCAGCACAAGGTATCACTCCAGGCGGAACACCTTCCAGGTGTTCTCAACGATCTCGATCTTGTGCAAGATACCGAAGTCTGCAGTCTGCTTGCGGATTTGGCAGCTTGCCAACTAAATCAATGGGTCCCCGGCCCTACCCATTCAGCCGGCCATCTGTTAGACCCCATTTTTTCTAATATTCCTCTTGCTATGGTGGAGACTCCTAAACCTGTAGGCTGGTCTGACCACTTTTTGGTATTTATGTCTTTCCCTGCCCCCGAGCACCTTGACAAGGCTGCTCATCCCCCCGTCTTTAGACGCCCTTGGCGCAAATTGAGACTGGAGGATTTCCACGCGCTTCTTGCTGCTAATCCCCCGGTACCACACAACGATGCAGATGTGGGCTACAGAGCCTTTTGCAATTGGATTGTCCAAGTGTTGGATTCCCTCATTCCAGCTAAATGGTTGAAAGGCCGCACTTTGGACCCTAGCCCATGGTATAATGACACTCTGGCTGCACTGCGGAAAGCATGTAAGAAACTGGAGCGCGCGTGGAGAAAGGAATATGACCCTGCGGCAAAAAAATCCAATTTGGCCGCTATTAAAATCTATTATAGAACCATTTGTACTGTCCGAGCGGCCTATTATGCCAACGAAATAAAGCTAAGCCCGAATCCGGCCAAATGTATTTTTAAGATCCTCAAAGACCTCAGAGTAAGAAAAAACTCCTCTGTTTTCGTGATTACATCTGAGCAACAGTGTGAAGACCTTGCAACTTTTTTTGTTGACAAAGTGGACACCATCTATCGGTCCTTTCCGCAAGGGTCTCCCCCTCCTGTTGCTCTTTGCGGATCTCCTCCTCTGCATTCTCTGGCAGCTATTCCCAGTATCACGCAGGAAGAGTTTTCTCTACTGAGCAGGAAAGTTAAATCTGGCTCTCCGGCCGACCCTTTAAAACCAGTCCAGTTCAGGGACTCACTTTCTTTCTTCCTGGCCCCTTTGTGCCAGGTTGTCAATACGTCTTTTTCTACAGCTGTGGTCCCTGTGCCGTGGAAACAGGCGAGGGTATCTCCTATTCTTAAAAAACCTTCGCTTGACCCGGCAAAGCTGGAAAACTTTCGGCCAATATCCCTCCTTCCCTGGGTAGCTAAGATTGCAGAGGCCCATGTTTACAACATTTTAATGAGATTCTTGAATACCAATAACATCTTGGATCCCTCTCAAAATGGTTTCCGCTCCGGTCACAGTACAGAGACTGCTCTTCTGGCTGTGACAGAACATCTGCGGACCATTCTCGATTCCGGTCATATGGCGGCACTGATTTTGCTTGACCTGAGTGCCGCATTTGACACGGTTTCGCATGAGATTCTGCTACAGCGTTTGGAGGATGCCGGGGTTGTGGGCCTAGCACTAGAATGGTTCAGATCATTTTTGACAGACAGATCTTTCCGAGTGTCGGCCCCCCCGTTTCTTTCCCAGGCTCATTCCATCGGTCAGGGGGTGCCTCAGGGCTCTGCACTGAGCCCCGTACTGTTTAACCTATATGTTCAGCCTCTTGCAACGGTGGCCAGGAATATGGGCCTCACCATGGTCTTGTATGCGGACGATACGCAGCTGGTGGTGGCCCTCTCCGATGGTCTCGCGCAGGATGCTTCTAGGTTTAGGAGCGGCCTGGCCGCGGTTGCGGACTGGATGACCATAAACCGTCTCCAGCTGAACGCTAATAAAACAGAGGTACTGCTGGTGGGGAAGGATAGGAGCCTCTGGAGTGAGCAATTGGTGGCCTAACGTTCTTCGTAGTACCCACCCCGAAGTTGGTGGTCAAGAACCTGGGGGTATGGATGGATTCTACACTCAGTTTTCAAGAGCATACCAAAAAAGTTGCTGGTACTTGTTTTGGCCTCCTTTGGGGACTTAGGCCTCTGTTGAGGTTCTTTGACCCACCTACGCGCCAGCTGATTGTTCAATCAGCCATTCTATCTAGACTAGACTATGCTAGTTTGCTCCTTTTGGGGGCTAATCAGGCTGAGGTAATGCGACTGCAGCGTGTCCAAAACGCTGCCGCCAGAGCCCTGTTGGGGCTCCCACGTAATTGTCCCTCTACTGGTGCCATCCGGAGGTTACATTGGCTACCCATGGCCAAGCGGATCCAATTTAAGGCTCTCTGCTTATCTTTTAAGATCTTGAAGCTTGCTTCGCCCAGCCTTTTAGTTAACTTACTAGTCCCATATGTCCCCACTCGCCAGCTGCGCTCCCTGGGGCAGCATTTGGTTATAGTCCCCCGTGTGAAGCGCCTTCGGGCCGGGGGACGATCCTTTCGTTGCTTGGCTGCCAAGCTATGGAATTCCTTGCCTCCCCAGATCCGCAGCATGGATCGCTTGCTGGACTTTAGGAAAGCAATCAAAACTTTCCTTTTCCCTCTGCCTAGTCTCCTTTTGTCCTTTTGCATATTCCTTCCGCCTACCTGCTCTGTTTCTCGCCCTGTTCCTTCTGACGCTGGCAGCGCCGGGACGCCTCTTTGCTGGGGCAGCTGTGCGCTATATAAACGCAGATAACATAACATAACAAGGCAGCGGACACGCTGAGCAGACTGAAGTCGGTCTGCCACGAATGGGAACAGGACCACTCCATTCTACAGAAGGTCTTTCGCAGGTGAAGCAGGCCCTCCATAGATCTCTTTGCCACGCCGGAGAACAAGAAATGCCAATTTTACGCAAGCAGGCTTCACCATCCGGGATTGTTGGGGAATGCGCTTTCAATGGCCTGGTCAGGCGCATTTGTTTACGCTTTTCCCCCCATTCCTTGATCCCCAGACTTCTCAGGAAGCTCAAAGCGGAACCCTGCAAGATGATTCTGATAGCTCCGGCGTGGCCCCGACAGTTTTGGTTCACAGAACTGCACCTTCTCTCCCTGGACCTTCCGCTTCCATTGCAGCCGATTCCTTCGCTGCTGACGATGTCCCAGGGCCAAGTCTGGCATCCGGATCCGCAGTCTCTGCAGCTCTCGGCATGGCTCCTGAGCAGCGAGAATTTCTTGGTTTGACCCTTTCAACAGAATGTAGGGAGGTTCTCTCTCAGGCAAGAGCACCAAGTACCAACAAGACATACCGGTTGAAGTGGAAGTGTTTCTGCATTTGGTGCCAGCAAAAGGGTGTCCATCCTTTTAAGTCGGAACCGCATGAAGTTCTTCCATATATTCTTTCATTGGCAAAATCGGGGCTGGCTCACTCTTCCATTAAGGTACATCTTGCAGCCATCTCTCGCTTCAGACGCACATCTTCAGGGCCATCCCTCTGGTCGGCAAGGATAATTAAACAGTTTCTCAAGGGCCTTTTCAGAGTTTTCCCTCCTCCTCCTCCTCTTTGGCATCTTAACTTGGTTCTCGCCCAGCTCATGAAGCCTCCCTTCAAACCTATTCATCGGGCGGAGTTGAAATTCCTCTCCTGGAAGGTAGCTCTTCTGCTAGCCTTGACTTCGGCTAGGCGAGTGGGTGAACTGCAGGCTCTCACCATTCAGGAACCTTTTCTCCAGTTCAAAAAAGGTACAGTGATACTGCGTACCAACCCAAAGTTCATACCGAAAGTGCCTTCAGACGTTCATTTGAATGAACCGGTTATACTTAAAGCTTTTTTCCCTCAACCGGCTACTCCTGCAGAAAGGGCACTTCAATCTCTTGACATTCAGAGGTGTTTAAAATTCTATCTCCAACGTACTAAGGACTTCAGGAGGTCTTCTCAACTATTTGTGTCCTTTAGTGACCCTCGTAAGGGTTTTCCCCTTTCCAAGCAGAGGATTGCTCGTTGGATTACCAGCGCTATCCAGTATTGTCACAGAGCAGCGGGCAAGCCCCTGGAAGGGCGGGTCCGCGCTCATTCCACGAGGGCGATTTCTTCTTCGACAGCCCTCTTTGCCGGAGTTCCTATCCGGGAGATCTGCAGGGCGGCGACCTGGAGCAGTACCCATACGTTTACAAGGCATTACTGCCTGGATTCTGCGACGTAGAGTGACACAGCTGTCGGCCAGGCAGTCCTGAGGATCCTCTTTCAGTGGTGAGCTTTCCCTTTCCTCCCTCCTTCCATGTTGCTGTTTTTTTAGCTCTTGCACATTTTTTAACCTTATGTGTTTATATTTCCTACGGTTTTCTAAGTATGTTCTGACCATTGATATTGTAATTATGGTGCATATGCTATTACTTTGTTCTTGGTTTTATGATGGTCATGGTTCCAAAAATGTGCTGACAACTGCTAGCTACTCTGATACAAGCATGGGAATCTATGAAAGTTCCAATACTGGAGTAAGAAAACAAGTTACTTACCTGTAACTTTGGTTCTCCAGTATTGGAAACTTTCATAGATTCCCATGCGACCCACCCTCCTCCCCTGGGAAAGCTCAGCCTCTTCCATCTCCAGTGGTGTGGTTACACAACGGCTACGAAAATCTGAGGTTCTGAGCTTCTCTCAGGAGGGTTCTATGGGGTGAGGCTAATCTGATTGGTTGTTCATTTTTTTTTTGGTCTCTTTTACAAAAAGAGGTGGATAGGTTGCAAAACAAGAATGGGCCTAGGCCTAGGTTCTGTTTTGGTAATGGTTTCTATTGCTATTTTATGTATACCGGGGACTCCCATTCCGACGACGGGGAATGATACAAGCATGGGAATCTATGAAAGTTTCCAATACTGGAGAACCAAAGTTACAGGTAAGTAACTTGTTTTCTTATCACATCAAGATGATAGGGAGTATCTGAAAGAGACACGTTAGTGATAGATTCCTTACCTTAGAATATCCCCAGGCGTCAGGCTGGATCCGGAAAGTTTTGCGTAGCAGTACCCTTGCGCGTCGGTAGGCGGCGTCGTGCGGCTCCGCGTCCGTCGTCGGCGTCGTGATCGCCGGGATGACGTCGCGGGCAGCACTTAGGCGCCGCCCCTGCGCGCTGACGTCAGTTCTTATTTTTCCGCGCCAGCAAGCGCAGATCCGGGAAGAAGCAGTGCCCTGGTCAATTTTTGACCATTATTTTTGGTGATTTTTTCACTGTTTTTTCCATCTTTAAGGTGTCGTAGGGATGCCCGGCTTCAAGCGATGCGGCGCCTGTGCGCGGATGATGTCCGTCACCGACCCGCATTGGGAGTGTCTCTTCTGCCTCGGCCGAGGCCACGACACCGAGTCTTGTCCCGAATGCCAGGCCCTCAACCCGAAAGCTTTGCGAGAGCGGTCTCGAAAGCTCCTCGAGGCCCGGCATTCGGCTCCACGGAGGCCCCGGTCGCGTGAGAGGTCCAGGAGTCGCTCGCGGAGTGCACACCGGTCGTCGGCGTCGAAGTCTTCTTCGTCCGGTAAGTCTAAGCACAAGAAGTCCAAGAAGCATCGTCGCTCTCGGACTTCGCCTCGCCGGTCTCGCGACTCGGCTGAGGCCCCTCCCGGCACCGTCCCCGCCCCGCGGCCCCGGACTTGCCTGTGGAGTCGCCCCCGTCATACCCGCCCTTCCCGGGTTCGGGGGCGGATCCGGCCAAGGTACAGGAGTTCCTGTCGGCCATGGCCCGCCTCTTCGGGCCTTCAGGCCCCTCCGGTGCGCCTTCGGGCCCCGCGGGCCCTGATGGGGTTGCTCCGGCGTCGCCGGCGGCTCCGGCTCCGGCGTCGCCCGGGCCTCCAGCCTCGATCCCGGCTCCGGCTTCGGCCCCGGCCTCGATCCCGGCTCCACAACCCCCATCGACGCCGGTCGACCTCACGACACCTCCGCCGGCGCCGATGTCTCCGGTGCCGTTCTCGACGCCGCCCTGGGCTCCGGGCGGCGTCGTCCCCAGTTCCTTCCGGCTCCGGACATGGACCCGGAGCGACGTCGCTCGACGCCGGCTCCGGCGCCGATGGGACCTTGGGTCCCAAATGTTCCTCCTCCTCCTTATTTTGAACCAGAGGAGGACCAGGAGGACTGGGAGGGGTCTGATGACCCTCTGACTCGCAACTGTCAGTATGATGAGGACTGGACAGAGAGTCTAGGGGAGGCCAGTGGTCTGGATACTTCTCCTGACACTGGCATGCTGTCTCCTCCCGTGGCTACGGAGGAGGGGGCCAATTTTGGTACGGTGTTGCGTAGGGCTGCTGGGGCCTTACGTCTCCAGCTCCCTACTTTGACGGTCAAGCCTAACATCTTGACAGAGGTGCTTCAGCCGGCAGCCTCCTCTGCGGAGACTGTGCTGCCGTTTAACGACGCCCTCACAGACGTTCTTTTGGGCGCCTGGCTATCCGTTGTGGCCTTGACACCGCCGACTCGCTGGGCAGGTCGATTGCAACGACGGTGGCGCTCCGGCGCCACGCCTGGCTGAGAACCACTGGTTTTTCAGGGGATGTCCAGAATACTCTCATGGACATGCCCTTTGATGGAGTCGGTCTTTTTGGGTCCAAAGCAGACCATGCGTTGGAGCGCTTTAAGGACTCACGGGCTACTGCAAAGTCCCTGGGCCTTTCTGCTACACGCCCTCCGCTGCCTTCTGCTTTTCGCCCCTATCGTGGCCACGGTAGGGGCGCCCTTCACGTCAGCAGCCCAGCCACCGGCCCGCGCAGCAGGCGTCTTCGCGTGGCCGAGGACGTGGATTCCGCCGTGGCGGATCGGGCAACCAGCGTGCGGGTCAGGCCACCACCTCCAACCCGTCCGCGGCCTCCAAGCCCTCCTAGTCCCTCCTTTCAGGTGCACGGCACGCCAGTAGGGGCAGGGTCCGCCATCACCTTCCCCACTGGCGCACCATCACCTCGGACAGGTGGGTCTTGGACATTGTCCGAAGGGGCTACTCCCTCCCCTTCGAGACCACCCCCCAGCCATGCCACCTCAATTCCACCGCATGTCAGGGGATCACTTGGTGCTTCTACGGAAGGAAGTCACGGCCCTCTTGACCAAGAGGGCCATCGAGCATGTTCCGACCCCAGAAGTAGGGCGTGGTTGCTACTCCCACTACTTTCTGGTGCCCAAAAGGACAAGGAGGACATGCGTCCTATCTTGGACCTCCGGAACGTCAATCGCTTCCTCCGGAAGGAGAAGTTCAAGATGCTCACCCTAGCTCAGGTCTTGACTGCCCTCGACCCTGGAGACTGGTTGGTAGCGTTGGACTTGCAGGACGCGTATTTCCACATCCCCGTCCTGCCGGCCCACCGGCGTTACCTTCGGTTCACGGTAGGCCCCGAGCATTTTCAGTTCACCGTGCTCCCCTTTGGCCTTACCAGTGCCCCTCGGGTGTTCACGAAAGTGATGGCGGTGGTCGCAGCTCATCTGCGCCGGGCAGGGGTTTCAGTCTTCCCCTACCTCGACGACTGGCTGCTGAAGGCGGGCTCGTCCCAGGCAGTCGTCTCCCACCTCCAGACTACGGCCGAACTCCTGCACTCGCTGGGGTTCTCCATCAATGTGCCGAAGTCGCATCTAATTCCTTCTCCACAGCTCCTTTTCATCGGAGCAGTTCTGGACACGACGCAGTTTCGGGCCTATCCTCCCGAACGGCGAGTCCGGGATATTCAGGCTATGATTCCGATCTTTCGGCCTTTATCCTGGGTTTCGGTACGGATGACCCTGAGGCTGCTGGGCCTCATGGCCTCCTGCATCCTGCTGGTCAATCATGCCAGATGGCATATGCGGGCTCTGCAGTGGGACCTGAAGTTCCAGTGGGCGCAGCACCAGGGCAACCTGTCCGATCACGTCCAGATCTCGGAGGGGACTGCAAAACAGTTGCAGTGGTGGCTCTCGAACCGGCAATGGGTCATGGGCAGATCCCTCTCCCTTCCCCAGCCAGAGCATACAGTTGTGACGGACGCGTCCCTTCTGGGATGGGGCGGTCACATGGGAGAGGCGGAGATCAGAGGCCTCTGGTCTCCGGCGGAGTCCCGGCTCCATATCAACATTCTGGAGCTCCGGGCGATCCGACTTGCACTCAAGGCATTCCTTCCCTCTGTCAAAGGGAAGGTAGTGCAGGTGTTCACAGACAACACCACCGCCATGTGGTACTGCAACAAACAAGGCGGGGTGGGGTCGTGGACCCTTTGTCAGGAGGCTCTGCGCCTCTGGACATGGCTGGAACATCAGGGCATGTTCCTGGTGGTTCAACACCTGGCAGGTTCCCTGAACGCCAGGGCGGACGAACTCAGCCGCAGGTGCATGATGGATCACGAATGGCGTCTTCACTCGGAAGTGGCGCAAGGACTCTTTCTACAGTGGGGAGAGCCTTGGTTAGATCTATTCGCCACCGAAGAGAACGCGCAATGTCATCAGTTCTGCGCGTTGGAATTTCCAAGGCGGCACTCGCTCGGCGACGCTTTCGTCACGAGTGGAGTTGCGGTCTATTGTACGCCTTTCCGCCTATACCACTTCTACCCCGAGTGTTGAAGAAGATTCGGCACGACCGGGCCCAAGTCATTCTTGTGGCTCCGGACTGGGCTCGAAGAGTTTGGTATCCCGAGCTACTCAATATGAGCATAGATCCCCCGATCCGTCTGCCTCTTCGGGAGGATCTTCTGTCGCAGCAGCAGGGGACGGTCCTCCACCCGAACCTGTCCAGTCTACACCTGCTTGCGTGGAGATTGAGCGGCGGCAGTTGATTCCTTTCGACTTGCCTCCCGAAGTTTGTGATGTGATTCTGGCAGCCAGGCGTCCCTCCACTAAGGTGGTATACGCCTGCAGGTGGAACAAATTTGTGGCATGGTGCACAGCAAAGGCTGTGAATCCCCTTTCTGCCCCTCTTTCTGAGGTCCTTCTGTTCCTTCTCTCTTTGGCCCAACAGGGTTCTGCCCTGGGTACCATCAAGGGTTATCTTTGTGCTATCTCGGCCTTCCTCAGGCTCCCTGATCAGCCCTCCCTTTTCAAGTCCCCTGTTGTTAACAGGTTCTTAAAGGCATTACTCACCTCTTCCCTCCTGTTCCGTTTGTGATGCCTCAGTGGGACTTGGACTTGGTTCTTACCTTTTTAATGTGCGCTCCCTTTGAGCCTCTACATAACTGTCCTCTTCGTCTTCTGACTCTGAAGACAGCCTTTCTGGTGGCCATCACCTCCGCTCGGCGGGTGAGTGAGCTCCAGGCTCTATCTTGCAAACCTCCCTTTCTGTCTGTTCATCCAGACAAGGTTGTTCTTCGGACGCGTCCGTCCTTCTTGCCAAAGGTGGTTACTGCTTTCCACATTGGGCAGACCATCACTTTGCCCACCTTCTTTCCGCCTCCGCATCCTTCCAGAGAGGAAGAGAGGCTCCACCGTCTGGACCCAAAACGTGCGCTCTCTTTCTATATTGACCGCACAAAACACTTCCGGGTGGATGACCAGCTCTTTGTTGGCTACGTGGGCGCCAAAAGGTCGGGCGGTGCACAAGAGGACCATCTCCCGCTGGGTTACCTTGTGCATCAAGACCTGCTATTCTTTGGCTAAAAAGGAACCTCCTGTTGGGCTGCGTGCCCATTCCACCAGGGCAACGGCTGCTACCACGGCCTTGGGCCGCGGTGTTCCGCTGCCGGTTATCTGTCAGGCGGCTACGTGGGCCTCGCTGCACACGTTTACTAAGCATTACTGCCTTGACAGTCAGGTCCGGAGGGACGGCTTCTTTGGCCGTTCTGTCCTCCAGGACTTCCTTGTCTGATCTTTGTTCGCAGACCCACCACCGGGGTTGGTATTGCTGGGGTATCTATTCTAAGGTAAGGAATCTATCACTAACGTGTCTCTTTCAGATGCACAAGTTACTAACTTGTGTAACGATATATCTGTAAGAGACAGTAGTTAGTGATAGATTCCTACCGCCCACCCATCCTCCCCGTTCTGCGAACTGATTTCTAGGGTTAAGGACATCCCTTTCAGGGCCCTAGTATTTTTCAGACACCTGTGTCAGCTTCTTGCATGGCTCTGCGTTCCTGGCGCGGAAAGTCGTGTACAGAACTGACGTCAGCGCGCAGGGGCGGCGCCTAAGTGCTGCCCGCGACGTCATCCCGGCGATCACGACGCCGACGACGGACGCGGAGCCGCACGACGCCGCCTACCGACGCGCAAGGGTACTGCTACGCAAAACTTTCCGGATCCAGCCTGACGCCTGGGGATATTCTAAGGTAAGGAATCTATCACTAACTACTGTCTCTTACAGATATATCGTTACACAAGTTAGTAACTTGTGCATCACGTCTTTGGCTTTACGAAGGAAGTGGGGGGAAGCTGGGTCTAGGCGGGAGCCTGATTTTATTTGGGAAAAAATTTCTGACAAAGTATCCAAATTCAAAGTTGGGAGTTCCTTTAGTACATGCTCCGTGTGGGGTGGGGGCTTGTTCATTAGTAGAAGGTCACTAGGACATGGTGAGCCGGGAAATGCAGTGTACACATTTTTAATTTTTCCTTGAAAAAATTCTGCAAGTTCATTACAACGATCAGGGGAGACCTCTGAGGATATTCCAGATCTGGGGAGCTCTAGGAGGTCCTTCGCAACCCGAAAAATTTCCCTAGGAATATTAGCTGCAGAGTTAATAATATGAGTCACCCTTCAATTCTGATGAACCCAGTAACAGTGTCTATCGAAATTCTACATTTTTAAGTCGATAATTTTGGGGAGGGAAATAACAAGTAGTTTTCCAGAGCACTTAAAATAGAGGCCTGTCACTCCCATTGACGTGCATTAAAGCAAAAGCAATTTTAGGCAGGAAACCGCAAAATAAAGCCTTTTTTGGCTTAATAAATCAGGAGTCTCGTGCCTGAATCTGGTCTGTTAGTATGTATGAGCCTGTGTGTTTTTTTTCACACTTAAAAACTTTGCCCACAAGTTGGAGAAAGGGTAGGAGCTCAACGTGTGCCTAATTTAGAGAATAATCACTCCACTGTCTGTTGGGAGTCGTGTCTTTCAAAAAACAGGAGACACTCACAGACAGGATCGGAATATCACCATGCTGGTCCTGCCTGCAGGAAAAAGCAACAACCATTCTTTGTAGCCTTGAGATGGTGGCAGATACAGGCTTTGGTGACATTATCGCTACTCCACTGTGACCCTGTGTCCCTGAACCCTGGTTGCATCTCCCAGCACTGTTTCCACGCCTCACCACCCAACACTGAAGATGTGTTCTCCTCTGCCACCTGCCAACTCACATGCTCCCACTAAACTCGACCACGTACCTCACACAACCAACACCCTCAACACACATGACCACTCACACCTGACCCCGACTACACCACACCTCTACCAGGCCTGCATACTCCTCAACACTCACTCCCTCACTAAACATGTTGCAGAAATTTGGGATCTGCTACACGATCGCTCACCAGACCTGCTCTTTTTCACTGAAACCTGCCTGATTCCCACGTTGGCCCCCATCATCTCCACGTCAGTACCTCCGGATACAATATTGTAACACAGGACAAACAAACCTGAAGGCAGAATCATCCTCAAAGAATCCATCCAGTGCTTCACCACCTCGGAAAGCACCACCCGCATCATGGAACATTTGACCTTCAAACTTTTTATAACCCGCAACTACACCCTGAGCGGCACCTTCTTTTACTACCGTCCTGGGCCATGCGGCAACTTTGGCAGCACCATCAGAGACTTTGTTGCTCCCCTGATCCTCCCCACCAGTGCCTTCATCTTCCTTGGTGACCTCACATTCCACCTGGAGAACCTTACTGATCCCAACGCGGCCAACCTCCTCAAGGACTTGTCCAACCTCGGTCTCACTCAGCAAATGGAAGGCCCCACACACTGCACCGAACACCTACTAGACCTGATCTTTACCAGCTTCAGCAACATCGCAGTAGACAAGGCAACACAAATCACCTGGTCCGACCAAACTCACACCCTCGTCAGCTTCTGCACACCAATCCCCACAGCACTGCCGAAACACCATCATCAAATCATCACAGCAAGACTGGAACAAGATCTCAAAAGTATCCTGGCCTTCCGAACTCCTATACCACCGGCCTCACTCCAACACCCTCCCCGAATCCATCTCCAACTTCTATCCCTTTATCACCTCCTGCACAAATGCCCTGGCTCCTCACAAAGCCATGAGAAGCATACTGCAAGCAAGCTGTTACATGGAAGAGATTAAACTCACCAAACACCACTGCAGGCAACTTGGACGCAGATGGAGACAAAGTCAGAATGACATGGACAAGAGCAACTACAAATCTGCCCTCAGATGCTACCATCAGCAAATCAGAGCCATCAAATACTCCACGCTCACTGACTGCATCAAAAGCAGTGCCAACAGGGCCAAGAAATGTTTTGCCATGGTTAAAAACTTCACCTCTCCAGCAGCAAGCTCCACCAGCATAATCCCAAGGACCTCTGCACTCAGCTGTCCCTGTTCTTCAGTAACAAGATCACCAGTATCTTTTAAAACTTCAAGCCCCAATCGGAGCCTACCACTCTCACAGCCCTTCTGCTGATTTCTACCAACCCCCAGAGTACCACTCTAACTACCTGGCCCACCATCACTACTCGAGAAAGCACAACGACCATGCAGTCCATACACCCCAGAGCACCAGCGGACCTCTGTATCACAACGTCTTTGTCAGAGGACTGAACCTCGTCAGAACAACCTTTACTTCGATCCTGAATGACTAAATCATCACAGCCACCTACCTGGATACTACAATACAGAGACCACCCTCCGCGCCGCCATGGACGACATCCAGATGATCATGGACAGACGTCACACCACTGTCCTCACACCATCACCCACTCAATCCTTATCCAACTGCTGTATGAAGCTGGCATCCAAGGTCCAACACTTCGCTAGATTTGCTTCTTCCTCACTGGCTGCACCCAGTTGGTCAGCCTGGCCCCCTTCACCTCACCTCAACAACCGCATGATCATCACTCAACCTGCCCGCTCAGCCAAGCTCCTACTTTCACACACCCTGTGCATATGCAGAAACAGATTCCACAGCTGCCTTCTCTTAACCCGCTCCTAAAGCCTGGAAGGGTCATGTCCCCACACCTCAGAGCCTCCTCCTCAGTTCCTGAATCCTGCAAGAAACTGAGGACCTTAGCAGGCTCTTCACCTAACCCCGAAACTGGCTTGGCACATACAGCTCCTACTTCAGCGCCAGGATACCCTCTTGAGTGATTTGTGTGCTTTACAAATACACATAACATAATTACATAACATATCATAGCAGATCTCATCACATCCTGACAAATACTGCGTGCGCCTCTGCAATAAAATAAGATAACACCTGTCACACACAGCAGCGGCCGGTAGATAAGGGCGATGGAGCGGCAGCCTGCCTGCTTCCTGGGTGTCTGGCAAAGTCATCACGGACGAATCTGACCCTGTTTTCGAGGATCAAGCACCCAGGCACACTCGGAGGCAAAGTGTGCGGGTGTGAATCTTCACGTATTTCATGAACAGCCATGAGGCTCAGTGCCTCACACACAGGCCCGGTTCTAGGGGGTGGGCCGGGTGGGCCAGGCCCACCCAAACATGAGCCTGGCCCATCCAAACATGAACCTTGGCCCTCGCAGTGAATCTGCCACCGATGTGCAACAACAATAAAAAATGTTCAGATAACTGGTGATTTATGATCCTGCAATTTGTCTGTTGGTAGTTTTTAAATGCAGATAAACTGATTTTTAGGTGGATAGCTCAGGGGGTTACTGCCTTTGTCACAGAGATCCTTGTATCTGAAAGAGACACGTTAGTGACAGATTCCTTACCTTAGAATATCCCCAGGCGTCAGGCTGGATCCGGAAAGTTTTGCGTAGCAGTACCCTTGCGCGTCGGTAGGCGGCGTCGTGCGGCTCCGCGTCCGTCGTCGGCGTCGTGATCGCCGGGATGACGTCGCGGGCAGTACTTAGGCGCCGCCCCTGCGCGCTGACGTCAGTTCTTCTTTTTCCGCGCCAGCAAGCGCAGATCCGGGAAGATCAGTGCCCTGGTCAATTTTTGACCATACTTTTTGGTGCTTTTTTCACTGTTTTTCCAACTTAAAGGTGTCGTAGGGATGCCCGGCTTCAAGCGATGCGGCGCCTGTGCGCGGATGATGTCCGTCACCGACCCGCATTGGGAGTGTCTCTTCTGCCTCGGCCGAGGCCACGACACCGAGTCTTGTCCCGAATGCCAGGCCCTCAACCCGAAAGCTTTGCGAGAGCGGTCTCGAAAGCTCCTCGAGGCCCGGCATTCGGCTCCACGGAGGCCCCGGTCGCGTGAGAGGTCCAGGGGTCGCTCGCGGAGTGCACACCGGTCGTCGGCGTCGAAGTCTTCTTCGTCCGGTAAGTCTAAGCACAAGAAGTCCAAGAAGCATCGTCGCTCTCGGACTTCGCCTCGCCGGTCTCGCGACTCGGCTGAGGCCCCTCCCGGCACCGTCCCCGCCCCCGCGGCCCCGGACTTGCCTGTGGAGTCGCCCCCGCCATACCCGCCCTTCCCGGGTTCGGGGGCGGATCCGGCCAAGGTACAGGAGTTCCTGTCGGCCATTGCCCGCCTCTTCGGGCCTTCAGGCCCCTCCGGTGCACCTTCGGGCCCCGCGGGCCCTGATGGGGTTGCTCCGGCGTCGCCGGCGGCTCCGGCCCCGGCGTCGCCCGTGCCTCCAGCCTCGATCCCGGCTCCGGCTTCGGCCCCGGCCTCGATCCCGGCTCCACAACCCCCATCGACGCCGGTCGACCTCACGACACCTCCGCCGGCGCCGATGTCTCCGGTGCCGTTCTCGACGCCGCCCTGGGCTCCGGGCGGCGTCGTCCCCCAGTTCCTTCCGGCTCCGGACATGGACCCGGAGCGACGTCGCTCGACGCCGGCTCCGGCGCCGATGGGTCCTTGGGTCCCAACTGTCCCTCCTCCTCCTTATTTTGAACCTGAGGAGGACCAGTTGGACTGGGAGGGGTCTGATGACCCTCTGACGCGCAACTGTCAGTATGATGAGGACTGGACAGAGAGTCTAGGGAGGCCAGTGGTCTGGATACTTCCCCTGACACTGGCATGCTGTCTCCTCCCGTGGCTACGGAGGAGGGGGCCAATTTTGGTACGGTGTTGCGTAGGGCTGCTGGGGCCTTACGTCTCCAGCTCCCTACTTTGACGGTCAAGCCTAACATCTTGACAGAGGTGCTTCAGCCGGCAGCCTCCTCTGCGGAGACTGTGCTGCCGTTTAACGACGCCCTCACTGACGTTCTTTTGGGCGCCTGGTCCAAGCCCAACACAGGGGCTCCTGTGGATCGGAACGTGTCACGACGCCATCGCCCTGCTCCGGGCGACCCCCTGTTTCTTTCTGTCCACCCCACTCCTGAGAGCTTGGTTGTCCAAGCCTCCGCTTCCCAAACCGCCTTCCCTACCGCTCCTCCGGATAGGGAATCCAAACGCCTGGATCAGTTTGGGAAGAAAGGTTTTTCTTCCTCCAGTGCTGGCTTGCGGTCCGTTAACACCGCTTGTCTTTTGGGCCGATATACCCACTCCCTGTGGGATTCGGTGGCGGATGTTTTGCCCCAGTGCCCTGAGGAGGTCCAGGCACTGCTTTCCCGCGCCATTGCGGAAGGAAGGGATGCGGCCAAATACACTATCCGTTGTGGCCTTGACACCGCCGACTCGCTGGGCAGGTCGATTGCAACGACGGTGGCGCTCCGACGCCACGCCTGGCTGAGAACCACTGGTTTTTCAGGGGATGTCCAGAATACTCTCATGGACATGCCCTTTGATGGAGTCGGTCTTTTTGGGTCCAAAGCAGACCATGCGTTGGAGCGCTTTAAGGACTCACGGGCTACTGCCAAGTCCCTGGGCCTTTCTGCTACACGCCCTCCGCTGCCTTCTGCTTTTCGCCCCTATCGTGGCCACGGTAGGGGCGCCCCTTCACGTCAGCAGCCCAGCCACCGGCCCGCGCAGCAGGCGTCTTCGCGTGGCCGAGGACGTGGATTCCGCCGTGGCGGATCGGGCAACCAGCGTGCGGGTCAGGCCACCACCTCCAACCCGTCCGCGGCCTCCAAGCCCTCCTAGTCCCTCCTTTCAGGTGCACGGCACGCCAGTAGAGGGCAGGGTCCGCCATCACCTTCCCCACTGGCGCACCATCACCTCGGACAGGTGGGTCTTGGACATTGTCCGAAGGGGCTACTCCCTCCCCTTCGAGACCACCCCCAGCCATGCCACCTCAATTCCACCGCATGTCAGGGGATCACTTGGTGCTTCTACAGAAGGAAGTCACGGCCCTCTTGACCAAGAGGGCCATCGAGCATGTTCCGACCCCAGAAGTAGGGCGTGGTTGCTACTCCCACTACTTTCTGGTGCCCAAAAAGGACAAGGAGGACATGCGTCCTATCTTGGACCTCCGGAACGTCAATCGCTTCCTCCGGAAGGAGAAGTTCAAGATGCTCACCCTAGCTCAGGTCTTGACTGCCCTCGACCCTGGAGACTGGTTGGTAGCGTTGGACTTGCAGGACGCGTATTTCCACATCCCCGTCCTGCCGGCCCACCGGCGTTACCTTCGGTTCACGGTAGGCCCCGAGCATTTTCAGTTCACCGTGCTCCCCTTTGGCCTTACTAGTGCCCCTCGGGTGTTCACGAAAGTGATGGCGGTGGTCGCAGCTCATCTGCGCCGGGCAGGGGTTTCAGTCTTCCCCTACCTCGACGACTGGCTGCTGAAGGCGGGCTCGTCCCAGGCAGTCGTCTCCCACCTCCAGACTACGGCCGAACTCCTGCACTCGCTGGGGTTCTCCATCAATGTGCCGAAGTCGCATCTAATTCCTTCTCCACAGCTCCTTTTCATCGGAGCAGTTCTGGACACGACGCAGTTTCGGGCCTATCCTCCCGAACGGCGAGTCCGGGATATTCAGGCTATGATTCCGATCTTTCAGCCTTTATCCTGGGTTTCGGTACGGATGACCCTGAGGCTGCTGGGCCTCATGGCCTCCTGCATCCTGGTGGTCAATCATGCCAGATGGCATATGCGGGCTCTGCAGTGGGACCTGAAGTTCCAGTGGGCGCAGCACCAGGGCAACCTGTCCGATCACGTCCAGATCTCGGAGGGGACTGCAAGACAGTTGCAGTGGTGGCTCTCGAACCGGCAATGGGTCATGGGCAGATCCCTCTCCCTTCCCCAGCCAGAGCACACAGTTGTGACGGACGCGTCCCTTCTGGGATGGGGCGGTCACATGGGAGAGGCGGAGATCAGAGGCCTCTGGTCTCCGGCGGAGTCCCGGCTCCATATCAACCTTCTGGAGCTCCGGGCGATCCGGCTTGCACTCAAGGCATTCCTTCCCTCTGTCAAAGGGAAGGTAGTGCAGGTGTTCACAGACAACACCACCGCCATGTGGTACTGCAACAAACAGGGCGGGGTGGGGTCTTGGACCCTTTGTCAGGAGGCTCTGCGCCTCTGGACATGGCTGGAACATCAGGGCATGTTCCTGATGGTTCAACACCTGGCAGGTTCTCTGAACGCCAGGGCGGACGAACTCAGCCGCAGGTGCATGATGGATCACGAATGGCGTCTTCACTCGGAAGTGGCGCAAGGACTCTTTCTACAGTGGGGAGAGCCTTGGTTAGATCTATTCGCCACCGAAGAGAACGCGCAATGTCATCAGTTCTGCGCGTTGGAATTTCCAAGGCGGCACTCGCTCGGCGACGCTTTTCGTCGCGAGTGGAGTTGCGGTCTGTTGTACGCCTTTCCGCCTATACCACTTCTACCCAGAGTGTTGAAGAAGATTCGGCACGACCGGGCCCAAGTCATTCTTGTGGCTCCGGACTGGGCTCGAAGAGTTTGGTATCCCGAGCTACTCAATATGAGCATAGATCCCCCGATCCGTCTGCCTCTTCGGGAGGATCTTCTGTCGCAGCAGCAGGGGACGGTCCTCCACCCGAACCTGTCCAGTCTACACCTGCTTGCGTGGAGATTGAGCGGCGGCAGTTGATTCCTTTCGACTTGCCTCCCGAAGTTTGTGATGTGATTCTGGCAGCCAGGCGTCCCTCCACTAAGGTGGTATACGCCTGCAGGTGGAACAAATTTGTGGCATGGTGCACAGCAAAGGCTGTGGATCCCCTTTCTGCCCCTCTTTCTGAGGTCCTTCTGTTCCTTCTCTCTCTGGCCCAACAGGGTTCTGCCCTGGGTACCATCAAGGGTTATCTTTGTGCTATCTCGGCCTTCCTCAGGCTCCCTGATCAGCCCTCCCTTTTCAAGTCCCCTGTTGTTAACAGGTTCTTAAAAGGCATTACTCACCTCTTCCCTCCTGTTCCGTTTGTAATGCCTCAGTGGGACTTGAACTTGGTTCTTACCTTTTTAATGTGCGCTCCCTTTGAGCCTCTGCATAACTGTCTTCTTCGTCTTCTGACTCTGAAGACAGCCTTTCTGGTGGCCATCACCTCCGCTCAGCGGGTGAGTGAGCTCCAGGCTCTATCTTGCAAACCTCCCTTTCTGTCTGTTCATCCAGACAAGGTTGTTCTTCGGACGCGTCCGTCCTTCTTGCCAAAGGTGGTTACTGCTTTCCACATTGGGCAGACCATCACTTTGCCCACCTTCTTTCCGCCTCCGCATCCTTCCAGAGAGGAAGAGAGGCTCCACCGTCTGGACCCAAAACGTGCGCTCTCCTTCTATATCGACCGCACAAAACACTTCCGGGTGGATGACCAGCTCTTTGTTGGCTACGTGGGCGCCAAAAAGGTCGGGCGGTGCACAAGAGGACCATCTACCGCTGGGTTACCTTGTGCATCAAGACCTGCTATTCTTTGGCCAAGAAGGAGCCTCCTGTTGGGCTGCGTGCCCATTCCACCAGGGCAACGGCTGCTACCACGGCCTTGGGCCGCGGTGTTCCGCTGCCGGTTATCTGTCAGGCAGCTACGTGGGCCTCGCTGCACACGTTTACAAAGCATTACTGCCTTGACAGTCAGGTCCGGAGGGACGGCTTCTTTGGCCGTTCTGTCCTCCAGGACTTCCTTGTCTGATCTTTGTTCGCAGACCCACCACCGGGGTTGGTATTGCTGGGGTATCTATTCTAAGGTAAGGAATCTGTCACTAACGTGTCTCTTTCAGATGCACAAGTTACTAACTTGTGTAACGATATATCTGTAAGAGACAGTAGTTAGTGACAGATTCCTTACCACCCCACCCATCCTCCCCGTTCTGCAAACTGATTTCTAGGGTTAAGGACATCCCTTTCAGGGCCCTAGTATTTTTCAGACGCCTGTGTCAGCTTCTTGCATGGCTCTGCGTTCCTGGCGCGGAAAGTTGTGTACAGAACTGACGTCAGCGCGCAGGGGCGGCGCCTAAGTACTGCCCGCGACGTCATCCCGGCGATCACGACGCCGACGACGGACGCGGAGCCGCACGACGCCGCCTACCGACGCGCAAGGGTACTGCTACGCAAAACTTTCCGGATCCAGCCTGACGCCTGGGGATATTCTAAGGTAAGGAATCTGTCACTAACTACTGTCTCTTACAGATATATCGTTACACAAGTTAGTAACTTGTGCGTTACTTGCAGTTCAGAAGTTACAATCCTAAAATAGACTTGACCTATGAACTGTCATCAAAGCTGCATACAAACTTCGCTTTTTGTGTTGTGATATAGTTAGAACTTCTTCAGTCTTTCATTATTCTAATGTTGCTAAAAAGAGTTTGTTTGGGCAGTTATACATTTTTATCAGTAAAGCCAACCCCCAACTAATGGAGTACTCTTTAAATCCTGAGTTTGTGCTTCTCCAGACCAAACCCTCGTAAAATATATAGCCCACCAGTATGGATGACATGTGATTCCTATACCTTGTAATCCTCATTGGCTTATGTGACATTCCCCGTAGACTGATTTATTGTCTCTGTATAATGTGTGCGTGATGTAAAGTACTGTGACACCCTACTCTGATATGAGTAGCGCTATACAACAAATGAAATGCATATGAGAGAGGGGCAACGGAGAGATGAGGGTCACTAGTGGAAGGTGGCAGTGAGGGAAGCCGAGGAGGAGGTCATGGGTTGAGGGGCTATGGAGCGATGAGGGGCACTGGTGGAGGGTGGCAGTGAGGGAATCCGAGGAGGAGGTCATGGGGTGAGGGAACTACAGAGAGATGAGGGGCACTAGTGGAGGGTGGCAGTGAGGGAATCTGAGGAGGAGGTCATGGGGTGGGGGGGAGCTACGGAAAGATATCGGGCACTAGTGGAGGGTGGCAGTGAGGGAAGCCGAGGAGGAGGTCATGGGGTGGGGGTTGGAGCTACGGAGAGATGAGGGGCACTAGTGGAGGGTGGCAGTGAGGGAATCCGAGGAGGTCATGGGGTGAGGGTGGAGCTACGGAGAGATGAGGGGCACTAGTGGAGGGTGGCAGTGAGGGAATCAGAGGAGTAGGTCATGGGGTGGAGCTACGGAGAGATGAGGGGCACTAGTGGAGGGTGGCAGTGAGGGAATCGAGGAGGAGGTCATGGGGTGGGGGGGAGCTACAGAGAATGAGGGGCACTAGTGGAGGGTGGCAGTGAGGGAAGCCGAGGAGGAGGTCATGGGGTGGGTGGGCTACGGAGAAATGAGGGGCACTAGTGGAAGGTGGCAGTGAGGGAATCCGAGGAGGAGGTCATGGGGTGGGGGGCAGCTATGGAGAGACGAGCAACACTGGTGGAGGGTGGTAATGAGGGAGTTTGAGGAGGAGGTCCTACGGAGAGATGAAGGGCACTGTTGGAGGGTGGTAGTAAAGGTATCTACGGAGAAAGAGGTCATTGGTGGGGCCCCAAAAAAACTTTTGCACCAGCACTAAAGCAAGCCCCGTCATGGCCTTTCTGTTTTCGTTTATTTAATTAACAGTCGGGTGATTAGGAGAACTGTGGAGCATACTTTAAAGTGCATGCTAATTACATTTACTGCTATATTCAATGTTTCAAGTTTGAAGGTGATTTTACTAATGTTTTTTACCGGGAACAATGAAAGTGGAACCGGATGGTGGCTGATATGGGGCTGGTGCCCAAGGTCAGCTGCGAGATAGGATGCACTGCAGAGGGGTGCTAGAAAAGTGGATAGAGCCTGTAAGGGAGTGCGCTGCAGAGTCGGGTGAGGTGGAGGTAGTAATGAAGAGGGATTCTCCCTGAAGGCTCGCACAGAGGGTGCCCGAGTAGTGTCACTTGCCTGATACTCCCACCTTAGAAACCTCCTCTTCCCATCAAAGGGACATTACATGGAGAAAAAAAAACACTTTTTGAGAGTGATAACATTTAGAAAGAGATTTTGAAAAGAGTGCATTTTACTGGGCCTTGTAAGACTAAGGAGAGATAAAGGAGGGCCCAGAAGCAGGCCTGGCTAGACATATAAGCGACAAATCGGGCCCGCAGTGGCCCACCCGAATGCACCCTTGGCCCACCCAAATAAAAGTTCCTGGAGCCGGGCCTGCTCACACATAAGGTACAGTTCAGGCATAGAGTGGAGCCTGTGACGTCACTGTAGAAGGAAACTGGGGCGCATTAGGCTAGAGCCTGTTCCGAGGCTGCACCGAAGTCAGTCACGATAACTGCAACTGCAACGTCCTGACTTTGCTCACACTGGGCCTTTTGGCCTGGCTACAAACCGAAAGCGTGCACAGAGCCTCCTGTAAATATCAGCACTCTGTGCTGAATATGGAGCATCAAAAAAGGCTCTTCTACGCCTCATCCTCTTCCCACCTGCCTTCAAGCAATGGAACTGTGAGCCCTCAGGGGGGAGCAAACATCTCGGCAGAAGCAACTTCAAGATCTGTTTCTGTTCAAACTGAAGCCCAGGTGACTGCAACATACATGTGCAACATACATGTACATGTTACACTTGCAGACATTGACTTTTATAGTATTTTAAAGCAAAGGGGGCACACGAAAACTGTTTTTGAGCATTCCCCAATTAGAAAGCCAGAGACAGTCAACACATTCATAATCAGCGTAGTCATTGTTAATTTTTTTGTGTTAGGCCATTAATGGCCTGTTGTTTCTGCAGTGACTACAATAACTTGTGTTAGGTTAATCAAAAGGGGGAGAGAGAGGTACGTAGTGGACCTAGCCTCCTGTATCATACAAACAACCTAAAAAAGTCCACTAGAAAAAGTATTGTAAAATATTGAAAAATATCCTTCCAGGTGTGTTGGTGATCCCTAAGGGAAATGATAAATTTTCTTAAAATACAATAACTTGTGAACATGTTCGGCATCACGTTACACTTTTACTATTTCTAAATGGCAAGTGTTTCACAACTTTTAAGGGTACTCTCTGAGTCTCCGTATACACCATGGAAGCATGAATGGCTGAGTGGGCCATGTTGAGTACGGACGCATGACAAGTAGGTTTTAGTCAAGTTTCAATAAAAACTACTTAACTCACTTAGCCACGTTCCTGGATTTCGTACAATTACAATGATACCCCCTTCTCTCATTGTCCCTTCACATGTTCCCTGCTGTGCCAGGATTTGGTACTCCATTACCCTCTCATGATATTTTCTTCTTTCGTGCAGTGCCAGTGACATTTCCTTCTCAAGTGCCTCAGTCTTCACCTGTACAGATTCCAACTGGCGTATAGGGCAATCGGGCAATGCCGGAAGGGCTGCTGCAGTAGGTCAATGTGTGGGCGGGCCTATTTTCTGTCCCAGTCTGATCCTGAATCTGTACCCAGCCGCACCTGGCATCTTTCCTGCCTTCTCCTCTTGCTATTATTTCCCGTAGCTGCATCCAGAGAGGCTCTTTGTGTTCTCCTCACATACACATCATCCTCAAGGCTTAAAGGAAATGAAAACACAACCGGAGAGGGAGGGGTGGCAACTTCAAAAACCACACAATAGAAATTCTGTAATGGGGACAGAGGCCTCGTAACGATCCGGTCCTTGGGCCTTTCCATGGGCCCTTGCCAACCCCAATCTGCCTTCTGCCCCCTTCCTGGCCACGGAAAGGGTCTCCTCCATGTCCATTTTCTCCCAGCTGTCACGGCCAACAGGCTTTCCAGCCTTTTTTGTGGCCAGGGTGGGAGTCCCATAGACAACGTGGGACAAGCGGCCAGCAGTTGAGGTGAGTCCACCACCCCCCTGGCAGTCGCTGCCTCCAAGTCCCTTTAGTTTGCTCTCCGACCATCATGGGTGCCCAGTGGGAGGCAGAATACTCCACCTACCCCTCTGGCAGTCAGTGACATTAGACTACTGGGTCCTTCAGATCGTCCAAAGGGGCTACTCCCTCCCCTTTGTGACTACCCCACCACCCATGCGACCCACTTATGATCAGCTGACGGAGGACCATCTCTCCTTGCTCCGTTCAGAAGTTCAAGTTCTCTTGGCCAAGGGAGCCATAGAAAGGGTGGCTACATCAGAATTGGGTCATGGTTGTTATTTCCATTTCCGCTACTTTCTAGTGCCAAAGAAGGACGGAGGACTTCGTCCTATCCTAGACCTGCACCTTCTCAACCTCTTCTTGAAAAAGGAGAAGTTCAGAATGCTTGCACAAGTTCTGTCTCCATTAGACCCGGAAGACTGGATGGGAGCATTGGGCTTGCAGGACGCATATTTCCACATCCCTGTCCTGCCCACAGACGTTACCTGCGGTTCACGGTGAATGAAGAGCACTTTGTTTGTCGTGCTCCCTTTTGGCCTTACCAGAGCCCCTCGGGTGTTCACGAAAGTGATGGCGTTGGTTGCAGCTCATCTGCACAGGTCGGGGCTTCCAGTCTTCCCCTACCTCGACAATTGGCTGTTGAAGGCGGGCTTGCCCCAGGCAGTCATCTCCCACCTTCAGACTACACCGAACCTCCTGTTGTCGCTGGGGTTCACTATCAACATCCTGAAATCACGCCTGAGTCCCTCTCAGACACCCCCTTACATCGGAGCTGTTATGGACAGTGTGCTGTTGCGAGCCTATGCTGCAGAGTGGCGGGTCCAGGATATTCAGGCTTCGATTCTGATGTTTCTGCCTCTATCCTGGATTTCGGTGAGACTGACTGAGGTTGTTGGGCCTCATGGCCTCCTGCATCCTGCTGGTTACTCATGCCCTTTAGCTTATGTGGGCTCTGAAGTCCCAGTGGGCACAGCATCGGGATGCTCTCCTACATGGTGCAGATCTCAAACAGAACTGCAAAACATCTGCAGTGGTGGCTAACGAACTGCGATTGGGTTAGTGTCAGACCCTTCTCCCTTCCCCAACCAGAGCTGACTTTAGTGACAGACTCATCACTCCTGGGCTGGGGTAGCCATATGGGAACGGTGGAGATCAGAGGACTTTGGTCTTCGGCAGAGTCCGAGCTCTGGGCTGTTCACTTGTCATTGAAAGCCTTTCTTCCTTCAGTCAAGGGAAGACTGATGCAGGTGTTCATGGACAACACCAACGCCATGTGGTATTGCAATAAACAGTGCAGGGTGGGGTCATGGACACTTTGTCAAGATGCCCTGCATCTCTGGACATGGCTGGAATTTCAGGGCATTTCCCTGGTGGTTCAGCATGCCAGAGTGGACAAACTCAGCTGAAGATGCCTAGCGGTTCACAAATGGCGTCTCCATCCGGAGGTGGTGCAAGGTCTCTTTCAGCAGTGGGAAGAGTCATGGTTAGTTCTGTTCACCACTGCCAAGAACATGCGATGTCAGTAGTTTTGCGTGCTGAAGTTTCCAACCGACTCTCGCTCGGAGACTCTCTTCCTCTTGAGTGGAGCTCTGGCCTCCTGTACGCCTTTCCTCCAATACCACTCCTGCCCAGAGTTCTCAAGAAGATCAGGAATGACCTTTTTGTGGCTACAAATTGGACATAGGTCTGCCAGTCAGGCTTCCCCTTATAGAGGATCTTCTGCCGCAGCAAGAGTGGAGTGTTCTGCACCCGAACCTGCACACCATCCACCTTCATGTTTGGAGATTGATCAGCAACAGTTGGCAGCTTTCGACCTTCCTTTCGAAGTCTGTAATGTTATTCTGGCAGCCATGCATCCCTCCACCAAGTCGGTGTACACCTGCCGTTGGGACAAGTTTGTGTCATGGTGCGCTACCTGCAACGTTGACCCCCTTTCTGCACCTTCATCTAAGGTTCTATTGTTTGCATTGTCTTTGGCCCAGCAGGGCTGTGATCTGAGCACAGTTAAAGGTCATCTCTCTGCCATCTTGGCATTTTTGCGGTTACCTGAACAACCTTCTCTCTTTGCGTCACCTGTTGTGGGTAGGTTCTTTGAAAATCGGCAGAATATGATTCCCACTATGCCATTCATCATGCCTCAGTGGGACGTCAGCCTGGTCCTCCCCTTCTCATGAGTGCACAAATCGAGCCTCTGCACAATTGCCCTCTTAGGCTCTAGACAATGAAAACTGCCTTTTTAGTAGCCATAACATCGTCCAGGAGGGTCATTGAATTGCAGGCACGCTCTGTGGACACTTCTTATACCACCTTCTACCCGGACAAGTGGTTCTCCGGGACATGAGCCTCCTTCCTTCCGATGCTTGTGAATCCCTTCCTTGTAGGCCACAACATCACCCTGCCTACCTTCTTTGCTCTGCCTCATCCCTTCGAAGAGGAGGTGAGACTCCATTGTCTGGACCCAAAAAGACCGTTGTCATTCTACTTTGACTGCACAAAAGAATTCCAGGTGGATGATCAAGTCTTCTTGGGCTATGTAGGAGCCAAAAAAGGGAAAGAAGTGCAGAAAAGGACCATCTCAAAGTGGATTGTTCTATGCATTAAGACATGCCATGCATTGGCCAATAAGTAACCTCTTGAGGGCTTGTGGGCTCACTCCACTAGAGCCAAGGCTGCGACCACTGTGCACGGTGTCTCGGTCTTCGACATCTGTCAGACAGCAACGTGGGCCTCACTGCACACATTCACCAAACACTACTTCCTGAACACTTAGGTCCGTCATGACGGGCATTTCGCCCGTTCAGTCCTGCAGGACTTTCAGATTTAATTGGCTTCGCAGTCCCACCCCTGGAGAGGTGCAGCTTGGGTATCTATTCTAAGGTAAGGAATCTGCAGCTAGACGTCTCAATCAGATGAACAAGTTACTTAATTTTGGTAACGCCTTATCTGGCAGAGACTCTATCTAGCCACAGATTCCTTACTGATCCTCCCCGCTCTGCTAATCAATTACAGTGTAAGGGACCCCCTTCTCCGGGCCTTGTCACACCAATCGTCAGTGCTCATCGTGCCTCTACGCTCCTGGTGCGTAAAGTCGCAAAAGTAACAACGTCAGAGTATCGAAGTGGCGCCTATATATGTGTCGCACACGTCACTTACCTTGCAGCCAACGCAGAGCTGAACTACACCACTTACCAGCGCACAGGGGTACTGCTCGGAAATCTTCTGGATCCAGTCTGACGCCTGGAGATATTCTTAGGTAAGGAATCTGCTACTAGATAGTCTCTACCAGTTAATGTGTTACTGAAGGTAAGTAACTTGTTTATTAATGCAAAAAATTGTAATCACGAGAAAAGACTCTAACATAATCATGCATTGTGGGAGAAGATGAGCATGATGGTGAAACTGGAGAACCAGGTACATGTCTCTTGAGTTAGCTCAGCATCCTGTCATACTGGGCAAGTCCCTTAATCTAGCAATGCCTAAAAATATGAATGTGACCTTGTGTAATGTAACATTCTCATGTAAAGTGCTCCAATACCTTTGGGTTTTTGTTTGTAGTTTATAAAAAAAAACATGCAAAGATGACGCTATCCCATACTTTCACAAAATTATAAACATACCCCTGAGTGTCAGATGAGAATTCATTGAGCAACTATGCGGAGATGCAGTCAAAGACCCATTCAGCTATTCTGAGTGGGTCGCACAAGTGATCGCTTAAAAAGGAGATATATGTCTCTGTGCAGGCATGCACTCTCTATGCAAAAATATGTTAGTATATTGATACCCCATTCGTAACATGCAAGAATGTTTGGGTCAATTGGATTGTATTAAATCTTTTTCCACCACTGATCTTAAAGGAGCATTGCTTTGACTCCTAAATCAAGGTCTTTAACAGCATTCATGACTGCAGTAGGGACATTTAGATATTAAAGTATGTTTTTTGTGTTGACGTAAGCTGGATCAGTTTTTTTAAAACTCATGCAGCAGTTCCATGTAATTCCACAAGATGACATCATGATTTTCGCAGAATCAGTGGAAAACATAATCACATTGTGGGTTTAGTTTTGAGTGTGCTACAATGCAGGGGCATTGCACATATTTAAGAGAAATAAAGATTTATTTTTTCAATAGAAGTAAAGATGATGTAATTCAGAAGGAAGATTCTTAAAGTCAATTATCTGAAAGAGACACGTTAGTGACAGATTCCTTACCTTAGAATATCCCCAGGCGTCAGGCTGGATCCGGAAAAGTTTTTGCGTAGCAGTACCCTTGCGCGTCGGTAGGCGGCGTCGTGCGGCTCCGCGTCCGTCGTCGGCGTCGTGATCGCCGGGATGACGTCGCGGGCAGTACTTAGACGCCGCCCCTGCGCGCTGACGTCAGTTCTTCTTTTTCCGCGCCAGTAAGCGCAGATCCGGGAAGAGCAGTGCCCTAGTCACTTTTTGACTATCTTTTTGTGAAATTTTTCACTGTTCTCTTCAACGAGTCTTCACGACTCCTAAGGTGTCGTAGGGATGCCCGGCTTTAAGCCCTGCGAGGTATGTGGTCGTATGATGTCCATCACGGACCCCCACCTCGAGTGTCTCTTCTGCCTCGGCCGAGGCCACGACACGAAGTCGTGCCCTGACTGCCGGAAACTTCATCCGAAGGCTTTGCGAGAGCGGTCTCGAAAGCTCCTTGAAGTCCGGCAGTCGGCTCCGCGCCGCAGCAAGCCCCGGTCCCGGGAGAGGTCGAGGGCCGGACGCGGAGTCCCCGCCGTTCGTCGGAATCCAAGTCTTCGCGCTCCTCCGGTAAGTCGAAGCACAAGAAGTCTAAGCGGCGTCATCGCTCTAAGACTTCGCCTCGCCGGTCGCGCGACTCGGCTGAGGTCCCTGTCGGCACCGTCCCCGCCCCGCGGCCCCGGACGTGCCTGTCGAGTTGCCCCCGCATTACCCGTCCTTCCCGGGTTCGGGGCGACTCCGGCCGAAGTACAGAAATTCCTGTCGGCCATGGCCCGCCTCTTCGGGCCTCAAGGTCCCTCCGGTGCGCCTTCGGGCCCCGCGGGCTCAGATAGGGTTGCTCCGGCGTCGCCGTCGACTCCGGTCCCGGCGTCGCCTGTCCCACCAGCCTTCGTCCCGGCCTCGGCTCCGGCCCCGGCCTCGACCCCGGTTCCGGTGGTGCCGCAACCTCCATCGACGCCGGTTGACCTAACCACGCCTCCGCCGACGCCGATGTCCCCGGTGCCGTTTCCGACGCCGTCCGGGGCTCCGGGCGGCGTCGTTCCCGGTTCTCCCCGGGTCCGGACATGGAGCCGGACCGGCGTCGCCCGACGCCGGTTCCGGCGCCGATGAGGCCTTGGGTCCCTTATGTCCCTCCTCCTCCATCTTTTCAACCTGAGGAGGACCAGGAGAGCTGGGAGGGGTCTGACGACCCTCTCACACAACAGTGCGAGTTTGACCCGGACTGGGTTGAGGAACTTGGGGATGCCAGTGGGCTGGATACCTCCCCGACTCTGGCATGCTGTCTCCTCCCGTGGCAACGGAGGAGGGGGCTAATTTTGCAACGGTGTTGCGTAGAGCTGCTGGAGCCTTAAATCTCCAGTTGCCTACAGTGGCCGTCAGGACTAACCTCCTGACTGAAGTGCTTCAGCCGGCGGCCTCCTCTTCGGAGCCTGTGCTGCCGTTCAACGATGCACTCACTGACGTTCTTTTGGGTGCCTGGTCCAAACCCACCACAGGGGCTCCTGTGGATAGGAACGTGGCCCGACGCCATCGCCCGGCTCCGGGCGACCCCCTGTTTCTCTCCCAACACCCCACCCCTGAGAGCTTGGTTGTCCAAGCCTCTGCCTCCCAAACAGCCTTCCCTACCGCCCCTCCGGATAGGGAATCCAAGCGCCTGGATCACTTTGGGAAGAAGGCTTTCTCTTCCTCCAGTGCTGGCTTGCGGTCTGTTAATACCGCTTGCCTCTTGGGCCGATACACCCACTCCCTGTGGGATTCGGTGGCTGATGTTTTGCCGCAGTGTTCTGAGGAGGTCCAGACACTGCTTACCCGCGCTATTGCGGAAGGGCGTGATGCGGCTAAGTATACCATCCGCTGTGGCCTTGATACCGCCGACTCGCTGGGCAGATCGCTTGCAACGACGGTGGCGCTGCGTCGCCACGCCTGGCTGAGAACCACTGGTTTTCAGGGGATGTCCAGAATACTCTCATGGACATGCCCTTTGATGGAGTCGGTCTCTTTGGTTCAAAGGCGGACCATGCGCTGGAGCGTTTCAAGGATTCACGGGCTACTGCTAAGTCCCTGGGCCTTGCTGTTGTGCGCCCTACGCAAACGTCTGCTTTTCGCCCCTTTCGTGGCCACGGAAGGGCGCCCAGTCACGTCCACAGCCCGGCCAACGGCCCGCGCAGCAAGCGCCTTCGCGTGGCCGAGGACGTGGATACCGCCGTGGCGGTTCGGGCAACCAGCGTGCGGGTCAGGCCACCACCTCCAACCCGTCCGCGGCCTCCAAGCCCTCCTAGTCCCTCCTTTCAGGTGCACAGCACGCCAGTCGAGGGCAGGGTCCGCCATCACCTTCACCACTGGCGTCCCATCACCTCGGACAAGTGGGTCTTGGACATTGTCCGAAGGGCTACTCCCTCCCCTTCGAGACCACCCCCCAGCCATGCCACCTCAATTCCACCGCATGTCAGGGGATCACTTGGTGCTTCTACAGAAGGAAGTCACGGCCCTCTTGGCCAAGAGGGCCATCGAGCATGTTCCGACCCCAGAAGTAGGGCGTGGTTGCTACTCCCACTACTTTCTGGTGCCCAAAAAGGACAAGGAGGACATGCGTCCTATCTTGGACCTCCGGAACGTCAATCGCTTCCTCCGGAAGGAGAAGTTCAAGATGCTCACCCTAGCTCAGGTCTTGACTGCCCTCGACCCCGGAGACTGGTTGGTAGCGTTGGACTTGCAGGACGCCTATTTCCACATCCCCGTCCTGCCGGCCCACCGGCGTTACCTTCGGTTCACGGTAGGCCTCGAGCATTTTCAGTTCACCGTGCTCCCCTTTGGCCTTACCAGTGCCCCTCGGGTGTTCACGAAAGTGATGGCGGTGGTCGCAGCTCATCTGCGCCGGGCAGGGGTTTCAGTCTTCCCCTACCTCGACGACTGGCTGCTGAAGGCGGGCTCGTCCCAGGCAGTTGTCTCCCACCTCCAGACTACGGCCGAACTCCTGCACTCGCTGGGGTTCTCCATCAATGTGCCAAAGTCGCATCTGATTCCTTCTCCACAGCTCCTTTTCATCGGAGCAGTTCTGGACACGACGCAGTTTCGGGCCTATCCTCCCGAACGGCGAGTCCGGGATATTCAGGCTATGATTCCGATCTTTCAGCCCTTATCCTGGGTTTCGGTACGGATGACCCTGAGGCTGCTGGGCCTCATGGCCTCCTGCATCCTGCTGGTCACTCATGCCAGATGGCATATGCGGGCTCTGCAGTGGGACCTGAAGTTCCAGTGGGCGCAGCACCAGGGCGACCTGTCCGATCACGTCCAGATCTCGGAGGGGACTGCAAAACAGTTGCAGTGGTGGCTCTCGAACCGGCAATGGGTCATGGGCAGATCCCTCTCCCTTCCCCAGCCAGAGCACACAGTTGTGACGGACGCGTCCCTTCTGGGATGGGGCGGTCACATGGGAGAGGCGGAGATCAGAGGCCTCTGGTCTCCGGCGGAGTCCCGGCTCCATATCAACCTTCTGGAGCTCCGGGCGATCCGACTTGCACTCAAGGCATTCCTTCCCTCTGTCAAAGGGAAGGTAGTGCAGGTGTTCACAGACAACACCACTGCCATGTGGTACTGCAACAAACAAGGCGGGGTGGGGTCGTGGACCCTTTGTCAGGAGGCTCTGCGCCTCTGGACATGGCTGGAACACCAGGGCATGTTCCTGGTGGTTCAACACCTGGCAGGTTCCCTGAACGCCAGGGCGGACGAACTCAGCCGCAGGTGCATGATGGATCACGAATGGCGTCTTCACTCGGAAGTGGCGCAAGGACTCTTTCTACAGTGGGGAGAGCCTTGGTTAGATCTGTTCGCCACCGAAGAGAACGCGCAATGTCATCAGTTCTGCGCGTTGGAATTTCCAAGGCGGCACTCGCTCGGCGACGCTTTTCGTCACGAGTGGAGTTGCGGTCTATTGTACGCCTTTCCGCCTATACCACTTCTACCCAGAGTGTTGAAGAAGATTCGGCACGACCGGGCCCAAGTCATTCTTGTGGCTCCGGACTGGGCTCGAAGAGTTTGGTATCCCGAGCTACTCAATATGAGCGTAGATCCCCGATCCGTCTGCCTCTTCGGGAGGATCTTCTGTCGCAGCAGCAGGGGACGGTCCTCCACCCGAACCTGTCCAGTCTACACCTGCTTGCGTGGAGATTGAGCGGCGGCAGTTGATTCCTTTCGACTTGCCTCCCGAAGTTTGTGATGTGATTCTGGCAGCCAGGCGTCCCTCCACTAAGGTGGTATACGCCTGCAGGTGGAACAAATTTGTGGCATGGTGCACAGCAAAGGCTGTGGATCCCCTTTCTGCCCCTCTTTCTGAGGTCCTTCTGTTCCTTCTCTCTCTGGCCCAACAGGGTTCTGCCCTGGGTACCATCAAGGGTTATCTTTGTGCTATCTCGGCCTTCCTCAGGCTCCCTGATCAGCCCTCCCTTTTCAAGTCCCCTGTTGTTAACAGGTTCTTAAAGGCATTACTCACCTCTTCCCTCCTGTTCCGTTTGTGATGCCTCAGTGGGACTTAAACTTGGTTCTTACCTTTTTAATGTGCGCTCCCTTTGAGCCTCTACATAACTGTCCTCTTCGTCTTCTGACTCTGAAGACAGCCTTTCTGAGTGGCCATCACCTCCGCTCGGCGGGTGAGTGAGCTCCAGGCTCTATCTTGCAAACCTCCCTTTCTGTCTGTTCATCCAGACAAGGTTGTTCTTCGGACGCGTCCGTCCTTCTTGCCAAAGGTGGTTACTGCTTTCCACATTGGGCAGACCATCACTTTGCCCACCTTCTTTCCGCCTCCGCATCCTTCCAGAGAGGAAGAGAGGCTCCACCGTCTGGACCCAAAGCGTGCGCTCTCCTTCTATATTGACCGCACAAAACACTTCCGGGTGGATGACCAGCTCTTTATTGGCTACGTGGGCGCCAAAAAGGTCGGGCGGTGCACAAGAGGACCATCTCCCGCTGGGTTACCTTGTGCATCAAGACCTGCTATTCTTTGGCTAAAAGGAGCCTCCTGTTGGGCTGCGTGCCCATTCCACCAGGGCAACGGCTGCTACCACGGCCTTGGGCCGCGGTGTTCCGCTGCCGGTTATCTGTCAGGCAGCTACGTGGGCCTCGCTGCACACGTTTACAAAGCATTACTGCCTTGACAGTCAGGTCCGGAGGGACGGCTTCTTTGGCCGTTCTGTCCTCCAGGACTTCCTTGTCTGATCTTTGTTCGCAGACCCACCACCGGGGTTGGTATTGCTGGGGTATCTATTCTAAGGTAAGGAATCTGTCACTAACGTGTCTCTTTCAGATGCACAAGTTACTAACTTGTGTAACGATATATCTGTAAGAGACAGTAGTTAGTGACAGATTCCCTACCGCCCACCCATCCTCCCCGTTCTGCGAACTGATTTCTAGGGTTAAGGACATCCCTTTCAGGGCCCTAGTATTTTTCAGACACCTATGTCAGCTTCTTGCATGGCTCTGCGTTCCTGGCGCGGAAAGTCGTGTACAGAACTGACGTCAGCGCGCAGGGGCGGCGTCTAAGTACTGCCCGCGACGTCATCCCGGCGATCACGACGCCGACGACGGACGCGGAGCCGCACGACGCCGCCTACCGACGCGCAAGGGTACTGCTACGCAAAAACTTTCCGGATCCAGCCTGACGCCTGGGGATATTCTAAGGTAAGGAATCTGTCACTAACTACTGTCTCTTACAGATATATCGTTACACAAGTTAGTAACTTGTGCATCGAAGCACCACATGTCAAAGATAATTTAAGTTATTTTCAGTAGTTATGTGGACTATGTTGTGGGCTGCGTTTTAGATTTGGTTATTGGTGGGGAAAAAGAAGGGTGATGTTAATCTAGAGGAATAGAATAACCAGAAGAAACAATTGCCGGCTAGACTGGATAAGTAAGGTGATAGAATTGGACAAGGAGAGAAAAGTATGTCCAACCTCAAGAATTCTGGAGACTCCACATCGGGATTTGTCTACACTCTGGAATCGCAAGTGTTCCAGCTCCAAACAAAGTTGGAAGGGCTCGGCTGGTGCTCCATGAGTTAAACATTAGTATTCTAATAATCAAAAACAAGCTGGCGCAAAACATGGAAGAACTTTTGGAGGGTCTTTTGAAAGCTGTGTATCCAAGTCACTTCTTTGCTGATCACTTCTTAGTTGAAAAGGTGCTTAGCTTGCTTGCGGCATGACCCTCTCTAGCAGGTCTCCTAGGCCATGGCTACTGAACTTCAAAGGTAGAGTTAAGGTCACCCTACATAGTACAAAGGGTCCAAAGTAATGATTTTACTTCAGGTGCACACACAGCTGAGGCGATGTTTCTTCAAGTGACAAAGGTGCTGCGGGATCAAGAAAAATAGGTTAACCTGCTTTTTCCTTTGAAACTTTATATTGAATTTACATGGAATGCACTTTTCTTCAGTGTGGTAGAGGACTCCCTGGATTTTATAGACTATCATGTTTGAAACCATGGATATAATACTACTTAAGAAACAGCCGCTGGATGTCAGAAGGAAAACTGCAGACTCGGAGTGTAAGAGGAAGGACTTTGTCCGCAGAGGACTATCTAAACTGGGTGGGGAGAGTAGTGTGGTGGGGTGCAATGGGTTGTTACTGTAACAACTAGTGAAGGTCTGAATAATATTTCTGTGTGTGCACTATAGAGGTCCCAACTTACCACTTCCGTTGCACACAGTGAGATTATTATTGTCCCCTTTGAGGAGACCCCTGAGGTAAGAAGTATGGGAGCATAGAACCAACAGCGCACAAGCGACCTGGGGCATTCTAGTCAAACTGGCTTCAGAAGCACAGTCATAGAGGTCACCAGTTTTGTGCTGTTCCTAGTGAGGTCCATTGGAACTGTTGGTGGCTGTGGTTTTGTTTACACTGAAGGCATTGTTCCCTGTAGTGGTCTGCACATGTACAGATACAGTAAGATGCTACCAGACCAATATATATTGATCAGGTGATAGTATCTTTACATCAATGCAAGTGTCTTTTCCAATCAAACCTTAAAAAGAATCCACTTGGGAATATGGTATGCACAGAGCGAAACCTGTGTTTCATGTAAGCTATTAGCTTTGGAAGCAACAATCAATTAGACTCAAACCAAAAATGTATTCTGTGAAATTAGAGCAAAAAACAAGATAATCGTTTCTCAAATTAGGATATTTCATCTAACAAAGTTTGGTGTGTAGCATCAGGACTTCAGTTCCTCAAATGCTTCCTCAGATATTTGTTTTTTACCCTCCAGTCAGGGGCTGTAGCCACTGTTACAAGTAGCCCGAGGACGATCTGTCCCCTCTAAATAGCTACCATCAGAAGAAAGGGGTGTGATAAATGTAAGTCACCTCCTGGGTGGAATAAAGCATGCTTCAATAACATAGAGCATGTGTGTGGTCAAATGGATTACCTTGGTCCTCTGCAAACACCTTTTGCCATTATGTAGTTTATAACTTTGTTCCCATCTATTGTGATTAAAGAGACCACACAAACAACCTCTGTCGTCGCAAAGTACCCTGGAAGCTCAGGCTAGGGCATTTTAATGATCTGATAGAGACTTCTAGCTGCAGAGCCTTTACCTTTTGAATTATCGCCAGGCGTCAGACTGGATACAGAAATTTTTCTTGAGCAGTACGCCTGCGTGCTGGTAGGTGGTGTTGTTCGGCTCCACGTGACATCGTTGGCGTTGTCCGCGCCAGAAGTGACGTGAGTAGTGCCTATGTAGGCGCCATCCTAGCCCGCCAACGTCAGTCTTTTTGTGCCAGTCAGCGCACACCTGGAGAGAGCTACCAATTAGTCATTTTTTTACTAACCTTTCTTCGACTTTTTGTGTTTTTTTAGATCTTTTCCTGGTGTGGCAGGGATATCATCTCGGAAGGCTGTCTTCAAGCCCTGGGCATCTCTCACCGCTCAGTGTTGATGACTGACCCGCATTTTGTATGCCTTTGGTGTCCTGAGCATGACCACGATCCAAACGCCTGCTCTGATTGCCACGCCATGAACCCGAGGGCCTTGAGGGAGCGATCCCTGAAGCACCTGGTGGCTTGACGTGCGACACCACGATGATCTTGATCCCGATTGAGAGGAAGGTCAAGGGAGCGGTCGCAAAGACCGAGATCCTCATCGCACTTGAAGTCGTGGGTCACTCAAGTAAATCACACTGCAAGAAGAAGAGCAAGAAATCGAAGTGGTCTTTGACTTCACATCGTCCATCAGCCGACGAGACGAGGGAGCGTCTGCATTTGAGTCGTGGCTCCGGGGTTGAGCCAGCTCGTGGGTCGGCTCTGCACTTCCCCGAGATTCCAGGAGCCGGAGTGACGCCCGCTTAACTCCAAGAATTTTAAGAGGCCTTGCACCTCATATTTGAGCGGCCCGCTCCGGCTGACTTGCGTTTGGGCCCTGAGTGTTAAGGAGGGGCCCCTACTGGATCCATGCCGGCAGCTCCAGCGCATGTCAGGCCCCTTGGATCCACAGATGAATCCAGACCAGCTCCAGTCATGCCACCTCTACCTTCCCCGATGCCGACACTCCCTGCGCCCACTGGCAGCGCCGTCCTCATTGTGATCCCTGACTCTGACACAGAGCCAGAGGGGTGTTTCCCGGCACCGACTTGAGCCATGCCTTCCAGGTCGGAGCCTGAGCCCTATTCTTGTAGACTAGGACTCTGGAAGGAATGGTAGGGGTTGCTGGACCCTGAAGAATACCAGCCTTTTGACACCTATGTGGACTGGTGTAAGGATTTGGCGAAAGCCAGGGACTGGACACCTCTCCAGATACTGGCATGCTTTCTCCCCTTACTGTGGCTATGGAGGAGGGAGCGTCATCGGCAATGGTGGTGAGGTGGGTGGCCGAGGTCCTGGACCTTGGCCTACCCCCTATGGCAGTCAAGAAAAACTTCTTGACTAAGGGGATTTAGCCGAGAGTGACCCCCACAGAAACGCTGCTCACATTTAATAAGGCGCTTACCGACGTCCTGCTTGGGACCTGGGCCAAGCCCAGCACAGGGGCTTCTGTGAACAGGACAATTGCCCGCCGCCATTGCCCCGCCCCAGGAGACCCCAACTTCTTCACAGCACCCTACCCCAGGGGAGCTTGGTAGTCCAAGTCTCCACTTCCCACGTAAATCCTGGTACATTCCCTACCGCACCTCCAGACTGGGAATCCAAAAGGCTGGACACCTTAGGGAAGAAGATGTTTTCTTCCACCAGCCTGGCACTGCGGTCCATGAACACTGCATGCCTTTTGAGCCGTTATTCCCATGCTCTGGGGGATACGGATGTGCAGGGGCTACCAACCGTCCCAGAGAAAACCCGGGCCATACTCTTCCAGGCTGTTGCCGACAGTAGGGAAGCAGCTAAGTTCACGATAAGATGTGGACTGGACAGCACTGACTCATTGAGCAGAGCGGTTTCGTCGACAGTGGCCTATTGGCGCCACGCCTGGTTGAGGACAACTGGCTTTTTTGGGGATGTGCAAGCATCGCTTATGGACGTGGCTTGTGATGGCTCCCGTCTCTTGGGAGACATGTCCGATTTAGCGCTGGAGCGCTTTAAGGACAGCGGGGCTATGGACAGGTCCTTGGGCCTTTCCATGTCCCCTCGCCACCCCTAATCTGCCTTTCATCTATACCCATCTGCGACACACAAAACTTCCCAGCCTCTGTGTAGCCGATGATGCAGTACCCACAGACCTCGTGGGTCGGGTAGCCAGAGCTTAAATTAACCTGTACTTAACCCTGTGATAGTTTGGAACAGAAGCAGTCAGGATTAACTAAGAGGAAATTTGTAGACTATGCAGCACACAAACAGTTAGAAGGTGAAAACACAGCACAAGAAGAATCCCACACTAGTTTAGAAAAATAGAGTACATTTTAATAAATTGTTTGACACCAAAACAACAAAAATCTTATCAGTAGAACCTAAGTTATGAATTTATAAAGTTTAAAGTGAAAAATAGTGCCTAAAAGAGCAATTCGCGAACCGCAAACATGTAGCTGTGTGAGATCGGGGCAACGTCAAAAGTTATAGCCGACTGCGATGGAGGGTGGTTCGAATATACAAAATGGATTGGGTCCAGTCTCCACTTATCTTTGGACTTAAAAGAATTTCTGTAGAAAAATGTCTGTGAATGTAAATTTCAGTGGGGCAAGTTAGCCTGCGGTGTCGGAGGAGGTGTCGTCATTGGTGAGCCACTGTACGAGATTGCAGTGCAGGTTTCTCCATTCGGACATGGTCTCTTTTTTGGAAGTTGAAGATCTCCAGTTGGATGAAGCTGCAAGCTGTAGCCTATGAGAGCTCTACGAGGCCAAATATCCCTTCTGTGAGGAGCTGCTGAACAGAATTTGCTGTTGTGGAGAAGAATGTAGCCGGTACTACAGCGAATTCAGGTCGACTAGCGATGCACCTTAAGCGGATCGGCAAGCACGTAGGTTTCTTTTTGGCTGAAAATGTTTTAAGTCCCAAGTTTTGTATTTGAGCTATCTGGGCACCCTTAGCACCACTTCCAAGGGTCCTGGTCTGGAGAGGACTCACTCAGGCTGGGTCCAGATTCAGGTTCAAGATGGTTGGAACCTATTCTATCCCTGAGGCTCTGATCAGGAGGCCAGCCAACAAGCCCTTGGTGTCACTCTGGTAGTCCTGGTTTCAAACAGAAAAGCAAGTCTCAAGCAGCAGGGCAGTCCTCTGAGGACACATAGGGCAGGCTTCAGGCAGAAGGGAAGTCCTCTGAAGTATACAGCAGGCCTAAGGCAGCAGGGCAGTCCTCTGAGAGTCCTCCACAGGTCCTAAAGTGAACTGAAGAGTAGGCCTGAGGGGCCTAATTTTATACCTGGTGCCAGCTTTGAAGTGTAAGAAACTTCTAGAGTTTTCCCCTCAGAGAAATGTCTGGAATTTCCTGCTTCCCTGCCAGGGCCGGATTGGGAATGCAAAGCAGCGTTGGCAATTTTGTCTTACCAGCCTCAGGGGGGGAAGTTTAAAGCACTGCTGCTTTTGTTACTGGGGGCCGATATTACAGCACAGCTGCAAAACTGGCCCCCAGTAACAAAACCAGCCCCCACCACTGTAAAAACCACCCCCCACCCTTCCTGTCTCCCGGGAAACACCCAATGCCCGCTATGGCCAGTCCGGCCCTGCTCCCTGCCCGGGTGCCAGGATTTCTGGAGTCACAATAGGCTAGTGTGAAGTTCTTTGTGTGTGAGCTGAGGCAGTGTCTTTGAAGTGCAAGTGGGGCTGTGCACAGTTCCACCCCTGCCATCCTGTCAGGATGGCCCATCCTGCTAACATCCAGTCCCCCTATTGTGTGACTGTCTGGGAGGAAGACACAAAGGCCAGCTGCCAGCTACACCTAGTCATATGACCCCGGCAACACGCTGCAGGCACTAAATGGTTAGGAAAAGAAAATTACAACTTTCTAGAAGTGGCATTTTCAGAATTGTGACTTAAAATCTGAGTTAACCATTAAAGAGGATTTTAAATCGCAATTCCTTAGACACCAAACATGAGGTTTTTACCTGCTCCCAAACAAACATGTCGACCCAATACTAGGGACTCTATACTCATTATAGTTAGACTTTCCCTATTATTAACCCCTGATTTTAGTCATACCAACTAGGGCCAGGAATAAAATATTAGCCCACTAATTAGGTATTTTTAACTTTTTGTTTTTCCACTCCACTTACACTGCACTACACATTTTCCACAACTTAGTGCTCCTACGTAGTTCCGCAAGTCGCAGCACGCCTCAATCCGCAGCAGATTGAGAGGACCCCAATGATGAAGCATGCCACCTAGGGGAAACCATGGTGGGTGAGGGGACTCTAGAAAAGAATTTTTCTTTCTGGAAAGAGGATTTTCATACATGTTCAGTGAAAACCCTGTTCTTCCCCACGGTTAGGTTTTTATTCTGGTATTCCAGATTTTTTGAAACTTCATTCAGTTAGGAGAGTGAACCTCAACCTCTATCTCCCCCCATCGTTTGATTGCATCCCAAACAAAAGTTATAATTTCTTAAATGTAATAAGGAAACTCAATGTTATCCTATGGTTGAGGTAGGCCTCACGGTAGTGAAAAACCAATTTGTGAGTTTTTAACTAACAAGGCATGTAAAACTTAAAAGTACACGTCCAACTTTTTAAATATAATGCACCCTACCCTATGGGCTGTTTAGAGCATACCCAAGGGGTGATTTTTATGTAGTAAAAAGCTTGGCAAAAGATTTATTTTGCAAAGTTCAATTGACAGTTTAAAAGTGCAAGTATAAAATGTGTCTTTTCCCTTGTTCGTCACACACTCTATATGGAAGATCCACCCACAAACTCAAAGTGAATTCTAATATTTTCACTATTTGGCCACAAGGAATTAAATTCTGGTCACTTATTCCCTTCCAAACAATCAATCAAACCTTAACCCACCAATAGCACACCATCTATCAAGAAGAAAAATAGAAAAGAAACCATAAATGGGTCAGATGAAAATAGGAGCCTGAAAAAACTATATAGAGTTAAAATTGCACAATTTTATTACACACAATCCTGACAGCTTGGGTTAAAAAACAATGTGTTTCATAAAACTTTACACAAATAAAAATTACTTTACACAATAAAAAACTGTGTCACAGCACAGATCTAAACCACATTACCACATTTGAAAAGGCAAAATCAATCAAAAAGGAGAGAGACAAATATTAGACAATACAATTTGTCATTGAAATGGACATATTCGTGTAACAATTGTTGCTGCTGCGACCGAGTACCATATGTTTCAGTATCTACAGGTGCAGTAGCTTCACGGATTATGTTGTTTTTTTAGCGTCGACGCATTTCGATGGTTGTACCTAATTATTGCCCATCTTTATCAAGACAACAAATACTTTGACTTCTCTCTGTTGTCCGGTATATTATTTCCCAACAACGTAATCCTGTGTATAAAATAGATGGGTACATTAAAGTCTATCATATTCGTCAAGACAAGACACATTAATTAAAAGCAAAACTTTCTTACACCTAAAATTTTAATACAACGTGAAACATATACTAAAAACTCATTTAATCATTGAATTGTGAGGAATGTTTTTCCGCAATAAAAACTACTGTATAGTACCAGACCCATCATTTATTAGTTGTTCCCTTGTTGTCATAAACTGACAGGAGTGCTCTGTCAGGCAAAGGTGGGAGGAGGAAGGAAATTGGGAGGAAAAAAGAAAAGAAAAGAAACATAGGAAGGGGGGGAGGGGGAAATTAATAGTAAGACAGATCCACACAAGGAAATTGCGAACAGAAGAATAGAAAGAAGGATAGGACTATAAAAGAAACAAAGAAAACGGACGGAGAAAAGAAGGGGAAGAAAAGAGAGGACCATAAGTCCTTTCATTCACTTTTTCAAAGGTTTCATCCTTCTTGTATCTTTCGTTCTTCCATCCAATCTAACCAATCCTATGTCACTCATATCTATTAGCCAGGGACATGCCCTTATATTTGTCCTACCTCAAAAACTCATTTACTCCCCCAGGCATATGCCAACCAAAATTACCTTCAATCCAACACAATAATGTTGCGTCTGAGTCCTGATCACTCAAAGTGCATACAGTCTCCAATGGCAGGCCTAAGACACGCGTTAAGCTAAACAGGAGAAAAGGCAAAAAGTTTGCAGAGAGGGCTAAGTCCAACGCACCACCACCATCACCATTCCCTCTGTGGTCATCCCAAACTCTCATGGATGTATCCAGGTTGAAAAATTGTACACAGCACTTATAGTTTGATATGAAAATAGGTCTTTCCAGTACTGTAGTTGTCTGCTTTTTTATGAGAATTTCGGGTGGGGTCTAGAGCAAGCCCTACCATCCCTTCCATCCCACCCTCCCATAAAGCCTTTAACCTGTTCATTGCCTGGCAATTGATAGCTCTGCTGATAGGTGAGGATTCATAAAGCCAGAGGATGGTTGTTTCAAGATGTTCCTCCTACAGTATAACTTTCAAGTAAAGGGCTTTGCATTAAATAATCTGTTGTGTCACAGTTTCTCAATAAAAGTGCTAAGGTGCAAAGAACATACTAGGTGAGATTCTCACACCTGGTTTTGAACAACTTTATTCTTTACCTACGCGCTGGCTTTCTCAGAATCATTGTCACTACGTAATTAGTTGCTCTAGTCCAGGTTTTCTCTTTGCATTCTGGGATGCCTAGGTCTGTTTTTTTTACGGGACCACAAGTCCCAGAATGCAATGATGAACCTGGAATGGAGCAGCTAGTCGCGCGTGGTACTGGGTATTTAGACGAAGCTGACATTTTCTGTACGTCATCGAGTTGCATCTGCTTTGTGTTACATGCTGAGGTCCTTTTTTGCAAACAAGAAATCCATAAAGATTCTTTGGCTGTTCGATATAAAGCCACGTTTTCCTGGACTTTCTGTGCCGGCGGATTAAACGATTACCTGGCTGAATCATGGAAGCCAACCTGAGTGCGCCTGCACTGTGCAAGCTTCCTTGACAGTAAGCCTGTGGTTGTGCCCAGAAAAACGTACACTTTCTGCCTGTCTCGGGTTTCTCTGAGTACGTGCCAAATGTATTAAATGCTAATACAGCGGTTCGCAGCAGCGAGCCCCATCCTAGCTTGATGGGCCGATGATGGCTTTCACCTGTTGGCCCAGGCCCGCTGGAGCCAAGCTAAGCAGTGGCAAAGAAGCATTGTCTGGAGTTTTTCCAGAGCTTTGGCAACGCGCCAGTGTCAACACAAATACTAAGTGTCTGAACAGGTTTCTGCTGCCGAGGCTTCCTTAAGCGGAACACCCGCTTATTCGGGGACATATTTAGTTTTGATTGTGTGGCTTGTTAGATGTATATGGCGTTATCCTCAGCGGTATCCCTTAAAACCTTACCATGGGTGCACTTGCAGACTGAGGCATCTGTGCTTTTGAGGTGGAAAATATGGTGTTTGAAACTTGACTTTCTTTTACCACTTGCAGCTTAGCTGAGGTTTTCCTTGCAAGTCATTTATGAGTGCTTGCGCGTCCACTGGAGAAATTAGCCAGAACGGTGGGATTTAAATTGAGGACAAGAGTCCCTTGAGTTGCAGAATAGCCCTGGGTCACCACAATCATTCACCTCTGGGCCGTACTTAATACTCACCTTCTGCGGCTCCCGGAAAAATCGCAGCTGGGGGGAAGGTGGCGACAGCACAGGCTGCTAGCAAGTCTCTCCCGCAACTCCATTTTCTTTGGTTAGATACACTTCCTACAGCAGCAGTATAGAAAATGGTCACATACATCTTCCATGCCGGCCTAGCCATCGCCCTTACAGCTTTTTTTTCTTGCCTATAACTCTTTGCCACCATGTCGGCCACACAGTCTAGCTCAGTGGTCTTGAAACTTTTTAATGCCGCACCACCCAGGGGGGAAGTAAATCATCCCCCCCCCCCCCTTCAGAATTTTTCACAATTATTCTATTAAATTGACAATGTTTAAATATGTCTAGACTTATTTAAACATTGCAATCTGAAAGAGACACGTTAGTGATAGATTCCTTACCTTAGAATATCCCCAGGCGTCAGGCTGGATCCGGAAAGTTTTGCGTAGCAGTACCCTTGCGCGTCGGTAGGCGGCGTCGTGCGGCTCCGCGTCCGTCGTCGGCGTCGTGATCGCCGGGATGACGTCGCGGGCAGTACTTAGGCGCCGCCCCTGCGCGCTGGACGTCAGTTCTTCTTTTCCGCGCCAGCAAGCGCAGATCCGGGAAGAGCAGTGCCCTGGTCAATTTTTGACCATACTTTTTGGTGATTTTTTCACTGGTTTTTCACAACTTTAAGGTGTCGTAGGGATGCCCGGCTTCAAGCGATGCGGCGCCTGTGCGCGGATGATGTCCGTCACCGACCCGCATTGGGAGTGTCTCTTCTGCCTCGGCCGAGGCCACGACACCGAGTCTTGTCCCGAATGCCAGGCCCTCAACCCGAAAGCTTTGCGAGAGCGGTCTCGAAAGCTCCTCGAGGCCCGGCATTCGGCTCCGCGGAAGCCCCGGTCGCGTGAGAGGTCCAGGGGTCGCTCGCGGAGTGCACACCGGTCGTCGACTTCTTCGTCCGGTAAGTCGAAGCACAAGAAGTCCAAGAAGCATCGTCGCTCTCGGACTTCGCCTCGCCGGTCTCGCGACTCGGCTGAGGCCCCTCCCGGCACCGTCCCGCCCCCGCGGCCCCGGACTTGCCTGTGGAGTCGCCCCCGTCATACCCGCCCTTCCCGGGTTCGGGGCGGATCCGGCCAAGGTACAGGAGTTCCTGTCGGCCATGGCCCGCCTCTTCGGGCCTTCAGGCCCCTCCGGTGCGCCTTCGGGCCCCGCGGGCCCTGATGGGGTTGCTCCGGCGTCGCCGGCGGCTCCGGCCCCGGCGTCGCCCGAGCCTCCAGCCTCGATCCCGGCTCCGGCTTCGGCCCCGGCCTCGATCCCGGCTCCACAACCCCCATCGACGCCGGTCGACCTCACGACACCTCCGCCGGCGCCGATGTCTCCGGTGCCGTTCTCGGCGCCGCCCTGGGCTCCGGGCGGCATCGTCCCCCAGTTCCTTCCGGCTCCGGACATGGACCCGGGCGACGTCGCTCGCGCGCCGGCTCCGGCGCCGATGGGACCTTGGGTCCCAAATGTCCCTCCTCCTCCTTATTTTGAACCAGAGGAGGACCAGGAGGACTGGGAGGGGTCTGATGACCCTCTGACACGCAACTGTCAGTATGATGAGGACTGGACAGAGAGTCTAGGGAGGCCAGTGGTCTGGATACTTCTCCTGACACTGGCATGCTGTCTCCTCCCGTGGCTACGGAGGAGGGGCCAATTTTGGTACGGTGTTGCGTAGGGCTGCTGGGGCCTTACGTCTCCAGCTCCCTACTTTGACGGTCAAGACTAACATCTTGACAGAGGTGCTTCAGCCGGCAGCCTCCTCTGCGGAGACTGTGCTGCCGTTTAACGACGCCCTCACTGACGTTCTTTGGGCGCCTGGTCCAAGCCCAACACAGGGGCTCCTGTGGATCGGAACGTGTCACGACGCCATCGCCCCGCTCCGGGCGACCCCTGTTTCTTTCTGTCCACCCCACTCCTGAGAGCTTGGTTGTCCAAGCCTCCGCTTCCCAAACCGCCTTCCCTACCGCTCCTCCGGATAGGGAATCCAAACGCCTGGATCAGTTTGGGAAGAAAGGTTTTTCTTCCTCCAGTGCTGGCTTGCGGTCCGTTAACACCGCTTGTCTTTTGGGCCGATATACCCACTCCCTGTGGGATTCGGTGGCGGATGTTTTGCCCCAGTGCCCTGAGGAGGTCCAGGCACTGCTTTCCCGCGCCATTGCGGAAGGAAGGGATGCGGCCAAATACACTATCCGTTGTGGCCTTGACACCGCCGACTCGCTGGGCAGGTCGATTGCAACGACGGTGGCGCTCCGGCGCCACGCCTGGCTGAGAACCACTGGTTTTTCAGGGGATGTCCAGAATACTCTCATGGACATGCCCTTTGATGGAGTCGGTCTTTTTGGGTCCAAAGCAGACCATGCGTTGGAGCGCTTTAAGGACTCACGGGCTACTGCAAAGTCCCTGGGCCTTTCTGCTACACGCCCTCCGCTGCCTTCTGCTTTTCGCCCCTATCGTGGCCACGGTAGGGGCGCCCCTTCACGTCAGCAGCCCAGCCACCGGCCCGCGCAGCAGGCGTCTTCGCGTGGCCGAGGACGTGGATTCCGCCGTGGCGGATCGGGCAACCAGCGTGCGGGTCAGGCCACCACCTCCAACCCGTCCGCGGCCTCCAAGCCCTCCTAGTCCCTCCTTTCAGGTGCACGGCACGCCAGTAGGGGGCAGGGTCCGCCATCACCTTCCCCACTGGCGCACCATCACCTCGGACAGGTGGGTCTTGGACATTGTCCGAAGGGGCTACTCCCTCCCCTTCGAGACCACCCCCCAGCCATGCCACCTCAATTCCACCGCATGTCAGGGGATCACTTGGTGCTTCTACGGAAGGAAGTCACGGCCCTCTTGACCAAGAGGGCCATCGAGCATGTTCCGACCCCGGAAGTAGGGCGTGGTTGCTACTCCCACTACTTTCTGGTGCCCAAAAGGGACAAGGAGGACATGCGTCCTATCTTGGACCTCCGGAACGTCAATCGCTTCCTCCGGAAGGAGAAGTTCAAGATGCTCACCCTAGCTCAGGTCTTGACTGCCCTCGACCCTGGAGACTGGTTGGTAGCGTTGGACTTGCAGGACGCGTATTTCCACATCCCCGTCCTGCCGGCCCACCGGCGTTACCTTCGGTTCACGGTAGGCCCCGAGCATTTTCAGTTCACCGTGCTCCCCTTTGGCCTTACCAGTGCCCCTCGGGTGTTCACAAAAGTGATGGCGGTGGTCGCAGCTCATCTGCGCCGGGCAGGGGTTTCAGTCTTCCCCTACCTCGACGACTGGCTGCTGAAGGCGGGCTCGTCCCAGGCAGTCGTCTCCCACCTCCAGACTACGGCCGAACTCCTGCACTCGCTGGGGTTCTCCATCAATGTGCCGAAGTCGCATCTAATTCCTTCTCCACAGCTCCTTTTCATCGGAGCAGTTCTGGACACGACGCAGTTTCGGGCCTATCCTCCCGAACGGCGAGTCCGGGATATTCAGGCTATGATTCCGATCTTTCGGCCTTTATCCTGGGTTTCGGTACGGATGACCCTGAGGCTGCTGGGCCTCATGGCCTCCTGCATCCTGCTGGTCAATCATGCCAGATGGCATATGCGGGCTCTGCAGTGGGACCTGAAGTTCCAGTGGGCGCAGCACCAGGGCAACCTGTCCGATCACGTCCAGATCTCGGAGGGGACTGCAAAACAGTTGCAGTGGTGGCTCTCGAACCGGCAATGGGTCATGGGCAGATCCCTCTCCCTTCCCCAGCCAGAGCATACAGTTGTGACGGACGCGTCCCTTCTGGGATGGGGCGGTCACATGGGAGAGGCGGAGATCAGAGGCCTCTGGTCTCCGGCGGAGTCCCGGCTCCATATCAACCTTCTGGAGCTCCGGGCGATCCGGCTTGCACTCAAGGCATTCCTTCCCTCTGTCAAAGGGAAGGTAGTGCAGGTGTTCACAGACAACACCACCGCCATGTGGTACTGCAACAAACAGGGCGGGGTGGGGTCTTGGACCCTTTGTCAGGAGGCTCTGCGCCTCTGGACATGGCTGGAACATCAGGGCATGTTCCTGATGGTTCAACACCTGGCAGGTTCTCTGAACGCCAGAGGCGGACGAACTCAGCCGCAGGTGCATGATGGATCACGAATGGCGTCTTCACTCGGAAGTGGCGCAAGGACTCTTTCTACAGTGGGGAGAGCCTTGGTTAGATCTATTCGCCACCGAAGAGAACGCGCAATGTCATCAGTTCTGCGCGTTGGAATTTCCAAGGCGGCACTCGCTCGGCGACGCTTTTCGTCGCGAGTGGAGTTGCGGTCTGTTGTACGCCTTTCCGCCTATACCACTTCTACCCAGAGTGTTGAAGAAGATTCGGCACGACCGGGCCCAAGTCATTCTTGTGGCTCCGGACTGGGCTCGAAGAGTTTGGTATCCCGAGCTACTCAATATGAGCATAGATCCCCCGATCCGTCTGCCTCTTCGGGAGGATCTTCTGTCGCAGCAGCAGGGGACGGTCCTCCACCCGAACCTGTCCAGTCTACACCTGCTTGCGTGGAGATTGAGCGGCGGCAGTTGATTCCTTTCGACTTGCCTCCCGAAGTTTGTGATGTGATTCTGGCAGCCAGGCGTCCCTCCACTAAGGTGGTATACGCCTGCAGGTGGAACAAATTTGTGGCATGGTGCACAGCAAAGGCTGTGGATCCCCTTTCTGCCCCTCTTTCTGAGGTCCTTCTGTTCCTTCTCTCTCTGGCCCAACAGGGTTCTGCCCTGGGTACCATCAAGGGTTATCTTTGTGCTATCTCGGCCTTCCTCAGGCTCCCTGATCAGCCCTCCCTTTTCAAGTCCCCTGTTGTTAACAGGTTCTTAAAAGGCATTACTCACCTCTTCCCTCCTGTTCCGTTTGTAATGCCTCAGTGGGACTTGAACTTGGTTCTTACCTTTTTAATGTGCGCTCCTTTGAGCCTCTGCATAACTGTCCTCTTCGTCTTCTGACTCTGAAGACAGCCTTTCTGGTGGCCATCACCTCCGCTCGGCGGGTGAGTGAGCTCCAGGCTCTATCTTGCAAACCTCCCTTTCTGTCTGTTCATCCAGACAAGGTTGTTCTTCGGACGCGTCCGTCCTTCTTGCCAAAGGTGGTTACTGCTTTCCACATTGGGCAGACCATCACTTTGCCCACCTTCTTTCCGCCTCCGCATCCTTCCAGAGAGGAAGAGAGGCTCCACCGTCTGGACCCAAAGCGTGCGCTCTCTTTCTATATTGACCGCACAAAACACTTCCGGGTGGATGACCAGCTCTTTGTTGGCTACGTGGGCGCCAAAAAGGTCGGGCGGTGCACAAGAGGACCATCTCCCGCTGGGTTACCTTGTGCATCAAGACCTGCTATTCTTTGGCTAAAAGGAACCTCCTGTTGGGCTGCGTGCCCATTCCACCAGGGCAACGGCTGCTACCACGGCCTTGGGCCGCGGTGTTCCGCTGCCGGTTATCTGTCAGGCGGCTACGTGGGCCTCGCTGCACACGTTTACTCGACATTACTGCCTTGACAGTCAGGGTCCGGAGGGACGGCTTCTTTGGCCGTTCTGTCCTCCAGGACTTCCTTGTCTGATCTTTGTTCGCAGACCCACCACCGGGGTTGGTATTGCTGGGGTATCTATTCTAAGGTAAGAATCTATCACTAACGTGTCTCTTTCAGATGCACAAGTTACTAACTTGTGTAACGATATATCTGTAAGAGACAGTAGTTAGTGATAGATTCCTACCGCCCACCCATCCTCCCGTTCTGCGAACTGATTTCTAGGGTTAAGGACATCCCTTTCAGGGCCCTAGTATTTTTCAGACACCTGTGTCAGCTTCTTGCATGGCTCTGCGTTCCTGGCGCGGAAAGTCGTGTACAGAACTGACGTCAGCGCGCAGGGGCGGCGCCTAAGTACTGCCCGCGACGTCATCCCGGCGATCACGACGCCGGCGACGGACGCGGAGCCGCACGACGCCGCCTACCGACGCGCAAAGGGTACTGCTACGCAAAACTTTCCGGATCCAGCCTGACGCCTGGGGATATTCTAAGGTAAGGAATCTATCACTAACTACTGTCTCTTACAGATATATCGTTACACAAGTTAGTAACTTGTGCGTTAAGCTCTGTTACCGTTTTAAAAATGCAATCAAATACATGATTGCCAAACATACTATTCTGGTCAGACAGGCCTTGCTAACATGTATAAGTATCCACAGTGTGATTATTAGAAATGTGGGTGGGGTTTTAGAAGAAAATGTAGAGTTTCTTCTCTTTTGACACCGTCTCCCAGCCAGGATATAAATGACAAAAGATGTTAGTCATGGCCCATTACAGGGCGGCTTACTGCTGCTCATTTTTTCAGCTTAAAACAAAGCACTGTTATCAGCATAATGCTTCTTTTGGCCAGAGCCTGGCACATTCCCCCTGACTCCCACCCCCACCCCCGGATCACTTGAGGCCCCCCAGTTTGAAGACTCCTGGTCTAGCTCCATCTACAACTGTGCCAGGGCTTTGCAGTGGTAGTCAGTCTACCCACAGTGATGTTACATGAAGGCCTAAACAAATATACTTGTGCACTACTAAATCATATACACAATGTAGTACCTACCCATAGTCTTAGAGGAAATTATCAGGATATTGCAAGTTACACTGGAACCGAGCTACAGTACGCGTTCCATTACACAGTCACAAAAATTTAAAGTGACTTTAAATATCTTGATGGTAATTTCAGAGGACCAGTTAAAATAGGACTTGGATCCAGGTGTTACATGTTGTTTTTTTTTTTTTTTTTTTTTAAAGAAATTTGACTAAATGTACCCTATGGAAAGAACAAGTGAAATTCTTCTGGTTGCATAAATACTATTTGAAATCAATAAATACCATTATAACCTACAACCAGTTGCGAGGCGCAAATTAAAAATGAGCTAAATTCTTCTCCATAGCAGCCTAGTGGGTGACCAAAGAACTACGTGCCAATAGACGAATTTAGTAGATACCATTTGTATTTGATCTGGTGGAATTTTCACCAACTATCCTCATCGTGTACATGTGGGTGATATTTATTCTTTATAAGACTCAGGTGGCTTTGTCCTCCTCCACAAATCATGAATCCATACTCCCTCCCTAAAGCCTTGCCTTATCCCATAAAATTTCTTTCACAAGAAAACCATCCGGCATGTGTTCTCAATCATCACCTCTTGGCACCCTTACTCCTCGACATCTAAACTTCGCATAACTCCAGGTGCTGTTGCAAAGCATAGAATATTCAATCACAAAAAGATCACATCTAGACTAAATTCTACTTTTATACTGGATTTACTATTTCTTTTCCAGAGTAATTAATAGAATCGCAAAGAGTTGCATTCTGATTTGCTTCTATGATTCTTTTGGATTTAATGGCAAAAACCCTACACTCTTCAAGAAGACCGGCCCTGAATCGGATTGACGGGGACAACGCCCTGGGCGTAAAAAAATTGGTGTTTGTTGTGGGGTGGGTGTGATGGATGTCATTGCGGTGTGACGGCAGGAGGTGCGAGGAAGATGGGAGGAGGGCAGGGAGTTGATGGGGTGCTAACAATTACTCTGAGGTACATTAAAGGCTGATTACAAGGTCTTTAAGAGGACCCAATTGAGACCAAGTAGGTAAACGAGCTGCTATTTGCATGACGTTAAGTCAGGCAGCCCCCTGCTGCGCCCATCAGAATATTTGGCGTCCTGGGCCCAGCTCTCCCATGCTGAAGGCCAGCCCTGCTTCTCATCATAACCCCGTCTGGTCTCAGAAACAAGTTTACAGAGGAATATGCTTGCTCCTGTAAAAACCGTGTTTTCTTATAAAGGTAGAATATCTTTCTTTAGAGCAGGCAATGTGGCTCAGTTAATTAGACATTCGTTGTTGCTGTCTCAACAACAAAAATTTCACAAGCTCTCCCATCCATCCTGTAACAAGCAGACCAAGGGATATGCTAGTCTCAAGGACTAAAGGAGCCAACCCTAATAAATAATGTTATTAAAATCTTAACCAGCTCAGCTACCAAGACCAACACCCATGACTAGAACTTAAAATGTGTACTCCATAAGTGCAGATCTGTGGTCAAACATCACATTGAGGTCGGAAAAATCATACACTTGCATGACTTAGAAGTGATCTTCTTAAGAGAAATATGGCTTAATGAAAGTCACATCCCAGCCTCGACTTTCTGCTTCTCCTAGGCAATTCCATCATTCGCCTAGACAGATCAGCTGAAACAGTGAGGGATTAGCGTTGATCCACAAACATAAGCTAACCATCAGGAATCTCACCACAGCACAAGTTGCTTCCTTTAATTGCCTTTCAATTGAAATAAAAACCTGAAAGAAGGACTCAATAAATACACAGGTTAACTTCCATCATCTGGGGAACAATAGTACTGAAACGCTTATTGAGCAGTCTCTGAATAACTCACTGAACTCCTAAAGGAGCATGAGATGAATGCTGAGAACAACATTTACCTAGGTGACATTAACCTATAGTGCGGCAATCCCAGCAACTCAGCCATATGGCTGGTATCTGTTTTTCTGATGGATACTTCTAACCACAGTTTCCTCACCTTTAGAATACTTCCCTGGCGCTAGACTGGATCTGGAAGTTTTCACAACAGTGCTCCCACATGCCTCTATGTGATATCGTGCAGTTCCACATTGGCCTCATTCTGGAGCGAAGCCGCATATACGTGCCACCCTTGTGTGTCAGCGTCATTTCCTTTCTTTCTATGGCTTTGACCAGAGCTCCGGAGCACAGTTTTCTTTTTCGTCGGTGGACGAATCCTTTTATAATTATTTTTTCTATTGTGCAAGGGATGGCCCCACCGATGACTACAGGGTTCAAACTGTGCCATGACTGTCGGAAATAGATGTCAGTAACTGACCCACATGAGGTCAGCCTCTGGTGCTTGGGCTGGGGGCACAACTCCAAGATGCACGAAGAGTGTTCCTTCGTGCTCCTGAGGGTGATCCGGGACTGTAGAGCTGTATGTCAGCAAACATTAAAAGAAGTCTTGGACCTCACTCAAGTTTTGCACCAAGTCGTGAACATGTTCCCGCTCATTTTTTTTTTTTAAACAAATTTTATTAATTTGCAATAAGACAGTGACAACAGCCCACAGGGCATTGTGGAAAGCATGATGTCCATCCCAGGATTCAACACAGTGGGACACAAAAGTACAGAATAACCCTTCAGAATCAATTGCCAGTCCACCTGTTGGGGAAAGATAGGAATGCACATCTCAGGCCTGTGCCCGCCCTCAGCTCGGGATCCTGTAGTGCATATTAGTACACTCTATTAGCCCTACAGCCCACCTGGTGGCCCTGCGCAAATAACATCTAAGAAACCCCCTCCCGCCCCCCAACTCCCTCCAAACCCCTCCCTCCCCACCCCCAGGCATGTCGCTGATACGTCAAATCATCTATGCTCGGACATTGGTCGATTCAACCATGTATTGGGGGCGCAATGTCCCATGTCTCCGGCCAGTGGCATCATTGGATGGGATGGTTATCATGTCGGCCCTACCCAGAGACGCCCGCGGGGCAACAAGGTAATCCCGGGATCATTTTCCTGCTAAAAGGTCCACCCCCCCGAGTCATTGCAGCGCCGTCAGTCGGGTGTTTCAACAGGTCCACCAATGCCACCCATGCCCGTGCCATCTCCAGCGTTCTTTCATTCCCAGTGCGGTGAGCCATCTGCAGTTGGAAGGTCCCCTCACAATCCGCCCACTTCACCATCTTCCTAGTCCATCGTGTCACACTTGGGCCATTTTTCGTTTTCCAATGACTAGTAAGTTCCCTTTTGGCCAACACCAGCCCCAGATCTATAAACTTACTAGTAACTTTATTCCTGGCAGTATGGGGGAACCAGTGCAGCAAACAACAACCTGGCGTCAACGCTATTTCTCTCTCCGTCACAACCGCCAGTCCAGTCGTCACCCCCCTCCAAAACTCTCCCAGATGTGGACAATCCCAGAACATGTGGATAAACCCCGCACCCTCTAAATTACATCTCGGGCACGCAGTCCGGGCCCCGAAGTAATCATTAATCTTGCCCGGAGTGAGGTACGCCCTGTGCAGGACATAGAAGTGAATCAACTGGAAGCGTGCATTCCTAGAGCCCTTCCAGGCCCTTTCCACAAGTTCCCCCCATGGTTTCTCATCAATGACCTCACCCAGGTCCTCCTCCCATTTAAGGCGCAGTGCCGTTAGGGGCCGACACATTCCCTGTGTAATACGCCTATAGAGGCAAGTGACCGCCTTGATAGTACCGGCCGCCACCACCACATATTGACAGGCCAGAGTTCTGGGGTTCCACCATCCCCTCCCGCCAGTGTTTTCGGATACCTGCCGTCAGAGCGGCTTGTAGGAGGAAATCACCTCTAGGGAGGTCGTGACGTTCCAGAAGATCGTTAAAAGGGAGCAAGGTATTGTCTTCAAATAAATCCCCTAGAGTGGAGATCCCGGCCTCGCTCCATAATCTCAACCTGCTCCAATCCCCCCCATGGGGCAGTGCCTCACAGACAACCAACGGAATCTCAGGCACATATGGGATCCGCACTCGTGCTCGCCTAGCTAATCGGTTCCAACACTGGCGCACCATTTGTAGGTCCGGGGGGATCCCCTCTACCCCCATGGGCAGACGCAGTAGTACCCGGGATAGGAGGCTCAAGCTTGGGTCCGGACCGCCAAGGTCTACTGTATTTTTTAGTCGTCCTGCCATCCATTTCGTGTACCACTGTAATTGTGCTGCATGGTAATAGGCCTCAAAATCCGGCACCGCAAAACCCCCTTCCGCCCTGGGTCTCATCATAGTGGTGAGAGCCACTCTCCGCCTCCCGGTGCCCCAGAGGAACCCCGTGAGCATTGTGTTAAGTTGAGCAAAGATCTTAGGTGGGATCCAGAGTGGGAGCGTCCCGAAGAAATAGAGAAGCCTGGGTAAGGTAACCATTTTCACTAACGCCACCCTACCCGCCACAGATAATAGAAGGGTCCCCCAGAACTCAAAGTTGCTTTTTGTGCTACGCACGGCGCGCCCTATGTTACCCTCTAGTAGATCTACAGGGTCATGATATATCCGAGTGCCCAGATAAGGCAAGCATCTAGTTTCCCAAGGCATGCCCTCTGCCTCCGTTGATACCCGACCATGCAGGGAAAAGGCACAACTTGGCCCAGTTCACTCTGAGCCCCGCAACTCTCCCCAGGACATCCAGCAGTTCTTTGGCTCCTCGTAGGGCCTCCCCCGAGTTGGCCAGAAACAGTAGGAGGTCATCCGCATACAACGCAATGTGCTGTAGCTGTCCCCCTACCTCCAGCCCCTGATAATAACGGCCCGACCTGGCGTGCACAGCCATGGGTTCCATCGCCAGCGCGAATAACAAGGGTGACAGCGGACAACCCTGTTGTGTGCCTCTGCCCACCATACAGGCCTCCGAAATCAACCCCCCCCCCCCCGTCCGAACTCTGGCAGTGGAATTTTTGTACAAGATCGCCGTCCATTCCACGAAGCGGTCCTCCAGGCCGAATGCTCTCAGAACCCGAAAGAGATGCGGCCATTCTAGGCTATCAAAAGCCTTCTCAATGTCGACCGTAAAAATGCATGCTTCCTCCTTGCAATAAGTGTCTGCCCCCAATATGCGCAACAGCCAACGTACATTCATCGCCGTGTTCCTGGATGGGATAAAACCTGCCTGATCCACATGAATAAGCGTCAGTATGTGGGCTAACAGCCGACTTGCCAATATACGACTTAACATTTTACAGTCCAAGTTAAGCATGGCGAGGGGCCGATACTCAGTTCGATCCTCGGGTGGTTTACCAGGTTTTAAAAGTGGGACAATGATTGCTTCCCTCGTTGAAGCAGGAAGACAGCCCTCTTGCTTCGCCCTGTTATATAGTGTCACGAGCCGTGGGGCCAGGCTATCTATGTATGCGGAGTAAAACTCCACGGGAGCCCATCCGTCCCTGGGGTCTTATTCCTAGCCATATGTTTGATGGCGCTACGAACTTCCCCAATCGCCACCTCTCTGCCCAGTTCCTCCGCCGCCTCAGCATCAACCGTAGGAAGCTCCATTTCAGCCAAGAAACCCGCCTCATCCTCAGCCCCTGGGTCAAGTCTACTCTGGTAGAGGGAAGCGTAATACTCCAAAAACTGAGCGTTGATGTCTTGTTGACTATAGAATACCTCGTCCCCCAGCCCCCTAAATTCCAAGATCGTCCTTCCTCTACGCGCCGGGTTGGCCAACCAAGCCCACAATGCCCCAGATTTGTCACGTTCCGTATGGGCCCGTGTAATGTATGCCTTATAATCAAAACAGCGCAGCTTTTCTATGTGCGTAGCTAGGACTTCTCGGGCTGCAAGGAGATCAGGCTGCCTATCTATTCACTCCGGTCTCTCTTTCTCCAATTCCCGGAGCCTGCGCTCCGCAGTTTGCACGTCCCGTAGTAGCACCCTCCGCACTCCAACCACTTCTCCAATGCAGCGCCCCCTAACGACAGTTTTAAAGGCGTCCCATTCAATAAGTGAACTCGTCGCTGTCCCGGCATTATCTAAAAAATAATCATCAATGACGGAGCCTATTGTGGCCCGGAACACTGGATCTTCCAACGCCTCCGGGCGCAGGTGCCAACTTAGTATAGTTAGTCGAATCTGCAGCCAGTCTAAGGACAACAGCAGCGGATTATGATCAGAGATCGTTCTAGCCAAATATTCGCTAAGTGTGACCCCACCATGCACGTCCGGGGAACATAGTATCGAGTCCAACCGAACATGCAGTTCGTGTAATGCAGAGTAGTAGGAGTAGTCCCTTTCGTCCGGGTGGTGGGCCCTCCAAGAGTCCGTCAACCCCCAGTGTTGTTGCCAGTCACGTCTGACCGCTGCAAGTCTATGTATAGGAGCATCTGGGAGTGGTGGGTGAGAGCGGTCCAGGTCAACGTCAGTAATACTGTTAAAGTCCCCCCCCCAACAGTACCGACCCTGTCAGCATGGTCGCCAGCGTCCTCGAGAGGTGTGCAAAGAATGTAGATTGCTCCACGTTGGGAGCATAGAGGCTCCCTATCACTATATCCCTGCCGTCTAACCGTCCTGATACCACCACATACCTACCATCCGGGTCTACCAGTTGGGTGGTACTCTGAAAGGGAAATCCCGCCCGCACCCAGATCAATGCGCCTCTGGTGTAGGCCGAATACGTAGTGCAAAACACCTGTCCCCTCCATCTTTTCTGCAATGCGGCCCCTTCCTTCTGCGTCAAATGAGTTTCCTGTAACAGGGCAATCTATACCCCTCTCCTCACCAGATACGCATGTATTTTATGACGACGCATCATTGTGTGCATTCCCCTAACATTCCAGGAGATGCATTTGATTCCTACAGGGGGTCCCATTGCTTGAACCGTGGCAGTTCTCCTTCTAACCTCCCGACAGCGACATGCCTGGTCCCAAATAAAACCCCCTCAACAACTAAACCCCCCCCCCCCAACTTCCCCTCCCCAGGACAGGTACCAACCAACAAGTCTCCATCCAAACTAGTGTTGCGAACTACAAATCACGAAAAAGTGGTGAGGCGTATGCTGGCCCTGTTGGACCCAGAACCCCCGTGGCCAACCCCCCCAACCCCGTAATGCAAATGGTAGCCCCAGCAGGTACTCAGGTGCCATTAGTCTGTTGTCACCCCATGGTAGCTTCTCCAACAGTCAGTTCCCAGTGGTACGATAATCATTCCTCATGAATCTCGGCATGCAACCTTCAGACTATGCCATCTGCTGTTTGGGGTGTAACGTCTGGCAGTTTAATCTCAGAGTCTCAGTTTGTGCTACTGGGACGGGAGCTTTCAGATCTGTCCATGCCATGGTCGCTGTTAGTCGAGTTTGGACTAGCCTCCCCGTGGCTAATCTCCGCAACGGCGTGCACGGCCCTGTGCCTCTCCAGTTGGCGTCCCGTTGGTGTAGGAGCCTTCTGAGATCGCGGGGGAGTGCCCGATGCCCGCCGTGCACTGCTCGGCGGCGAATTACTTGTTACATGTGCCTGCTGCGTCTCTAGCCAGTGCCAGGCTTCTTGGGGGGTGGTAAAAAAGTGAGTTTCCGCGTTATCGATCACCCGGAGGCGTGCCGGGAACAACATGGCATAGGGAATTTGCAACTGGCGCAGCTTTCGCTTGAGGGTCAGGAAGGATGCACGCTGTCTCTGTACCTCCCTGGTGAAGTCCGGAAAGATCATCACCCTGGCATTCCCAATTTGCAAGTTCCGTTTCTCTCGAGCTTGTTGCAAGATGTGATCTCTGTCCCGGTAATGAAGCAGCCGCACCACCATCGGTCGAGGTGGGGCCCCAGGGTTGGGCGGACTAGTCGGGACCCTGTGGGCTCGTTCGAGGGCATAAAAGGAGGAGAGCCCCTCCGGGGCCACCTCCGTTTTAAGCCAGTGTTCCATGAAATGAACTGCGTCATCCCCTTCCTCCCGTTCCGGAACCCCCACGATCCGTAGGTTATTCCAGCGGGAGCGCCCTTCGCTGTCCTCTGCTCTCATTTCCAGTACCTTGACCTTGGCTTCCACGATTGTCAGAGAGCGTTGTAGAGTTGAAACTGCTTCCAGGACCTCCTCCATGGCCTTCTCGTTAAGTTTCACTCTTTCCTTAAGCTTTCGATGGTCGTCCTTCAGCAAGTTGAGATTCGCCCCTATGGAATCCATCTTCGCCTCCAGAGCTTCCCTCGAAGATTATGTCCACCAGTGTGGGACCTCCCGGGGCACCATCCCTCTGCCTCTCCGCCACCTCTTCTTCATCGTCAGTGTGCTGCCCCGTTTCCTCCACGTGTAGGACAGCGTACCCCTTCTCCCTGGACACCCTCCCCATTATCAGTGGTCCGCGTGGGTCCGCAGGGGTCTCCGGGGCGGCGGCAACAAGGGACTCCGAATACCAGCGTCAGGCTCAGCAGCAGGACCGATCCCCTGATCTCTCCTCCGTGGGCACAGGCTGCCGGGGTTCTCCCTGACGATGGAGGTCCGCAACCAGCCTTTGGTGGCGGCCTAAAGGGCCCCCCCCCTCACTTTCACTTTGCAACCACTCGCATCCAGGAGGGTGAAGTCAAGGGTCCAGCCTGGGCAGTGTGGGCACCTCCTCACCGCCACTTGCCTGCAGTCAGTCTACCAGCGTGGGGGAGGAACCCTCACAATTGTCGCCGCATACACAGGTCAGCCTCAAGGGAACCCACAAAGTATACAATATTTGCCTATTAGGCTGATGCCTCCCACGGATCCAGTGGGCTCCCACCACCTCGCCCGCAGCCGCTCCCTCGTCGTGCAGGGCCCTGGATCAGGGTTCTCGACGCCCTAAGCCCGGCGCAGTGTCGTCCACCGCTGTAGCACAGGGCACGAGGCGTCTACTACAGCCCCAAGCAGGCCGACCCACAGCTGATCCCCTCGCTCCTCACCTCCGCATTGTGTCCCCCTTCGCCACGGACGTCAGGGCTCAGCTTCGCCGTCCGCCGCCGCCATTTTGTACACGGAGCGCATCTCCAATCTCAACAGAGCGCTCCCGGTCCCTCGTCAGCACCGGAGCCCCGCTCTCATCAGTTACGATCCCCAGCCGGTGCGCGTCTCAGCCGCCGGGGGGAACCCCGCAGAGAGCTCCAAGTCTCCTCGTTGGTGCGCGGCGCAGGTCGCCTCCTCATCTCCCGGCCGCCATCTTAGGCGCTCGGTACCCGGAGCCGTCCGGGGACAAAAACAGCGTTTTTGTCACTGTTAAGGCAGCACCGTCTCTCGTCAGTCGCCCAGCACAGGCACCACTGCTTCCGCCGCCAGGTTTGCGGCAATGGGCCCCTTCAGCGTATCAGGATCATTGCGGGCAGGGGGAAGCCGCGGACGGAGCTCCAAAGTCCGCTTCCCCTCACATCGGCGCCAAGCCACGCCCCCCACATGTTCCCGCTCATAAGGGCGCTTTTGCGACAGGTCTCCTTCGCAGTCAAAGTTGTAAGTTGAAACAAAATCGAAGAAGCATAAGAATTCAAAGTGGGTTTCGACCCCATCTCCCCAGTCTATGGCTAAAGAGAAGTCAGGAGTGCGTCAAGGTGCCTGTCGATATCGCTTCTGGCTCCCGCTTGAGGTGCAGATTCCACAACTGGTCCTGCTGCTCCCTGAATTTCCCTGGCCATTGGCAATGCTGCAGCACATTAAGGCCTTTGAGGAGGCCATGTTGCATATTTTTGTGACTCTTCCTTCTCCCTATGGCATGCCTTCGGGCCGCAATGACTTGCAGGGCCCTTCAGTTGGGTTTCCGCAGGCAGGTCACCCTCGGTGCCTTCTGAGCCCCTCGAACATGCCGTGGGTTCCATATTGACTCCAGTGCTGACTTCCACCCAGCTCCAAGAGATACTCTGGTTCCTTCTTCAGCGACGCCAATCCTGACATCACTGGAAATTGATCCCATGCTTACTCCAGTGTCTGACCTTGAACCAAATCCGTCTAGACCCCCACCGATGTCGCATTATGTCTCCTCTCCAGTGCACCCAATTCATTTACCACGAAGCCTTCCTCAGAGGCTTTATCATCTTTTTGGCTCAGATTCTGACCAGAGTTAGCCACCTCCTGACAGTGATGATGGTGACAATTTATTCCCACTTTACGATGACAACAGTGTATGCATGGATTTGCAGGAGGCCAGTGGGATTCACACTTTCCCTCATACAGGGTTGATTTCGCCTTTGGAGCACCAACGGAGGAGAGTGCTTCATTTATCATTCTGATTAGACATGTTGTTGAGGTCCTAGACCTACAGCTGCCTTCTGTTGAAGTCCGGACAAATGTACTAACTGAGGTTTTGCATCCTGGGCCAACCTCCTCTGAGCCTTTATTTCCATTTAATGAAGCTCTGACACCCTTATGGGCGCTTGGACTAAGCCTGGCTCTTGTCCACCAGCGAACAGCCAAGTGGCCAGACGCCACAGACCAGCACCTGGCAACTCCGATTTTCTTACGCAGTATCCTACTCCTGAGAGTTTGATGGTCCAGGCCTCTACCAGCAAAATAAATCCTAATTTGTTTCCTACGACTCCTCCAGACAGCGAATCAAAAAGGATTAAGGCATTTGGGAAGTGACTATTCTCTTTGGGCAGCTTGGCATTGCAGTCGGTCATTTTGGTCTGCCTGTTGCACCGTTATATACTTGCCCTCTGGGATATAGCATGCTAGATTTTGCCAGCGGTCTCACAGGAGTTTTAGGGCCTCTTTGGCTCAAACGATTCAGGATGGCTAGGATGCCTTTAAGAATACAATTAGGGCTGGCCTTGATGCCACATGTTGCTCGGTACGAGCGGTGGACTCTAGAGTGGCGCTTCGCCGATTTGTATGGATGCAATCCACTTTTTCTGGAAATGGGCAGGCAACCCTCATGTATATGCCTTTCGATTGGTCTAGCCTATTTTGCGAAAAGGCTGACTCTGCCCTCAAACACTTTAAAGAAAGTAGAATCGTTACACGTTCCTTGGCCTTCCCTTCTCTCCTCCACAGTTTCCCCATCGGTCTTAGTCTTTCCGAGGTTACTCCAGAGGGCTGGCAAGTAGACACCGTCGTGCCCTGCCGCCCCCGCATCAGTCACCTCAGTCATTTCGTGGCTTAGGATGGGGATCAAACAGACATCGTTCAGGTCACAAGGGACAACACTCTTTTCAGTCTCCTACCCATGTGTCATCAGCCTCCAAACCACGTTAGTTTGCCGTTAGCGGCCTACAATCACCCACTGGGAGGCAGAATCAGATATTTTTTCCCATGGTGGCAGTCCTTCACGTCTGATAAATGGGTCTATTCAGATTGTCCAGCAGGATTTTGCCCGTCCATTTCTCTCCGACACATCACACGTTCCTCCAACATCAGAGCAGCGTTCATAGGAGCACCTTTCCATTGTGCTACAAGAGAGGCAAGCCTTATGACCAAAGGGGCCTTCCAGAGGGTGCTGGTCTTGGAAGTGGGAATGGGTTGTTACTCCTGCTATTCCTTATGCTGAAGGACAGAGGTCATCATCCTATTTCAGATCTTTGCCCGCTAAACTCCTTCCTGCGGAAGGGAAAATTCAAAATGCTCACACTGGTCCAAGTTCTGTCTGCCCCAGGATCCAGGCGACTGTATGTTTGCCTTGGACCTACAGGATGTGTATATTCTTGTGCCTGTTCTGCAGTCCCAAAGATGTTGCCTGCAGTTCAGGATAGGCCAGGAGCATTTTCAGTTTGCCGTGCTTCCCTTCGGTCTTACCAGAGCCTCTTGGTTGAAAGTGATTGTGGTGGTCTCTGCCTGTCTTTGGAGGTTGGGGATACCAATTCTCCCCTACGTCGACGACTGGCTGTTGAACGTGGGCTCGCCACAGTCAGTCGAAGACCATCTCCAGACAGCAACAAGCTTCCTTAAATCATTGGAGTTCCTAGTCAACATGCTAAAGTCACACCACACTTCTTTACAGGGACTTCCTTTTATAGGAGCTATTCTGGACATGGTGCAGTTCAGGGCCTTTCCTCCATTGCAATATGTCTAAGACATTCAGTCTGTGATCCCCATGTTTCAATCTCAGATCTTGGTGAGAGTAGGTCAGAGGGTACTTGGCCTCATGTATCGTGCATCTCCACTTCACAGGCAGCATATGTGGGCTCTGCAGGGGGATTTGAAGTTTCTATGTGTACCAAGGAAACCTGTTGGATGTCATCCAGGTTTCAGCAGAGATTGCACAAGAACTGCAGTGGTGTCTAGACTGCAACCTGACCAGCAGCAGACCCCTCAACCTTCCCCACCCAGAGCTGATGGTGGTGACAGATGCATTCCTGCTGGGATGGGGAGGTCATCTGGGAGAGGTGGAGTTCAGGGTCTCTAGTCTCTCGAGGAAAGCTGGCGCCACATAAATCTGATGGAGCTGTTAGTCATCCAACAGGCATTGAAGGCATTCCTAACATCCATCAAGGGAATCTGGTGCTGGTTCTCACAAACACCACAACCTCCACATGGTACTGCAACAAGAAGAGTGGAGGGGGTCCTGGGTACTGGGCCAAGAGGCTCTACTGTTGAGTCTACTCCTCCATTTGTGGAGACTGAGAGGTGGCAGCTGACTGCATTTGATCTACCTACTGAGGTGGTGGATGTTATCCTCACAGACAGGCGTCTCTCTACAAATTTAATTCTTTTAGGATGCTTGGGCAAATTTGTGGCCTGGTATGGAGTCAGCAACATAGTCTCCTTACAAGCTAAACTGTTGGATGTCTTGTTGTTTGTTTTATCTCTGGCCCAGCAAGGTCTTGCAGTGGGCACCATTAAAGGTTATTTGTTGGTCCTGTAAGCTTTTTTGCCTTTGTCTGACCAAACCTACATCATTAAAATCCTGTTGTGGTGCGGTTTATTAAAGGTTTGACACACGTCCCCTCCCAAACCATTTGTAATACCACAGTGGGATCTTAATTTGGTCCTGACTGTCGTCATGTGTACCCCTTTCGAACCAATTCATAGCTGGTTGTTGCGTCTGCTGACTCTCAAGACTATCTTCCTCATTGTGATCACTGCAACTCATTGCATGAGTGATCTTCAGGCTCTTGCTCTGCAGTCGCCATACCCCACCTTTTTCTCAGACAAACTGGTGTTGAGGACCAGGTCAGATTTTGCCTAACATTGTGAGGGCCTTTTAAATTGGGCAACCCATCAACCTCCCAATGTTCTTTGCCCTACCTCACATTTTTCACAAATTATTTCTAGTGTGCAAGGGACATGTCTCCCCCTAAAACTATGGGGTTCAAACCCTGTAAGCATTGCCAACAGCATATATCTGAAAGAAACACATAGTGATAGATTCCTTACCTTAGAATATCCCCAGGCGTCAGACTGGATCCGGAAAGTTTTTGTCAGCAGTACCCCTGCGCGTCGGTAGGTGGCGTCGTGCGGCTCCGCGTCCGCCGTTGGTGTCGTGGTCGCCGAGATAACGTCGCGGGCACTACTTAGACGACGCCCACGCTCGCTGACGTCAGTTCTTTCTTTTTCCACGCCAGCAAGCGCAGATCCGGGAAGAGCAGGAACTCCCAGTCAATTTTTGACTGACTTTTTGAGGCTTTTTGTCTCTGTTTTTTCATCGAGTCTTCGACTCCTGGTGCAGATAGGATGCCCGGTTTCAAATCTTGCGGGGACTGTCACCGTATGATGTCGGTGACGCACCCGCACCGTGTGTGTCTTTTCTGCCTGGGGCGCGATCACGACCCCAAGTCGTGCCCCGACTGCCGAGCCATGGCGCCGAAGACTTTGCGGGAGCAGTCCCGAAAGTTGCTGGAAGCCCGGCAGTCGGCTCCGTGCCGTTCGAGGTCCCGGTCACGTGGGAGGTCGAGGGACCGTGCGCGGAGTCATCACCATCGGTCTTCGGGATCCAAGTCTTCGCACTCTGGGTCAGGTAAGGCGAAGCACAAGAAGTCGAAGAAACGCCATCGTTCTCCGACTTCCCCTCGCCGGTCACGCGACGCGGCTGAGGGTGCGGGTGGTGCCTCCCCCGCGGCTCCGGCGTAGCCTATGCAGTCGCCGCCGGACTACCCGCCCTTTCCGGGTTCGTCGGCGACTTCGGCCCAAATACAGGAATTCCTGTCGGCCATGGCTCGTCTCTTTGGGCCGTCGGGTCCCGCTGGTGCGCCTTCGGGCCCCGCAGTCCCAACTGGGGGTCCTCGCCTTTCATCGCCGGCGGCTCCGGCCCCGGCGTCGCTGTCGGCTCCGGCCTCGGCGCCGCAGGACCCCCTTGGATCAAGGCCTGGATCCTGGTCGACGCCGACCGGGATCCACCGACGTCGACCCCGACGTCGACCCCACCGGCACCACTTTTGACGTCGCCCGCTCCTCGGGACGACGTCGACCCCGGTTTCAGCCCCGAAGTGCACGCGGTGTCGAGCTGGCGTTGACGTTGCTCGGGGATTTCTATCCCCATGTCCATGCTCCTTATTTTACACACCTGTTGAACAGCCTGAGGAGCCAGGGGAGGACTGGGAGGGGTCTGAGGACCCTCTCGCAGCTGCTTGCAAGTCTGAACAGGACTGGGCTGAGGAGTTGGGGGGTGCCAGTGGTCTGGATACCTCACCAGACCTTGGCATGCTGTCTCCTCCTACCGTGGCTACGGAGGAGGGTGCTAGTTATGCTGTGGTGTTGCGTAGGGCGGCCGAGGCCCTACACCTCGAGCTTCCTACGGTGGCCGTCAGGACTAACCTCCTGACAGAGGTGCTTCAGCCAGCAGCTACTTCTGCGGAGCCGCTGCTTCCCTTTAATGAAGCCCTTTCTGCCGTTCTTTTCGGCACTTGGTCCATGCCCACCACAGGGGCTCCTGTGGATAGGAACGTGGCCCGACGCCATCGCCCGGCTCCGGGTGACCCCCTTTTCCTCTCCCAACATCAAACCCCCGAGAGCTTGGTTGTCCAAGCCTCTGCTTCCCTTACCGCCTTCCCTTCCGCACCACCGGATAGGGAATCCAAGAAACTGGATCAGTTTGGAAAGAAATTTTTTTCTTCCACCAGTTCTGCGCTGCGGTCCGTGAACACCGCATGCCTCTTGGGCCGTTATTCCCACTCTCTGTGGGATATGGTGGCGGACGTGCTGCCCCACTGTCCGGAAGAGGCCCAGCCAGCTCTCTCCCAGGCTGTTGCAGAGGTGAGAGACGCAGCTAAGTTCATGATTCATTGTGGCCTAGACACCGCCGACTCACTGGGCAGATCGATTGCAACGACGGTGACGGTTCGCCGCCACGCCTGGTTGAGGACCACTGGATTTTCGGGGGATGTCCAAAACACACTTTTGGACATGCCCTTTGATGGCCGTCGCCTCTTCGGCGACAAAGCAGACAGCGCGTTAGAGCGGTTTAAGGACTCACGGGCTACGGCCAAGTCCTTGGGACTCTCTGCAGTCCGCCCTCCTCCGCCTTCTGCTTTTCGCTCCTTTCGTGGTACCGGAAGGGGTGCCCCGCAGCGTTCACAACAGAGCCACATGCCTGCGCAGCAAGCATCCCAGCGCGGACGCGGGTTCCGCCGTGGCGGACCAAGGGGCCTGCGGGCGGGTCAGTCCACCACCACCCCGGCCACCACTGCCTCCAAACCTTCCTAGTCCGAACTTTCAGGCCCATCAAACGCCAGTGGGCGGCAGGCTTCGCCATCACCTCCCCCATGGCGCACCATCACTTCGGACAGGTGGGTTTTAGAGATAGTCCGGAGGGGCTACTCCCTCCCCTTCGAGACTACCCCTCCAGCCATGCCACCTCAGTACCACCACATGTCGGGGGATCACTTGGTGCTTCTTCAGCAGGAAGTTGCGGCCCTCTTGGCCAAGGGGGCCATCGAGCGCGTTCCGGCGCCAGAAGTAGGTCGTGGTTGCTATTCCCACTACTTTCTGGTGCCCAAGAAGGACAAGGGCCTGCGTCCTATCTTAGACCTCCGGAACGTCAATCGCTTCCTCCGAAAAGAGAAGTTCAAGATGCTGACTCTAGCTCAGGTCTTGTCTGCTCTCGATCCACAAGACTGGATGGTAGCGCTGGACTTGCAGGATGCCTATTTCCATATCCCCGTCCTGCCAGCCCACCGGCGTTACCTGCGGTTCACGGTAGGCCACGAGCACTTTCAGTTCACCGTTCTCCCCTTTGGCCTTACCAGCGCCCCTCGGGTGTTCACAAAGGTGATGGCGGTGGTCGCAGCTCATCTGCGCAGATCAGGGGTTTCAGTCTTCCCCTATCTCGACGACTGGTTGTTGAAGGCGGGCTTGCCCCAGACAGTCGTCTCCCACCTCCAGACTACGGCCGACCTCCTGCACTTGCTGGGGTTCTCCATCAACGTGCCGAAGTCGCACCTGATTCCCTCTCAGAAGCTCCTCTTTATTGGAGCGGTTCTGGACACAGCGCAGTTTCGGGTCTATCCTCCGGAACAGTGAGTCCGGGATATTCGGGCTCTGATTCCCATCTTTCAACCCTTGTCCCGGGTTTCGGTCAGAGTGACTCTGAGGCTGCTGGGCCTCATGGCCTCCTGCATCCTGCTGATCAATCATGCCAGATGGCATATGCGGGCTCTGCAGTGGGACCTGAAGTTCCAGTGGGCGCAGCATCAGGGGAACCTGTCCGATCACGTCCAGATCTCGGAGGGCACTTCACAACAGTTGCAGTGGTGGCTCACGAACCGGCATTGGGTCGCGGGCAGATCCCTCTCCCTTCCCCAGCCAGAGCACACAGTTGTGACGGACGCGTCCCTTCTGGGATGGGGCGGCCACATGGGAGAGGCGGAGATCAGAGACCTCTGGTCTCCGGCGGAGTCCAAGCTCCATATCAGCCTTCTGGAGCTTCGGGCGATACGGCTTGCACTGAAAGCATTCCTTCCCTCTGTCAAGGGGAGAGTAGTACAGGTGTTCACAGACAACACCACCGCCATGTGGTACTGCAACAAGCAAGGTGGGGTGGGGTCGTGGACCCTCTGTCAGGAGGCTCTGCGTCTCTGGACATGGCTGGAACATCTGAAAGAGACACGTTAGTGATAGATTCCTTACCTTAGAATATCCCCAGGCGTCAGGCTGGATCCGGAAAGTTTTGCGTAGCAGTACCCTTGCGCGTCGGTAGGCGGCGTCGTGCGGCTCCGCGTCCGTCGTCGGCGTCGTGATCGCCGGGATGACGTCGCGGGCAGCACTTAGGCGCCGCCCCTGCGCGCTGACGTCAGTTCTTCTTTTTCCGCGCCAGCAAGCGCAGATCCGGGAAGAGCAGTGCCCTGGTCAATTTTTGACCATTATTTTTGGTGATTTTTTCACTGTTTTTCCATCTTTAAGGTGTCGTAGGGATGCCCGGCTTCAAGCGATGCGGCGCCTGTGCGCGGATGATGTCCGTCACCGACCCGCATTGGGAGTGTCTCTTCTGCCTCGGCCGAGGCCACGACACCGAGTCTTGTCCCGAATGCCAGGCCCTCAACCCGAAAGCTTTGCGAGAGCGGTCTCGAAAGCTCCTCGAGGCCCGGCATTCGGCTCCACGGAGGCCCCGGTCGCGTGAGAGGTCCAGGGGTCGCTCGCGGAGTGCACACCGGTCGTCGGCGTCGAAGTCTTCTTCGTCCGGTAAGTCTAAGCACAAGAAGTCCAAGAAGCATCGTCGCTCTCGGACTTCGCCTCGCCGGTCTCGCGACTCGGCTGAGGCCCCTCCCGGCACCGTCCCCGCCCCCGCGGCCCCGGACTTGCCTGTGGAGTCGCCCCCGTCATACCCGCCCTTCCCGGGTTCGGGGGCGGATCCGGCCAAGGTACAGGAGTTCCTGTCGGCCATGGCCCGCCTCTTCGGGCCTTCAGGCCCCTCCGGTGCGCCTTCGGGCCCCGCGGGCCACTGATGGGGTTGCTCCGGCGTCGCCGGCGGCTCCGGCTCCGGCGTCGCCCGGGCCTCCAGCCTCGATCCCGGCTCCGGCTTCGGCCCCGGCCTCGATCCCGGCTCCACAACCCCCATCGACGCCGGTCGACCTCACGACACCTCCGCCGGCGCCGATGTCTCCGGTGCCGTTCTCGACGCCGCCCTGGGCTCCGGGCGGCGTCGTCCCCAGTTCCTTCCGGCTCCGGACATGGACCCGGAGCGACGTCGCTCGACGCCGGCTCCGGCGCCGATGGGACCTTGGGTCCCAAATGTTCCTCCTCCTCCTTATTTTGAACCAGAGGAGGACCAGGAGGACTGGGAGGGGTCTGATGACCCTCTGACTCGCAACTGTCAGTATGATGAGGACTGGACAGAGAGTCTAGGGGAGGCCAGTGGTCTGGATACTTCTCCTGACACTGGCATGCTGTCTCCTCCCGTGGCTACGGAGGAGGGGGCCAATTTTGGTACGGTGTTGCGTAGGGCTGCTGGGGCCTTACGTCTCCAGCTCCCTACTTTGACGGTCAAGCCTAACATCTTGACAGAGGTGCTTCAGCCGGCAGCCTCCTCTGCGGAGACTGTGCTGCCGTTTAACGACGCCCTCACAGACGTTCTTTTGGGCGCCTGGTCCAAGCCCAACACAGGGGCTCCTGTGGATCGGAACGTGTCACGACGCCATCGCCCCGCTCCGGGCGACCCCTGTTTCTTTCTGTCCACCCCACTCCGGAGAGCTTGGTTGTCCAAGCCTCCGCTTCCCAAACCGCCTTCCCTACCGCTCCTCCGGATAGGGAATCCAAACGCCTGGATCAGTTTGGGAAGAAAGGTTTTTCTTCCTCCAGTGCTGGCTTGCGGTCCGTTAACACCGCTTGTCTTTTGGGCCGATATACCCACTCTCTGTGGGATTCGGTGGCGGATGTTTTGCCCCAGTGCCCTGAGGAGGTCCAGGCACTGCTTTCCCGCGCCATTGCGGAAGGAAGGGATGCGGCCAAATACACTATCCGTTGTGGCCTTGACACCGCCGACTCGCTGGGCAGGTCCATTGCAACGACGGTGGCGCTCCGCCGCCACGCCTGGCTGAGAACCACTGGTTTTTCAGGGGATGTCCAGAATACTCTCATGGACATGCCCTTTGATGGAGTCGGTCTTTTTGGGTCCAAAGCAGACCATGCGTTGGAGCGCTTTAAGGACTCACGGGCTACTGCCAAGTCCCTGGGCCTTTCTGCTACACGCCCTCCGCTGCCTTCTGCTTTTCGCCCCTATCGTGGCCACGGTAGGGGCGCCCTTCACGTCAGCAGCCCAGCCACCGGCCCGCGCAGCAGCGTCTTCGCGTGGCCGAGGACGTGGATTCCGCCGTGGCGGATCGGGCAACCAGCGTGCGGGTCAGGCCACCACCTCCAACCCGTCCGCGGCCTCCAAGCCCTCCTAGTCCCTCCTTTCAGGTGCACGGCACGCCAGTAGAGGGCAGGGTCCGCCATCACCTTCCCCACTGGCGCACCATCACCTCGGACAGGTGGGTCTTGGACATTGTCCGAAGGGGCTACTCCCTCCCCTTCGAGACCACCCCCCAGCCATGCCACCTCAATTCCACCGCATGTCAGGGGATCACTTGGTGCTTCTACAGAAGGAAGTCACGGCCCTCTTGACCAAGAGGGCCATCGAGCATGTTCCGACCCCAGAAGTAGGGCGTGGTTGCTACTCCCACTACTTTCTGGTGCCCAAAAGGACAAGGAGGACATGCGTCCTATCTTGGACCTCCGGAACGTCAATCGCTTCCTCCGGAAGGAGAAGTTCAAGATGCTCACCCTAGCTCAGGTCTTGACTGCCCTCGACCCAGGAGACTGGTTGGTAGCGTTGGACTTGCAGGACGCGTATTTCCACATCCCCGTCCTGCCGGCCCACCGGCGTTACCTTCGGTTCACGGTAGGCCCCGAGCATTTTCAGTTCACCGTGCTCCCCTTTGGCCTTACAAGTGCCCCTCGGGTGTTCACGAAAGTGATGGCGGTGGTCGCAGCTCATCTGCGCCGGGCAGGGGTTTCAGTCTTCCCCTACCTCGACGACTGGCTGCTGAAGGCGGGCTCGTCCCAGGCAGTCGTCTCCCACCTCCAGACTACGGCCGAACTCCTGCACTCGCTGGGGTTCTCCATCAATGTGCCGAAGTCGCATCTGATTCCTTCTCCACAGCTCCTTTTCATCGGAGCAGTTCTGGACACGACGCAGTTTCGGGCCTATCCTCCCGAACGGCGAGTCCGGGATATTCAGGCTATGATTCCGATCTTTCGGCCTTTATCCTGGGTTTCGGTAAGGATGACCCTGAGGCTGCTGGGCCTCATGGCCTCCTGCATCCTGCTGGTCAATCATGCCAGATGGCATATGCGGGCTCTGCAGTGGGACCTGAAGTTCCAGTGGGCGCAGCACCAGGGCGACCTGTCCGATCACGTCCAGATCTCGGAGGGGACTGCAAAACAGTTGCAGTGGTGGCTCTCGAACCGGCAATGGGTCATGGGCAGATCCCTCTCCCTTCCCCAGCCAGAGCATACAGTTGTGACGGACGCGTCCCTTCTGGGATGGGGCGGTCACATGGGAGAGGCGGAGATCAGAGGCCTCTGGTCTCCGGCGGAGTCCCGGCTCCATATCAACCTTCTGGAGCTCCGGGCGATCCGGCTTGCACTCAAGGCATTCCTTCCCTCTGTCAAAGGGAAGGTAGTGCAGGTGTTCACAGACAACACCACCGCCATGTGGTACTGCAACAAACAGGGCGGGGTGGGGTCTTGGACCCTTTGTCAGGAGGCTCTGCGCCTCTGGACATGGCTGGTACATCAGGGCATGTTCCTGATGGTTCAACACCTGGCAGGTTCTCTGAACGCCAGGGCGGACGAACTCAGCCGCAGGTGCATGATGGATCACGAATGGCGTCTTCACTCGGAAGTGGCGCAAGGACTCTTTCTACAGTGGGGAGAGCCTTGGTTAGATCTATTCGCCACCGAAGAGAACGCGCAATGTCATCAGTTCTGCGCGTTGGAATTTCCAAGGCGGCACTCGCTCGGCGACGCTTTTCGTCACGAGTGGAGTTGCGGTCTATTGTACGCCTTTCCGCCTATACCACTTCTACCCAGAGTGTTGAAGAAGATTCGGCACGACCGGGCCCAAGTCATTCTTGTGGCTCCGGACTGGGCTCGAAGAGTTTGGTATCCCGAGCTACTCAATATGAGCGTAGATCCCCGATCCGTCTGCCTCTTCGGGAGGATCTTCTGTCGCAGCAGCAGGGAACGGTCCTCCACCCGAACCTGTCCAGTCTACACCTGCTTGCGTGGAGATTGAGCGGCGGCAGTTGATTCCTTTCGACTTGCCTCCCGAAGTTTGTGATGTGATTCTGGCAGCCAGGCGTCCCTCCACTAAGGTGGTATACGCCTGCAGGTGGAACAAATTTGTGGCATGGTGCACAGCAAAGGCTGTGAATCCCCTTTCTGCCCCTCTTTCTGAGGTCCTTCTGTTCCTTCTCTCTTTGGCCCAACAGGGTTCTGCCCTGGGTACCATCAAGGGTTATCTTTGTGCTATCTCGGCCTTCCTCAGGCTCCCTGATCAGCCCTCCCTTTTCAAGTCCCCTGTTAACAGGTTCTTAAAAGGCATTACTCACCTCTTCCCTCCTGTTCCGTTTGTGATGCCTCAGTGGGACTTGAACTTGGTTCTTACCTTTTTAATGTGCGCTCCCTTTGAGCCTCTACATAACTGTCCTCTTCGTCTTCTGACTCTGAAGACAGCCTTTCTGGTGGCCATCACCTCCGCTCGGCGGGTGAGTGAGCTCCAGGCTCTATCTTGCAAACCTCCCTTTCTGTCTGTTCATCCAGACAAGGTTGTTCTTCGGACGCGTCCGTCCTTCTTGCCAAAGGTGGTTACTGCTTTCCACATTGGGCAGACCATCACTTTGCCCACCTTCTTTCCGCCTCCGCATCCTTCCAGAGAGGAAGAGAGGCTCCACCGTCTGGACCCAAAACGTGCGCTCTCCTTCTATATCGACCGCACAAAACACTTCCGGGTGGATGACCAGCTCTTTGTTGGCTACGTGGGCGCCAAAAAGGTCGGGCGGTGCACAAGAGGACCATCTCCCGCTGGGTTACCTTGTGCATCAAGACCTGCTATTCTTTGGCCAAGAAGGAGCCTCCTGTTGGGCTACGTGCCCATTCCACCAGGGCAACGGCTGCTACCACGGCCTTGGGCCGCGGTGTTCCGCTGCCGGTTATCTGTCAGGCAGCTACGTGGGCCTCGCTGCACACGTTTACTAAGCATTACTGCCTTGACAGTCAGGTCCGGAGGGACGGCTTCTTTGGCCGTTCTGTCCTCCAGGACTTCCTTGTCTGATCTTTGTTCGCAGACCCACCACCGGGGTTGGTATTGCTGGGGTATCTATTCTAAGGTAAGGAATCTATCACTAACGTGTCTCTTTCAGATGCACAAGTTACTAACTTGTGTAACGATATATCTGTAAGAGACAGTAGTTAGTGATAGATTCCTTACCGCCCACCCATCCTCCCCGTTCTGCGAACTGATTTCTAGGGTTAAGGACATCCCTTTCAGGGCCCTAGTATTTTTCAGACACCTGTGTCAGCTTCTTGCATGGCTCTGCGTTCCTGGCGCGGAAAGTCGTGTACAGAACTGACGTCAGCGCGCAGGGGCGGCGCCTAAGTGCTGCCCGCGACGTCATCCCGGCGATCACGACGCCGACGACGGACGCGGAGCCGCACGACGCCGCCTACCGACGCGCAAGGGTACTGCTACGCAAAACTTTCCGGATCCAGCCTGACGCCTGGGGATATTCTAAGGTAAGGAATCTATCACTAACTACTGTCTCTTACAGATATATCGTTACACAAGTTAGTAACTTGTGCATCAGGGCATGTCCCTGGTGGTTCAACACCTGGCAGGTTCTCTGAACGCCAGGGCAGACGAACTCAGCCGCAGGTGCATGCTGGATCACGAATGGCGTCTGTACTCGGAGGTGGTGCAAGGTCTCTTTCAGCAGTGGGGAGAGCCTTTGTTAGATCTATTTGCCACTGAAGAGAACGTGCAATGTCATCAGTTCTGCGCTTTGGAATTTCCAAGGCGGCACTTGCTCGGCGACGCTTTTCGTCGCGAGTGGAGTTGCGGTCTATTGTACGCCTTTCCGCCTATACCACTTCTGCCCAGAGTGCTCAAGAAGATCAGGCGCGACCGGGCACAAGTCATCCTTGTGGCCCCGGATTGGGCTCGAAGAGTATGGTATCCCGAGCTACTCAGTATGAGCATCGATCCCCCAATCAGACTGCCTCTTCGGGAGGATCTTCTGTCGCAGCAGCAGGGGACGGTCCTCCACCCGAACCTGTCCAGCCTCCACCTCTTTGCGTGGAGATTGAGCGGCGGCAGTTGATTCCTTTCGACTTGCCTCCTGAAGTTTGTGATGTCATTCTGGCAGCCAGGCGTCCCTCTACTAAAGTGGTATACGCCTGCAGGTGGAACAAGTTTGTGGCATGGTGCACAGCAAAGGCTGTGGATCCCCTTTCTGCCCCTCTTTCTGAAGTTCTACTGTTCCTTCTTTCTTTGGCCCAGCAGGGATCTGCTCTGGGCACTGTCAAGGGCTACCTTTCTGCTATTTCGGCCTTTCTCAGGCTCTCTGATCAGCCCTCTCTTTTCAAGTCCCTTGTTGTAAATAGATTTCTCAAAGGCATTACACATCTTTTTCCTCCTATTCCTTTTGTGATGCCTCAGTGGGACTTGAATTTGGTTCTTACATACTTGATGTGTGCTCCCTTTGAGCCACTTCATAACTGTCCTCTTCGTCTCTTGACCTTGAAGACTGCTTTCCTGGTGGCCATCACCTCTGCTAGGCGAGTGAGTGAGCTCCAGGCTCTTTCTTGTAAGCCTCCTTTCCTATCAGTCCATCCGGACAAGGTTGTGCTCAGGCCCCGTCCTTCCTTTTTGCCAAAAGTGGTTACGGCCTTTCACATTGGGCAGACTATTACCTTGCCCACCTTCTTTCCGCCTCCGCATCCTTCCAGAGAGGAAGAGAGTCTCCGCTGTCTGGACCCAAAACGTGCACTCTCCTTTTATCTCAACCACACACAGCAGTTCCGGGTGGATGACCAGCTCTTTGTTGGCTATGTTGGCACCAAAAAAGGTCGGGCGGTACACAATAGAACTATCTCCCGCTGGGTTGTCTTATGTATCAAAGCCTGTTACTCTTTGGCTAAAAAAGAACCTCAGGTGGGGCTGCGTGCTCATTCCACCAGAGCTACTGCAGCCACTGCTGCATTGGGACGTGGTGTCCCCCTACAAGACATCTGTCAGGCAGCCACGTGGGCCTCGCTGCACACGTTTACCAAGCATTATTGCCTGGACAGCCAAGTCCGGAGAGACGGCTTCTTTGGCCGTTCTGTTCTCCGTGACTTTCTGGTGTGATCTTGGTTCGCAGACCCACCACCGGCGTTGGTATTGCTGGGGTATCTATTCTAAGGTAAGGAATCTATCACTATGTGTTTCTTTCAGATGAACAAGTTACTTACCTTCGGTAACGATATATCTAACATTAGTAGTGATAGATTCCTTACCGCCCCACCCATCCTCTCCGTTCTGCGAACTGATTTCTAGGGTTAAGGTCATCCCTTTCAGGGCGCCAGTTTCAATGCACCAGTGGTCAGTATCTTGCATGGCTCTGCGTTCCTGGGGCGGAAAGTCGTGTACAGAACTGACGTCAGCGCGCGTGTGCGGCGTCTAAGTAGCGCCCGCGACGTCATCTCGGCGACCACGACGCCAACGACGGACGCCGAGCCGCACGACACCACCTACCGACGCGCAGGGGTACTGCTGACGAAAACTTTCCGGATCCAGTCTAACACCTGGCGATATTCTAAGGTAAGGAATCTATCACTACTAATGTTTCTTACAGATATATCGTTACCGAAGGTAAGTAACTTGTTCGTTAGTGATGCATCAAATACCATTGGGTGGACAATCAACTTTTTGTGGGATTGCCTGGGGCTGAGAAAGGTAAGGCAGTGAAGAAAAGGACTCTGTGAAGATCTCTGCATTAAGATCTGTATGCATTGGCCAAGAAGCAGGCTCTGGAAGGACTTAGTGCTCATTCCATCAAGGCCAGGGCTGATGGCACTGCATTGAAATGCAGTGTGCCTCTTCTTGATATCTGTCAGGCTACAACTTGGGTGTCAGTGCAAACGTTTACGAAGCACTATGGCCTTGATAGCCAGGTTTGGTGTGATGGGCATTTCGCCTGTTAGGTCCTGCAGGACTTTTTGGTCTGAGCCCATCCACAGATCCTTCACCTTGGGAGTTACTGCCATCTATTATATAGGCGAAGAATCTGTGGTTAGAAGTATCTATCAGAAGACCAAGTTACTTACCTTTGCAACCTTCCTCTAGAAAAAGCTTTACTGCAGGTAAGTAATATGTTTTTCAGACCCAACACACTCAAAGAGCTCCTCCTTAGACTTATTGATTGCAAAAAACTGCTCAGTTAAGCTCTACTCCATCCTTCCATTAGACTGGCCTGACCATGCTATATTTACTTGCTTTCCATCTCTCCCTCACTCCCAAGTCCAACCAAAAAGACAAAAATACTGGGCAAGAGATCTCAGAAACTTAAACACAGCCACTCTTTCCATAAAAGTTGGTCATGAACTATAGTTCATCCCTCCATCCCTAGAGCGCAACGATCTTGCACACCTCTACACTGATTCCTTATCTGAGATCTCTCAAGAGTAAAAAGAAAAAGGACAATGAAGTCTGCTACTTGTTACACTAACAAGTGCAACAAAGAAAGGCAAACTTTCAGAGCCTCGGTACATCTCTGGTGCCAATATCCTTCTACTTACTCCCTAACCCTATTGAGGAAGGAAGGAAATACAATAAAAATAAATCTTTAAAGACAAATCAACTTTCATAAAAACAGATATTGACCAAGCGAAGAACCAACCTAAAAAAATTATATCAAGTTCTAAAACATTCTATAATACTGTCCCTGAACGTCAAGTCAGACTTCACTAGAAAAAAAATCTGAAGAATTCTCCTACTTCATTAACAGACTTGAGAAAATTGATGTCTCCCTTGCAATCCTCCAGATGATTCAGAATCTCTCCTCTCTATCACCCAAATCCAAGCCCCGCTGGCCCACCTTTAAAATTAACTCTAAAGTTGATCTAACCAGAATTATAGACACAATGAGACCTTCCTCCCACTTATCTGATCTCATAACCGCCTCCACTCAAAAACAGATGAGCCAGGTGGTGATGCTGTTCTGGTTGAAGCTCATGAATTTAGCACTGGCGATGGAATTTGTACTGGACTACCTCAAAATTGGGCAGTGCATTGCTAAAGAAAACATGGATCTGAAAGAGACACATTAGTGACAGATTCCTTACCTTAGAATATCCCCAGGCGTCAGGCTGGATCCGGAAAGTTTTTGCGTAGCAGTACCCTTGCGCGTCGGTAGGCGGCGTCGTGCGGCTCCGCGTCCGTCGTCGGCGTCGTGATCGCCGGGATGACGTCGCGGGCAGTACTTAGGCGCCGCCCCTGCGCGCTGACGTCAGTTCTTCTTTTTCCGCGCCAGCAAGCGCAGATCCGGGAAGAGCAGTGCCCTGGTCATTTTTTGACCATACTTTTTGGTGAATTTTTCACTGTTTTTCTCAATCGACTTCAAGGTGTCGTAGGGATGCCCGGGTTTAAACGTTGCGGCGCCTGTGCTCGGATGATGTCCGTCACCGACCCGCATTGGGAGTGTCTCTTCTGCCTCGGCCGAGGCCACGACACGGAGTCTTGTACCGACTGCCAGGCCCTGAACCCGAAAGCTTTGCGAGAGCGGTCTCGAGAGCTCCTCGAGGCCCGGCATTCGGCTCCGCGGAAGCCCCGGTCGCGTGAGAGGTCCAGGGGTCGATCGCGGAGTCCACACCGGTCGTCGGCATCAAAGTCTTCTTCGTCCGGTAAGTCGAAACACAAAAAGTCCAAAAAGTATCATCGCTCTAGGACTTCGCCTCGCCGGTCTGGCGACTCGGCTGAGGCCCCTCCCGGCACCGTCCCCGCCCCCGCGGCCCCGGACATGCCTGTGGAGTCGCCCCCGCAATACCCGCCCTATCCGGGTTCGGGGGCGGATCCGGCCCAAGTGCAGGAATTCCTGTCGGCCATGGCCCGCCTCTTCGGGCCTCCAGGTCCCTCCGGTGGGCCTTCGGGCCCCGCGGGCCCTGATGGGGTTGCTCCGGCGTCGCCGACGGCTCCGGCCCCGGCGTCGCACGTGCCTCCAGCCTCGATCCCGGCTCCGGCTTCGGCCCCGGCCTCGATCCCGGCTCCGCAACCCCCATCGACGCCGGTCGACCTAACGACACCTCCGCCGGCGCCGATGTCTCCGGTGCCGTTCTCGACGCCGCCTGGGGCTCCGGGCGGCGTCGTTCCCCAGTTCCTTCCGGCTCCGGACATGGACCCGGACCGACGTCGCTCGACGCCGGTTCCGGCGCCGATGAGACCTTGGGTCCCAAATGTCCCTCCTCCCCCTTATTTTGAACCTGAGGAGGACCAGGAGGACTGGGAGGGGTCTGATGACCCTCTGACACAACAGTGTCAGTACGATGAGGACTGGACAGAGGGTCTAGGGGATGCCAGTGGTCTAGATACTTCCCCTGACACTGGCATGCTGTCTCCTCCCGTGGCTACGGAGGAGGGAGCCAATTTTGCAACGGTGTTGCGTAGGGCGGCTGGAGCCTTACATCTCCAACTCCCTGCTGTGGCGGTCAAGGTTAATCTCTTGACAGAGGTGCTTCAGCCGGCAGCCTCCTCTACGGAGACTGTGCTGCCGTTTAACGACGCCCTCACTGACGTTCTTTTGGGCGCCTGGTCAAAGCCCAACACAGGGGCTCCTGTGGATAGGAACGTGTCCCGACGCCATCGCCCAGCTCCGGGCGACCCCCTGTTTCTCTCTGTCCACCCCACCCCTGAGAGCTTGGTTGTCCAAGCCTCCGCTTCCCAAACCGCCTTCCCTCCCGCCCCTCCGGATAGGGAATCCAAACGCCTGGATCAATTTGGGAAGACGGGTTTTTCTTCCTCCAGTGCTGGCTTGCGGTCCATCAACACCGCTTGCCTTTTGGGCCGATATACCCACTCCTTGTGAGATTCGGTGGCGAATGTTTTGCCCCAGTGTTCTGAGGAGGTCCAGACACTGCTTTCCCGCGCCATTGCGGAAGGAAGGGATGCGGCCAAATACACAATCCGATGTGGCCTTGATACCGCCGACTCGCTGGGCAGGTCTATTGCAACGACGGCGGCGCTACGACGCCACGCCTGGCTGAGAACCACTGGTTTTTCAGGGGATGTCCAGAATACTCTCATGGACATGCCCTTTGATGGAGTCGGTCTTTTTGGGTCCAAAGCAGACCATGCGTTGGAGCGCTTTAAGGACTCACGGGCTACTGCAAAGTCCCTGGGCCTTTCTGCTACACGCCCTCCGCTGACTTCTGCTTTTCGCCCCTATCGTGGCCACGGTAGGGGCGCCCTTCACGTCAGCAGCCCAGCCACCGGCCCGCGCAGCAGGCGTCTTCGCGTGGCCGAGGACGTGGATTCCGCCGTGGCGGATCGGGCAACCAGCGTGCGGGTCAGGCCACCACCTCCAACCCGTCCGCGGCCTCCAAACCCTCCTAGTCCCTCCTTTCAGGTGCACAGCACGCCAGTAGGGGGCAGGGTCCGCCATCACCTTCCCCACTGGCGTACCATCACCTCGGACAGGTGGGTCTTGGACATTGTCCGAAGGGGCTACTCCCTCCCCTTCGAGTCCACCCCCAGCTATGCCACCTCAATTCCACCGCATGTCAGGGGATCACTTGGTACTTCTGCAGAAGGAAGTCACGGCCCTCTTGGCCAAGAGGGCCATCGAGCATGTTCCGACCCCAGAAGTAGGGCGTGGTTGCTACTCCCACTACTTCCTGGTGCCCAAAAGGACAAGGAGGACATGCGTCCTATCTTGGACCTCCGGAATGTCAATCGCTTCCTCCGGAAGGAGAAGTTCAAGATGCTCACCCTAGCTCAGGTCTTGACTGCCCTCGACCCTGGAGACTGGTTGGTAGCGTTGGACTTGCAGGACGCATATTTCCACATCCCCGTCCTGCCGGCCCACCGGCGTTATCTTCGGTTCACGGTAGGCCTCGAGCATTTTCAGTTCACCGTGCTCACCTTTGGCCTTACAAGTGCCCCTCGGGTGTTCACGAAAGTGATGGCGGTGGTCGCAGCTCATCTGCGCCGGGCAGGGGTTTCAGTCTTCCCCTACCTCGACGACTGGCTGCTGAAGGCGGGCTCGTCCCAGGCAGTCGTCTCCCACCTCCAGACTACGGCCGAACTCCTGCACTTGCTGGGGTTCTCCATCAATGTGCCGAAGTCGCATCTGATTCCTTCTCCACAGCTCCTTTTCATCGGAGCAGTTCTGGACACGACGCAGTTTCGGGCCTATCCTCCCGAACGGCGAGTCCGGGATATTCAGGCTATGATTCCGATCTTTCAGCCTTTATCCTGGGTTTCGGTACGGATGACCCTGAGGCTGCTGGGCCTCATGGCCTCCTGCATCCTGCTGGTCAATCATGCCAGATGGCATATGCGGGCTCTGCAGTGGGACCTGAAGTTCCAGTGGGCGCAGCACCAGGGCAACCTGTCCGATCACGTCCAGATCTCGGAGGGGACTGCAAAACAGTTGCAGTGGTGGCTCTCGAACCGGCAATGGGTCATGGGCAGATCCCTCTCCCTTCCCCAGCCAGAGCACACAGTTGTGACGGACGCGTCCCTTCTGGGATGGGGCGGTCACATGGGAGAGGCGGAGATCAGAGGCCTCTGGTCTCCGGCGGAGTCCCGGCTCCATATCAACATTCTGGAGCTCTGGGCGATCCGACTTGCACTCAAGGCATTCCTTCCCTCTGTCAAAGGGAAGGTAGTGCAGGTGTTCACAGACAACACCACCGCCATGTGGTACTGCAACAAACAAGGCGGGGTGGGGTCGTGGACCCTTTGTCAGGAGGCTCTGCGCCTCTGGACATGGCTGGAACATCAGGGCATGTTCCTGATGGTTCAACACCTGGCAGGTTCCCTGAACGCCAGGGCGGACGAACTCAGCCGCAGGTGCATGATGGATCACGAATGGCGTCTTCACTCGGAAGTGGCGCAAGGACTCTTTCTACAGTGGGGAGAGCCTTGGTTAGATCTATTCGCCACCGAAGAGAACGCGCAATGTCATCAGTTCTGCGCGTTGGAATTTCCAAGGCGGCACTCGCTCGGCGGCAGCTTTCGTCACGATTGGAGTTGCGGTCTATTGTACGCCTTTCCGCCTATACCACTTCTACCCAGAGTGTTGAAGAAGATTCGGCACGACCGGGCCCAAGTCATTTTTGTGGCTCCGGACTGGGCTCGAAGAGTTTGGTATCCCGAGCTACTCAATATGAGCGTAGATCCCCCGATCCGTCTGCCTCTTCGGGAGGATCTTCTGTCGCAGCAGCAGGGGACGGTACTCCACCCGAACCTGTCCAGTCTACACCTGCTTGCGTGGAGATTGAGCGGCGGCAGTTGATTCCTTTCGACTTGCCTCCCGAAGTTTGTGATGTGATTCTGGCAGCCAGGCGTCCCTCCACTAAGGTGGTATACGCCTGCAGGTGGAACAAATTTGTGGCATGGTGCACAGCAAAGGCTGTGAATCCCCTTTCTGCCCCTCTTTCTGAGGTCCTTCTGTTCCTTCTCTCTCTGGCCCAACAGGGTTCTGCCCTGGGTACCATCAAGGGTTATCTTTGTGCTATCTCGGCCTTCCTCAGGCTCCCTGATCAGCCCTCCCTTTTCAAGTCCCCTGTTGTTAACAGGTTCTTAAAAGGCATTACTCACCTCTTCCCTCCTGTTCCGTTTGTGATGCCTCAGTGGGACTTGAACTTGGTTCTTACCTTTTTAATGTGCGCTCCCTTTGAGCCTCTACATAACTGTCCTCTTCGTCTTCTGACTCTGAAGACAGCCTTTCTGGTGGCCATCACCTCCGCTCGGCGGGTGAGTGAGCTCCAGGCTCTATCTTGCAAACCTCCCTTTCTGTCTGTTCATCCAGACAAGGTTGTTCTTCGGACGCGTCCGTCCTTCTTGCCAAAGGTGGTTACTGCTTTCCACATTGGGCAGACCATCACTTTGCCCACCTTCTTTCCGCCTCCGCATCCTTCCAGAGAGGAAGAGAGGCTCCACCGTCTGGACCCAAAACGTGCGCTCTCCTTCTATATTGACCGCACAAAACACTTCCGGGTGGATGACCAGCTCTTTGTTGGCTACGTGGGCGCCAAAAGGTCGGGCGGTGCACAAGAGGACCATCTCCCGCTGGGTTACCTTGTGCATCAAGACCTGCTATTCTTTGGCTAAAAGAGCCTCCTGTTGGGCTGCGTGCCCATTCCACCAGGGCAACGGCTGCTACCACGGCCTTGGGCCGCGGAGTTCCGCTGCCGGTTATCTGTCAGGCAGCTACGTGGGCCTCGCTGCACACGTTTACGAAGCATTACTGCCTTGACAGTCAGGTCCGGAGGGACGGCTTCTTTGGCCGTTCTGTCCTCCAGGACTTCCTTGTCTGATCTTTGTTCGCAGACCCACCACCGGGGTTGGTATTGCTGGGGTATCTATTCTAAGGTAAGGAATCTGTCACTAACGTGTCTCTTTCAGATGCACAAGTTACTAACTTGTGTAACGATATATCTGTAAGAGACAGTAGTTAGTGACAGATTCCTACCGCCCCACCCATCCTCCCCGTTCTGCGAACTGATTTCTAGGGTTAAGGACATCCCTTTCAGGGCCCTAGTATTTTTCAGACACCTATGTCAGCTTCTTGCATGGCTCTGCGTTCCTGGCGCGGAAAGTCGTGTACAGAACTGACGTCAGCGCGCAGGGGCGGCGCCTAAGTACTGCCCGCGACGTCATCCCGGCGATCACGACGACGGACGCGGAGCCGCACGACGCCGCCTAACGACGCGCAAGGGTACTGCTACGCAAAAACTTTCCGGATCCAGCCTGACGCGGAGGATATTCTAAGGTAAGGAATCTGTCACTAACTACTGTCTCTTACAGATATATCGTTACACAAGTTAGTAACTTGTGCGTTAAACCCAGAGGACTTCATTAACTTCTGTCCTATCTAAAGCATTCCCTTTGTGTGCTGGAAAGTCGGTGAAACACAACTGAGACTATATTTCAATGAAAATAGCCTACTCGATAATCTCCAATCAAGCATTAAAACAGTTATTCTTAAAATTGTTGATGACGCCCTTGAAATTTTAGACAATGGATACTCGTGCTTCCTCATCCTCGTTAGCTTATCAACAGCTTCCAACACTGTTTAGTCACGCTCTACTAGACCTCAGAGGCGCAGTACTCCGATGGTTCACCTCTTTTCTGGAAAACTGAGGTCAATATGTCAAAATATCTAGCTCCTCCTTTAACACCGCAACATTCTACCAGAGAGCCCATCAAGGCTCCATCCTTTCTCCCATGCTCTTTAATATCTACTTCAAGTCCCTTGCTTCTGTTCTCAAGCACTTGAACCTCTGCTACATCTTCTACGCAGATGACACGCAGCTCTACATGAAACTTACTTTCTAAGAAGGTTTCTCCAGAGCCTCACAAATGCACACTGAAATTCAGTTCTGGATAAGCATGCACAACCTTAAATTAAACTCACTTAAAACTGTGATAGCAGCCCTGCTCTAATGTGGCTTGAGGAGAGCTCCTTGCTAAGCAGCAAGCCGAACATTATAGAAAGTGCTAAATCCCTGGAATTCATACTAGACAAACACCTAAACTTTCGGGACCACAACAGGAACCTAGCAAAGGCAGCCCATTTTCATCTCAAGCTATCCTGAGCATCAAGTCATTCATCTGAGCTCATAACTTCAAACTAGTTGTTTAGTCCTTTAAAGACTGGACTGTGGTAACTCACTTCTGTCATGTATCCCCAAAACTGTACTTGCTCCTCTCAGAGCAACACTATATAGAGCCGTCAGAGTAGTCTCATATCTCAGACTAAATCTAGAAAATTCAGCCATGTCTCACTTATTCTGTCAGCTCTCAATTGGCTCCCCCTGGAAGCAAGATGACTTTTCAAACTCACCGACATCACGCAGAAGGATCTATAAGAGACCAGCCCTTTATACCTTAATCAGAACCAACAAATTTCGAACAAGAAGCACAGAGATGCAGCTATTGGAATCCTCCACTCTAAAGAAATCAAGATGTTAGGATGCACTCTGAGAATCTGGAACTCCTTACCTCTCAACATCAGATTGCCCCCTTCACAAGAAACCTTCAAAAATAAATTGAAAATCCTACTTTTCCAATGCCATCTCCAGACCCCCTCCTCTGTGTTGAGTTTTCTTTAGAAGGGTATGAGAGGATTGAATGAGTTACTGCTCTTCTCTAAACTGTATTCCTTGTCACCATGAGGCTGGAGTTCTGAACTTCTGTGAATGGGGCTTAAAATGCAAATTGGGTCCCCATAACATACCGTGGTTTGGAAATTAACATGTCCTACCTATTTATTTTATTATATTTCTTTTCCCCCTATCCTAGAGATTCTGGTCACACACCCACCAGTCCACTTTCCACGTGGGCCTTGCTGTGGTTCTTCACACTTCCACAGTGTAATGGTTCAGCGTGCTGAAGTCCACTAGTGTGCTTCTGTGCCTGACATTGTTTCTGTAATACTGTATTCTAACTTTTCATGTTGCCAGGGCTGTACAAGAGTCATCTGATAGAGACATCTAGCCGCAGATTCCTTAACTTAGACTATCCCCAGGCGTCAGACTGGATCCGGAGAATTTTTTGCAGCAGCACCTCTGCACGCCGGGGGGCGCCGCCGCATGGCTCCGCCCTGACGTCGTCCAAGGACATGACGTCAGCGGAGCCATATAAGTCCCTCCCGCCGCGCTGACGTCAGTTTTCCTTCTTTTCCGCGTCCCAACGCGGATCCAGGAGTAAGCGGTTCCTCTGGCCTGTTGTTTCAGGCCTTCTCAACGCCTTCGGCATCCGGGAACAGTGTGCGATGCCTTTGGGTTTCAAGGCGTGTGAGGCCTGTACGTGGCAGATGTCAGCGACGGATCCGCATGCGATCTGTATGTGGTGCCTAGGAGAGCACCACGACTCCGAGGAGAGCGACGCCTGCCGGCAGATGAAGCCGAAGTCCCTGCGGGAGCGCCGGATGAAGTTGTTGACCGCCCGGATGTCCCGCTCAGCGTCTTCACGCCGCCGATCTCCATCTCGAGCTGGGGCTCCTGTTCGGGTCCGGTCACGGAGTCGTTCCCGCGGACGTCTTTTGCCTGACGCAGGTAAGCACAAGCACAAGTCACGGAGGTCGTCGACCTCACAAAAACGTGACAACGGGGCCCAGGAGTCGGTCCCCTTATACCCACCCTTTCCGGGTGTTGGGGCGACTCGGGCCCAGATGGAAGCCTGTTCCAAAGCTCTTCAATCCATCTTTGGGTCACCCCCTCTCCCTGGCGCGCCTTCGGGCCCCACAGAGGGAGTAGGGAGTCAGGTCAGGTCTTCGCCGGCGGGTTCGCCCTCGGCACCTGCCGAGTGCCTCGACTCCGGTTCCGGAGTCGCTGCGACGTCGGGTCACGGCCCGGAGGGGCATCCCAGTCAGACGTCGAGCCCTTCTGCCCCGTCTCCGCATAGCCCTTTGGGGCTCCCTGCGCCGACGCCGGATGCAGCTGTAGCACGGAGCTCGACTCTTTGTCGACATCCTTCCTCCCCGCAGGCCTCAGTGGGGGGCGAGTCGACGCCGGTCGGATGCCAGGCCAAGTCACCTCTGGTGATTGTCGACGTCAATACGACGCCGTCTCGACGTCAGTCAATGCCGGTGGCGGTCCCTGTTGTTCCTCTGTTCGAAGAGGATGAGGACCCGGAGCACCCAGGGTTGTTTCGACGCTCTCTCCGGCTCCACTGCCCCCTGGACAGTGGCCCTTTGCTCGGCCTCCGGCTGCGGCGCCTCTCCTTTCTGGTGGACGCGTTAGTCTTCAACCGTCCCCTACAGATGGTTTGTTATCGCCACCTAGAATGGCTACAGAGGCTAGCGCGGCATTTGCGAGGGCTGTTCGCGGGGCTACAGCTATTTTACACCTGCAACCCCCCTCAGTCTCCTTGCCTTCTGATCCATTATTGGATCTCCTCCACCAGGATGCTGTGGAGGTGGAGCCCGTGCTGCCTTTTGGCGGGTCGTTATTTGACACCCTTCTTGGCACGTGGGCACGGCCCTCCTCTGGAGACCCTGTGGATCCGGGCCATCGCACGTCGGCATCGCCCGGCTCCAGATGACCCTGTCTGTTTGTCCCTTCATCCTAGGGCTAACGGCCGGGTAGTCCAGGCGGCTTTCGCCTTGCAGCCTTCCTCTCCTCTCCCGTTGCTACCTCCCACTAGGGAGTCTCGTTGGTTGGAGACATGTGGCCGCCATATTTTTGCGTCCACTAGTTCCGGCATCCGTGCTCTGAACACGTCTTGCGTGTTTGCACGGGCTACTTTTGCCCTTTGGGACTCAGTCGAGCGTCTTCTTCCCTCTCTTCCAGAGGGTCCCCGTGCTGACCTGGATCGTCTCCTTCATGATGCCCGAGAAATGGCACAATTTTCCATTCGGTCGGCCATGGACACCACTGACTCTGTGGGTCGGGCGATGGCCAGGTCCGTTGCTCTGCGTCGCCATGCCTGGCTGCGCGATGGCGGTTTCCCTGACCATGTTCGGGAGAGTGTTCGGGATTTGCCATTTGATGGCGTGACCCTTTTTGACAGTCATGCGGACTCAGCAGTCAACCGCCTCATGTCTGGGCTCCCATGACTTTGTGTTTTCTAGTCCCTTTGCGGACTTTTATTTTCAGGTGCAGTGTTGTCTCTGCTTGTTCTGGGCCCTGGGTTCATGACGTAATACCCAGACGGCCTGTTCGGCTTCCCGCCGTTTTTGCTTCTATTTAGTGCAGCTGGTCAGCTGATTCTGCTTTCTTTTGATTCCTCTGTCTATGAGTTCGTGCTCAAGAGGTGCCCCTAGCTGGCTTACCCTATGTGGGGTATTCGTTGGCTTTTGTATAGCTGCCTTCCTTACACAGAAGGCTTGGTAGGCTCCTGTGGAGTCTACTTCAAAGGTTTTGTCCTGCGGATGAGACTGTGGTCTCTTTCTACTGTTATGGACCCTTCCTTTTCCTTCTTGCGGCCCACAGGTTGGCATCGCTCTATTGCCTATCCGTTGGGGTCTGCGGTTGGTCCGTAACACTCCCCTGCATCTGTAGATGCTCACTTTCGCGAGGTTTCTGCCTCGCCTGCCTCTCCCAGGAGTGAAATTTCAGCTTTGCCCTCCTTGTCTATGTTGGCTGCCCTTATTGTCAGCCACTGTCCCTTGGACCACCTTGTTCTGTTCCGTTCCGGCACAGTTCTTCCTGCCCATGGACGACCTCAGGGCGGAGTCTTGTGGTGCGGGTCTTAGGCACGCGGGGCGGACGCGGCACGATTCTTCTGTGTTCTATGCGCGTCAGGTGGATGCTCCCTAGTATGTTTGCTGTCACGGGGGGCTTACGCTTTCCTTACGCTTCTGCGATGACTGGTTTCTACTCTCCTCTCTCCGGGATGGGTAGTACTTTCTCGTGTTTCAGACCTGTCTGGACTTTGTCTATAGACGGTGGCATCCTCGCCACGTACGCCAATACTGTACATTGCCTTGTGCCCTACTTTCATGGGCACTTCCCAAGCAAGAGTTTCCTCTTCCCCTGCTGCTTTCCGCGCAGGAGTTTGTCACACTTCTACTTCAGGCTGCTGCTCTCTGTGGAAGTGTTCTCATCTGAAAGAGACACGTTAGTGACAGATTCCTTACCTTAGAATATCCCCAGGCGTCAGGCTGGATCCGGAAAGTTTTTTGCGTAGCAGTACCCTTGCGCGTCGGTAGGCGGCGTCGTGCGGCTCCGCGTCCGTCGTCGGCGTCGTGATCGCCGGGATGACGTCGCGGGCAGTACTTAGGCGCCGCCCCTGCGCGCTGACGTCAGTTCTTCTTTTTCCGCGCCAGTAAGCGCAGATCCGGGAAGAGCAGTGCCCTAGTCACTTTTTGACTATCTTTTTTGGTGAATTTTTTCACTGTTTCTTCAATCGAGTCTTCACGACTCCTAAGGTGTCGTAGGGATGCCCGGCTTTAAGCCCTGCGAGGAATGTGGTCGCATGATGTCGATCACGGACCCGCACCTCGAGTGTCTCTTTTGTCTCGGCCGAGACCACGACACGAAGTCGTGTCCTGACTGCCGGAAACTTCATCCTAAGGCTTTGCGAGAGCGGTCTCGAAAGCTCCTTGAAGTCCGGCATTCGGCTCCGCGCCGCAACAAGCCCCGGTCCCGGGAGAGGTCGAGGGGCCGGACGCGGAGTCCCCGCCGTTCGTCGGATTCAAAGTCTTCGCGTTCCTCCGGTAAGTCGAAGCACAAGAAGTCTAAGCGGCGTCATCGCTCTAAGACTTCGCCTCGCCGGTCTCGCGACTCGGCTGAGGTCCCTGTCGGCACCGTCCCCGCGGCCCCGGACGTGCCTGTCGAGTTACCCCCGCAGTACCCGCCCTACCCGGGCTCGGGGGCGACTCAGGCCGATATACAGGAATTCCTGTCGGCCATGGCCCGCCTCTTCGGGCCTCAAGGTCCCTCCAGTGCGCCTCCGGGCCCCGCGGGCCCTGATGGGGTTGCTCCGGCGTCGCCGTCGACTCCGGTCCCGGCGTCGCCTGTCCCACCAGCCTTCGTCCCGGCCTCGGCTCCGGTCCCGGCCTCGACCCCGGCTCCGGTGGTGCCGCAACCCCCATCGACGCCGGTTGACCTAACCACGCCGACGCCGATGTCCCCGGTGCCGTTTCCGACGCCGTCCGGGGCTCCGGGCGGCGTCGCCCCCCGGTTCTCTCCGGGTCCGGACATGGTGCCGGAACGGCGTCGCCCGACGCCGTATCCGGCGCCGATGAGACCTTGGGTCCCCGATGTCCCTCCTCCTCCATATTTTCAACCTGAGGAGGACCAGGAGAGCTGGGAGGGGTCTGACGACCCTCTCACACAACAGCGCGAGTTTGACCCGGACTGGGTTGAGGAACTTGGGGATGCCAGTGGTCTGGATACCTCCCTGACTCTGGCATGCTGTCTCCTCCCGTGGCAACGGAGGAGGGGCTAATTTTGCAACGGTGTTGCGTAGAGCTGCTGGAGCCTTGAATCTCCAGTTGCCTACAGTGGTCGTCAGGTCTAACATCCTGACTGAAGTGCTTCAGCCGGCGGCCTCCTCTTCGGAGACTGTGCTGCCGTTCAACGAGGCACTGACTGACGTTCTTTGGGTGCCTGGTCCAAACCCACCACAGGGGCTCCTGTGGATAGGAACGTGGCTCCGACGCCATCGCCCTGCTCCGGGCGACCCCCTGCTTTCTCTCCCAACACCCCACCCCTGAGAGCTTGGTTGTCCAAGCCTCTGCCTCCGAAACCGCCTTCCCTACCGCCCCTCCGGATAGGGAATCCAAGCGCCTGGATCACTTTGGGAAGAAGGCTTTCTCTTCCTCCAGTGCTGGCTTGCGGTCTGTTAATACCGCTTGCCTCTTGGGCCGATACACCCACTCCCTGTGGGATTCGGTGGCAACTGTTTTGCCGCAGTGTTCTGAGGAGGTCCAGACACTGCTTACCCGCGCCATTGCGGAAGGGCGTGATGCGGCTAAATATACCATCCGCTGTGGCCTTGATACCGCCGACTCGCTGGGCAGATCGCTTGCAACGACGGTGGCGCTGCGTCGCCACGCCTGGCTGAGAACCACTGGTTTTTCGGGAGATGTCCAGAATACACTCATGGACATGCCCTTTGATGGTGTCGGTCTTTTTGGTTCGAAGGCAGACCATGCGCTGGAGCGTTTCAAGGACTCTCGGGCTACTGCTAAGTCCCTGGGCCTTGCTGTTGTGCGCCCTCCGCTCACGTCTGCTTTTCGCCCCTTTCGTGGCCACGGAAGGGGCGCCCAGTCACGTCCGCAGCCCGGCCAACGGCCCGCGCAGCAAGCGCCTCGCGTGGCCGAGGACGTGGATACCGCCGTGGCGGTTCGGGCAACCAGCGTGCGGGTCAGGCCACCACCTCCAACCCGTCCGCGGCCTCCAAGCCCTCCTAGTCCCTCCTTTCAGGTGCACAGTACGCCAGTCGGGGGCAGGGTCCGCCATCACCTTCACCTCTGGCGTCCCATCACCTCGGACAGGTGGGTCTTGGACATTGTCCGAAGGGGCTACTCCCTCCCCTTCGAGACCACCCCCCCAGCCATGCCACCTCAATTCCACCGCATGTCAGGGGATCACTTGGCGCTTCTACAGCGGAGACTGGTTGGTAGCGTTGGACTTGCAGGACGCCTATTTCCACATCCCCGTCCTGCCGGCCCACCGGCGTTACCTTCGGTTCACGGTAGGCCTCGAGCATTTTCAGTTCACCGTGCTCCCCTTTGGCCTTACCAGTGCCCCTCGGGTGTTCACGAAAGTGATGGCGGTGGTCGCAGCTCATCTGCGCCGGGCAGGGGTTTCAGTCTTCCCCTACCTCGACGACTGGCTGCTGAAGGCGGGCTCGTCCCAGGCAGTCGTCTCCCACCTCCAGACTACGGCCGAACTCCTGCACTCGCTGGGGTTCTCCATCAATGTGCCGAAGTCGCATCTGCTTCCTTCTCCACAGCTCCTTTTCATCGGAGCAGTTCTGGACACGACGCAGTTTCGGGCCTATCCTCCCGAACGGCGAGTCCGGGATATTCAGGCTATGATTCCGATCTTTCAGCCTTTGTCCTGGGTTTCGGTACGGATGACCCTGAGGCTGCTGGGCCTCATGGCCTGCTGCATCCTGCTGGTCAATCATGCCAGATGGCATATGCGGGCTCTGCAGTGGGACCTGAAGTTCCAGTGGGCGCAGCACCGGGGCAACCTGTCCGATCACGTCCAGATCTCGGAGGGGACTGCAATACAGTTGCAGTGGTGGCTCTCGAACCGGCAATGGGTCATGGGCAGATCCCTCTCCCTTCCCCAGCCAGAGCACACAGTTGTGACGGACGCGTCCCTTCTGGGATGGGGCGGTCACATGGGAGAGGCGGAGATCAGAGGCCTCTGGTCTCCGGCGGAGTCCCGGCTCCATATCAACCTTCTGGAGCTCCGGGCGATCCGACTTGCACTCAAGGCATTCCTTCCCTCTGTCAAAGGGAAGGTAGTGCAGGTGTTCACAGACAACACCACCGCCATGTGGTACTGCAACAAACAAGGCGGGGTGGGGTCGTGGACCCTTTGTCAGGAGGCTCTGCGCCTCTGGACATGGCTGGAACATCAGGGCATGTTCCTGGTGGTTCAACACCTGGCAGGTTCCCTGAACGCCAGGGCGGACGAACCTCAGCCGCAGGTGCATGATGGATCACGAATGGCGTCTTCACTCGGAAGTGGCGCAAGGACTCTTTCTACAGTGGGGAGAGCCTTGGTTAGATCTATTCGCCACCGAAGAGAACGCGCAATGTCATCAGTTCTGCGTGTTGGAATTTCCAAGGCGGCACTCGCTCGGCGACGCTTTTCGTCACGAGTGGAGTTGCGGTCTATTGTACGCCTTTCCGCCTATACCACTTCTACCCAGAGTGTTGAAGAAGATTCGGCACGACTGGGCCCAAGTCATTCTTGTGGCTCCGGACTGGGCTCGAAGAGTTTGGTATCCCGAGCTACTCAATATGAGCGTAGATCCCCCGATCCGTCTGCCTCTTCGGGAGGATCTTCTGTCGCAGCAGCAGGGGACGGTCCTCCACCCGAACCTGTCCAGTCTACACCTGCTTGCGTGGAGATTGAGCGGCGGCAGTTGATTCCTTTCGACTTGCCTCCCGAAGTTTGTGATGTCATTCTGGCAGCCAGGCGTCCCTCCACTAAGGTGGTATACGCCTGCAGGTGGAACAAATTTGTGGCATGGTGCACAGCAAAGGCTGTGAATCCCCTTTCTGCCCCTCTTTCTGAGGTCCTTCTGTTCCTTCTCTCTGGCCCAACAGGGTTCTGCCCTGGGTACCATCAAGGGTTATCTTTGTGCTATCTCGGCCTTCCTCAGGCTCCCTGATCAGCCCTCCCTTTTCAAGTCCCCTGTTGTTAACAGGTTCTTAAAAGGCATTACACACCTCTTCCCTCCTGTTCCGTTTGTGATGCCTCAGTGGGACTTGAACTTGGTTCTTACCTTTTTAATGTGCGCTCCCTTTGAGCCTCTACATAACTGTCCTCTTCGTCTTCTGACTCTGAAGACAGCCTTTCTGGTGGCCATCCCCTCCGCTCGGCGGGTGAGTGAGCTCCAGGCTCTATCTTGCAAACCTCCCTTTCTGTCTGTTCATCCAGACAAGGTTGTTCTTCGGACGCGTCCGTCCTTCTTGCCAAAGGTGGTTACTGCTTTCCACATTGGGCAGACCATCACTTTGCCCACCTTCTTTCCGCCTCCGCATCCTTCCAGAGAGGAAGAGAGGCTCCACCGTCTGGACCCAAAACGTGCGCTCTCTTTCTATATTGACCGCACAAAACACTTCCGGGTGGATGACCAGCTCTTTGTTGGCTACGTGGGCGCCAAAAGGTCGGGCGGTGCACAAGAGGACCATCTCCCGCTGGGTTACCTTGTGCATCAAGACCTGCTATTCTTTGGCTAAGAAGGAGCCTCCTGTTGGGCTGCGTGCCCATTCCACCAGGGCAACGGCTGCTACCACGGCCTTGGGCCGCGGTGTTCCGCTGCCGGTTATCTGTCAGGCAGCTACGTGGGCCTCGCTGCACACGTTTACAAAGCATTACTGCCTTGACAGTCAGGTCCGGAGGGACGGCTTCTTTGGCCGTTCTGTCCTCCAGGACTTCCTTGTCTGATCTTTGTTCGCAGACCCACCACCGGGTTGGTATTGCTGGGGTATCTATTCTAAGGTAAGGAATCTGTCACTAACGTGTCTCTTTCAGATGCACAAGTTACTAACTTGTGTAACGATATATCTGTAAGAGACAGTAGTTAGTGACAGATTCCTACCGCCCCACCCATCCTCCCCGTTCTGCGAACTGATTTCTAGGGTTAAGGACATCCCTTTCAGGGCCCTAGTATTTTTCAGACACCTATGTCAGCTTCTTGCATGGCTCTGCGTTCCTGGCGCGGAAAGTCGTGTACAGAACTGACGTCAGCGCGCAGGGCGGCGCCTAAGTACTGCCCGCGACGTCATCCCGGCGATCACGACGCCGACGACGGACGCGGAGCCGCACGACGCCGCCTACCGACGCGCAAGGGTTCAGCTACGCAAAAAACTTTCCGGATCCAGCCTGACGCCTGGGGATATTCTAAGGTAAGGAATCTGTCACTAACTACTGTCTCTTACAGATATATCGTTACACAAGTTAGTAACTTGTGCTTCAGGACACTCACTGTCTTGTGTGGTCTTGTATGTACATCTCTTTACAATTTTCTGTTACTCTATGTACGTTTAGTGCTGACTCTTTCGAGTACTGCTCAGTCTCCCAGTCTGTCTCGCGGGGGACCGTGGCTCCCCCCTGCCGGGTGGCTGATGTCGCTTATGGGTCTGGACATTGCTCTGTCCGGTTCTGCTGCAACATAGCTGTTGGTACCTATGGTGCGCTCTTGTATTCTTTTATGAAACACATCCTTCACGGCTGTGTCCTTTCTTGATGTATATTCTGTCCTGCGCTCTACACACAACCAGGGGTCACGCATACTAGGGTTTCCTTGCTGCGGTGTCCGTGGTCTTGCTCTCGACCTTCTCATGGGAGCAAGCCTTCTCTGTGTGTCCAGCCTGCCGGATCCCTTTTGCCGGTTGTCTGCCTGGTGATGCATCTCTCGCATCTGGGCTGTTCTCGCTGCATTCCATTGTGCATTTCTTTTACGTGGTGTGGTTCTAGCGGTACACACGGTCTGCCCATGTGTACTTCTGTTCCCCGCATGCATGTCTCTTCTTGTAGTCATGGTTATATGCCATTCTGCTTGTTGTCGTCCACCTCTCACATGTCATTTTGTGAAGGGGCGGTTGCCCAATGACAGGTCTTGTGTCTCTGGTAACAGAGGCTCTTCCTGGACATGGTCAGCATCCTGCCACTGCTGTCCAAAGGTTCCTAGCTGGTACGCTTTCAACAGTGCTTCTCCACTGTTGTGCATGCTCGACCTGTATGCTCTGACTCGGTCATACCGTCTTTTCCTCTCTCTGGGTCTTCGTCTCTTGCAGATCCATCGGATCCTGCGGATCCATCGGCTCCTATGATCAGTTCACCTTCTTTTGTGGAAGTTATGGACTCTCACATTCCGCACTGACATTCTGGTTCTGTGCTCCCTTTCAACCCTGCATAAACGAGAGGGCTTTCATGCCGTCCCTGTGCGGCTTGTGATGCCTTTGCCTCCCATTGTTTTCCGCTCCTTACAGAGCTTACTGGTCTGGTGTTGGCCACGGTGGCATTGCTGCCCCCACTGTGTTTAGTCAACTTGTTGACCACTGGGTTCTCTTTGGAACCTGGTTGGGTTCAGTCGCACACCCGCCTCCTATGGGGTATGTGTGGTATCCTGCTGTTCTCGGGTGGAATCTGGGGCACGGAATGTGTGCGCCAGATTCCACGCAAGGACGGTTGGCCCAGGCTTGAAGAAGCAGCTGATTTACTTTTCTCTCTTATCAAATAAACTTACCTGAATATACAGCAGCATCCTGTCTTCATTACGAGAGAACATTACACTGGTGACGACTGGAAGACGAACCAACAAGCCTGGAGCCCTGCGATGAGCAGATCGTGAGTCCGTTGACCGACAGTAAATCAGTATCTGAAAGAGACACGTTAGTGACAGATTCCTTACCTTAGAATATCCCCAGGCGTCAGGCTGGATCCGGAAAGTTTTTGCGTAGCAGTACCCTTGCGCGTCGGTAGGCGTCGTCGTCGGCGTCGGGACCGCCGGGATGATGTCGCGGGCAGTACTTAGACGCCGCCCCTGCGCGCTGACGTCAGTTCTTCTTTATCCGCGCCAGTAAGCGCAGATCCGGGAAGAGCAGTGCCCTAGTCATTTTTTGACTAAATTTTTTGGTGATTTTTCACTGTTTTCTAAACAAGTCTCTCGACTCCGAAGGTGTCGGTAGGGATGCCCGGCTGCAAGCCCTGCGACGCCTGTGGTCGCATGATGTCGATCACAGACCCGCATCAGGAATGTCTCTACTGCCTCGGCCGCGACCACGACACGAAGTCGTGCCCCGACTGCCGGGCCTTGCACCCGAAGGCTTTGCGAGAGCGGTCTCGAAAGCTCCTCGAGGTCCGGCAGTCGGCTCCGCGCCACACCAAGCCCCGGTCACGTGAGAGGTCGAGGGGCCGGTCGCGGAGTCCTCATGGGTCGTCGAGGTCCAAGTCTTCGCACTCCTCCGGTAAGTCGAAGCATAAAAAGTCTAAGAAGCGTCATCGCTCGAAGGCTTCGCCTCGCCGGTCTCGCGACTCGGCTGAGGCTCCTATCGGCACCGTCCCCACCCCCGCGGCTCCGGGAGTGCCTGTGGAGCCGCCCCCGCATTACCCGTCCTTCCCGGGTTCGGGGGCGACTCCGGCCAAGATACAGGAATTCCTGTCGGCCATGGCCCGCCTCTTCGGGCCTCAAGGTCCCCCCGGTGCGCCTTCGGGCCCCGCGGTCCCTGATGGGGTTTTCCCGGCGCCGCCGGCGACTCCGGTCCCAGCGCCGCCTGTAACACCAGCCTCGATCCCGGCCCCGGCTTCGGCCCTGGCCTCGATCCCGGCTCCGGTGCTTCCGCAACCCCCATCGACGCCGGTTGACCTAACTACGCCGGCGCCGATGTCTCCGGTGCCGTTCCCGACGCCGCCCGGGGTTCCGGGCGGCGTCGTTCCCCGGTTCTCTCCGGATCCGGACACGGCGCCGGACCGGCGTCGCTCGACGCCGGCTCCGACGCCGCTGGGACCTTGAGTCCCACATGTCCCTCCTCCTTATTTTGAACCTGAATTGGAGGACGTAGATAACTGAGAGGGGTCTGATGACCCTCTCACACAGCAGTGTGAGTTTGATCAGGACTGGGCTGAGGAACTTGGGGATGCCAGTGGTCTGGACACCTCCCCTGACTCTGGCATGCTGTCTCCTCCATCCGTGGCAACGGAGGAGGGAGCAAACTTTGCAACTGTGTTGCGTAGAGCATCTGGGGCCTTAAACCTCCAGTTGCCTACAGTGGCTGTCAGGACTAACATCCTGACGGAAGTACTTCAGCCGGCGGCTACCTCCTCGGAGCCACTGCTGCCGTTCAACGAGGCGCTTTCAGACGTTCTTTTGGGCACCTGGTCCAAGCCCACCACAGGGGCTCCTGTGGATAGGAACGTGGCCCGACGCCATCGCCCTGCTCCGGGCGACCCCCGTTTCTCTCTCTACACCCCACCCCTGAGAGCTTGGTGGTCCAAGCCTCTGCTTCCCAAAGCGCCTTTCCTACCGCTCCCCCGGATAGGGAATCCAAACGCCTGGATCAATTTGGGAAGAAGGTCTTTTCTTCCGCCCGTGCTGGCTTGCGGTCAGTCAACACCACTTGCCTCTTGGGCCGATATTCCCACTCCTTGTGGGACTCGGTGGCGCAAGTTCTGCCCCAGTGTCCTGAGGAGGTCCAGACACTGCTTTCCCGCACCATTGCGGAGGGAAGAGATGCAGCAAAGTACACCATCAGATGTGGCCTTGATACCGCCGACTCGCTAGGCAGATCGCTTGCGACGACAGTGGCGCTGCGCCGTCACGCCTCGCTGAGGACCACTGGTTTCTCGGGTGATGTCCAAAACTCTCTTATGGACATGCCCTTTGATGGAGTCGGTCTTTTTGGGACAAAGGCAGACCATGCGCTGGAGCGCTTTAAGGACTCGCGGGCTACAGCCAAGTCCCTGGGCCTTTCTGCTGTGCGCCCTCAGCAACAGTCTGCTTTTCGCCCCTTTCGTGGCCACGGAAGGGGCGCCCAGTCACGTCCGCTGCCCAGCCACCGGCCCGTGCAGCAAGCGTCTTCGCGTGGCCGAGGACGTGGCTCCCGCCGTGGCGGGTCAGGCAACAAGCGTGCGGGTCAGGCCACCAACCCCGCCCCGTCCGCGGCCTCCAAGCCCTCCTAGTCCTTCCTTTCAGGTGCACAGCACGCCAGTAGGGGGCAGGGTCCGCCATCACCTTCACCACTGGCGTGCCATCACCTCGGACAGGTGGGTCTTGGACATTGTCCGAAGGGGCTACTCCCCCAGCCATGCCACCTCAATTCCACCGCATGTCAGGGGATCACTTGGTGCTTCTTCAAAATGAATTTGCGGCCCTCTTGGCCAAGAGGGCCATCGAGCGCGTTCCGACCCCAGAAGTAGGACGTGGTTGCTACTCCCACTACTTTCTGGTGCCCAAAAAGGACAAGGAGGACATGCGTCCTATCTTGGACCTCCGGAACGTCAATCGCTTCCTCCGGAAGGAGAAGTTCAAAATGCTCACCCTAGCTCAGGTCTTGACTGCTCTCGACCCTGGAGACTGGATGGTAGCGTTGGACTTGCAGAACGCATATTTCCACATCCCCGTCCTGCCGGCCCACCGGCGTTACCTGCGGTTCACGGTAGGCCTCGAGCATTTTCAGTTCACCGTGCTCCCTTTTGGCCTTACAAGCGCCCCTCGGGTGTTCACGAAAGTGATGGCGGTGGTCGCAGCCCATCTGCGCCGGGCAGGGGTTCCAGTCTTCCCCTACCTCGACGACTGGCTGCTGAAGGCGGGCTCGTCCCAAGCAGTCGTCTCCCACCTCCAGACAACGGCCGAACTCCTCACTCGCTGGGTTTCTCCATCAACGTGCCGAAGTCGCACCTGATTCCTTCTCCACAGCTCCTTTTCATCGGAGCAGTTCTGGACACGACGCAGTTTCGGGTTTATCCTCCCGAACGGCGAGTCCGGGATATTCAGGCTATGATTCCGATCTTTCGGCCTTTATCCTGGGTTTCGGTACGGATGACCCTGAGGCTGCTGGGCCTCATGGCCTCCTGCATCCTGCTGGTCAATCATGCCAGATGGCATATGCGGGCTCTGCAGTGGGACCTGAAGTTCCAGTGGGCGCAGCACCAGGGCAACCTGTCCGATCACGTCCAGATCTCGGAGGGGACTGCAAAACAGCTGCAGTGGTGGCTCTCGAACCGGCAATGGGTCATGGGCAGATCCCTCTCCCTTCCCCAGCCAGAGCACACAGTTGTGACGGACGCGTCCCTTCTGGGATGGGGTGGTCACATGGGAGAGGCGGAGATCAGAGGCCTCTGGTCTCCGGCGGAGTCCCGGCTCCATATCAACATTCTGGAGCTCCGGGCGATCCGACTTGCACTCAAGGCATTCCTTCCCTCTGTCAAATGGACGGTAGTGCAGGTGTTCACAGACAACACCACCGCCATGTGGTATTGCAAGAAACAGGGCGGGGTGGGGTCGTGGACCCTATGTCAGGAGGCTCTGCTCCTCTGGATATGGCTGGAACATCAGGGCATATTCCTGATGGTTCAACACCTGGCAGGTTCCCTGAACGCCAGGGCAGACGAACTCAGCCGCAGGTGCATGATGGATCACGAATGGCGTCTTCACTCGGAGGTGGCGCAAGGTCTCTTTCAGCAGTGGGGAGAGCCTTGGTTAGATCTGTGCGCCACCGAAGAGTACGCGCAATGTCAGCACTTCTGCGCGTTGGAATTTCCAATGCGGCACTCACTCGGCGACGCTTTTCGTCGCGAGTGGAGTTGCGGTCTGTTGTACGCCTTTCCGCCTATACCACTTCTACCCAGAGTGTTGAAGAAGATTCGGCGCGACCGGGCCCAAGTCATTCTTGTGGCTCCGGACTGGGCTCGAAGAGTTTGGTATCCCGAGCTACTCAGTATGAGCGTCGATCCCCGATCCGTCTGCCTCTTCGGGAGGATCTTCTGTCGCAGCAGCATGGGACGGTCCTCCACCCGAACCTGTCCAGTCTACACCTGCTTGCGTGGAGATTGAGCGGCGGCAGTTGATTCCTTTCGACTTGCCTCCCGAAGTTTGTGATGTGATTCTGGCAGCCAGGCGTCCCTCCACTAAGGTGGTATACGCCTGCAGGTGGAACAAGTTTGTGGCATGGTGCACAGCAAAGGCTGTGAATCCCCTTTCTGCCCCTCTTTCTGAGGTTCTTCTGTTCCTTCTTTCTCTGGCCCAACATGGTTCTGCCCTGGGTACCATCAAGGGCTATCTTTGTGCGATATCAGCCTTCCTCAGGCTTCCTGATCAGCCCTCCCTTTTCAAGTCCCCTGTGGTTAACAGGTTTCTTAAAGGCATTACACACCTCTTTCCTCCTGTTCCGTTTGTAATGCGTCAGTGGGACTTGAACTTGGTTCTTACCTTCTTAATGAGCGCTCCCTTTGAGCCTCTACATAATTGTCCTCTTCATCTTCTTACTCTGAAGACAGCATTCCTGGTGGCCATCACCTCTGCTCGGCGGGTGAGTGAGCTCCAGGCTCTTTCATGCAAACCTCCCTTTCTGTCTGTTCATCCAGACAAGGTTGTTCTTCGGACGCGTCCATCCTTCTTGCCAAAGGTTGTTACTGCCTTCCATATTGGGCAGACCATCACTTTGCCCACCTTCTTTCCGCCTCCGCATCCTTCCAGAGAGGAAGAGAGGCTCCACCGTCTGGACCCAAAACGTGCGCTTTCTTTTTACATCAACCACACACAACAGTTCCGGGTGGATGACCATCTCTTTGTTGGCTATGTGGGTGCCAAAAAAGGTTGGGCGGTACACAAAAGGACCATCTCCCGCTGGGTCACTATGTGTATCAAAGCCTGCTATTCTTTGGCTAAGAAGGAGCCTCCTGTTGGGCTGCGTGCCCATTCCACCAGGGCAACGGCGGCTACCACGGCCTTAGGCCGCGGGGTTCCGTTACAGGATATGTGTCAGGCAGCTAAGTGGGCCTCGCTGCACACGTTTACCAAACATTACTGCCTTGACAGCCAAGTCCGGAGAGACGGCTTCTTTGGCCGTTCTGTTCTCCGGGACTTCCTCGTCTGATCTTTGTTCGCAGACCCACCACCGGGGTTGGTATTGCTGGGATATCTATTCTAAGGTAAGGAATCTATCACTAACGTGTCTCTTTCAGATGCACAAGTTACTAACTTGTGTAACGATATATCTGTAAGAGACAGTAGTTAGTGACAGATTCCTTGCCGCCCACCCATCCTCCCCTTTCTGCGAACTGATTTCTAGGGTTAAGGACATCCCTTTCAGGGCCCTAGTATTTTTCAGACACCTATGTCAGCTTCTTGCATGGCTCTGCGTTTCTGGCGCGGCAAGTCGTGTACAGAACTGACGTCAGCGCGCAGGGGCGGCGTCTAAGTACTGCCCGCGACGTCATCCCGGCGGTCCCGACGCCGACGACGGACGCGGAGCCGCACGACGCCGCCTACCGACGCGCAAGGGTACTGCTACGCAAAAACTTTCCGGATCCAGCCTGACGCCTGGGGATATTCTAAGGTAAGGAATCTGTCACTAACTACTGTCTCTTACAGATATATCGTTACACAAGTTAGTAACTTGTGCTTCGTCTCCGGAACCTGTCTAAGAAAAGACCTCTATATAAACTGAGACTACTGTGGAAATCCCGTCCCGAACAATGGTTGTGGTGAGACTTTGCGCATTTTAAACTGAATTGCTTGCTTTGCTATTTTTCTCGCGCATTGAATCTAACCGCACACAAAGATTGAACACGCCAGCAATCACGCATGCCACGTAATTGTCTTGTTTAATGCGCTCGTGCGCGCATCTCTGAAAAGACTAGTGCGTTAACTGAACTATCTCTACGTACTTGTGACTGTATTTTCTACTTTCCGATTGTGACGCACAACGCAACTCCGTCACAAGTTTTGCATGATTAATGTTGCCAAGCTACGACCAACGCACCGACGCAACTTCGTCACAAGTTTTGCATGAATAATGTTGCCAAGTTACGGCCAACGCACCGTCATAAAGGGCGTTGCCAAGCACTCTTCGCGCTCCGTGCCCCTGTTAACATAGTTCGCCGTAGGAAAACAAATAGCCTCTTTTGAACTGGATGTTTCTCACATCGCATTCGCTAGCATTTCTATTATCATCTTGTATGTCAGTACGTTTTCAACTCCTCGCTGACACACACAGCCTAAATATTATTGTTTCCTTTCCACGTCACTGACACACACAGTAATTTAGTGTGAATAAGGCAATCCATGTGTGTCAGTCAACACTGCTTTCCGCTGACACACACAGCTTCAATTTAACTTATAATTGAATTAATTAATCAGCTTATAAGGCTTATAAGCCCACAGCTAATACATTTTTTTTTTTTTTTTAGTGTGTCAACTGTGCTACATCATATGATCAACTTTTGAACTTATTTATTGTTATTAGTTTCTTTCTGTATTTGAATTTTTTTTTTTTTTCATGGAAGGCATTGGTGCTCCGCCACCATTTTTGGCTACTCCAGGAGAACCTGCATTAGAATGGAAACAGTGGAAAGAAGGTTTAGAAGCTTACATTGAAGCCATCGGAGGGGATGATTACACTGACAAACGCAAACTAGCTTTTCTAAAACACTGTTTAGGCGCTGAAGGAAGGCGCATTTTGAGCCATTTACCTTCTATATCTACCAACGAGTCTAGTGATCATGACGTCGATGTATTTGACAACGCCATCAAACAACTTGATAAGTTATATGTGAAAAAAGTAAATGAAGTAGTGGCACGACACAAGTTTGTAAGCAGAGGACAATTACTTAACGAACCTATTGACGTCTTTGTGAACGACTTGAGAGTTTTAGCTGCCAAGTGCAACTATTCCACCTTCCATGATCAAATGGTACGTGACCAGATGGTACATAAAGGAGCTGATGTTAAGTTACAAGAGAAATTACTATCTGCCGACGACTTAACACTTTTCCACAGCCATTGACATTGCTCATCGTTTTGAAGACATAAAATTAGGCATGAAAGTACTTTCAGAAAAAAATAATACGGCAGAGGTTCATGTGGTAAAGAAAAGTGCTTCTGATGAAAGCACCAACAATAAATCCCTAAGCAAGTCATTTCCTGCTAGTTCCAATTCTGAAAAAAAAGAGTATGTGTGTTTCAAATGTGGAATTCCTGGTCATTTAGCCAATGACAAAAAATGTCCCGCAATAAGTCAAGTGTGCAGATATTGTAAGTCTAAGGGACATACGCAAGGATGTGCAGGAACAGGAACAGATTTAGAAACAAAGAGACAGAAGTCAAGAATTCAAGATCAGTTTATGTTAAAGAAGTTAATTGTGACACAGATGAAGCTGAATTTATGTTAACTGTGTATGAAATCAATGCCATTAATAAAGATGCCCCATTCTGTACAGTACTTATAGGTAATAAGGAAGTAAGAGTCATGGCAGATTCTGGTGCAAGACACACTCTTATTGGTGACGAGTGGCTAAAGGAGTTCCCTGACATACAGTTGTCTACCCCTGACATCAAATTGGTGGGATATGGCAAAAAGCCTATTGAAGTTTTGGGTTTTTTCTCTTCTAATCTTAGTTTTAAAGGTAAGACCATTACAGCAAAGGTATATGTGGCCAAATATGGATCTTGTCTTTTGGGTTAGCCACAGCAAAGAGACCTCATGATCACATTAAACCCCAACCATCCTGATCAGGTGGTGGGCTATTCAGATTTGATTCTTCAGGTTGGAAATAGTCTGGCAACTGAACGGGAAAAAAGGTTTCCCAAAGTATTTTCTTCACAGTTAGGATTACTAAAGAATTTTGTGCATAAGATCATTCTGAAACACAATGCCATTCCTAGAGTACACAAGGTCAGAAATATTCCTTTACTACTGAGGGACACTGTAAAGAAGGAGTTAGAAACGTTATGTCAACTAGATGTCATAGAAGAAATTGAATCCTCTGAATGGCTTTCTCCTGTTGTTGTCGCACACAAACCCAACGGTAAAGTTAGGTTGTGTGTAGATTTGAGAGACCTGAATGAAAACGTGTGGGTGGACAGACATCCCCTGCCTAATATTGGGGGAGATGTTCATCAAACTCAAGGGGGCCACGATATTTTCGACACTAGATTTATCAAATGCATACCATCAGATTGCCTTACATGATGACAGCAAGCAGTACACTTCTTTCATCACATCTCAAGGTGCCTTTAGATATAAGAGGATGCCATTTGGGCTAATTTCTGCATCTTCCGTGTTTCAGAGGGTCATGCACAACTTGTTTAAGAATATAAGTAATGTTTTATACTTTCAAGACGATATCCTTGTTTTTGGTTGTAATACCCAAGAACATACTGAGACCTTGCACAAAGTTTTATGTATTCTTCAAGACAATGGTTTGACCTTAACTAAAGAAAAATGCAAATTTGGTGTAGACTCCGTGGATTACCTGGGTCATTCTATCAGTAAAAATGGCATTTCTCCTAAACAAAATTTAATTAAAGCTATTGAGGAAGCTCCTGAACCCCAAAACAAGGACCAGCTGAGATCTTTCCTAGGTCTGGCGGAATATTACGCCAAATTTATTCCTGTGTTCGCTGACAGAACAGTTCACATGAGAAACCTAATTAAAAAGAACCAAATATTTGTATGAGATAACAACTGTGCCTATGAATTCAAACTTATAAAAAAATGTATAGCCTCAGCACCTGCTTTAGCTACTTTTGATTCTGCTTGTGAATCAATTATTGTTTCTGATGCCAGCAATGTTGGAATTGGTGCCGTTTTTATGCAAAATCAAAAGGGACATTTGGTCACCAGTGCATTTGCTTCCAGACCACTAAGAGGTGCTGAAAATAAATATTCCACTCTCGAGAAAGAAACACTAGCGTGCTGGTGAGGCTTTGAATATTTTCGCAAGTATGTATAAGGCACTGTTTTTAGAGTTAGGACGGACCATCGTCCTCTGGTGGAATTGTTTACAACCAAGGGTTGTGGGAAGGCCAGATGGCAATACAAATTACAGGACTTCCATTTCGAGGTCGAATATATTCCTGGAGTGAAGAATGTCCTGGCTGACTGTTTGTCAAGACTGCCCGTAAAGGATGATAGTGGCATCATAGATGATTGTGAGTTAGAAAAGATAGTGTCCATCTGCGAAGTATCGAAGGGGTGCATTAGTGAAGATCAGTGGAGAACGACCTGTGATAATGATGAGAATATCAAAAAGGTGATGTGTTTTGTGAAGTCATCTTGGCCTTGGAAAGCTGATTTGCCCCAGGGTCTCTTACCTTTTTTCCAACTGGCACAAGAATTGTCCATTCAGGATGACCTTTTAATGAGAGGTCTACAATTAGTTGTACCTAGTGATCTCAAACAAACTGTCTTAGACATGGCACACGAAGGTCATCCCGGTATGACCAGTTTGAAGAGGAGGATAAGGAGTGAATTTTGGTGGCCTGCTGTGGATGGGTGTATTGAAAGAAAGGTCAGATGTTGTGTTGAATGTAACATTAGCGACAAGTCCCAAAAGACTGTTGTTTATCAACACTCACTTGTTTCAATGCCATCGCGAGTGTGGGAAAGATTGTCCCTCGACATAGCTGGACCAATGAGTTTTGGGCAAAATCTCTTGTATGCCATTGTTTTAATTGATCAACTATCGCAGTGACCTGAAGTTAAACTTGTTCCTCAGATTACTTCCAGGGTTGACATTCAGTTTTTAAACGAAATATTTGAGAGGGAGGGCTTTCCCGAATTATTACTTACAGACAATGGAGTGCAATTAACTTCAATTGAAATGAAGACATTTCTTGAGAGTCATGGTATTACGCACAAACGTTCTTCAGTTTATTATCCCCAAAGCAATGGAATTGTGGAAAGATGGATTAGAGTGTTGAAAGAAGGGTTGCAACTTGCCATTAGTAATGGAAAGAATTGCCATGACGCCATTAAAGAATTACAGAAACACTCCCAGAAGCGATGGGGATGTGTCTCCCGTTGAAAAAATGAGAGGTAGGAAGTGTTTGTGCAATTTGAGTCAGAGATGGATGAGGGATCTAGTCTGTAGGGAAGAAGTAGACAAACCGGTGGTGGATCATTCTGGTGTGACAGACAAAACTGTGGTGGATCATTCTGGTGTGACAGACAAAACTCTTTCCTCCCCTTTGAGAGTCAATGATTGGGTGCGTGTGAAAAAGGGAAGAATGGTGAGGACTGGCGAGTCTAAGTTTTCTGCTCCCATGAAGATTGTCAGGGTTGGTAAACAAGTGGTGGAGCTAACTGATGGGAATGTCTGGAGTCTTTCCAAGGTTGTGAAAGTTCCACGATGGTTATGGCCGGATAGTCTCAACTCTGGATCCAAGTTCTTGCGGGATCCTAAGATGTTGCGTGGAAATATGAATTGGCGGAAAGAATTTCGCCCACGCCCTTGCTATGTGAAAAGACATGATCTTGTAAGACAAAGACGGGCACCGGTATGGTGCAAAGATTATCACATGGGTGTGTACGTTTCTCACATATACTTGAGTTCTATACTCTTTTTGTGTTTTACTATTATATGTTGTCAGCTTTTATTCTTGTTATGCTAATTACAAATTCTTGTAAATACTTTGTTGTTGACGAAGGGGGATGTGTGGTATCCTGCTGTTCTCGGGTGGAATCTGGAGCACGGAATGTGTGCGCCAGATTCCACGCAAGGACGGTTGGCCCAGGCTTGAAGAAGCAGCTGATTTACTTTTCTCTCTTATCAAATAAACTTACCTGAATATACAGCAGCATCCTGTCTTCATTACGAGAGAACATTACAGTATGGCTTTGGTATCTATTCTAAGTTAAGGAATCTGCGGCTAGATGTCTCTTTCAGATGAACGAGTTACTTACCTTCGGTAACGATGTATCTGGTAGAGACACAGTCTAACCGCAGATTCCTTAACGCCCGCCCATCCTCCCCGCTCTGCGAGGACCTTTTCAGGTTGGGTTTTATGCACTCGCCTCCTTCCGGGTGGCTTTTGTCTTCCTGCGGGGTGGCGTCTTTCACCTCCCTCCTCCGTAGGATGATTCATTCTGTTTTACTTGTTCTACTCCACCCATTCTCGTGAGTGGGCGGTGGGTGCATGTATCCTTCTACATCCCTACACCCTGGTTCTTCCAGTGTGGGGCCTACTAATGTTCTTCTTCCCTCCCTCCCACCTTCTCCATTGCTTTGGGGTCTCTTGTCTCTTGACTCCACTACAGTCAATTGGTTTGGGGTCTATTTGACTGTGCCTCAGTCCATAGATCTCTTACAGGGGATACAGCATTCCTGGTGTTGCCGACCTGTGGTAGATCGTCATTACTTATGTGGTTCCGGTCTTGTTGCCCTTCACAGTTAGATCTTGCAATTGCAGGCTTTCTGTCGTCTGCCTTGACATTCTTTTCATATGTCGTTTTGCCTCGGGGGAGGGCATAGCCTTCGCTTTTGCGGGGCTGTTTCTCAGAGCGGTGCTCTGCTCTTTCCCTTCAATTGCTTTCAGTATACAGTGCTTGTCACTGTCATTTATGGTGAGGTTTTTCACCATTCGATTCTTTTTGTTTTTGTTTCACTGATTTTTCATCTTTTTTCGCACACTGTTCCCATACTCTCACAGTTTTTGGTGGTGGATCCGCGTTGTGGCGCGGAAAAGTTTCTCAGAAGAAAACTGACGTCAGCGCGCCGGGAGGGACTTATATGACTCCGCTGACGTTATGTCCGTGGACGACATCAGGGCGGAGCCATGCAGCGCCGCCCCCCGGCGCGCAGAGGTGCTGCTGCAAAAAAATTCTCCGGATCCAGTCTGACGCCTGGGGATATTCTAAGTTAAGGAATCTGCGGCTAGACTGTGTCTCTACCAGATACATCGTTACTAAAGGTAAGTAACTAGTTCATTAATTCACCAACACCCCTTGTGATAGGATGTTCCATAAGGAGATTCCATACCTGTTCAGTACCTAGATAGTCCATTGGAGACCAGAGAGCACGGGCCACCCCAATCATGAGTTCAGTTTATATTCCCTTACATGGTATGCTTAATAGTGTCTGTAGCAGGTAATGGCACTTGGGCAGTCTGTTGACAAACACTGCATAGCTTGCTGACTGCATTCATTGTTGGTTGTCGGAAAGTGCAGAACAAGATTTTTTATGGTTAGTTTGTTCTTGCAAATCAGCAGACCACACTCAAATTCTTCAGAAGAAGGTTTGGGGCACTACTGCAGAAAGGGGTGGAGGAATTGGTCACAGAACAAGAAATTGTGCAAGGATTTGACTCCTGGTTCTCCCTAGTTCACAAAAAGGATGGCATTCTGTATATAATCCTGGATCTCAGAGTCTTAAATTCCTTCCTTTGCGAGGAGGAATTCAAAATACTGCCCCAAACTCATGTGCTTTCAGCGCTGGAACTGGAAGACTGGATAGTGCCCTTTGATTCGCAGTGCCACTATTTCCACATACTGATCCTGCAGTCACACAGGTGGTACCTGTGTATTGTGGTATGCTCCATTCATTATCAGTCCCCAGGATTGGATTAACATCAGCACCCAGTGTCTTTACCAAGAAGATTGGCATCTGGCAGTGGTTGCAGCACATCACTGCAAGTCCAGGGGCAAGGTATTTACTTACCTGGATGACTGGCCAATTAAGGCAGGCTCGTTGCAGCTGGTGTCAAACCACTTGAATCCCACAGCATCTGGCAGTTTCGTTGGCCGATCGCAGCTGAAGTCCCTGGTAGTTATTTGTTTTCTAAAGGGGCTTTCATACACATTCCTTCCTTTCCCTGCTTTCTCCTTATTTCTCAGTGGGACCTTAATTTAGTTCTAACATTCTTGATGGGGGCTCCATCTTAGCCTCTGCATAGCGGTCACTGACTGTTTTTGGCATTCAAGACAGTGTTTTTGGTGCCCATTGTGTCAGCTTGGCACGCAAGTCACTTGCAAGTTCTGAGTGTTCAGCCTCCATTTATTTGTTTCTTGCCAGACAAGCTGGTCCTCAGAAAAAGTATCTTTTTCTTCCAAAGGCAGTTACACTATTCAGTATAAGCCAGTGCGTTATGCTTTCCAGGTTTTTTTTCTCTGCCCATTCCACGAAGGTGAAAGAGAGGCTGCATTGCGTAGACTCCATATTCAAAAGGGCAACCATGCGAAAAAAGAAGAAGAGGGAAACCGCTAAGAGGTCCTACTGGGAAATCCAAAGATTTTGGAGTAGGCATCTCACCCACTAGATAACGGCATGCTACATCATCTGGGCCTTTCCACACCCTGGTAGAGTAGTACCACCAGGACGGACTCATCCACGAATGGGAGGTCTTATATAAAGTATATTTCTGGATAAAACAGGGATCCAGTTGAGAAAAGAGTATTAAAAATGCCTCCAGGTATACCCAAGAATAATTACTATTTATTAAAAGGGTACCATGGGCATATTTAAAAACAAGTACAGGGTTTTAATTGAGCATTAGTAGCACATGTGGGATTGAGGCCTTCTTCAGGGCTGCGTGTATGTGTCCCTACCTATCTCTACATGCACTCCATGCACATTAATGAGGCGTAAGACTGTTACCTGAAATGGGCCCTTCTAATTTCAGAGGTACCTATGTGTAGGGAAAAGACAAAATATAATATTTCTAACCAATAAGTACAGCAGGTTCGTAACTAATGCATCTTTCTGTGGGGTCCCAAATGGGTAATTTACGGGGCCACTTTATACTACCTGCTGGTAATCATATTACTTGTTACCCAGCAAAGACAGCATCACCTTATTCTCACCACCTCAGTCCATAAAAACAATCATTATCTTAGTTCTTGAAAAAGAGAGCTTCATAACTGTTGAAAGACGTGAAGCGTTGTCGAATACATTTTACAGAGAATATGCTAAGACACCGGCTTAAACCACTGTATTTACACTGTAGGGCAAGTGTCATTCTTGGTCTGTACCCAGCGCATGTGTGTTTATACAACACATCAGTTGCGATTTGTGTTTCCCTGACTCATACTTCTTACTCTGTTTTGTCATGTTTCATGGTTCACGAGTGTCTTGTAGAGGGAACCATCCTATAGTCTCACAATTGTAGACAAAACATGCACAATAGTAAGTTTCAATCTGAAAGAGACACGTTAGTGACAGATTCCTTACCTTAGAATATCCCCAGGCGTCAGGCTGGATCCGGAAAGTTTTTGCGTAGCAGTACCCTTGCGCGTCGGTAGGCGGCGTCGTGCGGCTCCGCGTCCGTCGTCGGCGTCGTGATCGCCGGGATGACGTCGCGGGCAGTACTTAGACGCCGCCCCTGCGCGCTGACGTCAGTTCTTCTTTTTCCGCGCCAGCAAGCGCAGATCCGGGAAGAGCAGTGCCCTGGTCATTTTTGACCATACTTTTTGGTGAATTTTTTCACTGTTTTTTCATCTTTCAAGGTGTCGTAGGGATGCCCGGCTTCAAGCGATGCGGCGCCTGTGCGCGGATGATGTCCGTCACCGACCCGCATTGGGAGTGTCTCTTCTGCCTCGGCCGAGGCCACGACACGGAGTCTTGTACCGACTGCCAGGCCCTCCACCCGAAAGCTTTGCGAGGCGGTCTCGAAAGCTCCTCGAGGCCCGGCATTCGGCTCCGCGGAAGCCCCGGTCGCGTGAGAGGTCCAGGGGTCGATCGCAGAGTCCACACCGGTCGTCGGCGTCGAAGTCTTCTTCGTCCGGTAAGTTGAAACACAAAAAGTCCAAAAGCATCATCGCTCTAGGACTTCGCCTCGCCGGTCTCGCGACTCGGCTGAGGCCCCTCCCGGCACCGTCCCCGCCCCGCGGCCCCGGACATGCCTGTGGAGTCGCCCCCGCCATACCCGCCCTTCCCGGGTTCGGGGCGGATCCGGCCAAAGTGCAGGAATTCCTGTCGGCCATGGCCCGCCTCTTCGGGCCTTCAGGCCCCTCCGGTGCGCCTTCGGGCCCCGCGGGCCCTGATGGGGTTGCTCCGGCGTCGCCGGCAGCTCCGGCCCCGGCGTCGCCCGTGCCTCCAGCCTCGATCCCGGCTCCGGCTTCGGCCCCGGCCTCGATCCCGGCTCCACAACCCCCATCGACGCCGGTCGACCTAACGACACCTCCGCCGGCGCCGATGTCTCCGGTGCCGCCCTGGGCTCCGGGCGGCGTCGTCCCCCAGTTCCTTCCGGCTCCGGACATGGATCCGGACCGACGTCGCTCGACGCCGGCTCCGGCGCCGATGGGACCTTGGGTCCCAACTGTCCCTCCTCCTCCTTATTTTGAACCAGAGGAGGACCAGTTGGACTGGGAGGGGTCTGATGACCCTCTGACACGACACTGTCAGTACGATCAGGACTGGACAGAGAGTCTAGGGGAGGCCAGTGGTCTGGATACTTCCCCTGACACTGGCATGCTGTCTCCTCCCGTGGCTACGGAGGAGGGAGCCAATTTTGGTACGGTGTTGCGTAGGGCAGCTGGGGCCTTACGTCTCCAACTTCCTACTTTGACGGTCAAGCCTAACATCTTGACAGAGGTGCTTCAGCCGGCAGCCTCCTCTGCGGAGACTGTGCTGCCGTTTAACGACGCCCTCACTGACGTTCTTTGGGCGCCTGGTCCAAGCCCAACACAGGGGCTCCTGTGGATCGGAACGTGTCACGACGCCATCGCCCAGCTCCGGGCGACCCCCTGTTTCTCTCTGTCCACCCCACTCCTGAGAGCTTGGTTGTCCAAGCCTCCGCTTCCCAAACCGCCTTCCCTACCGCTCCTCCGGATAGGGAATCCAAACGCCTGGATCAGTTTGGGAAGAAAGGTTTTTCTTCCTCCAGTGCTGGCTTGCGGTCCGTTAACACCGCTTGTCTTTTGGGCCGATATACCCACTCCCTGTGGGATTCGGTGGCGGATGTTTTGCCCCAGTGTCCTGAGGAGGTCCAGACACTGCTTTCCCGCGCCATTGCGGAAGGAAGGGATGCGGCTAAATACACGATACGTTGTGGCCTTGACACCGCCGACTCGCTGGGCAGGTCTATTGCAACGACGGTGGCGCTCAGACGCCACGCCTGGCTGAGAACCACTGGTTTTTCAGGGGATGTCCAGAATACTCTCATGGACATGCCCTTTGATGGAGTCGGTCTTTTTGGGTCCAAAGCAGACCATGCGTTGGAGCGCTTTAAGGACTCACGGGCTACTGCCAAGTCCCTAGACCTTTCTGCTACACGCCCTCCGCTGACTTCTGCTTTTCGCCCCTATCGTGGCCACGGTAGGGGCGCCCCTTCACGTCAGCAGCCCAGCCACCGGCCCGCGCAGCAGGCGTCTTCGCGTGGCCGAGGACGTGGATTCCGCCGTGGCGGATCGGGCAACCAGCGTGCGGGTCAGGCCACCACCTCCAACCCGTCCGCGGCCTCCAAGCCCTCCTAGTCCCTCCTTTCAGGTGCACAGCACGCCAGTAGAGGGCAGGGTCCGCCATCACCTTCCCCACTGGCGTACCATCACCTCGAACAGGTGGGTCTTGGACATTGTCCGAAGGGGCTACTCCCTCCCCTTCGAGACCACCCCCCCAGCCATGCCACCTCAATTCCACCGCATGTCAGGGGATCACTTGGTACTTCTACAGAAGGAAGTCACAGCCCTCTTGACCAAGAGGGCCATCGAGCGTGTTCCGACCCCAGAAGTAGGGCGTGGTTGCTACTCCCACTACTTTCTGGTGCCCAAAAAGGACAAGGAGGACATGCGTCCATCTTGGACCTCCGGAACGTCAATCGCTTCCTCCGGAAGGAGAAGTTCAAGATGCTCACCCTAGCTCAGGTCTTGACTGCCCTCGACCCTGGAGACTGGTTGGTAGCGTTGGACTTGCAGGACGCATATTTCCACATCCCCGTCCTGCCGGCCCACCGGCGTTACCTTCGGTTCACGGTAGGCCCGAGCATTTTCAGTTCACTGTGCTCCCCTTTGGCCTTACCAGTGCCCCTCGGGTGTTCACGAAAGTGATGGCGGTGGTCGCAGCTCATCTGCGCCGGGCAGGGGTTTCAGTCTTCCCCTACCTCGACGACTGGCTGCTGAAGGCGGGCTCGTCCCAGGCAGTCGTCTCCCACCTCCAGACTACGGCCGAACTCCTGCACTCGCTGGGGTTCTCCATCAATGTGCCGAAGTCGCATCTGATTCCTTCTCCACAGCTCCTTTTCATCGGAGCGGTTCTGGACACGACACAGTTTCGGGCCTATCCTCCCGAACTGCGAGTCCGGGATATTCAGGCTATGATTCCGATCTTTCAGCCTTTATCCTGGGTTTCGGTACGGATGACCCTGAGGCTGCTGGGCCTCATGGCCTCCTGCATCCTGCTGGTCAATCATGCCAGGTGGCATATGCGGGCTCTGCAGTGGGACCTGAAGTTCCAGTGGGCGCAGCACCAGGGCAACCTGTCCGATCACGTCCAGATCTCGGAAGGGACTGCAAGACAGTTGCAGTGGTGGCTCTCAAACCGGCAATGGGTCATGGGCAGATCCCTCTCCCTTCCCCAGCCAGAGCACACAGTTGTGACGGACGCGTCCCTTCTGGGATGGGGCGGTCACATGGGAGAGGCGGAGATCAGAGGCCTCTGGTCTCCGGCGGAGTCCCGGCTCCATATCAACCTTCTGGAGCTCCGGGCGATCCGACTTGCACTCAAGGCATTCCTTCCCTCTGTCAAAGGGAAGGTAGTGCAGGTGTTCACAGACAACACCACCGCCATGTGGTACTGCAACAAACAAGGCGGGGTGGGGTCTTGGACCCTTTGTCCAGGAGGCTCTGCGCCTCTGGACATGGCTGGAACATCAGGGCATGTTCCTGATGGTTCAACACCTGGCAGGTTCCCTGAACGCCAGGGCGGACGAACTCAGCCGCAGGTGCATGATGGATCACGAATGGCGTCTTCACTCGGAAGTGGCGCAAGGACTCTTTCTACAGTGGGGAAAGCCTTGGTTAGATCTATTCGCCACCGAAGAGAACGCGCAATGTCATCAGTTCTGCGCGTTGGAATTTCCAAGGCGGCACTCGCTCGGCGACGCTTTTCGTCGCGAGTGGAGTTGCGGTCTGTTGTACGCCTTTCCGCCTATACCACTTCTACCCAGAGTGTTGAAGAAGATTCGGCACGACCGGGCCCAAGTCATTCTTGTGGCTCCGGACTGGGCTCGAAGAGTTTGGTATCCCGAGCTACTCAATATGAGCGTAGATCCCCCAATCCGTCTGCCTCTTCGGGAGGATCTTCTGTCGCAGCAGCAGGGGACGGTCCTCCACCCGAACCTGTCCAGTCTACACCTGCTTGCGTGGAGATTGAGCGGCGGCAGTTGATTCCTTTCGACTTGCCTCCCGAAGTTTGTGATGTGATTCTGGCAGCCAGGCGTCCCTCCACTACGGTGGTATACGCCTGCAGGTGGAACAAATTTGTGGCATGGTGCACAGCAAAGGCTGTGAATCCCCTTTCTGCCCCTCTTTCTGAGGTCCTTCTGTTCCTTCTCTCTCTGGCCCAACAGGGTTCTGCCCTGGGTACCATCAAGGGTTATCTTTGTGCTATCTCGGCCTTCCTCAGGCTCCCTGATCAGCCCTCCCTTTTCAAGTCCCCTGTTGTTAACAGGTTCTTAAAAGGCATTACTCACCTCTTTCCTCCTGTTCCGTTTGTGATGCCTCAGTGGGACTTGAACTTGGTTCTTACCTTTTTAATGTGCGCTCCCTTTGAGCCTCTACATAACTGTCCTCTTCGTCTTCTGACTCTGAAGACAGCCTTTCTGGTGGCCATCACCTCCGCTCGGCGGGTGAGTGAGCTCCAGGCTCTATCTTGCAAACCTCCCTTTCTGTCTGTTCATCCAGACAAGGTTGTTCTTCGGACGCGTCCGTCCTTCTTGCCAAAGGTGGTTACTGCTTTCCATATTGGGCAGACCATCACTTTGCCCATCTTCTTTCCGCCTCCGCATCCTTCCAGAGAGGAAGAGAGGCTCCACCGTCTGGACCCAAAACGTGCGCTCTCCTTCTATATTGACCGCACAAAACACTTCCGGGTGGATGACCAGCTCTTTGTTGGCTACGTGGGCGCCAAAAAGGTCGGGCGGTGCACAAGAGGACCATCTCCCGCTGGGTTACCTTGTGCATCAAGACCTGCTATTCTTTGGTGAAGAAGGAGCCTCCTGTTGGGCTGCGTGCCCATTCCACAAGGGCAACGGCTGCTACCACGGCCTTGGGCCGCGGTGTTCCGCTGCCGGTTATTTGTCAGGCAGCTACGTGGGCCTCGCTGCACACGTTTACAAAGCATTACTGCCTTGACAGTCAGGTCCGGAGGGACGGCTTCTTTGGCCGTTCTGTCCTCCAGGACTTCCTTGTCTGATCTTTGTTCGCAGACCCACCACCGGGGTTGGTATTGCTGGGGTATCTATTCTAAGGTAAGGAATCTGTCACTAACGTGTCTCTTTCAGATGCACAAGTTACTAACTTGTGTAACGATATATCTGTAAGAGACAGTAGTTAGTGACAGATTCCTACCGCCCACCCATCCTCCCCGTTCTGCGAACTGATTTCTAGGGTTAAGGACATCCCTTTCAGGGCCCTAGTATTTTTCAGACACCTATGTCAGCTTCTTGCATGGCTCTGCGTTCCTGGCGCGGAAAGTCGTGTACAGAACTGACGTCAGCGCGCAGGGGCGGCGTCTAAGTACTGCCCGCGACGTCATCCCGGCGATCACAACGCCGGCGACGGACGCGGAGCCGCACGGCGCCGCCTACCGACGCGCAAGGGTACTGCTACGCAAAAACTTTCCGGATCCAGCCTGACGCCTGGGGATATTCTAAGGTAAGGAATCTGTCACTAACTACTGTCTCTTACAGATATATCGTTACACAAGTTAGTAACTTGTGCATTAGAACCGCTATTGTTAGTATAATTGATCAGACACAACCATTTATGATGTTGATCCTGAAAGTTGCTAGACGGCACAAACTCAAAAATGTCCCATTTTGTATATCATGGCTTTCCCCAGCAGTCTACCTGCACTGGTGGCGTTAAAAGCATCAATTCTGATGTGTCGATATTGGAAGAAGGCGTTTTCAAAGCTCCCGACAAGGATCATAATGTCAAATGGTAATTAAGCAGACGTACCACCCTCTAGACTTAAATGTCCCAGGTACTCATCGCCATGATCACAGATCACGCCGGGAATTTTATATGCGGGTTTCGCAGCAGGGGTCTGCAGGTTCAATCTATTCTGGTCCCCAAATTGACATTGTAGAGGCCATTTTAGGTTCAGTTCATACAAGGTTTCTGTCCTTACTGGTATCTAGATATTGGGAGAAGGTGCGTTACAAAGCTCCCGCCAAAGGTATTGATAGCAACTATTCAAAAACAGCAGACAAATCATTTTACAGACTCCAAAGGGTCTGTACACCAATCGAAAAGAGCCTTGTAATATTACAACTTGGTGTAACTTAAAGCTCCCACCAAGCGTATACTAACCTCTTGAATTGGGAAGTCAAATAGGTTTGAGGAAGTCTCGGGGCAATCGTTTAGGATATTTAATAAGGGCTGTTTCGTTATCCCAGGTGGGCTTCATCCAGTAGGGGCAATAGTACTCCTAACTCCAAGGATTCAATTCCGCTTATAGCAGGTCTTGCTGTTCAGACCACTGCCGAACAAGTTTCTGTTCGTGCAAAGCCGTCTTTAAAGGAAACGGGACCGTGGGGGTCAGAAGTCTACTCCAAAATCTTTGGATTTCCTAGCAGGACTTCTAAGTGGTTTCCCTCTTCTTCTTTTTTCACCTGGTTGCCCTTTTGTGTATGGATATTATTTTAGGGAGAATGCAACTAGGTTGGTCCTCTCTCGCAGTCCCTGTGTGAAGAATGCATTGCTTGGACACCCATAGGATGGTCAGATACTAAATTGACAGAACTAACGACTTCAGATCCAACTAACAACTTTTTGTCAGATATGTGGGTAAAAAATGGGCAGGGTGGTCCAGAAGAGGACTCTGCCCTGGTGGATCATTCTTTGAATTAAAATCTGTTATGTCCTTTCCAGAAAGGAACAGCCAAAAAAAATCAGAGCTCACTGTACGAAAGCAAAAGCATCTTCTTCAGCACTGGCCAGAAGTGTAGCCAAAGTGCAAATATGTTGTGCAGGGACATGGTCTTCTCTTCGTTCGTTTTCCAAGAATTATTTCTTGGATTCGGAAGGTGAAGAATCAGCAGGTAGATGTATCCATCAGAAGAACAAGCTACTTACCTGTGGTAAAGATCTTTCTGGTGTCTACTTGCATATTTCTTACCGATGCTGCCCACCTCTTCATTCTCAAGAATGGTTTTAGTCATCTGATTAATACGGTTTAAAGTTAAAATTGTCACTGTCTAACTAAGCGGCCTTGTCTCTGTGTCAGGGTGCTGGAGTGGTGCTTTATGGGTCTGTTGATGACATGTCTTGGCTGTTACCTATATGGCATGGATCAGACGCCACCTACCAGTGCAGGAAAGCTATTGCAAAAGTTTAGATCCGGTCTGGTGCCAAGGGATATTCAATAGTTGAGGAATCTGCAGGTAGAGTGAGTATCCTCCAGAAAGATCATTACTGAAAATGAGTGGCTTAGTCATTACTTACAAAGCAGTGGCACACGAGTGGAGGTTTTACATCTGAAAGAGACACATTAGTGACAGATTCCTTACCTTAGAATATCCCCAGGCGTCAGGCTGGATCCGGAAAGTTTTGCGTAGCAGTACCCCTGCGCGTCGGTAGGCGGCGTCGTGCGGCTCCGCGTCCGTCGTCGGCGTCGTGATCGCCGGGATGACGTCGCGGGCAGTACTTAGGCGCCGCCCCTGCGCGCTGACGTCAGTTCTTCTTTTCCGCGCCAGCAACGCAGATCCGGGAAGAGCAGTGCCCTGGTCATTTTTGACCATACTTTTTGTGAATTTTTTCACTGTTTTTTCCTTTCAAGGTGTCGTAGGGATGCCCGGCTTCAAGCGATGCGGCGCCTGTGCGCGGACGATGTCCGTCACCGACCCGCATTGGGAGTGTCTCTTCTGCCTCGGCCGAGGCCACGACACGGAGTCTTGTCCCGAATGCCAGGCCCTCAACCCGAAAGCTTTGCGAGAGCGGTCTCGAAAGCTCCTCGAGGCCCGGCATTCGGCTCCACGGAGGCCCCGGTCGCGTGAGAGGTCCAGGGGTCGCTCGCGGAGTGCACACCTGTCGTCGGCGTCGAAGTCTTCTTCGTCCGGTAAGTCAAAGCACAAGAAGTCCAAGAAGCATCATCGCTCTGGGACTTCGCCTCGCCGATCTCGCGACTCGGCTGAGGCCCCTCCCGGCACCGTCCCCGCGGCCCCGGACTTGCCTGTGGAGTCGCCCCCGCCATACCCGCCCTTCCCGGGTTCGGGGCGGATCCGGCCAAGGTACAGGAATTCCTGTCGGCCATGGCCCGCCTCTTCGGGCCTTCAGGCCCCTCCGGTGCGCCTTCGGGCCCCGCGGGCCCTGATGGGGTTGCTCCGGCGTCGCCGACGGCCCCGGCGTCGCCCGTGCCTCCAGTTTCGATCCCGGCTCCGGCTTCGGCCCCGGCCTCGATCCCGGCTCCACAACCCCCATCGACGCCGGTTGACCTCACGACACCTCCGCCGGCGCCGATGTCTCCGGTGCCGTCCTCGACGCCGCCCTGGGCTCCGGGCGGCGTCGTTCCCCAGTTCCTTCCGGCTCCGGACATGGACCCGGAGCGACGTCGCTCGACGCCGGCGCCGATGGGACCTTGGGTCCCAACTGTCCCTCCTCCTCCTTATTTTGAACCAGAGGAGGACCAGTTGGACTGGGAGGGGTCTGATGACCCTCTGACGCGACACTGTCAGTATGATGAGGACTGGACAGAGAGTCTAGGGGAGGCCAGTGGTCTGGATACTTCCCTGACATTGGCATGCTGTCTCCTCCCGTGGCTACGGAGGAGGGAGCCAATTTTGGTACGGTGTTGCGTAGGGCAGCTGGGGCCTTACGTCTCCAACTTCCTACTTTGACGGTCAAGCCTAACATCTTGACAGAGGTGCTTCAGCCGGCAGCCTCCTCTGCGGAGACTGTGCTGCCGTTTAACGACGCCCTCACTGACGTTCTTTTGGGCGCCTGGTCCAAGCCCAACACAGGGGCTCCTGTGGATCGGAACGTGTCACGACGCCATCGCCCAGCTCCGGGCGACCCCCTGTTTCTCTCTGTCCACCCCACTCCTGAGAGCTTGGTTGTCCAAGCCTCCGCTTCCCAAACCGCCTTCCCTACCGCTCCTCCGGATAGGGAATCCAAACGCCTGGATCAGTTTGGGAAGAAAGGTTTTTCTTCCTCCAGTGCTGGCTTGCGGTCCGTTAACACCGCTTGTCTTTTGGGCCGATATACCCACTCCCTGTGGGATTCGGTGGCGGATGTTTTGCCCCAGTGTCCTGAGGAGGTCCAGGCACTGCTTTCCCGCGCCATTGCGGAAGGAAGGGATGCGGCCAAATACACTATCCGTTGTGGCCTTGACACCGCCGACTCGCTGGGCAGGTCTATTGCAACGACGGTGGCGCTCCGACGCCACGCCTGGCTGAGAACCACTGGTTTTTCAGGGGATGTCCAGAATACTCTCATGGACATGCCCTTTGATGGAGTCGGTCTTTTTGGGTCCAAAGCAGACCATGCGTTGGAGCGCTTTAAGGACTCACGGGCTACTGCCAAGTCCCTGGGCCTTTCTGCTACACGCCCTCCGCTGACTTCTGCTTTTCGCCCCTATCGTGGCCACGGTAGGGGCGCCCCTTCACGTCAGCAGCCCAGCCACCGGCCCACGCAGCAGGCGTCTTCGCGTGGCCGAGGACGTGGATTCCGCCGTGGCGGATCGGGCAACCAGCGTGCGGGTCAGGCCACCACCTCCAACCCGTCCGCGGCCTCCAAGCCCTCCTAGTCCCTCCTTTCAGGTGCACAGCACGCCAGTAGGTGGCAGGGTCCGCCATCACCTTCCCCACTGGCGTACCATCACCTCGGACAGGTGGGTCTTGGACATTGTCCGAAGGGGCTACTCCCTCCCCTTCGAGACCACCCCCCAGCCATGCCACCTCAATTCCACCGCATGTCAGGGGATCACTTGGTGCTTCTACAGAAGGAAGTCACGGCCCTCTTGACCAAGAGGGCCATCGAGCGTGTTCCGACCCCAGAAGTAGGGCGTGGTTGCTACTCCCACTACTTTCTGGTGCCCAAAAAGGACAAGGAGGACATGCGTCCTATCTTGGACCTCCGGAACGTCAATCGCTTCCTCCGGAAGGAGAAGTTCAAGATGCTCACCCTAGCTCAGGTCTTGACTGCCCTCGACCCTGGAGACTGGTTGGTAGCGTTGGACTTGCAGGACGCATATTTCCACATCCCCGTCCTGCCGGCCCACCGGCGTTACCTTCGGTTCACGGTAGGCCCCGAGCATTTTCAGTTCACCGTGCTCCCCTTTGGCCTTACCAGTGCCCCTCGGGTGTTCACGAAAGTGATGGCGGTGGTCGCAGCTCATCTGCGCCGGGCAGGGGTTTCAGTCTTCCCCTACCTCGACGACTGGCTGCTGAAGGCGGGCTCGTCCCAGGCAGTCGTCTCCCACCTCCAGACTACGGCCGAACTCCTGCACTCGCTGGGGTTCTCCATCAATGTGCCGAAGTCGCATCTGATTCCTTCTCCACAGCTCTTTTTCATCGGAGCGGTTCTGGACACGACGCAGTTTCGGGCCTATCCTCCCGAACGGCGAGTCCGGGATATTCAGGCTATGATTCCGATCTTTCAGCCTTTATCCTGGGTTTCGGTACGGATGACCCTGAGGCTGCTGGGCCTCATGGCCTCCTGCATCCTGGTGGTCAATCATGCCAGATGGCATATGCGGGCTCTGCAGTGGGACCTGAAGTTCCAGTGGGCGCAGCACCAGGGCAACCTGTCCGATCACGTCCAGATCTCGGAGGGGACTGCAAGACAGTTGCAGTGGTGGCTCTCGAACCGGCAATGGGTCATGGGCAGATCCCTCTCCCTTCCCCAGCCAGAGCACACAGTTGTGACGGACGCGTCCCTTCTGGGATGGGGCGGTCACATGGGAGAGGCGGAGATCAGAGGCCTCTGGTCTCCGGCGGAGTCCCGGCTCCATATCAACATTCTGGAGCTCCGGGCGATCCGACTTGCACTCAAGGCATTCCTTCCCTCTGTCAAAGGGAAGGTAGTGCAGGTGTTCACAGACAACACCACCGCCATGTGGTACTGCAACAAACAGGGCGGGGTGGGGTCTTGGACCCTTTGTCATGAGGCTCTGCGCCTCTGGACATGGCTGGAACATCAGGGCATGTTCCTGATGGTTCAACACCTGGCAGGTTCCCTGAACGCCAGGGCGGACGAACTCAGCCGCAGGTGCATGATGGATCACGAATGGCGTCTTCACTCGGAAGTGGCGCAAGGACTCTTTCTACAATGGGGAGAGCCTTGGTTAGATCTATTCGCCACCGAAGAGAACGCGCAATGTCATCAGTTCTGCGCGTTGGAATTTCCAAGGCGGCACTCGCTCGGAGACGCTTTTCGTCACGAGTGGAGTTGCGGTCTGTTGTACGCCTTTCCGCCTATACCACTTCTACCCAGAGTGTTGAAGAAGATTCGGCACGACCGGGCCCAAGTCATTCTTGTGGCTCCGGACTGGGCTCGAAGAGTTTGGTATCCCGAGGGAACCTGCCAGGTGTTGAACCATCAGGAACATGCCTCTGGAAGTAACCATGTTCCTGGTGCACACTAACAGAATACCTGTCTGACATCTTTTCACATTGAGTCTGTGTGGAAAGCAGCCTCCCGTCTTGTGCTGGCACGTTGGAAGGCACTATTCCACCACCTTGTTCTTGCTTAAGATTATCCTGAGTACGTTCAGTCATGCTTTTCTTAAAACAGGTTAGTCCATGGCATCAGAATAATGCTGCAATAGTGAAATTTCTTGTAGGAGCAAGTAAGCAAGTTGTACTTCTAAAAAGAATAGAAACTTGATTTGGACAGTAGGAACTAATTATTATTTATTTTCCCCATCAGAGCGAAAGAATATGAGACCTTAATGGAGACAAAGAATTCGACCTCCGAGTCACCGTACAAAGCAAAGTAAGCACAAATATGACTTTCAATTCTAATAAAGCTTACCCATGAGTAATGTACCATTGACAATTTTTTTTCTATTTACTAAAGTAATGTTGTATGTACTACTACTGTGGCACTAGTTATTTTTTATAAGAAACATATCATCTCTGTTGTTTTGTAAGCTAAGAATCTGTTTGGCAGTATGTTGTCAAAGATCCTTCTTATAAAGTAGTAACCTATACATATTCTGCAGTATCCTTCTGCTCAACATTGATATTTAATTACTTGCTCAACTGAATATGAAGCTTTCATATATTTTTTCATCATGTAGAAAGCTGCAGTCTACAGTTGATAATATTACACCAAATAACATGTTCCATACAATCAGTTCAAAATATTACACCTGTAGCCTGGATTCTGTGGTTGAATGAATTTCACCTAGCAACCTGCTACCTGCTCTTATGGACACATAATCCCATTCTGCATGAACTTTCAGTATAATAATTGCTGATAGTGATTCCTAGCCACCGATTCCTCACCTTTTGAATATTCTCCAGGTGTCAGACTGGATCCGAAACCTTTTTATCATTACCTCTGCTCGCTGCTAGGTGGGACCATATGGCTCCACACGGACGCTGTTCTGGTCTGGAAGTGATGTGTGGAGCCTATAAAGGTGCCACTTCCGCGTGCGGACGTCAGTTCCTTTCTTCCCACAACACCAGACAAAGAGCCGGAGCTATCTCTCGTCTCTCAGGAGACCCTTACCCATTTTTTTTTACAGTGTGTAAGGGACATGTCACCTCCCAAAACAACAGTTTTTAAGCCTTGTAAGGACTGTTGCAAATAAATGTCTGCGACAGATCCTCACCAAATTTGCCTGTGGTGCCTGGGGGTGAGCCACTGCTTTAAGGCCTACAGTGACTGCGAGGAGTTGAACGCCGAACGCGACTACGAGGCGAAACTGTACATTGCCAGCACCAAAAGACTTCGTCATGAAACCGGTCCAGGTCGAAAGTTTGGTCCTGGTTCCGTTCAAGATCCAGAAGTCGTTGGAAAGTTTCTAGGGGGTCAGTCTTCCTCTTGATTAAAATTTTTGGGTAAGTCAAAGAAAAAACACAAGAAATCTAAGTGGGACTCTGCCCCTTCTCGTCACTCACACTCCCCTGAGATGGCTCGGGAGCCATCTCAGGGGATGATCTCGATCTTGTTTCTGAAGTCATTCGATTTTGGAGCCGATCACACAACTTGTTCCAGCACAGTTTGAGTGTTCCGTGCCTTCCACCACTCCTAAGCAGATCAAAGAGTTCCGCACGGCCATGCACAGCCGCACCTTCCACCGTCACCCCAGCGACTGACAGAGGATCATCTTTCCATTTTGTGACAAGAAGTGAAAGCCCTATTGGCTAAAGGGGCTCTCAAGAGGGGGCATGTTTGTTATTCCCGCCACTTTCTGGTGCCCAAGAATAACGGAGGCACTCATACTATATTAGACCTGCACCCTCTCCACAACTTCCTCCCAAAAGAACATTTTTAAATGCTCACACTGACCCAGGGCTTGTCTGCCCTCAGCCCCCGAGACTAAATGTTATCGTTGGACCTGCAGGAAGCCTATTTCCATATACCTGTCCTGCAGATCCATTGGTGCTACTTGCGGTTTGTAGTGGGAAATGAGCATTTTTAGTTTGCTGTGATTCCCTTTGGTCTCACACTGGGGAGACTTTTTTGAACACCTGAGGGGCACTGCCCTCAGGTGTTCACAAAAGTGATGGCGTAGTGGCAGCACATCTTCGGAGCTTATGGGCACCAGTATTCTCCTACCTCGTCAACAAACTGTTAAGGTGGTTTCGACCTAGGCAGTCATCACCACCTCCTGTTAGCATTTGCAATTCACTATCCATGTGCGGAAGTCACACCTGACTCCTTCTCAGACGCTCCCCTTCCTGGGGCCATTCTGGACAGGGTTCGCTTTCGTGCCTTTGCCCCAGGAAAGAGAATCCAGGACAATTAGGCTATGATACCGATCTTTAGGCTTGTGTCCTGGATTTTAGTGAGGTCAACTTTGAGGCTGCTAGGACTGACGGCCTCCTGAATTCTGATGGTCGAGCACACCAGGTGGTATATGTGGGCTCTGCAGTGGGATCTGAAGTCTCAGTGGGACAAACATCAAGGAAACCTCTCCAACTACGTTCAGATATCAGAGGAGACTGCAAAAAACCTGCAGTGGTGATTAATGGAAAGCAATTGGGTCAGTGGCAGACCCTTTTCCCTTCCCCACCCAGAGCTGACAGTGGTCACCAATGCATCGCTGCTGGGTTGGGGTGGCCATCTGGGAGAAGTGAACATCAGAAGCGTCTGGTCTCCGGTAGAGTACCGGTTTCATATCAGCCTTCTGGAGCTGAGGGTCATCTGTTTGGCATTGAAAGCCTTCCTTACATCCATCAAAGAGAGGACGATCAGGTGCTCATGGGCAACACTACCACCATGTGGTGCTGCAACAAACAGGGTAGGATGGGGTCGCTTCCCAGTACCATGAGGCTTTGCGCCTCTGGAAATGGCTGGACCACCAAGGAATCTTCCTGGTGGTGAACCACCTGGCAGGATCATTGAATGCAGGGCGGACAAACTCAGCTGTTTGTGCCTAGCAGATAATAAGATCTGTATCTGAAAGAGACACGTTAGTGACAGATTCCTTACCTTAGAATATCCCCAGGCGTCAGGCTGGATCCGGAAAGTTTTGCGTAGCAGTACCCTTGCGCGTCGGTAGGCGGCGTCGTGCGGCTCCGCGTCCGTCGTCGGCGTCGGGATCGCCGGGATGACGTCGCGGGCAGTACTTAGACGCCGCCCCTGCGCGCTGACGTCAGTTCTTCTTTTTCTGCGCCAGTAAGCACAGATCCGGGAAGAGCAGTGCCCTAGTCATTTTTTGACTAAGTTTTTGGTGATTTTTCACTGTTTTCTCGAGTCGCTCGACTCCAAAGGTGTCGGTAGGGATGCCCGGCTTCAAGCCATGCGACGCCTGTGGTCGAATGATGTCGATCACGGACCCGCATCAGTATTGTCTCTACTGCCTCGGGCGTGACCACGACCCCAAGTCGTGCCCCGACTGTCGGGCCTTGCATCCGAAGGCTTTGCGAGAGCTATCTCGAAAGCTCCTCGAGATCTGGCAGTCGGCTCCGCGCCGCACCAAGCCCCGGTCACGTGAGAGGTCGAGGGGCCGGTCGCGGAGTCCTCATCGGTCGTCGGGGTCCAAGTCTTCGCACTCCTCCGGTAAGTCGAAGCATAAGAAGTCTAAGAAGCGTCATCGCTCGACGATTTCGCCTCGCCGGTCTCGCGACTCAGCTGAGGGTCCTGTCGGCACCGTCCCCGCGGCTCCGGGAGTGCCTGTGGAGCCGCCCCCGCATTACCCGTCCTTCCCGGGTTCCGGGGCGACTCCGGCCGAGATACAGGAGTTCCTGTCGGCCATGGCCCGCCTCTTCGGGCCTCAAGGTCCCCCCGGTGCGCCTTCGGGCCCCGCGGGCCCTGATGGGGTTTCCCCGGCGGCGCCGGCGACTCCGGTCCCGGCGCCGCCTGTCACACCAGCCTCGGTCCCGGCCTCGACCCCGGCTCCGGTGCTGCCACAACCCCGATCGACGCCGGTTGACCTAACAACACCTCCACCGGCGCCGATGTCTCCGGTGCCGTTTCCGACGACGCCCGGGGCTCCGGGCGGCGTAGTTCCCCGGTTCTCTCCGGACACGGCGCCGGACCGGCGTCGCTTGACGCCGGCTCCGACGTCGATGAGACCTTGGGTCCTGCATGTCCCTCCTCCTTATTTTGAACTAGAGGAGGACGAAGAGAACTGTGAGGGGTCGGATGACCCTCTCACACAGCAGTGTGAGTTCGATCAGGACTGGGCTGAGGAACTTGGGGATGCCAGTGGTCTGGACACCTCCCCTGACTCTGGCATGCTGTCTCCTCCTTCCGTGGCAATGGAGGAGGGAGCAAATTTTGCAACGGTGTTGCGTAGAGCAGCTGGGGCCTTACACCTCCAATTGCTGTCAGGACTAACCTCCTGACGGAAGTGCTTCAGCCGGCGGCTACCTCTTTGGAGCCACTGCTGCCGTTTAATGACGCGCTTTCCGACGTTCTTTTGGGCACCTGGTCCAAGCCCGCCACAGGGGCTCCTGTGGATAGGAACGTGGCCCGACGCCATCGCCCCGCTCCGGGCGACCCCCTGTTCCTTTCCCAACACCCCACTCCTGAGAGCTTGGTTGTCCAAGCCTCTGCTTCCCAAACCGCCTTCCCTACCGCTCCTCCGGATAGGGAATCCAAACGCCTGGATCAATTTGGGAAGAAGGTCTTTTCTTCCTCCAGTGCTGGCTTGCGGTCCGTCAACACCGCTTGCCTTTTGGGCCGATATTCCCACTCTCTGTGGGACTCGGTGGCGCAGGTTCTGCCCCAGTGTCCTGAGGAGGTCCAGACACTGCTTTCCCGCGCCATTGCGGACGGAAGAGATGCGGCTAAATACACCATCAGATGTGGCCTTGATACCGCCGACTCGCTAGGCAGATCGCTTGCGACGACAGTGGCGCTGCGCCGTCACGCCTGGCTGAGAACCACTGGTTTCTCGGGTGATGTCCAAAACACCCTTATGGACATGCCTTTTGATGGGGTCGATCTTTTTGGGAACAAAGCAGACCATGCTCTGAAGCGCTTTAAGGACTCGCGGGCTACGGCCAAGTCCCTGGGCCTTTCTGCTGTACGCCCTCTGCTACGGGCCTCACAAGTGCCCCTCGGGTGTTCACGAAAGTGATGGCGGTGGTCGCAGCTCATCTACGCCGGGCAGGGGTTCCAGTCTTCCCCTACCTCGACGACTGGCTGCTGAAGGCGGGCTCGTCCCAGGCAGTCGTCTCCCACCTCCAGACTACGGCCGAACTCCTGCACTCGCTGGGGTTCTCCATCAATGTGCCGAAGTCGCATCTGATTCCTTCTCCACAGCTCTTTTTCATCGGAGCGGTTCTGGACACGACGCAGTTTCGGGCCTATCCTCCCGAACGGCGAGTCCGGGATATTCAGGCTATGATTCCGATCTTTCAGCCTCTATCCTGGGTTTCGGTATGGATGACCCTGAGGCTGCTGGGCCTCATGGCCTCCTGCATCCTGCTGGTCGATCATGCCAGATGGCATATGCGGGCTCTGCAGTGGGACCTGAAGTTCCAGTGGGCGCAGCACCAGGGCAACCTGTCCGATCACGTCCAGATCTCGGAGGGGACTGCAAAACAGTTGCAGTGGTGGCTCTCGAACCGGCAATGGGTCAGGGGCAGATCCCTCTCCCTTCCCCAGCCAGAGCACACAGTCGTGACGGACGCGTCCCTTCTGGGATGGGGCGGTCACATGGGAGAGGCGGAGATCAGAGGCCTCTGGTCTCCGGCGGAGTCCCGGCTCCATATCAACCTTTTGGAGCTCCGGGCGAGCCGACTTGCACTCAAGGCATTTCTTCCCTCTGTCAAGGGGAAGGTAGTGCAGGTGATCACAGACAACACCACCGCCATGTGGTACTGTAACAAACAGGGCGGGGTGGGGTCGTGGACCCTATGTCAGGAGGCTCTGCGCCTCTGGACATGGCTGGAACATCAGGGCATTTTCCTGATGGTTCAACACCTGGCAGGTTCCCTGAACGCCAGGGCGGACGAACTCAGCCGCAGGTGCATGATGGATCACGAATGGCGTCTTCACTCGGAGGTGGCGCAAGGTCTCTTTCGCCACCGAAGAGAACGCGCAATGTCAGCAGTTCTGCGCGTTGGAATTTCCAAGGCGGCACTCGCTCGGCGATGCTTTTCGTCGCGAGTCGAGTTGCGGTCTGTTGTACGCCTTTCCGCCTATACCACTTCTACCCAGAGTGTTGAAGAAGATTCGGCGCGACCTGGCCCATATCATCCTTGTGGCTCCGGACTGGGCTCGAAGAGGTTGGTATCCCGAGCTACTCAGTATGAGCGTCGATCCCCCGATCCGTCTGCCTCTTCGGGAGGATCTTCTGTCGCAGCACAGGGGACGGTCCTCCACCCGAACCTGTCCAGTCTACACCTGCTTGCGTGGAGATTGAGCGGCGGCAGTTGATTCCTTTCGACTTGCCTCCCGAAGTTTGTGATGTGATTCTGGCAGCCAGGCGTCCCTCCACTAAGGTGGTATACGCCTGCAGGTGGAACAAGTTTGTGGCATGGTGCACAGCAAAGGCTGTGAATCCCCTCTCTGCCCTTCTTTCTGAGGTTCTTTTGTTCCTTCTTTCTCTGGCCCAACAGGGTACTGCCCTGGGTACCATCAAGGGCTATCTTTGTGCAATCTCGGTCTTTCTCAGGCTTCCTGATCAGCCCTCTCTTTTTAAGTCCCCTGTTGTTAACAGGTTTCTTAAAGGCATTACACACCTCTTTCCTCCTGTTCCGTTTATAATGCCTCAGTGGGACTTAAACTTGGTTCTTACTTTTTAATGTGCGCTCCCTTTGAGCCTCTGCATAACTGTCCTCTTCGTCTTCTTACTCTGAAGACAGCCTTTCTGGTAGCCATCACCTCCGCTCGGCGGGTGAGTGAGCTCCAGGCTCTTTCATGCAAACCCCCCTTTCCGTCTGTTCATCCAGACAAGGTTGTTCTTCGGACGCGTCCGTCCTTCTTGCCAAAGGTGGTTACTGCCTTCCACATTGGGCAGGCCATCACTTTGCCCACCTTCTTTCCGCCTCCGCATCCTTCCAGAGAGGAAGAGAGGCTCCACCGTCTGGACCCAAAACGTGCGCTTGCCTTTTACATCAACCGCACACAACAGTTCCTGGTGGATGACCAGCTCTTTGTTGGCTACGTGGGCGCCAAAAAAGGTCAGGCGGTACACAAGAGGACCATCTCCCGCTGGGTCATCTTGTGTATCAAAGCCTGCTATTCTTTGGCTAAGAAGGAGCCTCCTGTTGGGCTGCGTGCCCATTCCACCGGGGCAACGGCTGCTACCATGGCCTTAGGCCGCGGTGTTCCGCTGCAGGATATATGTCAGGCAGCTACGTGGGCCTCGCTGCACACGTTTACCAAACATTACTGCCTTGACAGCCAGGTCCGGAGGGACGGCTTCTCTGGCCGTTCTGTCCTCCGGGACTTCCTTGTCTGAATCTGTTCGCAGACCCACCACCGGGGTTGGTATTGCTGGGGTATCTATTCTAAGGTAAGGAATCTGTCACTAACGTGTCTCTTTCAGATGCACAAGTTACTAACTTGTGTAACGATATATCTGTAAGAGACAGTAGTTAGTGACAGATTCCTTACCGCCCACCATCCTCCCCGTTCTGCGAACTGATTTCTAGGGTTAAGGACATCCCTTTCAGGGCCCTAGACTTTTTTCAGACACCTATGTCAGGTTCTTGCATGGCTCTGCGTTCCTGGCGCGGAAAGTCGTGTACAGAACTGACGTCAGCGCGCAGGGCGGCGTCTAAGTACTGCCCGCGACGTCATCCCGGCGATGCCGACGAGCGGACGCAGAGCCGCACGACGCCGCCTACCGGCGACGCAAGGGTACTGCTACGCAAAACTTTCCGGATCCAGCCTGACGCCTGGGGATATTCTAAGGTAAGGAATCTGTCACTAACTACTGTCTCTTACAGATATATCGTTACACAAGTTAGTAACTTGTGCTTCTCACAGCTAAGAACACACAATATCTGAAAGAAACAATTAGATATGGATTCCTCACCTTAGAATTACCCCCAGGCGTCAGACTAGATCCGGAGAATTTTTTCCTCAGCAGTACCTCTACGCGTCGATAGGTGGCGTCGGTCGACTTCGCGTTCGTCGTTGGCGTCATGGTCGCCGGAATGACATCGCGGTATCTACCTAGACGCCGCCCTCGCGCGCTGACGTCAGTTCTTTCTTTTTCCACGCCAGCCAGCGCAGATCTGGAGAGAGCAGTAACTCGAGTCACTTTTTTACTCCGTTTTTGCAACTTTTGTCTTCACCTTTTTTGAGTCGATCGACTCCTGGGGCACGGAGGAATGTCGCGTTGGACCAGCTTCAAGGCTTGCAACTCCTGTCGCAAATTGATCTTAGTCACGGACCCGCACCTCGTGTGCCTTTGGTGACTGGAGCGCGACCACGACCCGAAGTCGTGCTCCGACTGTTGGGCCATGATCCGAATTCTTTGCGGGAGCAGTCCTGAAAGCTTCTCGAGGCCCAGCAGTCCGCTCCGTGCCGTTTGAGGTCCCGGACGAGAGGGAGGTCGCGGGATCAGTCGCAAAGCCACCACCACTCGCCATCGGAGTCTTCGTCTTCAGGTAAGTCGAGGCACAAGAAGAAGGCGAAGAAGCAGCGTCGCTCTTCGCGTTCTCCCCGTCCGTCGGCCGATGCTACGCGGGAAGCAGAAGGTAGTCCTCCGGCTCCACCCGCGGAGCCTGTTGGGTCAACTCCGGCCCTCCCTCCTTTTCCGTGAGCCGGAGTGACCCCTTCCCAGCTTCGCAACTTTTACGAAGCCTTGCATTCCATCTTCAGGCAGCCCGACTCCGCCGGCGCTCTCTCGGGCCCCGCGGATTCGGTTGGGGGCTCTAGGCCTTCGATGTCGGCAGCTTCGGCTCCGGCACCGCAGGGCCCCCAAGGATCCAGGCCTGGATCCGGATCGGCACCGGTCGACCTCGTGACACCTCCTCCGACGCCGAATCCAGTGTCCACACCCGCTGCCTCCGATGCCGGAGGGGTCCCCAGCCGGCATCGGCCCTGCCCTCCCCCTCGATGAGGACACGGAGCCGGACCGACATCGCCCGACATCGGGACCGACGCCGACCGGTACTTTTGTTCCCCTGTTTACCCCTGATGTTTCCTACCGCCCTGAGTGGCTACCAGGAGAGGGTGAGGAGGACTGGTAGGGGTCTGTGGACCCTCCTGCAGACCAGTTGGAGGAACCAGACTGGAGAGAGGAGTTGAGTGACACCAGTGGTCTGGACACCTCCCCAGACCTTGGCATGCTTTCTCCCCCTACCGGGGCTACAGAGGAGGGTGCATCTTATGCAGTGGTGTTGCGTAGGGCAGCCGAGGCCTTAAACCTCAAGCTTCCTACGGTGGCAGTCAGGACTAACCTTCTGACCGAGGTGCTTCGGAGCCCTTGCTGCCGTACAATGAGGCCCTTACGGACATCCTTTTGGGCATGTGGTCCAAGCCCAACACAGGGGCTCATGTGGACAGGATGATTGCCCGACGCCACCACCCAGCCCCGGGCGACCACATTTTCCTCTCTTCCCATCCCACCCCTGAGAGCTTGGTAGTCCAAGCCTCAACGTCGAAAGGCGCATTCCCCAACGCACCACTAGATGGGGAATCCAAGAAGCTGGACCACCTTGGGAAGAAGATGTTTTCTTCTTCCAGCTTGGGACTGCGGTCAGTGAACACCGCATGGCTATTGGGCCATTACTCCCACTCGGTGTGGGACACGGTTGCGCAGGTGCTGCCACAGTACCCGGAGGAGGCCCGGGCCATGCTCGCCCGTGTAGTTGCCGAAGGGCGAGACGCAGCGAAGTTCACCATCCGATGTGGGCTGGACACCGCCGACTCACTAGGCAGGATGATTTCCACGTCCGTAGCCCTTAGATGCTACGCCTGGTTGAGGTCTACTGGCTTTCGGGTGATGTCCAAGCTACGCTTTTGGACATGCCCTTTGATGGCCATCGCTTGTTTGGCGACAAGGCGGACAAACGCGCTTGAGTGCTTTAAGGACTCCAGGGCTACGGCCAGGTCCTTGGGCCTCGCATCCACCTCCCGCCCAGCGCAGTCTGCCTTTCGCCCCTTTCGTGGTTACGGAAGGGGTGCCCCGCCACGGTCCGCCCAGTGCGACAGGCCTGCTCAAGCTGTCCAGCCTGTGCGCGGCCGGGGACGTGGGGCCCACCGTTGTGGGTCTGGGGGCCAGCGGGCGGGCCAGTCCACCAGTGCCCCCTCTGCAGCAGCCTCCAAGCCCTCTTAGTTCGACCTTTCAGGGCCACCTTTTGCCAGTGGGCGGCAGGATTCGCCATCTGCTCCCCCACTGGCTCAACATCACGTCGGACAGGTGGGTTTTGCAAATAGTCCAAAGGGGCTACTCCCTTTCCTTCGAGACTACCCCTCGATCCATACCACCTCAGACCCATTGCATGTCGGAGGATCACTTGGCCCTTCTCCAACAGGAAGTTACAGCTCTCTTGGCCAAGGGAGCCATCGAGCGAGTTCCTGCCCCAGAAGTAGGTCATGGTTGTTATTCCCACTACTTTCTGGTGCCCAAGAAGGACAAGGGCCTGCGTCGTATCTTGGGTCTCTGCAACGTCAACCGCTTCCTCCGGAAGGAGAAGTTCAAAATGTTGACATTGGCTCAGGTCCTGTCTGCTCTCGACCCTGGAGACTGGATGGTAGCGTTGGACTTGCAGGACGCTTATTTTCACATCCCCGTCCTGCCGGCCCATCGGCGTTACCTACGGTTCACGGTAGGCCACGAGCACTTTCAGTTTACCGTTTTCTCCTTCGGCCTTACCAGCGCCCCTCGGGTGTTCACGAAAGTGATGGTGGTGGTCGCAGGTCATCTGCGCAGATCAGGGGTTCCAGTCTTCCCCTATCTCGATGACTGGCTGTTGAAGGCGGGCTCGCCCCAGGCTGTCGTCTCCCACCTCCAGACTACGGCTGACCTCCTGCATTCGCTGAGGTTCACCATCAATGTGCCGAAGTCACACCTGATCCCCTCTCAGAAGCTCCTTTTCATCGGAGCGGTTCTGGACACAGCGCAGTTTCGGGCTTATCCTCCCGAGCAGCGAGTCCGGGATATTAGGGCTATGTTTCCGATCTTTCAGCCTCTATCCCGGGTTTTGGTCAGAATGACCCTGAGGCTACTGGGCCTCATGGTCTCCTGCATCCTGCTGGTGGATTATGACAGGTGGCATATGCGGGCTCTGCAGTGGGACCTGAAGTTCCAGTGGGCACAGCATCAGGGGAATCTATCAGATTGCGTCCAGATCTCGGAGGGCACTGCACACCAATTGCAGTGGTGGCTAACGAACCGGGATTGGGTCAACGGCAGATCCCTCTCCCTTCCCCAACCAGAGTTCACAGTGGTGACAGATTCATCACTGCTGGGGTGGGGCGGCAACATGGGAGAGGCAGAGATCAGGGGTCTCTGGTCTCCGGCTGAGTCCGGGCTCCATATCAACCTTCTGGAGCTTGAGGCGATTCGTCTTGCACTAAAAGCATCTGTCCGGGGAAGAGTGGTGCAGGTGTTCACAGACAACACCACCGCCATGTGGTACTATGTTAAGAGGCTCTCCGCCTTTGGACATGGCTGGAACATTAGGGCATATCTCTGGTGGTTCAACACCTGGCAGGTTTTCTGAACGCCACGGCGGACGAACTCAGCCGCAGGTGCATGATGGATCACGAATGGCGTCTTCACTCTGAGTTGGTGCAAGTTTTCTTTCAGCAGTGGGGAGAGTCTTGGTTAGATCTGTTTGCCACTGAAGAAAGTGCGCAATGTCAGCAGTTCTGCTAGTTGGAATTTCCTAGGCGACGCTTTTCGTCGTGAGTGGAGTTGAGGTCTTCAATACGCCTTTCCGCCTATACCACTTCTGCCCAGAGTGCTGAAGAAGATAAAGCGCGACCGGGCCCAAGTCATTCTTGTGGCCCCGGATTGGGGCACGGAGAGTCTGGTATCCCGAGCTATTACACATGGCCATCGATCCTCCGATCAGACTGCCTCTTCGGGAGGATCTTCTGTCGCAGCAGCAGGGGACTGTCCTCCACCCGAACCTGTCCAGCCTCCACCTCCTTGCATGGAGATTGAGCGGCGACAGTTGACAGCTTTCGACCTTCCTCCCGAAGTCTGTAGTGTTATCTTGGCAGCCAGGAGTCCCTCCACTAAAACGGTATACGCCTGTAGATGGAACAAATTTGTGGCATGGTGCGCAGCAAAGACTGGGGATCCCCTTTCTGCCCCCCTTTCAGAAGTTCTCCTCTTCATTCTTTCTTTGGCCCAGCAGGGCTCTGCTCTGGGCACTCTCAAAGGCTGTCTTTCGGCAAGTTCGGCCTTCCTTCGGCTGCCTGACCAGCCTTCTCTTTTCAAGTCCCCTATTATAAAGCGCTTCCTTAAGGGCATTACTCACTTGTTTCCTTCAACTCCTTTCGTGATGCCCCAGTGGGACTTGAACCTGGTTCTTACTTATCTGATGTGTGCTCCTTTCGAGCCGCTATATAACTGTCCTCTCAGACTCTTAACCCTTAAAACTGCCTTTCTGGTTGCCATTACCTCTGCTCGCAGGGTGAGTGAGCTACAGGCCCTTTCTTCTAAGCCTCCTTTCCTGGCTGTTCATCCGGACAAGGTTGTCCTCCGCACTATGCCTTCTTTCCTTCCCAAAGTGGTTACCTCTTTCCATATAGGACAGGCCATCACTTTGCCCACTTTTTTCCACCTCCGCATCCTTCTAAAGAGGAAGAGAGGCTCCACCGTCTGGATCCAAAACGTGCGCTTTCGTTCTATCTGGATTGCACAAAACAATTCCGGGTGGATGACCAGCTCTTTGTTGGTAATGTGGGCGCCAAGAAAGGTGCGGGCCGTGCAAAAACGAACCATCTCCCGATGGGTCGTTCTTTGCATCAAAATCTACTATTCCTTAGCGAAAAAGGAACCTCCAGTTGGGTTGCGTGCCCATTCCACCAGGGCGACGGCGGCCACTACTGCTTTGGTACGTGGAGTCCCCCTTCTTGACATCTGCCAGGCAGCTACGTGGGCTTCACTGCACACGTTTACCAAACACTACTGCCTGGACAGCCAAGTCCCGAGGGACGACGGCTTCTTCGGCCGTTCGGATCTCCAGGACTTTCTGTTGTGAACTTGGTTCGCAGACCCACCACCGTGGTTGGTATTGTTGCGGTATCTATTCTAAGGTGAGGAATCCATAACTAGTTGTCTCTTTCAGATGAACAAGTTACTTACCTTCGGTAACGATATATCTGTAAGAGACATAGATTAGTTATGGATTCCTCACTGCCCCACCCATCCTCCCCGTTCTGCCAACTGGCTTCTAGGGTAAGGGACCCCTTTTCAGGGCCCTAGTTTTCGTGCACCAGTGGTCAGTGTCTTGCATTGCTCTGCGCATCTGGCGTGGAATGTCGTGTAAAGAACTAACGTCAGCACGCGAGGGCGGCGTCTAGGTAGATACCGCGACGTCATTCTGGTGACCACGACGCCAACGACGAACGCGGAGTCAACCAACGCCACCTATCGACGCGCAGAGGTACTGGTGAGGAAAAAATTCTCCGTATCCAGTCTGACGCCTGTGGGTAATTTTAAGGTGAGGAATCCATTCCTAATCTATGTCTCTTACAGATATATCGTTACCGAAGGTAAGTAACTTATTCGTCAGCACTTCTGCGCGTTGTATTTTCCATGGCATCGCTCCTTCAAGACGTGTTCTGCCTCGAGTGGAACACGGGACTGTGAGAAAGTGCCATCTTTCTTGCATGGTATGCCCCCACTTTTTGCTGAATTGCTGATGTACTTTGACTGAGTGTGCCCTGGGCTCCTGCCAATCAGGTGCCCAGGGCCTGTGTTCCTTCCCTAAAACTGCATTACAGCCTAAACCCAATTGGCACCTCTGGCCACATGTCAGCCCCTGGTAAATGGTACCCTAGGTACCCAGGGCATTGTGACCAGAGAAGGCCTCTAAGGGCTGCAGCACTTATTGTGCCACCCTTAGAGGCCCTGTACCCTGACACACACCCACTGCCCTTGCAGGCTGAGTGTCTTGGTGCAGAACAAAACAGAGAGTCGACATGGCACACATCCCAGTGTGCCATGCCCACATCACACACTGCCCTGGCATACCTCAGTCACCCCTCTAGCTGGGTGCCCTATGCCAGTGGTGAGGGTACAGGTGCGTGAGCCCTGTGCCCCTACAGTACCCAGGTCCATTTCTGGGCACTGTAAGTGCAGTGCTGCCATTCAGAGTATATGGTGCTGGGAGGTCGTCATCACGAACTCCACAGCACCATAATAGCTACACTGAAGACTGAGAAGTTTGGTATCAAACTTCTCAGCACATTAAACCCACACTGATGCCAGTGTGGGATTTAATGTCAGATGCACGACAGAGGGCAACTTAGAGTTGCCCCCTGAACCTAACCTACAATCCACGTCCTGCCTGAGAGGCTGCCTAGGCTGCCACCCAGCAGACATGTTGCTGGACCCCTGGGTAGAGAGCCATCCGCTCTCCCGGGCCTGCAACAATGCACGTCCTGGGCGAGGTGCTAGGCCTCCTCCCCCAGGATGGGCAAGGGAAGCTTCAAAGGCATTCCGCCTTTGTGAGCTTCCCCAGACCACTTGCTGTACTCAGCAACTGGTCCCCACTGGTTCTAGCCCCCACTCTGGCGGGAAGACTGGCGGGAAACACCATGGGAGGAAAGGGGGTGTGCCAGCCTCTGCCAACCCCACCCCTCAGGTGGGGGAGGCGAAGTGAAGCACATCTCCGGGCTCTCGCCATCTTGAAGATGGGGAGCCCTACCCAATCAGGACTAGGCTCCTGCCCCCCTCCCACTGGAGAGTGGCAGGATAGGGGGTGTACCCACCCCAGGGAAGGGACCTATTGGGCCCTGCCCTTTACCTACCTGTAACGCCCCTAAATCTAGTACTTAGGGGCACCCTGAACCTTCCTTCCTTAGATCCCGAATCTGCAACAAGAAAGAAGAACAAGAAAAAGACCTGCCGTGCAGCTGCTAACAAAAGGACGACACCATCTGACTTGGCCCCAGCCCTACAGGCCTGTTGATCCTTGAACCTGCTCCTGCTAAACCCCGGCGTCTCCAGTGGACAGCAACCTCGAAAACCCCGGAGGACCTGCCTGCCTTGCTCATCTAAAGACTGGGACTCCCACGAGCAGTGGTTCTGCTCAAACAACCAACCCCTGGTGCCAGCCAGGAACCGCGACTCCAGCACACTCTGCACCCGCCGAGCCCGGCCTGTGCCTGAGTGGACAAAGACCACGAGGACGTCCCCCCGGCGACTGTGACCAAGAATCCAGCACCCAAGGACCCTCCTCGACGATCCTGACGACGCCTGCAGCCTCAGAACCTGGGCCCCCTCCCACCGCGACCAGCAGAGGGTAAGATTTCCTGACGCAACAAGACACCCCTGCACCCGGTGCCCTGCGGCCTCCTGTGCCCAACTCCGGGGTGCCTACCTATCCTCCAACTACCCAACTTACCCCTCGAAGTGGTGGTCGCACCTGAAGAATCTCTGTGCCCGAGCTTGCAGCCTTTGTTCAGTTTCCAGCTTCTCCATTGAAATCCATTGAGCGCCCGACGGCTCAAAAGCACCCTGCACCCAGCCGCCCGAGTGCCCCTGGGAGTGCAACAACTATCCTACTCTACTTCCCCACTTGCCCTGGGTAAGTGACCAGGAGCCCAGCTCCCACAGCCGCGTGGCCTGCTTGCCAGCAGCCACCAACCAAAGGCCCCCTGCCCGCCATAGGCTAACATTGGGCCTAACTCACTCTGCACCCAGCTGCCCCTGTGCCGCTGAGGGTGTACCAACTGTACCTACCTGACCCTGGGGGACCCTTGAGTCTATGCCCAGAACCTTAACTCTGCCAGCCGAGTACTTACCTGAAAACCGATAACCTACATTTTCTCCATAGGGTAACATTGACTGGTTTACACTGATATTTCTTCTAAGTGTCGAGTTTTGAAACTTTAAAATAATCACTAAAAATCGCCCGGTCAACGAAAACGAAATTACTCACCTGTTATCAGGAGAGATCCCAGTGCTGGATCTTGGTGTCCAGCACTGACCCTGAAAAGCAATTACAACTGTACTTACCGATAACTTGATTTTCCTCCATAGGATAACATTGCCTGGTTTTTGCCAGAAATTCTTCTAAGTGTCGATTTTGCAAACTTACAAATATTCGTTAAAAATCGCCTGTATAACAAAAACGCATTCTTTCAACTGTTTACAGGAGATGCACCAGTGCTGGATCCAGGATCCAACACTGAGTAAGAAAAAAGTAACGATAACCCTACTTACCTGCTAAGTGAATTTCCTCCCATAGGATAACATTGGTGATTCTATGTGAAAAAGTTTCTAAGTGGCAACTTTTAAAATACAATAATATTCCTTAAAAATCACAACTGTAACCAAAACGTTTTTACTCAACTGTTTACAGGAGATGTCCCAGGACTGAATCTAGGATCCAGTCCTGTGGTAAGAAAAGTAATCCAAAAAGTAATCTATTGCATTCAACTAGAAATTCCCATTGAGCTCAATGTTATATTGTGTTTGAAATTGTGTTGCCTATTGCAACAACTGTAACGATTGCATTCAAAAGTCTATTGCCTATTGAAAGTATTTATCTAAAGCATCTCATTCTGAGAAAGTATATTTTGATACCTATTGTTGGTTCTAAAATAAAACAAGCATATATTTTTTTTATACAAATCATTGGCCTAGAGTTCAGTTCTTGAGTGTGTGAGACCATTTGCTGACTGAGTGGGTACAACAAATGCTTTACACTGTCCTCTGATACTGCCTTACTGCTCGACCAAGCTACCACTTTAGAGAGTAAGGTTATATCTAACTTTAGCCTCTGCCAAACCTCTGGGGACTGTGGACTTTGTGCACACTGTACCTATGTGGGAACAGTATATACAGAGCCACTTTCTTACAGGGACTCCTGTATGCCTTTCTGCTGATACCACTCTTGCCCGGAGTCCTCAAGAAGATCAGGATCAACCGGGCCCAAGTCATCCTAGTGGCTCCGGATTGGGCACAGAGAGTATGGTATCCAGAACTCCTGGGCTTGAGTATCTGTCATCCGATCAGGCTGCCCCTCAAGGAGGACTTGCTGTCACAGCAACAGAGCAGGGTTCTGCACACGGGCCTTCACATTCTCTACTTTAATGTGTGTAGATAGATTGATTGATGACAGCTGAACAGTTCCAACCATCCTCCATAGGTGGTTGATGTCAACTTGGGGACCCTCAACAAAAAACTGTATATGCCTTTTGTTTATTTGTGGCTTGGTGCAGTACTCTGTAGATAGACCCCCTCCAGAAGAAGTTATCTGATGTTTTGTTGTTTGTTTTGTCCCTAGACCAGCAATGCCTTGTTCTAAGCAAAGTTAAAGGGTATCTTTCGGCCTTTTTGTGGTTGCCCAACCGTCTTTGTTAAAGTCGTCAGTTGTAATACGCTTTTTGAAAGGGTTACAACAATAGTTTCTTCCCTTTACCTTCACCATGACCCAGTGTGACCATAACTTGGTCCTCGCTTTTCTGATTTGCACTCAATTTGAGCCGATTAACAGCTGTTGCTTGCAGCTCCTCACCCTCAAAACAGTGTTCTTTGTCACCGTAACATCATTGCGGCATGAGTGACCTTCAACCCGCCGTACACCACCTTCTTCCCAGACAAACTGGTTTTGCGGACATGGGAATCTTTCTTTCCTAAAGTAGTAACAGTATTCCATGTCGGTCAACACATCACCTTGCTGGCATTCTGTGCTCTGTCTCCCCCCTCTAAAGATGAGAAGAGACTCCATCGTTTGGACCCCAAGAGAGCGCTGACCTTCTACATAGATGGTATCAATGACCGCTGAATGGAGGATCAGCTCTTTGTGTGTTTCTCTGGAGCAAAAAAAGGCAGGGCTGTGCAGAGGAGAACCATCTCCTGTTGGATTATGCATTGACTAAAAAGCAGCCTCCTGAAGGACTGCATGCTCATTCTATTAGTCCCACAGCTGCTACCACTGCGTTGGCACATGGAGTCCCTGTTCTAGACATTTGCCAGGCGGCTACGTGGGTGTCCCCTCATACGTTCATGAAGGACTATTGTCTGGATAGTCAGGTTTGCAGAGAGGGGCATTTTGCCTTCTCTGTCCTGCAGGACTTCCTGAGTTGAGTCCATCAACCTCGAAATAGGAACTGCTTTGGTATCTATCCAAAAGATGAGGAATCTGTGGCTAGAAGTCTCTACCTTTGGCCACACTGTTTCTGGTACAGACTCTATCATCACAAATTCCTCACTGACCCTCCCATCCTCCCTATTCTGTGGTTGGCCTCTGTCCATTAGTAAGATGACAAGCCTAGGACCGAAGCACAAGTTACTAACTTGTGTAACAATATATCTGTAAGAGACAGTAGTTAGTGACAGATTCCTTACCTTAGAATATCCCCAGGCGTCAGGCTGGATCCGGAAAGTTTTTGCGTAGCAGTACCCTTGCGCGTCGGTAGGCGGCGTCGTGCGGCTCTGCGTCCGTCGTCGGCGTCGTGATCGCCGGGATGACGTCGCGGGCAGTACTTAGACGCCGCCCCTGCACGCTGACGTCAGTTCTGTACACGACTTTCCGCGCCAGGAACGCAGAGCCAGGCAAGAAGCTGACATAGGTGTCTGAAAAATACTAGGGCCCTGAAAGGGATGTCCTTAACCCTAGAAATCAGTTCGCAGAACGGGGAGGATGGGTGGGGCGGTAGGAATCTGTCACTAACTACTGTCTCTTACAGATATATCGTTACACAAGTTAGTAACTAGTGCATCTGAAAGAGACACGTTAGTGACAGATTCCTTACCTTAGAATAGATACCCCAGCAATACCAACCCCGGTGGTGGGTCTGTGAACAAAGATCAGACAAGGAAGTCCTTGAGGACAGAACGGCCAAAGAAGCCGTCCCTCCGGACCTGACTGTCAAGGCAGTAATGCTTTGTAAACGTGTGCAGCGAGGCCCACGTAGCTGCCTGACAGATAACCGGCAGCGGAACACCGCGGCCCAAGGCCGTGGTAGCAGCCGTTGCCCTGGTGGAATGGGCACGCAGCCCAACAGGAGGCTCCTTCTTAGCCAAAGAATAGCAGGTCTTGATGCACAAGGTAACCCAGCGGGAGATGGTTCGTTTGTGCACCGCCCGACTCTTTTGGCGCCCACGTAGCCAACAAAGAGCTGGTCATCCACCCGGAAGTGTTTTGTGCGGTCGATATAGAAGGAGAGCGCACGTTTTGGGTCCAGACGGTGGAGCCTCTCTTCCTCTCTGGAAGGATGCGGAGGCGGAAAGAAGGTAGGCAAAGTGATGGTCTGCCCAATGTGGAAGGCAGTAACCACCTTTGGCAAGAAGGACGGACGCGTCCGAAGAACAACCTTGTCTGGATGAACAGACAGAAAGGGAGGTTTGCAAGATAGAGCCTGGAGCTCACTCACCCGCCGAGCGGAGGTGATGGCCACCAGAAAGGCTGTCTTCAGAGTCAGAAGACGAAGAGGACAGTTATGTAGAGAGCTCAAAGGGAGCGCACATTAAAAAGGTAAGAACCAAGTTCAAGTCCCACTGAGGCATTACAAACGGAACAGGAGGGAAGAGGTGTGTAATGCCTTTTAAGAACCTGTTAACAACAGGGGACTTGAAAAGGGAGGGCTGATCAGGGAGCCTGAGGAAGGCCGAGATAGCACAAAGATAACCCTTGATGGTACCCAGGGCAGAACCCTGTTGGGCCAGAGAAAGAAGGAACAGAAGGACCTCAGAAAGAGGGGCAGAAAGGGGATTCACAGCCTTTGCTGTGCACCATGCCACAAATTTGTTCCACCTGCAGGCGTATACCACCTTAGTGGAGGGACGCCTGGCTGCCAGAATCACATCACAAACTTCGGGAGGCAAGTCGAAAGGAATCAACTGCCGCCGCTCAATCTCCACGCAAGCAGGTGTAGACTGGACAGGTTCGGGTGGAGGACCGTCCCCTGCTGCTGCGACAGAAGATCCTCCCGAAGAGGCAGACGGATCGGGGATCCACGCTCATACTGAGTAGCTCGGGATACCAAACTCTTCGAGCCCAGTCCGGAGCCACAAGAATGACTTGGGCCCGGTCGTGCCGAATCTTCTTCAACACTCTGGGTAGAAGTGGTATAGGCGGAAAGGCGTACAATAGACCGCAACTCCACTCGTGACGAAAAGCGTCGCCGAGCGAGTGCCGCCTTGGAAATTCCAACGCGCAGAACTGATGACATTGCGCGTTCTCTTCGGTGGCGAATAGATCTAACCAAGGCTCTCCCCACTGTAGAAAGAGTCCTTGCGCCACTTCCGAGTGAAGACGCCATTCGTGATCCATCATGCACCTGCGGCTGGGTTCGTCCGCCCTGGCGTTCAGGGAACCTGCCAGGTGTTGAACCATCAGGAACATGCCCTGATGTTCCAGCCATGTCCAGAGGCGCAGAGCCTCCTGACAAAGGGTCCACGACCCCACCCCGCCTTGTTTGTTGCAGTACCACATGGCGGTGGTGTTGTCTGTGAACACCTGCACTACCTTCCCTTTGACAGAGGGAAGGAATGCCTTGAGTGCAAGTCGGATCGCCCGGAGCTCCAGAAGGTTGATATGGAGCCGGGACTCCGCCGGAGACCAGAGGCCTCTGATCTCCGCCTCTCCCATGTGACCGCCCCATCCCAGAAGGGACGCGTCCGTCACAACTGTGTGCTCTGGCTGGGGAAGGGAGAGGGATCTGCCCATGACCCATTGCCGGTTCGAGAGCCACAACTGCAACTGTTTTGCAGTCCCCTCCGAGATCTGGACGTGATCGGACAGGTTGCCCTGGTGCTGCGCCCACTGGAACTTCAGGTCCCACTGCAGAGCCCGCATATGCCATCTGGCATGATTGACCAGCAGGATGCAGGAGGCCATGAGGCCCAGCAGCCTCAGGGTCATCCGTACCAAAACCCAGGATAAAGGCCGAAAGATCGGAATCATAGCCTGAATATCCCGGACTCGCCGTTCGGGAGGATAGGCCCGAAACTGCGTCGTGTCCAGAACTGCTCCGATGAAAAGGAGCTGTGGAGAAGGAATCAGATGCGACTTCGGCACATTGATGGAGAACCCCAGCGAGTGCAGGAGTTCGGCCGTAGTCTGGAGGTGGGAGACGACTGCCTGGGACGAGCCCGCCTTCAGCAGCCAGTCGTCGAGGTAGGGGAAGACTGAAACCCCTGCCCGGCGCAGATGAGCTGCGACCACCGCTATCACTTTCGTGAACACCCGAGGGGCACTCGTAAGGCCAAAGGGAGCACGGTGAACTGAAAATGCTCGAGGCCTACCGTGAACCGAAGGTAACGCCGGTAGGCCGGCAGGGCGAGGATGTGGAAGTAGGCGTCCTGCAAGTCCAACGCTACCAACCAGTCTCCAGGGTCGAGGGCAGTCAAGACCTGAGCTAGGGTGAGCATCTTGAACTTCTCCTTCCGGAGGAAGCGATTGACGTTCCGGAGGTCCAAGATAGGACGCATGTCCTCCTTGTCCTTTTGGGCACCAGGAAGTAGTGGGAGTAGCAACCACGTCCTACTTCTGGGGTCGGAACATGCTCGATGGCCCTCTTGGCCAAGAGGGCCGTGACTTCCTTTGCAGAAGTACCAAGTGATCCCCTGACATGCGGTGGAATTGAGGTGGCATGGCTGGGGGTGGTCTCGAAGGGGAGGAGTAGCCCCTTCGGACAATGTCCAAGACCCACCTGTCCGAGGTGATGGGACGCCAGTGGTGAAGGTGATGGCGGACCCTGCCCCCTACTGGCGTGCTGTGCACCTGAAAGGAGGGACTAGGAGGGCTTGGAGGCCGCGGACGGGTTGGAGGTGGTGGCCTGACCCGCACGCTGGTTGCCCGAACCGCCACGGCGGTATCCACGTCCTCGGCCACGCGAAGACGCCTGCTGCGCGGGCCGGTGGCTGGGCTGCTGACGTGACTGGGCGCCCCTTCCGTGGCCACGATAGGGGCGAAAAGCAGAAGGTAGCGGAGGCGTGTAGCAGAAAGGCCCAGGGACTTGGCAGTAGCCCGTGAATCCTTAAACGCTCCAACGCATGGTCTGCTTTGGAACCAAAAGACCGACTCCATCAAAGGGCATGTCCATGAGGGTATTCTGGACATCACCCGAAAAACCAGTGGTTCTCAGCCAGGCGTGGCGACGCAGCGCCACCGTCGTTGCAATAGATCTGCCCAGCGAGTCGGCGGTATCAAGGCCACAACGTATGGTGTATTTGGCCGCATCCCTTCCTTCCGCAATGGCGTGGGTAAGCAGTGTCTGGACCTCCTCAGAACACTGGGGCAAAACAGTCGCCACCGAATCCCACAAGGAGTGGGTATATCGGCCCAAAAGACAAGCGGTGTTGATGGACCGCAAGCCAGCACTGGAGGAAGAAAAACCCTTCTTCCCAAATTGATCCAGGCGTTTGGATTCCTTATCCGGAGGGGCGGTAGGGAAGGCGGTTTGGGAAGCCGAGGCTTGGACAACCAAGCTCTCAGGAGTGGGGTGGACAGAGAGAAACAAGGGGTCGCCCGGAGCTCGGCGATGGCGTCGGGACACGTTCCTATCCACAGGAGCCCCTGTGTTGGGCTTGGACCAGGCGCCCAAAAGAACGTCAGTGAGGGCATCGTTGAACGGCAGCACAGTCTCCAAGGAGGAGGCTGCCGGCTGAAGCACCTCTGTCAAGAGATTAGTCTTGACCGTCACCGTAGGGAGTCGGAGATGTAAGGCTCCAGCTGCCCTACGCAACACCGTTGCAAAATTGGCTCCTTCCTCCGTAGCCACGGGAGGAGACAGCATGCCAGTGTCAGGGTAAGTATCTAGACCACTGGCATCCCCTAGTTCCTCTGCCCAGTCCTCATCATACTGACACTGTTGTGCCAGAGGGTCCTCAGACCCCTCCCAGTCCTCCTGGTCCTCCTCCGGTTCAAAATAAGGAGGAGGAGGGACATTTGGGACCCAAGGTCCCATCGGCGCCGGAACCGGCGTCGAGCGACATCGGTCCGGCTCCATGTCCGGAGCCGGAGAGTACATGGGGACGACGCCGCCCGGAGCCCCGGGCGGCGTCAGAAACGGCACCGGAGACATCGGCGCCGGCGGAGGCGTGGTCAGGTCGACCGGCGTCGATGGGGTTGCGGTACCACCGGAGCCGGGATCGAGGCCGGGGCCGAAGCCGGAGCCGGGACCGAGGCTGGAGGCACGAGCGACGCCGGGACCGGAGTCATCGGCAACGCCGGGGCAACCCCATCAGGGCCCGCGGGGCCCAAAGGCGCACCGGAGGGACCTTGAGGCCCGAAGAGGCGGGCCATGGCCGACAGGAATTCCTGTATTTGGGCCGGATCCGCCCCCGAACCCGGGAAGGACGGGTATTGCGGGGGCGGCTCCACAGGCATGTCCGGGGCCGCGGGGGCGGGGACGGTGCCGGGAGGGGCCTCAGCCGAGTCGCGAGACCGGCGAGGCGAAGTCCTAGAGCGATGATGCTTTTTGGACTTCTTGTGTTTAGACTTACCGGACGACGAAGACTTGGATCCCGACGACCGGCGAGGACTCCGCGACCGACCCCTCGACCTCTCACGCGACCGGGGCTTGGTGTGGCGCGGAGCCGACTGCCGGGCCTCGAGGAGCTTTCGAGACCGCTCTCGCAAAGCTTTCGGGTTGAGGGACCGGCAGTCGGAACACGACTTCGTGTCGTGGTCTCGCCCGAGGCAGAAGAGACACTCCAGATGCGGGTCTGTGATGGACATCATCCGAGCACAGGCGTCGCAACGTTTAAAGCCGGGCATCCCTACGACACCTTGGAGTCGATATGAAAGAAACAGTGAAAAAATTCACCCAAAAAGTTAGTCAAAAAATGACTAGGGCACTGCTCTTCCCGGATCTGCGCTTGCTGGCGCGGAAAAAGAAGAACTGACGTCAGCGCGCAGGGGCGGCGTTTAAGTACTGCCCGCGACGTCATCCCGGCGATCACAACGCCGACGACGGACGCGGAGCCGCACGACGCCGCCTACCGACGCGCAAGGGTACTGCTACGCAAAAACTTTCCGGATCCAGCCTGACGCTTGGGGATATTCTAAGGTAAGGAATCTGTCACTAACGTGTCTCTTTCAGATATGCTTTTGCGGCTTCGCGTCTGAGATATATATATATATTCATGTTCCAGAATAGAACATTTCAGTGTGGAGCCGCACAGCATGCAGAGGTGCTGCTAGAAAGAATCCAGGTCTAGTGTGACACCTGTGGAATATGCAGCTAGATGGAGTCTCTACCAGATGGAGCATCACTGTAGATAAGTAACTTGTTCTTCACTGTACCTTAGAAAAACATTGAGCTTTTTATGGAGTTTTATTTTCTTTCTTTTTTTAGTTCATGGAAAGATGTAAGGAGATCCACTGCAAGGCCATTTTGAAATGCTAATCATGGTGGTTGTAATTCAAATGAAGCCAGCTATTTGCAGGAAACTTACTTTTTGCTTAGATTATGAGTAATTAGGATTTACTTGTATGATTAGAAAGAAACATTTCAGATTTGATATTGGATTGTGTTGGGTTAGCAGAGGTGGTGTTGGTAATGATGTCCACCACATCCTCTTTGGCTGCTAACTAATATATCTGTACCTGAGATTAAGTTGTAACGAGAATTTTGTAGTAATGCTGAAGTTATTTCAAGTTGTAAAGCAATGATATCTGAAAGAGACACGTTAGTGACAGATTCCTTACCTTAGAATATCCCCAGGCGTCAGGCTGGATCCGGAAAGTTTTTTGCGTAGCAGTACCCTTGCGCGTCGGTAGGCGGCGTCGTGCGGCTCCGCGTCCGTCGGCGTCGTGATCGCCGGGATGACGTCGCGGGCAGTACTTAGGCGCCGCCCCTGCGCGCTGACGTCAGTTCTTCTTTTCCGCGCCAGTAAGCGCAGATCCGGGAAGAGCAGTGCCCTAGTCACTTTTTGACTATCTTTTTTGGTGAATTTTTCACTGTTTCTTCAACGAGTCTTCACGACTCCTAAGGTGTCGTAGGGATGCCCGGCTTTAAGCCCTGCGAGGAATGTGGTCGCATGATGTCGATCACGGACCCGCACCTAGAGTGTCTCTTTTGTTTCTGCCGAGACCACGACACGAAGTCGTGTCCTGACTGCCGGAAACTTCATCCTAAGGCTTTGCGAGAGCGGTCTCGAAAGCTCCTTGAAGTCCAGCATTCGGCTCCGCGCCGCACCAAGCCCCGGTCCCGGGAGAGGTCGAGGGGCCGGACGCGGAGTCCCCGCCGTTCGTCGGATTCAAAGTCTTTGCGCTCCTCCGGTAAGTCGAAGCACAAGAAGTCTAAGCGGCGTCATCGCTCTAAGACTTCGCCTCGCCGGTCTCGCGACTCGGCTGAGGTCCCTGTCGGCACCGTCCCCGCGGCCCCGGACGTGCCTGTCGAGTTACCCCCGCAGTACCCGCCCTACCCGGGCTCGGGGGCGACTCAGGCCGATATACAGGAATTCCTGTCGGCCATGGCCCGCCTCTTCGGGCCTCAAGGTCCCTCCGGTGCGCCTCCGGGCCCCGCGGGCCCTGATGGGGTTGCTCCCGGCGTCGCCGTCGACTCCGGTCCCGGCGTCGCCTGTCCCACCAGCCTTCGTCCCGGCCTCGGCTCCGGTCCCGGCCTCGACCCCGGCTCCGGTGGGGCCGCAACCCCCATCGACGCCGGTTGACCTAACCACGCCTCCGCCGACGCCGATGTCCCCGGTGCCGCTTCCGACGCCGTCCGGGGCTCCGGGCGGCGTCGTCCCCGGTTCTCTCCGGGTCCGGACATGGAGCCGGAGCGGCGTCGCCCGACGCCGTATCCGGCGCCGATGAGACCTTGGCTCCCTGATGTCCCTCCTCCTCCATATTTTCAACCTGAGGAGGACCAGGAGAGCTGGGAGGGGTCTGGCGACCCTCTCACACAACAGTGCGAGTTTGACCCGGACTGGGTTGAGGAACTTGGGGATGCCAGTGGTCTGGATACCTCCCTGACTCTGGCATGCTGTCTCCTCCCGTGGCAACGGAGGAGGGGGCTAATTTTGCAACGGTGTTGCGTAGAGTTGCTGGAGCCTTGAATCTCCAGTTGCCTACAGTGGTCGTCAGGTCTAACATCCTGACTGAAGTGCTTCAGCCGGCGGCCTCCTCTTCGGAGACTGTGCTGCCGTTCAACGAGGCACTGACTGACGTTCTTTGGGTGCCTGGTCCAAACCCACCACAGGGGCTCCTGTGGATAGGAACGTGGCCCGACGCCATCGCCCTGCTCCGGGCGACCCCTGTTTCTCTCCCAACACCCCACCCCTGAGAGCTTGGTTGTCCAAGCCTCTGCCTCCCAAACCGCCTTCCCTACCGCCCCTCCGGATAGGGAATCCAAGCGCCTGGATCACTTTGGGAAGAAGGCTTTCTCTTCCTCCAGTGCTGGCTTGCGGTCTGTTAATACCGCTTGCCTCTTGGGCCGATACACCCACTCCCTGTGGGATTCGGTGGCAACTGTTTTGCCGCAGTGTTCTGAGGAGGTCCAGACACTGCTTACCCGCGCCATTGCGGAAGGGCGTGATGCGGCTAAATATACCATCCGCTGTGGCCTTGATACCGCCGACTCGCTGGGCAGATCGCTTGCAACGACGGTGGCGCTGCGTCGCCACGCCTGGCTGAGAACCACTGGTTTTTCGGGAGATGTCCAGAATACACTCATGGACATGCCCTTTGATGGTGTCGGTCTTTTTGGTTCGAAGGCAGACCATACGCTGGAGCGTTTCAAGGACTCTCGGGCTACTGCTAAGTCCCTGGGCCTTGCTGTTGTGCGCCCTCCGCTCACGTCTGCTTTTCGCCCCTTTCGTGGCCACGGAAGGGGCGCCCAGTCACGTCCGCAGCCCGGCCAACGGCCCGCGCAGCATGCGCCTTCGCGTGGCCGAGGACGTGGATACCGCCGTGGCGGTTCGGGCAACCAGCGTGCGGGTCAGGCCACCACCTCCAACCCGTCCGCGGCCTCCAAGCCCTCCTAGTCCCTCCTTTCAGGTGCACAGTACGCCAGTCGGGGCAGGGTCCGCCATCACCTTCACCTCTGGCGTCCCATCACCTCGGACAGGTGGGTCTTGGACATTGTCCGAAGGGGCTACTCCCTCCCCTTCGAGACCACCCCCCAGCCATGCCACCTCAATTCCACCGCATGTCAGGGGATCACTTGGCGCTTCTACAGAAGGAAGTCACGGCCCTCTTGGCCAAGAGGGCCATCGAGCATGTTCCAACCCCAGAAGTAGGGCGTGGTTGCTACTCCCACTACTTTCTGGTGCCCAAAAGGACAAGGAGGACATGCGTCCTATCTTGGACCTCCGGAACGTCAATCGCTTCCTCCGGAAGGAGAAGTTCAAGATGCTCACCCTAGCTCAGGTCTTGACTGCCCTCGACCCCGGAGACTGGTTGGTAGCGTTGGACTTGCAGGACGCCTATTTCCACATCCCCGTCCTGCCGGCCCACCGGCGTTACCTTCGGTTCACGGTAGGCCTCGAGCATTTCCAGTTCACCGTGCTCCCCTTTGGCCTTACCAGTGCCCCTCGGGTGTTCACGAAAGTGATGGCGGTGGTCGCAGCGCATCTGCGCCGGGCAGGGGTTTCAGTCTTCCCCTACCTCGACGACTGGCTGCTGAAGGCGGGCTCGTCCCAGGCAGTCGTCTCCCACCTCCAGACTACGGCCGAACTCCTGCACTCGCTGGGGTTCTCCATCAATGTGCCAAAGTCGCATCTGATTCCTTCTCCACAGCTCCTTTTCATCGGAGCAGTTCTGGACACGACGCAGTTTCGGGCCTATCCTCCCGAACGGCGAGTCCGGGATATTCAGGCTATGATTCCGATCTTTCAGCCTTTATCCTGGGTTTCGGTACGGATGACCCTGAGGCTGCTGGGCCTCATGGCCTCCTGCATCCTGCTGGTCACTCATGCCAGATGGCATATGCGGGCTCTGCAGTGGGACCTGAAGTTCCAGTGGGCGCAGCACCAGGGCGACCTGTCCGATCACGTCCAGATCTTGGAGGGGACTGCAAGACAGTTGCAGTGGTGGCTCTCGAACCGGCAATGGGTCATGGGCAGATCCCTCTCCCTTCCCCAGCCAGAGCACACAGTTGTGACGGACGCGTCCCTTCTGGGATGGGGCGGTCACATGGGAGAGGCGGAGATCAGAGGCCTCTGGTCTCCGGCGGAGTCCCGGCTCCATATCAACCTTCTGGAGCTCCGGGCGATCCGACTTGCACTCAAGGCATTCCTTCCCTCTGTCAAAGGGAAGGTAGTGCAGGTGTTCACAGACAACACCACCGCCATGTGGTACTGCAACAAACAAGGCGGGGTGGGGTCGTGGACCCTTTGTCAGGAGGCTCTGCGCCTCTGGACATGGCTGGAACATCAGGGCATGTTCCTGGTGGTTCAACACCTGGCAGGTTCCCTGAACGCCAGGGCGGACGAACTCAGCCGCAGGTGCATGATGGATCACGAATGGCGTCTTCACTCGGAAGTGGCGCAAGGACTCTTTCTACAGTGGGGAGAGCCTTGGTTAGATCTATTCGCCACCGAAGAGAACGCGCAATGTCATCAGTTCTGCGCGTTGGAATTTCCAAGGTGGCACTCGCTCGGCGACGCTTTTCGTCACGAGTGGAGTTGCGGTCTATTGTACGCCTTTCCGCCTATACCACTTCTACCCAGAGTGTTGAAGAAGATTCGGCACGACCGGGCCCAAGTCATTCTTGTGGCTCCGGACTGGGCTCGAAGAGTTTGGTATCCCGAGCTACTCAATATGAGCGTAGATCCCCCGATCCGTCTGCCTCTTCGGGAGGATCTTCTGTCGCAGCAGCAGGGGACGGTCCTCCACCCGAACCTGTCCAGTCTACACCTGCTTGCGTGGAGATTGAGCGGCGGCAGTTGATTCCTTTCGACTTGCCTCCCGAAGTTTGTGATGTGATTCTGGCAGCCAGGCGTCCCTCCACTAAGGTGGTATACGCCTGCAGGTGGAACAAATTTGTGGCATGGTGCACAGCAAAGGCTGTGAATCCCCTTTCTGCCCCTCTTTCTGAGGTCCTTCTGTTCCTTCTCTCTCTGACCCAACAGGGTTCTGCCCTGGGTACCATCAAGGGTTATCTTTGTGCTATCTCGGCCTTCCTCAGGCTCCCTGATCAGCCCTCCCTTTTCAAGTCCCCTGTTGTTAACAGGTTCTTAAAAGGCATTACACACCTCTTCCCTCCTGTTCCGTTTGTGATGCCTCAGTGGGACTTGAACTTGGTTCTTACCTTTTTAATGTGCGCTCCCTTTGAGCCTCTACATAACTGTCCTCTTCGTCTTCTGACTCTGAAGACAGCCTTTCTGGTGGCCATCACCTCCGCTCGGCGGGTGAGTGAGCTCCAGGCTCTATCTTGCAAACCTCCCTTTCTGTCTGTTCACCCAGACAAGGTTGTTCTTCGGACGCGTCCGTCCTTCTTGCCAAAGGTGGTTATTGCTTTCCACATTGGGCAGACCATCACTTTGCCCACCTTCTTTCCGCCTCCGCATCCTTCCAGAGAGGAAGAGAGGCTCCACCGTCTGGACCCAAAACGTGCGCTCTCTTTCTATATTGACCGCACAAAACACTTCCGGGTGGATGACCAGCTCTTTGTTGGCTACGTGGGCGCCAAAAAGGTCGGGCGGTGCACAAGAGGACCATCTCCCGCTGGGTTACCTTGTTCATCAAGACCTGCTATTCTTTGGCTAAGAAGGAGCCTCCTGTTGGGCTGCGTGCCCATTCCACCAGGGCAACGGCTGCTACCACGGCCTTGGGCCGCGGTGTTCCGCTGCCGGTTATCTGTCAGGCAGCTACGTGGGCCTCGCTGCACACGTTTACAAAGCATTACTGCCTTGACAGTCAGGTCCGGAGGGACGGCTTCTTTGGCCGTTCTGTCCTCCAGGACTTCCTTGTCTGATCTTTGTTCGCAGACCCACCACCGGGGTTGGTATTGCTGGGGTATCTATTCTAAGGTAAGGAATCTGTCACTAACGTGTCTCTTTCAGATGCACAAGTTACTAACTTGTGTAACGATATATCTGTAAGAGACAGTAGTTAGTGACAGATTCCTACCGCCCCACCCATCCTCCCCGTTCTGCGAACTGATTTCTAGGGTTAAGGACATCCCTTTCAGGGCCCTAGTATTTTTCAGACACCTATGTCAGCTTCTTGCATGGCTCTGCGTTCCTGGCGCGGAAAGTCGTGTACAGAACTGACGTCAGCGCGCAGGGGCGGCGCCTAAGTACTGCCCGCGACGTCATCCCGGCGATCACGACGCCGCCGACGGACGCGGAGCCGCACGACGCCGCCTACCGACGCGCAAGGGTACTGCTACGCAAAAACTTTCCGGATCCAGCCTGACGCCTGGGGATATTCTAAGGTAAGGAATCTGTCACTAACTACTGTCTCTTACAGATATATCGTTACACAAGTTAGTAACTTGTGCGTTTCACCCTCAGACCCAGATGAAGTGCATGGATAGAGGGCCAATGCAGTGAGGGTCACCCGCAGCAGATGGGATATGTGGGGGGACTGCTTACAGGAAGTGGTACATACATCTCCTCTAATTATTGACAGGAAAAGGATGTCTGTCAGAAACATGGAGGGTTGTAATTGAACTATGTCCTATTGGTAAGAAAAATGAACATCCCTGGTGTCTAAGAACTGGAGGGGAATATTGAGTATTTTTTTTTTAATAGAAAGAATAAAATCTTCACAATGAGTTGGAAAAAATGTTGTATGTATATATATATATATTCACTGAAAAAACCATAGGTTTTAGGGACGTTATAGTTACAAATTAGCATTTAAAAAACCTTTGAAATTCACTGAAAAAACCATAGGTTTTAGGGACAGTTATAGTTAGTTGGACATTGCACTCGTACAAAACCCGTGAAATTCCCCGTTATAGTTAGTTCAGCTAACTATAACTCGCGCCCCGCAATGCACTGCTGATGACGTCACATATTACATCACTCATGACATGGTCAGTGACATCACTGATGACATCACTGATGACATCTCAAATGACATCACTGATGACATCATCCAGTGACTGTGTGTTTCTGTAAAGTTTAAATATTTTTTATATATATATAGGGAAAGGCGTATTGAAGAATGAGTGGGTGTATAAGTGTCTGTATGGATGATTTAGTAGGTGCGTGACTAATTCTATAAGTGAGTGATTAAACGTATCTTACTGAATGCATGGGTTAGTGACTAAACTGGGTGAATGTCTGTATCCGTCTGTCTGTTGCTGTGTAAGTGGCTGCATGGGTTTGTGAATAGCTACATGAGTGTCTATAAGAGTTATTGATTTGTTGTCTGAGTATCTGTATGGGTGCCTGAGTGTTTGTGTGGATGGGGTGTGTGCGACTGTGCATAGATGTGTGAGTGGGTGATTCACTGGGTGGATGGTTTCAAGAGTGCATCTGTGATAGACTGTATGGGTGGGTAAGTGTGTGTAAGAGTGTGTTAGTGAGTGAATGTATGTCCCAGTGGTACATGTGTGAGTAACTACATATGTGAAAGGCAGTATATATGTGTGTTGGAGTATATAAATAGCTATAAGCGAGAGTGAGTGATTGTGATAGTGGCTGTATGGATGAGTGTGTGCTTGTATCAGTGATTGTATAAGAGCGTAACAATGTGCTAGTATTTGTATGATTAAGTGAGCTGGTGTGTGTATAACTGTATAGGTGAGTAAATGGCAGTGTGTTTAATTATTTGCATGACTGACTAGGTGTGTGAGTACCTCTATGGATGAGTGGCGGTGTGTGAGTGTCTATATAGGAGTAAGAGTGCATATGATAGTCCTGTATTGAGTGACCATAAGTATGAGTGACTGTACGGGTGAGTGAGTGGATGTGTGTGTGTAGACCTAAGAATCAGTGAGTGGGTATGTAGTTATTGGTGTTGGAGTGTCTATGGTTTTGCGAATGGCAGTCTGTAATTTAGATTGGGTGTATCAAAGGTTATATTAGGGTGTGAAGAGCTGCATCAGATTATCACGTGGATGATGTCATCAGTGATGTCATTTGAGATGTCATCAGTGATGTCATCAGTGATGTCACTGACCATGTCATGAGTGATGTAATATGGGACGTCATCAGCAGTGCATTGCGGGGCGCGAGTTATAGTTAGCTGAACTAACTATAACGGGGAATTTCACGGGTTTTGTACGAGTGCAATGTCCAACTAACTATAACTGTCCCTAAAACCTATGGTTTTTTCAGTGAATTTCAAAGGTTTTTTAAATGCTAATTTGTAACTATAACGTCCCTAAAACCTATGGTTTTTCAGTGAATTTCAAAGGTTTTTAAATGCTAATTTGTAACTATAACATGTCTGAAACCTACCGTTTTTTCAGTGAATTTCAAAGGTTTTGTAAATGACAATTTTTAAATGTATTAATTGTTATATAAATTTTTTTCATACTGATTTCGAAATTTTTTAGAAAACATTTTTTTTACATATTTTATTTTTAAATTACATTGTAATTATATTATACATTACAAAAAATACTTTCTCAGAATGAATTACTTTAGTTTAAATACTTTGCACATAGGCAATAGACTTTTAAGTACAGTAGTTACAGTTGTTGCAATGGGCAACACATTTTCAAACACAATGCAACATTCAGCTCAATGTGAATTTCTAGTTAAATGCAATTAGTTACTTTATGGATTACTTTTTCTAACCACAGGACTGGATCCTAGATTCAGTCCTGGGACATCTCCTGTAAACAGTTGAGTAAAAGCGTTTTGGTTACAGTCGTGATTTTTAAGGAATATTATTGTACTTTAAAAGTTGACACTTAGAAACTTTTTCTCATAGAATGACCAATGTTATCCTATGGAAGGAAATTCACTTAGGAGGTAAAAACTGTTATCGTTACTTTTTGTTACTCAGTGTTGGATCCTGGATCCAGCACTGGTGCATCTCCTGTACACAGTTGAAAGAATGCGTTTAAGTCATACAGGCGATTTTTAAGGAATATTTGTAGTTTGTGAAAATCGACACTTTGAAACTTTTCTGCTGAAAACCAGACAAAGGATTCCTATGGAAGAAAATATAAGTTACTGGTAAGTACGGTTAAAATTACTTTTCAGGGTCAGTGCTGGGCTAAAAGATGCAGCACTGGGTTCTCTCCTGATAACAGGTGAGTAAATTGGAATTCGTACTTTGGTTGATTTTAGAGGAATATTATAAAGTTCCAAAACTCCACACTTAGAAGAATTTCCAAGTGAAACCAGTCAATGTTAGCCTATGAAGGAAATTCAAGTTACCGGTAAGTACGGTTAAAATTAATTTTGAGGATCAGTACTGGGCTGAAAGATGCAGCACTGAGGTCTCTCCTGATAACAGGTGAGTAAATCAGAATTCGGATTTCGGCTGATTTTGAAGGAATATTTTAAAGTTCCAAAAATCAACACTTAGAAACTTTTTCAGCAAAAAGCAGGCAATGATATCCTATGGAAGGAAATTCAAGTTACCGGTAAGTACGGTTAAAATTACTTTTGAGGATCAGTACTGGGCTGAAACATGCAGCACTGAGGTCTCTCCTGATAACAGGTGAGTAAATCGGAAATCGTATTTCGGCTGATTTTAGAGGAATATTTTAAAGTTCCAAAACTCCACACTTAGAAGAATTTCCAAGAGAAACCAGTCAATGTTAGCCTATGGAAGGAAATTCAAGTTACTGGTAAGTACGGTTAAAATTACTTTTCAGGACCAGTACTGGGCTGAAAGATGCAGCACTGAGGTCTCTTCTGATAACAGGTGAGTAAATCAGAATTCGGATTTCGGCTGATTTTAGAGGAATATTTGTATGTTTCAAAAATCAAAACTTAGAAGAATTTCCAAGTGAAACCAGTCAATGTTAGCCTATGAAGGAAATTCAAGTTACCGGTAAGTACGGTTAAAATTACTTTTCAGGATCAGTACTGGGCTGAAAGATGCAGCACTGAGGTCTCTCCTGATAACAGGTGAGTAAATCGGAATTCGTATTTCGGCTGATTTTAGAGGAATATTTTAAAGTTCCAAAACTCCACACTTAGAAGAATTTCCAAGTGAAACCAGTCAATGTTAGCCTATGAAGGAAATTCAAGTTACCGGTAAGTACGGTTAAAATTACTTTTCAGGACCAGTACTGGGCTGAAAGATGCATCACTGAGGTCTCTCCTGATAACAGGTGAGTAAATCGGAATTCGTATTTCGGCTGATTTTACAGGAATATTTTAAAGTTCCAAAACTCCACACTTAGAAGAATTTCCAATTGAAACCAGTCAATGTTAGCTTATGGAAGGAAATTCAAGTTACTGGGAAGTACGGTTAAAATTACTTTTCAGGACCAGTACTGGGCTGAAAGATACAGCACTGAGGTCTCTCCTGATAACAGGTGAGTAAATCAGAATTCGGATTTCGGCTGATTTTGAAGGAATATTTTAAAGTTCCAAAAATCAACACTTAGAAGAATTTCCAATTGAAACCAGTCAATGTTAGCTTATGGAAGGAAATTCAAGTTACTGGGAAGTACGGTTAAAATTACTTTTCAGGACCAGTACTGGGCTGAAAGATACAGCACTGAGGTCTCTCCTTATAACAGGTGAGTAAATCGGAATTCGTATTTCGGCTGATTTTAGAGGAATATTTGCACAATGGTGAAGGGAGGGGCGGGGCCTGAGGTGACATCTGTGCAAACGCGCCCGTGGCGCGTTTTAAGTTGGGGGATTAAGTCCCCTTGAATCCTGAGGGTCCCTAGGGGCCAACTAGCCCACCAGGAACCTCCAATATGCGCCAGGGGCTGCGTTGCAGAGACGTGTAGAGAGGCCACACCCTTTTACACCTCTCTGCAACGCAGCTCTGTGGCGCTTTCTGGATGTACCTGTTGGGCTAGTTGGCCCCCAGGGACCCTCAGGATTGAAGGGGATTTAATTCCCCATCTTAAAACGCGCCACGGGGCCTGTTTGCACACATGTCACCTGAAGCCCCGCCCCTCCCTTCACCACTGTGCAAACGCGCCCGTGGCGCGTTTTAAGTTGGGGGATTAAGTCCCCTTGAATCCTGAGGGTCCCCGGAGTCCAACTAGCCCACCATATACCTCCAAAAAGCGCCACAGAGCTGCGTTGCAGAGAGGTGTAAAAAGGGGTGTGGCCTCTCTACACGTCTCTGCAAGGCAGCCCCCTGGTGCATACTGGAGGTTCCTGGTGGGCTAGTTGGCCCCCAGGGACCCCCAGTATTCAAGGGGAATTTATTCCCTCTGCAAACGCGCCAGGGGCGCGTTTGCAGAGTGGTGAAGGAAGGGGCGGGGCCTGCGGGCCCGATCGTTTTTTTTTTTTGTCCTCTGAAGGGGGCTGTGTGGCCCCCTTCCTTTTTCTCTCTTTTGGGCCCTGGGGACCCCATCCCCCAGGGCCTTACCCCTCTTTTAAATTACAAAAAAAAAAACGGGAAGGGGCCGCGTGGCCCCCTTCCCTGGGCCTGTATTGGCCCCGGGGACCCCATCCCCGGGGCATGGCCTCTATATTTATTATTTTGAGGGGGCAGCGTGGCCCCCTCCTCTGGCCATTTTAAGGCCCCGGGGACCCCATCTCCCGGGGCCGGCCTTTCCATTTTTTTTTTTACTTTTTTTTTTTCTTTTTGGAGAGGGGGCCGCGTGGCCCCCTCCCGGGCCACTACTTGCCCCGGGGACCCCATCCCCCGGGGCTGGCCCTCTCCGTTGGGGACTGTGGGGGGTCCCCAATCCCCCACAGTCCCTCCGGCTCCCCACGTCCCTTGGGAGCCGGCATTGCTAGTTCCACATGGGGAGCAGCTGACATGCTGCTCCCCATGTGGAAAAGCAATCGCTTTGGATATTGGAAGAGAGAGCAGGTTTCCTGCTCTCTCTTCCAATATCCAAAGCAGTTTGCAATGACAGGACGGGAGCCGCGAGGCTCCCGTCCTGCCATAGCAAACTACAGTGTCCCGGGGTAGGCACCCCGGGACACTGCAGAGAGCCGGCCCTGGGGGTGGTGGTCCCCAGGGCCATCAAGGGCTCCAGGAGGGGGCCGCGCGGCCCCCTCCCATTCAGTACACAGCCCCGGGGAGGTGGTGGTCCCGGGGCTCTGGGGTCCGTAACGGACCCCCATATTAAAATGTTTAGTGCCCCGGGAGGTGGCGGTCCCCGGGCGTGTGGGGGCTGGAGCCCCCCACACTGGTTTTATTTTTAATTAAAAAAAGCCCCGGGCAGGTGGTGGTCCCCGGGGCTGCGGGAGGGCTCAGAGCCCTCCCGCACCATTTCTCAAAAAGCCCCGGGGGTGGCGGTCCCCGGGGCTTGGGGGCCCTTTGAGGCCCCCACACATTAAATTATCCCCCCCACCATGCCCCCGGGACTTGGGCCACCCGAGGGCCAGTTAACATCGAAGCGCGGAGACCGCGCTCGATTTTTTCGGCAGGATTCGCGCACCCTGAGCGCATCCTGCCGATTTTTTAAAAATTTTTTTTTTTTTGCCCAGGGGGTCCTTGTGGGACCCCTGAGCAAGCCTAGGAGGTCAGGGTGTTTCTACCCTGCCCCCTTTGTGCGCTTTGCGCACTTGTTTCTGTCCCTCGGTTCTACCGAGGACAAAATGGCTGCCAACATTTCCTGAATCGGAATGTTGACAGCCAGCTGACAGCCAATTAACATGCAGCTCGTGATCGGAACGGTGCGCGCAGGGTGCGCTGAGGGTACGCGGACCCTACTCGGCCATAGATATCACTAACTTTTTACTTTTCATTTTCTCAGCAACTACTGAACGGATTTACACCATTTAACAAAAGGGTTCTTTCTGAACCAAGAACTACCTCTTTGCCAAATTTGGTGTAATTCCGTTCAGCAGTTCGGGCTGTAGCCGTGTCTAAAGTTTCCTATGGAAAAGTGCATGGGGAAAACGCGTTTTGGGACCCCCTTTTTCTCGGCCCCCGCTTGACGAATCCCCCGAGACTTTCAGGGTAGGAGCGGACCGGAGCGGGCCACAAAGTTTGAAAATTTCGCGAAGATACGTCAACCGGCAAGAGAGTTATTTCAAATAGAATGTCGCGGATTTCCTATGGATAATAGGTTGTAACTATAACTATCTACTGGCGACCGCCAGTAGATAATATATATTTATATATATATATATATATATATAAATCTCCAGAAATTAGCAGAGCAGTCACGGGGTCATCTTGATAATCTTTTAATTCAAGCAGACGCGTTTCGGCAATTTATGCCTTCCTCAATGCTTTACAAATTTCAAATACGGTACATTGCTATCACGGTCTTTAAAATGTCACTGCTTCACTCTCATTGGAGGATTCCAGGACCAATGATGAGGAACTAAAGCCGTCTTAACCCAATGTTAGTAACTGCGGGCGCCATGTCAGCATGATGTTCTTGAAATGCTCCTCACATTGTAGCCCCTATGTTTCACATTGTACACTCATCCTCAGATTGAATGTCTCGATATTCCATCACCCCTCAGTGGGTATTTGAACACACAGGGACTACAGGTCCCATTTTCAAGCTCACAATGGTGCCTCATGTATAGTCCCGATATATATCAACTACCCCTCCTGTTTCCTCCAGTAAGTCCCACACAGCAGGATTGCTGAGAAGTTGTCAAAGGCCACGTCCCCTTTCTCCACCACTCTGCAAACGTGCCTCCTGGAGCACTACTAGTTGGGGGGATAAAGTTCCCTTTGCTCCAGAAGGACCTTGGGGGCCAAGAAGCCCTCCTGGTACCTCCTGTATGTCCTACGCAGCGGAATTCCTGAGAGCTGGTCGGAGGCCAGCCCCTTTCTCTACCACTCTGCAAACATGACTGCTAGTTAAAAGTCCTTAGAAATTCATACAAAAAGCAAAGGTTACAGGGACGTTATTGTTAGGAATTAGCATCTAAAAAACCTTAGAAATTAACACAAAAAAAAAACAAAGGTTACAGGGACGTTATAGTTAGGGTCAGATTTTAATCATACAAAACCCGAGAAATTCAGCCGTTCTAGTTACCCGAGTTAACTATAACTCGCGCCCCAGCAATGCACTGCTTATGACCTCACATATTACATCACTCATGACATGGTCAGTGACATCACTGATGACTTCGCAAATGACATCACTGATGACATAAGTGATGACATCCACAGCATCTTTGTTGAACCTACTCACACCCCTATAGAATATTTTATACACCCACTGCCACACAACCATACACAAACCCATTCACAGAGCCATACCAGTACTTACACACCCATTCACTGATTCATAGATCTACACACACATTCACTCGCTCACTCATTCAGCCACTCATACACCCACTCACTCACTAATGCAGCCATTGACATATCCACTCATATACCCATAATTACTCACATATTGAGTGAGTCACCCATAGAACTACTCACACACCTAGACACTTACCCATACAGTCACTTACTCACCAGAACAGTTACACACACACACACCCACTTACTTACTCATACAAATAGTAACATGTAGTCACTCACCTATACAGTCACTGACAGAAACATGCACTCATCCATATAGCCGCTCTCAGATTCACTCACTCACTCATACAGTCATTCATATACCCAGTCACTCACCTATACTGCCTTTGGCATACCTAGTTACTCACCCATACTGACACAAGCACTCAATCACCGACACAGCCATGCAAACACTCACTCACCCATACAGCTTCTCACACGTGCACTCACAATCCCATGCAGCCACTGACTCACCCACTTACTCATCCATACAGGCAGTCACACACCTCCTCACCCACACACACAGACACCCAGACAACAATAGAGATAGTCAGACAACCAATCAATCACCCATATAGCCATTCATGTACCCTCTAACACACTCATACACCCACTTAGAGATCAACTGACAGACAGATACACACATTCATACAACCAGTCACTCACCCATACATTCACTGAGACACCTAATCGCTCACTTATACAGTCAGTCACGCACCCACTGAGTCATCCATACAGTTACCCACACACCAACTGATTCACCAATACATCTAGGTATATAAATTTAACACTCATAAACTTTTTAAAAACACTCAGTCACTGGATGATGTCATCACTGATCTCATTTGAGAAGTCATCAGTGATGTCACTGACCATGTCATGAGTGATGTAATATGTGAGGTCAAAAGCAGTGCATTGCCGGGGCGCAAGTTATAGTTAACTTGGGTAACTATAACGGCTGAATTTCTCTGGTTTTGTATGAGTAAAATCTTACCCTAACTGTAACGTCCCTGTAACCTTTGTTTTTTGTGTGAATTTCTAAGGTTTTTTTAATTCTATTTGCTAACTATAACGTCCTTGTAAACTTTGTTTTTTTCAGTGAATATATATACAAGCACACAGAAATGCTGATGAATATGCTAGGAAGGCGCTTGCGCAATAAGATTTTCCTTTTTGGACCTGATTGGTACCAACAGATGAGGGGCACTGCCATGGGCACCTGCTTCTCCCCCAGCTATGTGAATCTGCATATGGGCTGGTGGGAGGAGCAGGTGCTGGCGAAAGATTTTGCCACTGAAATGTCTAGGAATGTGGTTTTGTGGTCACGCTATATAGACTATCTTTTTGTCATATGGCGCGGCGACCAACCATCAGCTGAGGATTTTGTAGAGAGGTTGAACCACAATGAACTCAACTTACATTTCACCTCGCACATCAGCAAGAAAGAGGTAGAGTTCTTAGATTTAACCATCTATGTAGTGGATGGAACGATACAGACAAAAAAGTTTAGGAAGAGCACTGCTGGCAATGCTGCTCCATGCTCGGAGTTTCCATCCAACAAAGCTAAAGAATAGCATACCTTATGCAGAGAATCTCTGTATGCGAAGAAACTGCAGCGATGCTGAGCAGCTCCATAAAGCTCAACTGGAACTAGCCGGGAGATTTGAAAGGAGAGGGTATAGTAAAGCCATCCTAGAAACAGCTAGAGTGAAGGCAAACACAAGTCCCAGGGAGAAACTTATCTTCACTGATGGGAATAGTAAGAACACACAGAGTGACACAGGGCAAACAATATGGTTCATTACTGGATTTAATGAGCAGCACTAAAAAATACGTGCCATTTTTCAAAAACATTGGGACTTAATTTGCAGTGACCCAATCCTAGGTCCCAGGATACACAATAGACCGCTACTGACATTCCATAAAGCAAGATCGATGAGGAAGGATCTGGTCAATAACAGTCCAGGGAATAAACAGCTAGAGACATGGCTAAGTGGAAGCAAAGGGTTTAGACGATGCCATAAATGCAAAGCATGCAATTATGGTGTCAATACGATGGAGGTGCCTCTGCCATTTCAGACACCAAATGGCAGATATTGAAATCTCTCACCTGCAGGAGCGAGTTTGCCATATATGCACTAAGGTGTCGCTGTCTTAAGCTGTACATAGGAAGTACCATCTTACGCGTGCATCAGCGCATCCTGTAACATATCAGAGACATCAAACACAAGGATCAAACATATCCCGTGGCAAGGCATTTCGAACAAGCATATAATAGTGATGTTAACAACTTAGAATATTTTGTGCATGATCAAGTGCCTGTAAGACAAAGAGGAGGTAACAGAGAGAGGTATTTAAGGCAGTTAGAATCCAGATACATCTTGAGATTCAATTCGAAAATCCCAAATGGCCTAAATACTGAAGAGGATATGTATGTCCATCTGTAATACCCTTGAAATGGGTGTGGTTAGTTTCATCTGTTTATCCTAAATTCTTCATAAACAGTTTTCTGTCCATGTTAGGGATATTTGGTATGATTTGTTTCTTACAATAATCCAGTCCATAATTGCTGAATTTTATGTGTTTTTGTGTTTTCACATCTGGAGCAAGTTTGTTTTTTGGTTTTTGTACTTTTGATTTTAGAGCACAAAGGTGACACAAGATTATAGTTTAGGAGTTTGTGAACATCTAAAAACGACATGGTCTTCTTTACATTTATGTAAAACGGTGATTGCTTAATTATTTGCTGATGCGACCCCTCAAGGAGAGTCCTTGGCCTTCTTTAAGCAACCCAGTATTGATACAATTCTAAGTGGTAATAAAAATCATGTTTGTGCCTTTAATTCAATGCATTAATGGCAACAGAAAGCACTTGTCACTTTAAGGTTAACATTGCACTGTCACTTTAATTTTGTAAGACTCCAGGAACATGTATAAATGTAAATCAAAATGGCAACCACAGAAGGTTTGGCAAAGGCAGCTGCTGAAACGCGTTACCTGTTGTTTGTGTGCCAAAAAAAACGTCCTTTTGTGAAACCGAGCGTGCTGGAGTCTGTCTGGAAATTGAGGCAGGCGTGTGGAGCTATTATATATAAAGAGTTCATCCACCTCAGCTCCTTTCTGGGAAGTTTTCGAGTGGTTTGTCAAGCACAGACCAAAAAGAAGGGAGGGTCCCAAAATACTTTTTTTCGCCATTCAGTTTCCAATGACACAGAAAAAAAAGCTGAACAGAGTTGCACCAAACTTAGCAAGAAACTAGATCTTTAGGCAGAAAATGTTTTTTTGTGATATAGTGTAATTCTGTTTTAGCCTTTTCATAGAAATTAAAGTTTAAAAAATAGTGAGAAATGAAAACAAAAACATTTTTTGGGACAGGAACACCACCATTTTACATGCTCACGTTTAAACTTGACATCTTTTCTTGAACATTGACACTTGACACCTTTTGCTTGCATGCTTGTACAGATAATGTTCCCTAAAATAACTTTACCTACATTTACACATCTTTGTAGGCACATTATCAGAGTCTTTAACATTCTGTACGAAAGCTAAAGTTCACTGCGCAAATTAATGTTTATTATTGTTCTCTCGGCGGCAGCTTTGTTAGGGTAGAATCAATAATGGCAGCCTGACTGGTATTTTGGCATGGCAACATGGATGATGTTTATTATATAAACAACATCACTCCTTTGTTTAGTTAGAGGAGCATTTCGCTCGCCCCATGCCAGAATTCCAGCCCAGCTGATTCTTGTTTACTTCCTGCGAGGGATGAAGCCCAGCTCCCCGCCAAGATGGGCTCTCTGATAACACTTACCCACAGGTAATGGGAAAGTTCGATCATCCACAGGGATTCTGGCAGATTCACCCACCCTAGGCACTCTAGGATAGGTAGCTCTAGGTAGGAGTACAAAATATAACAGTATTTAAATGCGAGCATATATTCTCTGTAACAGCACAATGGTTGAATCGATTATCTTCTTCACCATTCTCATAATGCTGATCACACTATTCTATTTCCTGCTATTGGTTATTGCAGCGCATGTATTTTACACAAGAATCATAATGCTTCAATAAATATTGAGACACCATGTTGTATATTTCTTGTTTATCTCTTTGGGAATGCATGAGTTGCCAAACGAAAAGGTTCTAGATCTGTTGCCACGATTTCCTTCGGGAGTCAGGGTTGTCATGTTCTGAGGTCGCACATTGCAACTGTTACCTTGCCAGGTTAGCGGTACAGATGGATTGCTGTGAGCTAGCAGGACTAAGGCCGACATATCCTGATGGTGTGCGTAGAATCAGTCTTGCACAGCTTTGACGTTTATGTTGTCCAACAAACGCACAGTTTTACTGAGAAAGTAAAAACCATATGACATTGTGCCGCCTACATTCTAGCTTGGGTTCTTATTTAATGGATCGCCCGAGTAGTTTACTTTTGTATACCCAAAGAGCCCTACTCACCTATTAACCGGAGACGTTCGCTGTGTTTGTAAAAAATCCTCCCCAGCTGAGTTGGGATCCCCTGTGTATTGGCTGTAGGTTGTTAAAGGTTGAACCTTTCAAAGCATCACCCCACAGTGGTACATCTCTGAATTCCACATATTCAAATGGCTAATTAAGCACCAGTTAACATACTTTTGGACTGCAGACATAGTCATGAAGATGTTACAACAACATGGGCTCCCCCTTGCAGGAGGAGAGGTAACCTTCGTGGTTTAGGCCCACGAAGCATACAGGACAGAGGTATTGTATTCATGGGTTACGTTCCCTGCAGTGAATACACAATCAAGACGTTTTCATGCTTACACTGTAGCTGCAGCTCCTAACCACTACACAGCTTATGAAGCACTAGAAATACCATTAACATTTCAAGAACACTAAAATTGGTTTGAAGGCTACCTACCACACACAAAAAATGTTAGACTGCAGGGCCATACTGGCTACCGGGCGTTTTGGTGTGCTGCCAAGCTAGGGGCTGATTTCGTTGATGGGGACCTGCGTGTGCTTAAAACCATTCGTTTTGCTTTGTTTATTTAGGAGCACACGCAGGTCCCCATCAACAAAATCAGCCCCCACCGCTGTGAAATCAGTCCCCAGCTTGGCAGCACACCAAAACGCCCGGTAGCCAGTCCGGCCCTGTTAGACTGGGTCTCCTCAGCAATGAGGGAGCAATATGGCCAGCCTTAGCCAGTTACAGACCATACCCAGACATAGCAATTCTGACAGCATCAAAGCTACGTACACTGTACACAATTCTGGACATAATATACAGATGTTTGACACAATATGTCAAGTGCACAATGACAGTAAATCCTGCAAGGGCTGCTCAAGCTGCAGAACCACAATTGACTACTTATAGAATTAGTCCAGTGACCATCAATGCAGTCATGGGTAAGGTTCCCATCAGATGGTAGGAGATTCCATTCTGGATTACACAAAAAACAAATCATCTTGAAGCAGTTTTCCCCCATATGTGATCCCACGAAAAACATAGAATTCTCACAAAATGCTTGCCATTGGGGATGCCTCCCCCAGTGGAAGACTGCGCCACTTGGGGCACAGTCTTTGCTGCAGTATATGCCAGAACACACGGTACACCCTCATTAGCTGTTTGCCAGCGGTGTTTAAACAGATCCATAATGAGTACGGGCAGTCCCTGCCCTGAATTTGGGGATGAAACTGATGGGCAATTTTGCTGTAGTATCTGCAATAATGCTAAGTAATATAAAAGGGGAAGCAGCAGAGTTGGCTATATGCCAGTGACTCACACAGGTTGCTCCGGGAGACCAGGAGCGCCAATTACTCTAAAATTATTGAGGAAACCTATGCATCAATAGGTAGAGATAATCTGGGAGCCAGACCTAGGGAACCACAGATGAAGGGTAATTCTGATAAGGATAACATGAAGCAGGCATCCAAGTCTTCTAAGAAGTAGTGGGATAATAAGAAAAGTACAGAAAAGACTAAAACACTGGGTAAATCTCCTCAACATGTCTACTGGGAAGCGCTACAATCTGTGCAGCCGTGATACAATTAAAATGCCTGATAGGTATCAGGATACTGATACACGTTCCTTTCGGTCCTTTCAGAAGTGATCCGAATAACACTTGGGGAGAGGATGATGATTAGAGCTCAGATCAGAGGAGTACGTGAAACCGAAGGACTCGCAACCCTCTTCTGACTTAATAAAAACGGAAAACAAACCTAAACAGTCCAAGCCACAATTCAAAAAGAAGGTATCTGGCCTTAAAGTCAAGTATGCCACAGATATTGAGGACACTGCTTCTGAATGGGCTCTGATCCTGCTGGACAGCGCGGCAGAAGTCACAATAGTTCGGAATTTTATGGAGTGTCTGGTAGCAGTAGCAACGAGTGACTACATCCAGGTGGGAACACAGGATCGGAGACTGAGTGTCCTTAGTCAATTATATGAATTGCAACTCCAAATAGAGGGGAATATACCACTAATCATAAATGTTCTCTTTCACGAGAACTTGCCATTCGGCTATGACATTCTCTTGGCTGAAAAGGATTGGCCCACCGCAGTTTGTTAGGGATTGCCCGAAAGGGGACCTCGTTCCAGATGCAGTTAAACATTCAAACGCCAAGGAGTGGGTCTTAGGGCAAGATCCGGCGTTATACCGCAACCATGTGGGTTGGGATGATGGATCCCCTAATCCCATCACATCATACCTGTGAGGTCAACCCCACAATCACAGAGACAGTACCCCATTAAACATGAGGCTATTAGGCTAAAAAACAAGTTAGAGAAATACTCATACAACTTAAATTCCAAGGTGTCATAGAAAGTTGCACCTCCCCTATGAATAATCCTTTGTTTCCACTAGTAAAACCAGACCATTCATATCGTTTAGTACTAGATTACAACACTTGAACACCGCTACATGCACAAGTTCTGTACAAAACGTGCATAGCGCGGCACTCATGAACATTATAGAGGGTAAAAAATATAAAACCACATCTGAAAGAGCCAATTAGTTATGGATTCCTTACCTTAGAATTACCCCCAGGCGTCAGACTGGATCCGGAGAATTTTTCTTCAGCAGTACCTCTGCGCGTCGGTAGGTGGCGTCAGTCGACTTCGCATTAGTCGTTGGCTTCGTGGTCGCCGGAATGATGTCGCAGTATCTACTTAGACACTGCCCCTGCGCGCTGACGTCCGTTCTTTTTCTGCACCAGCCAGCGCAGATCCGGAGAGAGCGGTACCTCGAGTCACTCTTTGACTCTTTTTGCGACTTTTTGTCGACATCTTTTCGAGTAGTTCGATTCCTGGTGCACGTAGGGATGTCCCGTCCTCGAACTGGCTTCTAGGCTTGCGACTCGCAAATTGATGTAGGTAACGGACCTGCACCATGTGTCCCTTTGGTGTTTGGAGCGCGACCACGACCCGAAGTCGTGCTCCGACTGCCGGGCCATGACCCCGAAGTCTTTGCGGGAGCGGTCCCGAAAGCTTCTTGAGGTACGGCAGTCCGCTCCATGCCGCTCGAGTTGTCGGTCAAGAGGGAGGTCGCGGGACCAGTCGCGGAGCCACAACCACCACTCTTCATCGAAGTCTTTGTCTTTGAGTAAGTCGAAGCACAAAAAGAAGGCGAAGAAGCATACTCGCTCTTCGTGCTCTCCCCGTCCGTCGGCCGACGCGACGCGGGTTGAGGAAGGTAGTCGTCCAGCTCCGCCCGCGGAGCCTGCTGGGTCGAGCCCGAGCCTTCCTCCTTTTCTGGTAGCCGGGGCGACCCCTGCCCAACGTCGTAGTTTTTACGAAGCCCTCCACTCAATATTTGGGCAGCCCGACTCCGCGGTCGCACCTTCGGGCACCGCGGACTTGGCTGGGGGCTCTAGGCCTTCGATGCCGGCGGCTTCGGCTCTGGCGCCCCAGGGCCCCCAGGGATCCAGACCTGGATCCGGATCTGCGCCGGTCGACCTCGTGACACCTCCGGCCCCGAATCCGGAGGGGACACCTCCGCCTCCTCCGTCCCCAGCTGACGTGGACCCCAGCCTCCCCATTGATGTGGACACTGAGCCGAACAGGCGCGGACCGGTACTTTTGTACCACTGTTCTCCCCTGGTGTTCCCTATCGGCCTGAGTGGCTACCAGAGGAGGGTAAGGAGGACTGGGAGGGGTCTGTGGACCCTCTAGCAGACCAGTTAGAAGAACCGGACTGGAGAGAGGAGTTGGGTGAGGCCAGTGGTATGGACACCTCCCCGGACCTTGGCATGCTATCTCCCCCTACCGTGGCTATGGAGGAGGGTGCATCATACGCAGTGGTGTTGCGTAGGGTGGCTGAGGCCTTAAACGTTGAGCTTCCTATGGTGGCGGTCTGGACTAACCTCCTGACTGAGGTACTTCTACCGGCAGCGGCCTCGTCGGAGCCCCTGCTGCCGTTTAATGAGGCCCTCATGGACATCCTTTTGGGCACTTGGTCCAAGCCCAACACAGGGGCTCCTGTGGATAGGATGATTGCCCGACGCCACCGCCCGGCCCCGGGCAACCCCATTTTTCTCTCCCAACACCCACCCCTAAGAGCTTGGTGGTCCAAGCCTCGACTTATAAGGGTGCATTCCCTACCGCACCACCTGATAGGGAATCCAAGAATCTGGACCACCTTGGGAAGAAGATGTTTTCTTCCTCCAGCTTAGGACTGCGGTCTGTGAACACCGCATGTCTCTTGGGCCGTTACTCCCACTCAGTGTGGGACACGGTCGCGCAGGTGCTGCCACTGTGCCCGGAGGAGGCCCGGGCTGTGCTCTCCCGTGCAGTTTCCGAAGGGAGAGACGCAGCGAAGTTCGCCATAAGATGTGGACTGGACACTGCCGACTCACTAGGCAGGACGATTTCAACGTCAGTAGCACTGAGACGCTACGCCTGGTTGAGGTTCACTGGCTTTTCGGGTGATGTCCAAGCTACACTTTTGGACATGCCCTTTGCTGGCCGTCGCTTGTTTGGCGACAAGGCAGACAACGCGCTTGAGCGCTTTAAGGTCTCCAGGGCTATGGCCAGATCCTTGGGCCTCGCTTCCACCTCCCGCTTAGCGCAGTCTGCTTTTCGCCCCTTTTGTGGCCACGGAAGGGGTGCCCCGCCACGTTCCGCCCAGAGCCACAGGCCTGCGCAAGCTGTCCAGCCTCTGCGCGGCTGGGGACGTGGGGCCCACTGTTGTCGGTCCGGGGGCCAGCGGGCGAGCCAGTCCACCAGTGCCCCCTCTGCAGCAGCCTCCAAGCACTCTTAGTCCGAACTTTCAGGGCCACCTTTCGCCAGTGGGCGGCAGGATTCGCCATCACCTCCCCCACTGGCTCAGCATCATGTTGGACAGGTGGGTTTTGCAGATAGTCCGAAGGGGCTACTCCCTCCCCTTCAAGACTACCCCTCCACCCATGCCACCTCAATTCCATCGCATGTCGGAGGAGCACTTGGCTCTTCACCAACAGGAAGTTACGGCTCTCTTGGCCAAGGGAGCCATCGTCCGAGTTCCTGCCCCAGAAGTAGGTTGTGGTTGTTATTCCCACTACTTTCTGGTGCCCAAGAAGGACAAGGGCCTGCGTCCTATCTTGGATCTCAGGAACGTCAACCGCTTCCTCCGGAAGGAGAAGTTCAAACTGTTGACACTGGCTCAGGTCCTGTCTGCCCTCGACCCTGGAGACTGGATGGTAGCGTTGGACTTGCAGGACACTTATTTTCACATCCCCGTCCTGCCGGCCCATCGGCGTTACCTACGGTTCATGGTAGGCCACGAGCACTTTCAGTTTACCGTGCTCCCCTTTGGCCTTACCAGCGCCCCTCGGGTGTTTACGAAAGTTGATGGTGGTGTTCGCAGCTCATCTGCCCAGATCAGGGGTTCCAGTCTTCCCATAGCTCGACGACTGGCTGTTGAAGGCAGGCTCGCCCCAGGCTGTCGTCTCACACCTCCAGACTACGGCCGACCTCCTGCATTCGCTGGGGTTCACCATCTACGTGCCAAAGTCGCACCTGATTCCCTCTCAGAAGCTCCTTTTCATCGGAGCTGTTATGGACACAGCGCAGTTTCGGGCTTATCCTCCTGAACAGCGAGTCCGGGATATTCGGGCTATGATCCGATCTTTCAGCCTCTATCCTGGGTTTCGTTCATAATGACCCTGAGGCTACTGGGGCTCATGGCCTCCTGCTTCCTGCTGGTGGACTATGCCAGGTGGCATATGCAGGATCTGCAGTGGGACCTGAAGTTCCAGTGGCCACAGCATGAGGGGAATCTTTCCGATTGCGTCCAGATCTCGGAGGGCACTGCACGCCAATTGCCGTGGTGGCTAACGCACCAGGATTGGGTCAACGGCAGGTCCCTCTCCCTTCCCCAGCCAGAGTTCACAGTGGTGACAGATTCATCACTTCTAGGGTGGGGTGGCCACATGGGAGAGGCGTAGATCAGAGGCCTCTGGTCTCCGGCGGAGTCTGGGCTCCACATCAACCTTTTGGAGCTGTGCGCGATCCGTCTTGCATTGAAGGCATTTCTTCCTTCTGTCAAAGGGAGAGTAGTGCAGGTGTTCACGGACAACACCACCGCCATGTGGTACTGCAACAAACAGGGCGGGGTGGGGTCGTGGACCCTATGTCAGGAGGCACTTCGTCTCTGGACGTGGCTGGAACATCAGGGCATGTCCCTGGTGGTTCAACACCTGACAAGTTCTCTGAACGCCAGGGTGGACGAGCTCAGCCGCCGGTGCATGATGGATCACAAATGACGTCTTCACTCTGAGGTGGTGCAAGGTCTCTTTCAGCGGTGGGGAGAGCTTTGGTTAGAACTATTCACCACCGAAGAGAACGCACAATGTCAGCAGTTTTGCGCGTTGAAATTTCCAAGGCGGCGCTCGCTCAGCGACGTCTTTCGTTGCGAGTGGAGTTGCGGTCTTCTATACGCCTTTCCGCCTATACCACTTCTACCTAGAGTGCTGAAGAAGATCAATCGCGACCGGGCCCAAGTCATTCTTGTGGCCCCGGAGTGGGCCCGAAGAGTCTGGTATCCCGAGCTCTTGCACATGGCCATTGATCCTCCGATCAGACTGCCCCTTCGGGAGGATCTTCTGTCGCAGCAGCAGGAGACGGTCTTCCACCCAAACCTGTCCAGCCTCCACCTCCATGCGTGGAGATTGAGCGGCAACTGTTGACAGCTTTTGACCTTCCTGCCGAAGTCTGTAACGTTATCTTGGCAGCCAGGCGTCCCTCCACCAAAACGATATACGCCTGTAGATGGAACAAGTTTGTGGCATGGTGCGCAGCAAAGGCTGTGGATTCCCTTTCTGCCCCCCTTTCAAGTTCTCCTCTTCATTCTTTCTTTGGCCCAGCAGGGCTCTGGGCACTCCAAAAGGCTATCTTTCGGCCATTTCGGCCTTCCTTCGGCTTCCTGACCAGCCTTCTCTTTTCAAGTCCTCTATTGTAAATCGCTTCCTTAGGGGCATTACTCACTTGTTTCCTCCAATTCCTTTCATAATGCCCCAGGGGGACTTGAACCTGGTTCTGACCTATCTTATGTGCGCTCCTTTCGAGCTGCTACATGACTGTCCTCTCAGGCTTCTGACACTTAAAACTGCCTTTCTGGTTGCCATCACCTCTGCTCGCAGGGTGAGTGAGCTTCAGGCTCTTTGGCTGTTCATCCGGACAAGGTTGTCTTTCGCACTAGGCCTTCTTTCTTTCCCAAAGTGGTTACCTCTTTCCACATAGGACAGACCATCACATCGGGGATGGACCTTCTTTTCATCCCCGCATCCTTCCAAGGAGGAAGAGAGGCTTCACCGTCTGGATCCAAAACGTGCGCTTTCATTCTATCTGGATCGCACAAAACAATTCCAGGTGGATGATCAGCTCTTTGTTAGCTATGTGGGCGCCAACAAATGTCGGGCCGTGCAAAAACGAACCATCTGCCGATGGGTCGTTCTTTGTATCAAAATCTGTTATTCCTTGGCGAAAAAGGAACCTCCAGTGAGGTTGCGCACTCATTCCTCCAGGGCAACGGTAGCCACTACTGCTTTGGGACGTGAGGTCCCCCTTCATGACATCTGCCAGGCAGCTACGTGTGCTTCCTTGCACACGTTTACTAAACACTACTGCCTGGGCAGCCAAGTCCGGAGAGATGGCTTCTTTGGCCGTTCAGTTCTCCAGGACTTCCTGGTGTGAACTTGGTTCGAAGACCCACCTCCTGGGTTGGTATTGCTGGGGTATCTATTCTAAGGTGAGGAATCCATAACTAATGGTAACAATATATCTGTAAGAGACATAGATTAGTTATGGATTCCTCACCGCCCCACCCATCCGCCCCGTTCTGCGAACTGACTTCTAGGGTAAGGGACTTCCCTTCAGGGCCCTAGTTTTGTGCACCAGTGGTCAGTGTCTTGCATGTCTCTGCGCTTCTGGCGTGGAATGTCGTGTAAAGAACTGGCGTCCGCGCCCAGGGGCGGCGTCTAAGTAGATACCTCGACGTCATTCCGGCGACCACAAAGCCAACGACTAACGCGGAGTCGACCAACGCCACCTTCCGACGCGCAGGGGTACTGCTGAAGAAAAATTCTCCGGATCCAGTCTGACGCCTGGGGGTAATTCTGAGGTGAGGAATCCATAACTAATCTATGTCTCTTACAGATATATCATTACCGGAGGTATGTAACTTGTTCATTATTTCAAATGTTTTTGTTTTTTTCAAAATATAGCGCCTGAAAGCAGGTACTTGACCGCATTCAGTGCTCTAGGTTCTCAAAAACATTTTTGTCAATTGCGCCAGGGGTATAAGAATAGTCCTGGGCTGTTTTCAGTCTGGGTAACAGAACTTTTACAAGATTTCAACTACTAGGCTTTGTCCTATGTCTAGATTCCAAAGGTTACACAATAAAGCACAAGCTGCTTTGGGGACAGGGTATGTTATGTACATTTCTAAAGCGCAAACAAAAACTCAGTCGTTAAGGCGCTAGCTCTGTCAAGTGGGCATAGGAATTGCCCTTAGTGGGAGAAAAGCCAGGTTTTTAATCCCTTTCTAAAGGATAGCAGGTTATGCCTGGTTCTAATGTGAACAGGAATTCGTTTCCATTCTTTCCGAAGTGGAGGTCACAAAACGTCTTCCTCCCTAGTTGGTTCGTTTGACCCTAGGAACCATAAGTTTCATTGCACCTGAGTAGCCCAGATTTCTCCCTGGGCTTTACCAATTGAAGGATTGTTTCAGAAAATCCCGGCCTACAACATGGAGAGCCTTATATGCAAGACAGAGGGCTTTAAACCTTCCATAGCTGACGAAGCTGCAATAGTGCAAGCTGCTGCATTCGCTGCAATTACTCGTTCTAGTACGAGGATAGATGGAGACATCATGAAGGCTGTCAATGCTGCGTGTAATGGCACCCTCTTGCCAAAGGACTTTCCAACTAAATACTCCTACCAGTTAAGTGCGCAAAACATTCGGATCTGAAAGAGACACGTTCGTGACAGATTCCTTACGTTAGAATATCCCCAGGCGTCAGGCTGGATCCGGAAAGTTTTGCGTAGCAGTACCCTTGCGCGTCGGTAGGCGGCGTCGTCGGCGTCGTGATCGCCGGGATGATGTCGCGGGCAGTACTTAGACGCCGCCCCTGCGCGCTGACGTCAGTTCTTCTTTTTCCGCGCCAGTAAGCGCAGATCCGGGAAGAGCAGTGCCCTAGTCAATTTTTGACTAACTTTTTTGTGAATTTTTTCACTGTTTCTTTATCGAGTCTTCACGACTCCTAGGTGTCGTAGGGATGCCCGGCTTCAAGCAATAAGACGCCTGTGGTCGAATGATGTCGATCACAGACCCGCATCTGGAGTGTCTCTTCTGTCTCGGCCGAGACGACGACACGAAGTCGTGTCCTGACTGCCGGAAACTTCACCCGAAGGGTTTGCGAGAGCGGTCTCGGAAGCTACTCGAGGTCCGGCAGTCGGCTCCGCGCCGCACCAAGCCCCGGTCCCGGGATAGGTCGAGGGGCCGGTCGCGGAGTCCCCGCCGGTCGTCGGAGTCCAAGTCTTCGCGCTCCTCGGGTAAGTCGAAGCACAAAAAGTCTAAGAAGCGTCATCGCTCTAAGACTTCGCCTCGCCGGTCTCGCGACTCTGCTGAGGCCCCAGTCGGCACCGTCCCCGCGGCCCCGGACATGCCTAGGGAGCCGCCCCCGCATTACCCGTCCTTTCCGGGTTCAGGGGCGACTCCGGCCAAAATACAGGAATTCCTGTCGGCCATGGCCCGCCTCTTCGGGCCTCAAGGTCCCTCCTGTGCGCCTTCGGGCCCCGCGGACCCTGATGGGGTTGCTCCGGCATCGCCGTCGACTCCGGTCCCGGCGCCGTCTGTCCCACCAGCCTTCATCCCGGCCTCGGCTCCGGCCCCAGCCTCGATCCCGGCTCCGGTGGTGCCGCAACCCCCATCGACGCCGGTTGACCTAACCACGCCTCCGCCGACGCCGATGTCCCCGGTGCCGTTTCTGACGCCGTCCGGGGCTCCGGACGGCGTCGGTCCCCGGCTCTCTCCGGCTCCGGACATGGAGCCGGACCGGCGTCCGCTCGACGCCGGCTCCGGCGCCGATGAGACCTTGGATCCCAAATGTCCCTCCTCCTCCATATTTTGAACCTGAGGAGGACCAAGAGAGCTGGTAGGGGTCTGAAGACCCTCTCACACAACAGTGTGAGTATGATCAGGACTGGGCTGAGGAACTTGGGGATGCCAGTGGTCTAGACACCTCCCCTGACACTGGCATGCTGTCTCCTCCCGTGGCTACGGAGGAGGGAGCTAATTTTGCAACGGTGTTGCGTAGAGCAGCTGGAGCCTTACATCTCCAATTGCCTACTGTGGCTGTCAGGACTAATCTCCTGACGGAAGTGCTTGAGCCGGCAGCTTCCTCCTCGGAGACTGTGCTGCCGTTTAACGATGCACTCACTAACGTTTTTTTGGGTGCCTGGTCCAAGCCCACCACAGGAGCTCCTGTGGATAGGAACGTGGCCCGACGCCATCGCCTGCTCCGGGCGACCCCTTGTTTCTCTCCCAACATCCCACCCCCGAGAGCTTGGTTGTCCAAGCCTCTGCCTCCCAAACCGCCTTCCCTACCGCCCCTCCGGATAGGGAATCCAAACGCCTGGCCCAATTTGGGAAGAAGGCTTTTTCTTCCTCCAGTGCTGGCTTGCGGTCCGTCAACACCGCTTGCCTTTTGGGCCGATATACCCACTCCCTGTGGGATTCGGTGGCGGCTGTTTTGCCGCAGTGTTCTGAGGAGGTCCAGACACTGCTTACCCGCGCCATTGCGGAAGGGCGAGATGCGGCTAAATACACCATACGTTGTGGCCTTGATACCGCCGACTCGTTGGGCAGATCGCTTGCGACGACGGTGGCGCTACGTCGCCACGCCTGGCTGAGAACAACTGGTTTCTCAGGTGATGTCCAGAATACACTCATGGACATGCCCTTTGATGGAGTCGGTCTTTTTGGTTCAAAGGCAGACCATGCGCTGGAGCGTTTTAAGGACTCACGGGCTACTGCCAAGTCCCTGGTTGTACGCCCTCCGCTAACCTCTGCTTTTCGCCCCTTTCGTGGCCACGGAAGGGGCGCCCAGTCACGTCAGCTGCCCAGCCACCGGCCCGCGCAGCAAGCGTCTTCGCGTGGCCGAGGACGTGGATACCGCCGTGGCGGTTCAGGCAACCAGCGTGCGGGTCAGGCCACCACCTCCAACCCGTCCGCGGCCTCCAAGCCCTCCTAGTCCCTCCTTTCAGGTGCACAGCACGCCAGTAGGGGCAGGGTCCGCCATCACCTTCACCACTGGCGTCCCATCACCTCGGACAGGTGGGTCTTGGACATTGTCCGAAGGGGCTACTCCCTCCCCTTCGAGACCACCCCCCAGCCATGCCACCTCAATTCCACCGCATGTCAGGGGCTCACTTGGTGCTTCTGCAGAAGGAAGTTACGGCCCTCTTGGCCAAGAGGGCCATCGAGCATGTTCCGACCCCAGAAGTAGGACGTGGTTGCTACTCCCACTACTTTCTGGTGCCCAAAAGGACATGGAGGACATGCGTCCTATCTTGGACCTCCGGAACGTCAATCGCTTCCTCCGGAAGGAGAAGTTCAAGATGCTCACCCTAGCTCAGGTCTTGACTGCCCTCGACCCTGGAGACTGGTTGGTAGCGTTGGACTTGCAGGACGCTTATTTCCACATCCCCGTCCTGCCGGCCCACCGGCGTTACCTACGGTTCACGGTAGGCCTCGAGCATTTTCAGTTCACCGTGCTCCCCTTTGGCCTTACAAGTGCCCCTCGGGTGTTCACGAAAGTGATGGCGGTGGTCGCAGCTCATCTGCGCCGGGCAGGGGTTCCAGTCTTCCCCTACCTCGACGACTGGCTGCTGAAGGCGGGCTCGTCCCAGGCAGTCGTCTCCCACCTCCAGACTACGGCCGAACTCCTGCACTCGCTGGGGTTCTCCATCAATGTGCCGAAGTCGCATCTGATTCCTTCTCCACAGCTCCTTTTCATCGGAGCAGTTCTGGACATGACGCAGTTTCGGGCCTATCCTCCCGAACGGCGAGTCCGGGATATTCAGGCTATGATTCCAATCTTTCAGCCTTTATCCTGGGTTTCGGTACGGATGACCCTGAGGCTGCTGGGCCTCATGGCCTCCTGCATCCTGCTGGTCAATCATGCCAGATGGCATATGCGGGCTCTGCAGTGGGACCTGAAGTTCCAGTGGGCGCAGCACCAGGGCAACCTGTCCGATCACGTCCAGATCTTGGAGGGGCTGCAAAACAGTTGCAGTGGTGGCTCTCGAACCGGCAATGGGTCATGGGCAGATCCCTCTCCCTTCCCCAGCCAGAGCACACAGTTGTGACGGACGCGTCCCTTCTGGGATGGGGCGGTCACATGGGAGAGGCGGAGATCAGAGGCCTCTGGTCTCCGGCGGAGTCCCGGCTCCATATCAACCTTCTGGAGCTCCGGGCGATCCGACTTGCACTCAAGGCATTCCTTCCCTCTGTCAAAGGGAAGGTAGTGCAGGTGTTCACAGACAACACCACCACCATGTGGTACTGCAACAAACAAGGCGGGGTGGGGTCCTGGACCCTCTGTCAGGAGGCTCTGCGCCTCTGGACATGGCTGGAACATCAGGGCATGTTCCTGATGGTTCAACACCTGGCAGGTTCCCTGAACGCCAGGGCGGACGAACTCAGCCGCAGGTGCATGATGGATCACGAATGGCGTCTTCACTCGGAAGTGGCGCAAGGTCTCTTTCTGCAGTGGGGAGAGCCTTTGTTAGATCTATTCGCCACCGAAGAGAACGCGCAATGTCATCAGTTCTGCGCGTTGGAATTTCCAAGGCGGCACTCGCTCGGCGACGCTTTTCGTCGCGAGTGGAGTTGCGGTCTGTTGTACGCCTTTCCGCCTATACCACTTCTACCCAGAGTGTTGAAGAAGATTCGGCGCGACCGGGCCCAAGTCATCCTTGTGGCTCCGGACTGGGCTCGAAGAGTTTGGTATCCCAAGCTACTCAGTATGAGCGTCGATCCCCCGATCCGTCTGCCTCTTCGGGAGGATCTTCTGTCGCAGCAGCAGGGGACGGTCCTCCACCCGAACCTGTCCAGCCTCCACCTGCTTGCGTGGAGATTGAGCGGCGGCAGTTGATTCCTTTCGACTTGCCTCCCGAAGTTTGTGATGTGATTCTGGCAGCCAGGCGTCCCTCCACTAAGGTGGTATACGCCTGCAGGTGGAACAAGTTTGTGGCATGGTGCACAGCAAAGGCTGTGAATCCCCTCTCTGCCCCTCTTTCTGAGGTTCTTCTGTTCCTTCTTTCACTGGCCCAACAGGGTTCTGCCCTGGGTACCATCAAGGGCTATCTTTGTGCCATTTCGGCCTTCCTCAGGCTTCCTGATCAGCCCTCCCTTTTCAAGTCCCCTGTTGTTAACAGATTCCTTAAAGGCATTACACACCTCTTCCCTCCTGTTCCGTTTGTGATGCCTCAGTGGGACTTGAACTTGGTTCTTACCTTTCTTATGTGCGCTCCCTTTGAGCCTCTACATAACTGTCCTCTTCGTCTTCTGACTCTGAAGACAGCCTTTCTGGTGGCCATCACCTCCGCTCGGCGGATGAGTGAGCTCCAGGCTCTATCATGCAAACCTCCCTTTCTGTCTGTCCATCCAGACAAGGTTGTTCTTAGGACGCGTCCCTCCTTCTTGCCAAAGGTGGTTACTGCCTTCCACATTGGGCAGACCATCACTTTGCCCACCTTCTTTCCGCCTCCGCATCCTTCCAGAGAGGAAGAGAGGCTCCACCGTCTGGACCCAAAACGTGCGCTTTCCTTTTATATCAACCGCACACAACACTTCCGGGTGGATGACCAGCTCTTTGTTGGCTACGTGGGCGCCAAAAAAGGTCGGGCGGTGCACAAGAGAACCATCTCCCGCTGGGTAACCTTGTGTATCAAAGCCTGCTATTCTTTGGCTAAGAAGGAGCCTCCTGTTGGGCTGCGTGCCCATTCCACCAGGGCAACGGCTGCTACCACGGCTTTGGGCCGCGGTGTTCCGCTGCAGGATATCTGTCAGGCAGCTACGTGGGCCTCGCTGCACACGTTTACAAAGCTTTACTGCCTTGACAGTCAGGTCCGGAGGGACGGCTTCTTTGGCCGTTCTGTCCTCCGGGACTTCCTTGTCTGATCTTTGTTCGCAGACCCACCACCGGGGTTGGTATTGCTGGGGTATCTATTCTAAGGTAAGGAATCTGTCACTAACGTGTCTCTTTCAGATGCACAAGTTACTAACTTGTGTAACGATATATCTGTAAGAGACAGTAGTTAGTGACAGATTCCTACCGCCCCACCCATCCTCCCCGTTCTGCGAACTGATTTCTAGGGTTAAGGACATCCCTTTCAGGGCCTTAGTATTTTTCAGACACCTATGTCAGCTTCTTGCATGGCTCTGCGTTCCTGGCGCGGAAAGTCGTGTACAGAACTGACGTCAGCGCGCAGGGGCGGCGTCTAAGTACTGCCCGCGACGTCATCCCGGTGATCACGACGCCGACGACGGAAGCGGAGCCGCACGACGCCGCCTACCGATGCGCAAGGGTACTGCTACGCAAAAACTTTCCGGATCCAGCCTGACGCCTGGGGATATTCTAAGGTAAGGAATCTGTCACTAACTACTGTCTCTTACAGATATATCGTTACACAAGTTAGTAACTTGTGCTTTGCTCATATTCCGGGAGTGGGGGATAGAGTAATACCTAATTCAGATCGCAGGTTAGGATTGATCCTAGCAGCACATGAGGGTCTAGCCTCAGCTCATGCAGGGGTGACGGCTACAATTTCACTTTTATAGCAACGCTATTGGTGACCAGGCCTATACAAGCAGACCAAGGGCTTTGTCCTTAAATGTGACATCTGCCAGCAGATGAAAGTTTTCACCATAGCTCCACCACTGCAGACACCTCTATTGATCTCAGACAAGCCTCTGGCTTGTGTCTATTTGGACCACTACAGACCTTTACATTCAGATGGGTCTTACAAATACATCATGGTAGCAGTGGATTCCTGCTCTCGATTTCTATGGGTATGAAAAAAAGTGATCATTAGCTGTTTTACCAGAGGTGATTAAACAGGTCTTAAATGAGTACGAGGTAGCCCCTGCTGTCATGTGGTTACACTAGGCCCGGTTAAGAAACGTCATTTTACATGTTCACATTCTTAAGTTGCCTTCTCTACTTGGAACATGGTGACATTTGACACACATTCATTTGCGTGCACACGCAAGATAATATTCTTCAAACTCGGTTTTGCTTACACTACCACTTAGTAGGCACTCTAACAAAACACCTTGTACATTCTATACAAGGGCTAAGTTCACCACGCAAGATGTTATTTGTTTTGACCAGTCGTCAACCGAGCTATCACAATAAAATAAACAATAGCGGCCTGGGTGAGGCTTCGGTGTGGTAATATGGTTGATGTTGTTATGTATACAACATCACGCCTTTGTTTAGACAGAGTAGCATTTTGCTTGCACTGAGAGTTCAATCCATGCTAGAATTCCAGCTTAGCTGATTCCTGTTTACCACATGCGAGGGCTGCTGTCCAGTTCCACACCAAGACGGACAGCTTGATAACACTAACCGACCAGTAACAGGGAGTTAGATCACCCTAGGGGGATTTGGCAGATTCACTCACCCTAGACATGACAGGTTAGGATGCGCTACGTAGGAGTACAATATATTACAGTACTTGTATGCAAGCATATATTCCCTGTAATGAGCAAAATTGTTAAACTATTTATCTTTTTCACCATTCTAGTAGTGCTAATCACATTATTCTGTATCTTTCTATTGATTATTGCAGCAGAAGTATTTTTATCAAGAATCAAATGCTTCAATAAATATTGAAATGCTGTACTGTGCATTTCTTGTGTATCTCTTTGAGTATGCATAAGTAACTATGCGAAAGGGTTCTAGATCTGTTACCACGATTTCCTTGGGGAGTCAGGGTTGCCATGTTCTGAGGTTGGCCATCCATTTGTTACCCTGTAAGGTTAAGGGTACAGATGGTGCACTGTGAGCTAACAGGACTTCGGTAACATATCCGGACGGTGTGAGTGGAATCAGTCTTGCACAGTTCTGATGATTGTTGTCCAACAAATGCACAATTTAACATGAGAAAGTGTAAGCCGTACGACACTGCCCTGGATTTGAGGATGAAACTGATGGGCAACTTTGCCGCAGTATCCTCAATAATGCAAAGTAGTATAAAAGGGAAGCAGCAGCGCTGGCTATACGCCAGCGACTCACACAGTTTGCTCCTGGAAACCATCTAGAAGCTATATGCAAACTACAAGGCATTGGTACAGAACTTTGTTTTTTCCTCATTCATTCATTATTGTAAGATTGCCAAAAAGGGTTCATTTGAGTAGTACAAAAAAATCTTATTAGTATAGACAATTCAACTACTGTGTTACTTTTTTAAATCCTTTCTTTGTTTCTCGAAACCATGCACTCTTAACTTATAATGCCTACCAGTATGGACAATTTGTAACGCCTGCACCTTGTAACCTCATTGTCCTTTGTAACATTTTCTGTATGTTGATTTACACACTTGTATAATGTATTGCCTAATGTGTGTTTGATGTAAAGCTCTCTGACACCCTACACTGGAATGAGTAACGACATAAAAACTTAAATAAAAGTAAATGAGTAAGTTATATTTAAATCGTTATTCCTGTAATCACTCATGCAGACACATCTGACATTCTTATAGTGCATGAACATCTCCTACATACGGGGGTGGAACACATTTAAAAACCTCCCTCTAAATCATAGTTTCTCTTAAGTACTTGAGAAGTGATTACAAGGTATGCGCCGATGTTTTCTCTCCATGCATTGGCATCTAGGTGTTGGGCTCCAGATAGCCCCCAGCCAGAAAGATTCTCGAACAGAAGGACTGATGATCCTTTGAATTTCGGCCTTTTTTATGGACCCAGCTGGAATTTGAAAATCAGTAAGCTCCCTCACCACCTGCAAGTCGTTTCTCTGAACGGTAGGTAGACAATGTGCGAGCACTGCTGTATTTGTCCCGGTGTTGACAAACTACAGCGGGAAAAATTCAGCATGTTTCACTGGGACCAGACTGAATCCCTGACCCAACTCAATAATAGCTGCTTGATCCAGGGGAAGTCCCCCTCCTTCCCTCCATTGCTTACAAGAGAAAAGGCGTGGGAGTGCTCTAGAAAAATGACAGTGCACGCTACAGGTCTAGTCTTGGGGTGAGGAAGGCTCAAAGAGCAAGCATACATTACAAACTCACTTAAATAATTGGCCCTTATTAAGAAAGAACAAACAACTGGAGACCAGCTAAGTACTGCTTTAGAGAATAAGCAATTCCCTGGCTGTATTTATTTACACAATCAACAAACGTAATAAACATTCACTTTCCATTTACATAACATTCTGAAAGTTACCGTGGTATTTTCCATTGTTAACAGTAAGCTAGACATTGAATCTCCTAATCAACCTTACAGCACCACTTAATTGGCTTGGGCCCAAGTTAAACCTCGGGGATCCCAGGTGTAACTTTCATTGTGCTAACTCACCCACGTGGCAGCACCTATCCTGAATGAATGGGAGCTGTAATTGTGATTATTTATGCGTGCCATCTGCAGAGCCTTGGCCCTTATTTTGCCAAACTTATACCTTTGTTAGCGGAATACTAGTCCTATGGATTATTAAGGAAGTGGATGTAGCATTAAGCTGCAAACTCAAGAATACACTCGGCCCGTTGACTGGACGTCTTGTCTTGACTCCTGCCCGCCACAGGATCACCTGCTCTTCTTTACCTGATTGAGTGGTCTTCGATAAAGGTAAAGTACCTACTAGATCTCCCTCTTGCCAGTAAACAAAATCCAGCAGCACTCTCCATGAATGTCTCTTTTTTTACTGTCACTAGTTAAGAGATCCTAAATGCTCCATAAAAAATAAGAATGCTGCCAAAAACAGCACCATCTCATACTTGGAATTGCACTCAGCAGAGAGAACATCCAGAATCCTTTCAACCTTGCCTATATCTTTGGGGACCTCTTATCAGGCTCTGCCCCCTCCAACCTCTCAGAGCCTTATAGAGCTTTCTTAATAAGGAAAGAATGCAGATGGTCTGGTGCATTCGTCAGCCTAGAGAAAGTTGCTAACGTTGAAATGTGACGCGTAGCAAATGCTGCTGACTTCACCTGTATATGCATGTACTCCCGGAATCCCACTCAGCTACTCAATGAGAAACGCTGCACTTGTGTATAGCATGCCGTGAACATAAGGTAAGACTGAAAAGCCCTTTCATATGCGCTCTTTGTTTTTGGTACCAGGCTGATGGCAATTAGGTCTGGTAGGGCTGAGCACCAAGATTCCATAGTAGATCCAGAAAAGGAGTGAGCTCCACCACCACTCTCGGATGGAAACCTCTCTAATCCTGCAACGTGAAATGAGACCAGGCATTGGGTGCCTTATTCAGAAAACCACTGCAAAAAGAACATTTGATGGACATAATGCTGAACAATGTCAAACATTCACCCCAGTACAGAGATCTGGACCTAAATCCATCGTTGTTTTGCCCCCCCATTCCATTCCAGTTTAAACCCAGCCATATGCAAATCAGTCTTGACCTTGCTCCCTATGGGAACAGTCCAGCCTGAACTGTCGGGGCAGGTCCACCCTGGACCGGAAACAAGCATCCTAGGACCAGTTTTGAGGTATCATGAGGAGCAGCTCCATGAGGAGCAGGGACAAGACTGATTTGCATAGGGCTGGGTCCAAACTGGAGTGGCTTGGTGAGTAAAAGAACGTGGATTAAACCCAGATCTTTGTGACTGGGGGTGAATGTTTGCATTGTTCAGCATATCATCATTTGTTCCTTTTGCTTGTGTCGCCCTAAGTGGGAAGGGTATGCCCAGACGTGAGTTCCGTGCTCACTGCGCCACTGGATTCAAGCTAGCCTGGCTGATAAGGTGTGATTCCCTGAAACTGGTCCCAGGATGCTTGTTTCCGGTCCAGGGAGGACTTGGCTTGGCAGTTAGGGCTGGACTGTTCCCATGAGGAGCAGGGTCAAGACTGATTTGCATAGGGCTGGGACCAAACTGGGGTGACGTGGTGAGCAAAAGAACGATGGATTAAACACAGATCTTTGTGACTGTGGGTGAATGTTTACATTGTTCAGCATTCCGTCCATCATTTGTTCCTATTGCCTATTCAGAAAACCAGGCACATGTTTAGCTCTAAACAGAATATCATTCTTTAAATAAACCAGAACTAGTCCCTTAAGCAAACTCAATACTATTATGCATTTTGCTTGCTGGAAGTTAATGCATTCTGCCGCTGACATGCTGTCTGACCGAAATGATTCCCAATGATTCCGAAACGGACTAGTCCAAATATGCAGTGCCATTACAATGGGAAACAACCTTAGGAAAGTAACATTGTTTACCAAACCATAATGAAACCAATGTTGTGGCCATGGCGGGGCACACCAACTCGCACCCAAAACGGCTCCAAAACCCCACACTGCCCATTGCATCAGTAAATAGACCACAATATTGGCTTAATTGTACCAGGACTGGCTATACCATTGAACCATTAAAATTCTCCAGGAATGATCGCCAGATCCTAATATCCTGCTTCAACTCTCCCGATAAGAGTGTTCTTTGATGCTTCTACCTGAGCCCATACATCAGGTCCATCATGATGGGCACTTTGCCCGTTTGGTCTCACTGGTATATTTGGTCTAAATCGTTTTTGCAGACCCATCTCCGGTGAGCCATTGGTTGGGTATCTATTCTAAAATAAGGAATCTCTGGCTAGAAGTCTCTATCAGGTGAACAAGTTACTTACCTTCGGTAACTCCTTATCTGGCAAAGACTCTTTCTAGCCGCAATTTCCTTATCGACCCTCTCATCCTTTCCATCCTGCGAACTGATTATAGTATCAAGTTCACCCTTCTAAGGGTCTTAAAAATTCACACCAATTGTCAGTGTTCCTCGTGGCTCTGCGCTCTTGGCGTGGAAATTTGCAAAAAGAAATTGACGTCCGTGCACTGGGGTGGTGCCTATATAGGTGCCACGCATGTCAATTTCAGCACGTCAGGCGCGTAGGTGAACCACCCCATGTACCTGCACGCAAGGGTATTGCTAAAAAATTTCCAAATCCAGTCTGACGCATGGGGAATATTCTAAGGTAAGGAATCTGTGACTAGATAGTCTCTATCAGATAAAGCGTTACCAACGGTAAGTAACGGAGTCGATCTTAATCCCCAGAAAGAGGGTGTAACAGGGCCTGCTATTTTGTTCTTGGCCAATAGTACTCAAAAGTTGCCCATAAGCTTGATGAAAGATGCCAATGAATCCGCACATCTCTCTGAATTCCTAGGGACCAGAAATAAGGAATCATCCAGGTAATGGATTATTAGGTCATTCCCAGACACCTGAGAAAAAATCCATTCAAGAAATGTGCTGAATAGCTCAAAGTAGGCGCAAGACACTGAACACCCCAGGGACATTTTTCATAAAAGAAGTTACCCTTGAATTGAAATCCCCACGGGTGGAAATCATTAGTGTGAACAGGAAGTAGGTGAAAGACTGATTCAACATCTGCCTAAGCCATGAGGGTGCCACTCCCTAACTCACCTTGTCTAGTGCCCCATCCAGGGAAGCATACCTCACAGAGCAATTGCTGGGTCAGTTGTCGTTGGCCAACCCATACGTTGGGGCTGATAGGTTGTGTGTAAGTCTAAACTCACCCGGATCATTTATGGAAACAATTCCTAATGGTGAGCAGATAGTCATCAAAGGCTAGGTTACTAAAAAGAACCTGTGCTCCAGCAACGTAGTTTGTTTTTCAGTCTTTTTTTTTTTTTTTGCTATATCCTAACTATGGTCCATTGACTTATGGTTCATGCTTAACTCAGAACCCTGCATCCCCATGGCAGGTACACTAAAATCAAAGCGGAAGCCACAATAAAGCTGGTGACCTATGCCGAATCTTGGGTAAGAGTTTAGCCAAGGAGTCACTGCCAATAGAAATACCAGAGAGAGGGATTTATCAGGAGGTAGTACCCCCAGACTACTTTTAACTTCCTTTATCTTTAGATTTGTTGACACATTTGAACCCTGGGTGACATATAGTCCTGCAGAAGGAACAGCTCAATTTGCAGGTACCTGGAGGCAAAGCCCAGCATGCTACTTTTATCGGAGCACTGCTGCCCCATAGCTTCTTTAAGATCATATAGTGCAACCAAGAATTCATGTTGGTCTGATCCTAGAACATATCCTGAATAGAAGCTTTCTTCAGACAGAAGAGTTTGTCAAAGTCCTTCCAACAAGTTTCCCCAAATTCTGATTATGTTCCCACATTTCTTTCTGGTAGACGGACATCTGAAAACTCAATTATGTGATTTCACTAGCAGCACAGACTGGTAAATGATATAACCCTTGACCCAATTGATCAATGATTCCTCAATTTTTGGCTTCTTCTACTTGTGCGTATATTCTTTGGGATCTTTAGGGTCTTCAATATTGGAATTACAATGGTGAGCTCAAAAAGATCAACGTAAGCCCGTTTTCTGATCTTCTCCTTCATTTCCACTACTAGGTGTTAAGCTAAATGATCCTTCGGGCCTGTACCTGGCCATACAATTTATTAAGAGGGGCTGGATCATCACTTTTGCCATCCTTTGCAGTAGCCATAGCGGGGACATCTGTGGGCATGGAGGCAGCTGCCAATGCTGCAGTAGAGTGGGATTTCTGTACAGGCACCACGGATAAGGCCTGTGGCTGGGTTGATACTTGAGTGCCTAGGACCCATGCACTGGAGACTATAGGGTATGGTTCTTATCAGAGGCCTTTTATACAAGCCTCTTTGTGGGTATCTCTTGTTTGCCTGTGCACCCCCCCAATTTAGGCCTGCACCAGACTTCCAAATCAACACCCCACCCCACAGAGTTTGGTGCAACAGGTATCATCCAGCCACTAGAACCTCAACTCTTTTCCCACCACTCCACCCGACAGAAAATGCGAACGGATGGAACATTTTGTGAAACACGTTAATGTGAAAGAGACTGTTAGTTGTAGATTCCTTGCCTTAGAATTTCTCCCAGGCGTCTTTCTTTAGCAGTACCCCTGCGCGTCGGTAGGTGGCGTCGGTCGACTCTGCATCCGGCGTCGTGGTCGCCGGGATGACGTCGCAGTGCCTACTTAGCCGCCGCCCCTGCGCACAGACGTCACTAATTTCTTTTTCGGCGCCAGCCTAGCTCAGATCCGGAGAGAGCTACCCCTTAGCTGTTTTTGGCTAGCTTTTTTCGACTGTCGACGTCTTATTCGAGTCTTCGACTCCTGGTGCACGAGGGATGTCCCTACGTAGGACAGGTTTCAAGCCCTGCGACGCCTGTCACAAGATGGTCAGTGACGGATCCGCACCTCGTGTGCTTGTGGTGTCAGGAGTGAAGTCGTGCTCCGACTGCCGGTCCATGAACCCGAAGTCTTTGCTGGAGCGGTCCCGAAAGTTGCTGGATGCCCAGCGGTTGGCTCGGCGTCGCTCCCGGTCTCGTACGAGAGGAAGGTCTTGAGGCCGTTCGGAGAGCCCCCACTCCTCATCACACTCCAAGTCGTCGAGGTCATCGGATAAGTCCAAACACAAGAAGAAGGCGAAGAAGCACAAGAGCTCTTCACCTGCTCCCCGTCAGTCGACTGATGCAGCGCGGGATTCGGAGCATCGTCGCTTAAAGACTCCGTCTCCGGTGCCTGATTGAGGGACGACTCCACGCCTCCCCACATTTCCGGGAGCCGAAGCGTCCCCTGCCCAACTTTGGCAGTTCTACAAGGCCTTACACCTCGTCTTTAGATAGCCCGACTACACTGACGCACCTTCGGGCCCCGCGGAGCGGGTCGTGGTTCCTGGGCCTTCGATGCCGGAGGGCCCCTGCGGATTCAGGCTTGGATGCGGATCGACGCCGGTCGATCTCACTCGACCTTCCCTTGCACCGATCCCGACGACGACGCCTACGGCTCCGGTCATGCTCCCGGCCAACGCCGTCCCCATCCACATCCCCGATTTGGACCCGGAGCTGGACCGACGTCGGCCGATGCCTGAACCGAAGTCGGAGGGTACTTTTGTTCCCCTGTTTATTACTGGTGTTCCCTACCAACCAGAGGGTGGTGATGAGGACTGGGAGGGGTCGCTGGACCCTTTAACAGACCAGCTTGAAGAACCTGGGCTGACGAGAGGACCTGGGTGATGCCAGTGGTCTGGACACTTCTCCAGACACTGGTTTGCTTTCTCCCCCTACCGTGGCTACGGAGGAGGGAGCCTCCTATGCTGTTGTGGTGAGAAGGGCGGCCGAGGTCTTGGGCCTTGAGCTACCTCCGATGGCAGTCAGGACTAACTTCCTGACAGAGGTGCTTCAGCCTGCGGCTTCCTCTTCTGAACCCCTACTGCCGTTCAAAGAGGCCCTAACTGATGTCCTCCTGGGCACCTGGTCCAAGCCCAGCACAGGGGCTCCTCTGGAGAGGACAATTGCCCGCCGACACCGCCCAGCCCAGGGTGACCCAATGTTCCTGAACCAACACCCTTCCCCTGAGAGCTTGGTGGTCCAAGCCTCTTCTTCAAAAGATGCATTCCCTTCTGACCCTCCAGATAGGGAATCCAAGAAGCTGGACCATCTTGGGAAGCGAATGTTCTCTTCCTCCAGCTTAGCACTGCGGTCGATGAATACCGCGTGCCTCTTGGGCCGCTACTCCCATACCATCTGGGATATGGTCACACAGGTGCTGCCTCAGTGCCCGAAGGAGGCCCTGACCGTTCTCTCCCAGGCAGTGGCGGATGGGAGAGACGCAGCCAAATTCGCCATCAGATGTGGACTTGATACCACTGACTCACTGGGCAGAACGATTGTCACATCGGTAGCCCTTAAGCGCTACACCTGGTTGAGGACATCAGGCTTTTCGGGGGATGTCCGGTCAACTTTGATGGACATGCCCTTTGATGGCCGTCGTCTTTTTGGCGACAAAGCAGACTCGACGCTGGAGCGCTTTAAAGATTCTAGGGCTACGGCCAGATCTTTGGGCCTCACTGGGCCTTCTCGCCCACTCCAGTCTGCTTTTCGTCCCTTATGTGGCTACGAAAGGGGCTCCCAACCACGTCCGGCCCAGTCCAGCCACCAGTTCATGCAAGCTGCCCAGCCTCTGCATGGCCGCGGACGTGAGACCCAGCGACCTCGCGGATCTGGGAGCCAGCGGGCCGTCTAGTCCACCCCCCACCCCTGCAGCAGCCTCCAAACCTTCCTAGTCCGTCGTTTCAGGCTTATCAACGGCCAGTTGGAGGCAGGATTCGCCATCACCTCCCCTACTGGCAATCCATCACGTCGGACAAGTGGGTTTTGCAAATCGTCCAAAGGGGCTACTCCCTCCCCTTCAAGACTACCCCTTCCTCCATGCCACCGCCTTTCGATCGCATGTCGGAGGATCATTTGGCACTTCTCCGCCAGGAAGTCTCAGCTCTCTTGGCCAAGGGAGCTATAGAGAGGGTCCCTGCACCATAAGTAGGTTGTGGTTGCCTTTCCCGCTACTTTCTGGTGCCCAAGAAGGACAAAGGCCTGCGTCCTATTTTAGACCTCAGGGCCCTCAAATGCTTCCTCCTGAAGGAGAAGTTCAAAATGCTCACGTTGGCTCAGGTCCTGTCTGCCCTCAGCCCTGGAGACTGGATGGTGCCGTTGGTGTTGCAGGATGCCTATTTCCATTTTCCTGTCTTGCCAGCCCACAGACGCTATCTTCGGTTTACGGTGGACCACAACCACTTTCCGTTCACATGCTCCCCTTTGGCGTTACCAGTGCCCCTCGGGTGTTCACAAAGGTGATGGTGGTGGTTGCAGCTCACCTGCGCAGATCAGGGGCTCCAGTCTTCCCCTTTCTCGACGACTGGCTGTTGAAGGCGGGCTCGCACCAGGCTGTCGTCTCCCACCTCCAGACTACAGCGGACCTCCTGCATTCGCTGGGGTTCACTATAAACGTGCCAAAGTCACACCTGACTCCCTCTCAGATGCTCCCTTTCATCGGAGCTGTACTAGTTTCGGGTCTATCCTCCCAAGCAGCGAGTCCGGGATATTCGGGCTATGATACCAATGTTTCAGCCTCTATCCCGGATTTGGGTGAGAATGACTCTGAAGCTGCTGGGCCTCATGGCCTCTTGCATCCTGCTGGTGGATCATGCCAGATGGCATATGCGGGATCTGCAGTGGGACCTGAAGTTCCAGTGGGCGCAGCATTAGGGGAATCTTTCCGACTACGTTCAGATCTCAGAGGGAACTGTACAACAACTGCAGTGGTGACTAACGAACCAAGCTTGGGTCAAAGGCATATCCCTCTACCTTCCCCAACCAGATCTAAAAGTGGTGACAGATAAGTCACTCCTGGGATGGGACGGCCATCTGGGAGAAGGAGAGATCAGAGGCTCCATATCAACCTGCTAGAGCTCTGGGCGATCCGACTAGCTCTGAAGGCATTCCTTCCCTCTCTCAAAAGGAAAGTGGTGCAGGTGTTCACAGACAACAGCACCGCCATGTTGTATTGCAACAAACAGGGCGGGGTGGGGTCGTGGACCTTCTGTCAGGAGGCTCTTCGTCTCTGGACATGGCTGGAACATCAGGGCTTGACCCTGGTGGTTCAACACCTGGCAGGTTCCCTGAATGCCAGGGCGGACAAACTCAGCTGTCGGCATTTGGTCGATCACGAATGGCGCCTTCATTTGGAGGTGGTGCAAGGTATCTGTCAGCGGTGGGGAGAGCCTTGGTTAGATCTGTTCGCCACCGAAGAGAACGCGCAATGTCAGCAGTATTGCGCGATGGAGTTTCCAAGAATGCGCTCGCTCGGCGACGCTTTTTGTCGTGAGTGGAACTGCGGCCTCCTGTACGCCTTTCCGCCTATACCACTCCTGCCCCGAGTACTCAAGAAGATCAAATGCGACCGGGCTCAAGTTATTCTTGTGGCTCTGGACTAGGCACAAAGAGTCTGGTACCCCGAGTTCCTTGGCATAGCCATTGATCCTCTGATCAGACTGCCCGTTCGGGAGGATCTTTTATCGCAGCAGCAGGGGACGGTTCTTCACCCGAACCTGTCCGGTCCCCACCTCCTTGCGTGGAGATTGAGCTTCCTCCCAAAGTCTGTAATGTCATCTTGGCAGCCAGGCGTCCATCCACTAAATCGGTGTAAGCCTGTAGATGGAATAAGTTTGTGGCATGGTGCACAGCAAAGGCTGTGAATCCCCTTTCTACACCTCTTTCAGAGGTCCTTTTGTATATACTTTCTTTGGCCCAGCAGGGCTCTGCTCTGGGCACTCTCAAAGACTATCTTGCTGCTTTCTCTGCTTTTCTTCGGTTGCCAGATCAGCCATCCTTATTCAAATCTCCTATTGTGTTAATAGATTATTTAAGGCCATTACTCATCTATTTCCTCCATCTCCTTTCATAATACCTCAGTGGGACTTGAATCTTGTTCTCACATATCTTATGTGTGCTCCCTTCGAGCCTCTTCATAACTGTCCTCTCAGGCTCCTTATTCTCAAAGCTACCTTCATTGTGGCCATCACCTTTGCTCGCAGGGTACGTTAGCTTCAAGCTCTGTATTCCAAGCCCCCTTTCTTCTCTGTGCATCCCAACGGAGCGGTGCTTAGAACGAGGCCTTCGTTTCTTCCTAATGTGGTTACACCATTTCATGTAGCACAATGTATCACCTTGCCCACCTTTTTTCCACCTCTGCACCCTTTCAATGCGGAGGAGAGACTCCACCGTCTGGACCCTAAACGTGTGCTGCCACTTTACCTTGACCGCACCAAATACTTCCGGGTGGTAGATCAACTCTTTTTGGATATGTAGGTGCCAAGAAAGGTCGGGCTGTTCAAAAACGTACCATCTCTTGATGGGTTGTCCTTTGCATAAAGATCTGCTATGCTTTAGCAAAGAAGGATCCTACGGTGAGGTTGCATGCTCATTCTACTAGGGCTACAGCAGCAACCACTGCATTGGCACGTGGAGTCCCACGCCTTGATATCTGCCAGGCGGCAACACGGGCATCTCTGCACACGTTTACCAGACATTACCACCTGGACAGCCACGTGTGGATGGACGGCTGTTTTTCCCGTTCTGTCCTCCAGGACTTTCTTGTCTGAACTTGATTCGCAGACCCTCCTCCGTGGATGGTATTTCTGGGGTATCTATTCTAAGGTAAGGAATGTACAACTAACAGTCTCTTTCAGTTGAACAAGTTACTTACCTTCGGTAACAATGTATCTGTAAGAGACATATGTTCGTTGTAGATTCCTTTCCGCCCCACCAATCCTCCCCGCTCTGTGATCTGATTTCTAGGGATAGGGACTCCCTTACAGGGCCCTAGTTGTGGCGCACCAGTGGTCAGTGTCTTTCATGGCTCTGCGCTTCTGGCATGGAAAGTTGTGTCAGAACTGACATCAGTGCGCAGGGGCAGCGTCTAAGTAGGCACCACAATGTCATCCCGGCGACCACGACGCCGACGATGGACGTGGAGTCGACCGACACCACCACCTACCGATGCACAGGGGTACTGCTAAAGAAAAATCTCCGGATCCAGACTGGCGCCTGGGGTAAATTCTAAGGTAAGGAATATACAACTAACATATGTGTCTTACACTTACATCGTTACTGAAGTAACTTGTTCTTCAGTGCCAGTCTTACCCTGCGATCTTTCAACACCTTGTGCCTCCTGTGACAGTGGTCGCAGACCTTCTGGGACAGAGTGTCGAATGTATTGCCAGCTGTCCCTAAGGACGTCAGACATACCCTACCACGTCTGATCCTCGATTACTAAGATGCTGCAAAATGTACAATCCATTCTCCCTTGGACATAAATGATTGTCTGGGTAGGGCAGTTGGCACTAGCGTGGTGCTTAGACGCCATGTCTGTGTCCGTTCCACTTGCTTCTCTTTGTACGTCCAGCAGTCCCTAACAGACATGCCATTCAACAGCGCGAAAGCTGATTCAGCCCTCAAAAAATTTAAGGAGAGCAAAGTCACCACTCGCTGTCTAGGTCTAGCTCAGCTATTTCAGCAGTTCCACCAACATCCGCGCCCCTTTCAAGGCTTCGTCAGGGGATCTATGCAGAGGAAGCATCGATATAGGCCTTAGCAGCAATAGGGCACCCCAGCCTCATCCTGGAAAGGGCAAGGCCGGGAAGCAGGTCAATAGTGCTCAGGCCAAGGAAGCAATAGAGATGATGCTGGCATCCGAGATTGGGACAGGATTTTCTTCCTGTTATTTCCTGCTTCCAAAAATAGAGGTCTCTGCCCTATCATAGATCACTGATGTAAGAAAGTGGCTCTGTATATACTGTTCCTAAATAGGTACAGTGTGCACAGAGTCCACAATCCCCAGAGGTTTGGCAGAGGCTAAAGTTAGATATAACCTTACTCTCTAAAGTGGTAGCTTGGTCGAGCAGTAAGGCAGTATCAGAGGACAGTGTAAAGCATTTGTTGTACCCACTCAGTCAGCAAATGGTCTCACACACTCAAGAACTGAACTCTAGGCCAATGGTTTGTATAAAAAAAATATATGCTTGTTTTATTTTAGAACCAACAATAGGTATCAAAATATACTTTCTCAGAATGAGATGCTTTAGATAAATACTTTCAATAGGCAATAGACTTTTGAATGCAATCGTTACAGTTGTTGCAATAGGCAACACAATTTCAAACACAATATAACATTGAGCTCAATGGGAATTTCTAGTTGAATGCAATAGATTACTTTTTGGATTACTTTTCTTACCACAGGACTGGATCCTAGATTCAGTCCTGAGACATCTCCTGTAAACAGTTGAGTAAAAACGTTTTGGTTACAGTTGTGATTTTTAAGGAATATTATTGTATTTTAAAAGTTGCCACTTAGAAACTTTTTCACATAGAATCACCAATGTTATCCTATGGGAGGAAATTCACTTAGCAGGTAAGTAGGGTTATCGTTACTTTTTCTTACTCAGTGTTGGACCCTGGATCCAGCACTGGTGCATCTTCTGTAAACAGTTGAAAGAATGCGTTTTTGTTACACAGGCGATTTTTAACGAATATTTGTAAGTTTGCAAAATCGACACTTAGAAGAATTTCTGGCAAAAACCAGGCAATGTTATCCTATGGAGGAAAATCAAGTTATCGGTAAGTACAGTTGTAATTGCTTTTCAGGGTGAGTGCTGGGCACCAAGATCCAGCACTGGGATCTCTCCTGATAACAGGTGAGTAATTTCGTTTTCGTTGATCGGGTGATTTTTAGTGATTATTTTAAAGTTTCAAAACTCGACACTTAGAAGAAATGTCAGTGTAAACCAGTCAATGTTACCCTATGGAGAAAATGTAGGTTATCGGTTTTCAGGTAAGTACTCGGCTGGCAGAGTTAAGGTTCTGGGCATAGACTCAAGGGTCCCCCAGGGTCAGGTAGGTACAGTTGGTACACCCTCAGCGGCACAGGGGCGGCCGGGTGCAGAGTGAGTTAGGCCCAATGTTAGCCTATGGCGGGCAGGGGGCCTTTGGTTGTTGGCTGCTGGCAAGCAGGCCACGCGGCTGTGGGAGCTGGGCTCCTGGTCACTTACCCAGGGCAAGTGGGGAAGTAGAGTAGGATAGTTGTTGCACTCCTAGGGGCAGTCGGGCGGCTGGGTGCAGGGTGCTTTTGAGCCGTCGGGCGCTCAATGGATTTCAATGGAGAAGCTGGAAACTGAACAAAGGCTGCAAGCTCGGGCAGGGAGATTCTTCAGGTGCGACCACCACTTCGAGGGGTAAGTTGGGTAGTTGGAGGATAGGTAGGCACCCCGGAGTTGGGCACAGGAGGCCGCAGGGCGCCGGATGCAGGGGTGTCTTTTCGCGTTGGGAAATCTTACCCTCTGCTGGTCGCGGTTGGAGGGGGCCCAGGTTCTGAGGCTGCAGGCGTCGTCAGGATCGTCGAGGAGGGTCCTTGGGTGCTGGATTCTTGGTCCCAGTCGGCGGGGGGACGTCCTTGAGGTCTTTGTTCACTCCAGCACAGGCCAGGCTTGGCGGGTGCAGAGTGTGCAGGGTTCGCGGTTCCTGGCTGATGCCAGGGGCTTGTTACTTGCTTTGAGCAGTACCACTGCTCGTGGGAGTCCCAGGTAGTTAGAGTCACAAGGCAGTCAGGTCCTCCGGGGTTTTTGAGGTTGCTGACCACTGGAGACGCCGGGGTTTAGCAGGAGCAGGTTCGAGGGTCGACAGGCCGGTAGGGCTGGGGCCAAATCAGTTGGTGTCTTCCTCTTGTTAGCAGCTGCACGGCAGGTCTTCTTGTTTCTTGTTCTTCTTTCTTGTTTCGGAATCTGGATCTAAGGAAGGAAGGTTCAGGGTGCCCCTAAATACTAGATTTAGGGGCGTTACAGGTAGGTAAAGGGCAGGGAACAATGGGTCCCTTCCCTGGGGTGGGTACACCCCCTATCTTGCCCCTCGCCAGTGGGAGGGGGGCAGGAGCCTAGTCCTGATTGGGTAGGGCTCCCCATCTTCAAGATGGCGAGAGCCCGGAGATGTGCTTCACCTCGCCTCTCCCACCTGAGGGGTGGGGTTGGCAGAGGCTGGCACACCCCCTTTCCTCCCTTGGTGTTTCCCGCCAGTCTTCCCGCCAGAGTGGGGGCTAGAACCAGCGGGGACCAGTTGTTGAGTACAGCAAGTGGTCTGGGGAAGCTCACAAAGGCGGAATGCCTTTGAAGCTTCCCCCTGCCGATCCTGGGGGAGGAGGCCCAGCACCTCGCCCAGGACGTGCATTGTTGCAGGCCCGGGAGAGCGGATGGCTCTCTACCCAGGGGTCCAGCAACATGTCTGCTGGGTGGCAGCCTAGGCAGCCTCTCAGCCAGGACGTGGCTTGTAGGTTAGGTTCAGGGGGCAACTCTAAGTTGCCCTCTGTCGTGCATCTGACATTAAATCCCACACTGGCATCAGTGTGGGTTTAATGTGCTGAGAAGTTTGATATCAAACTTCTCAGTCTTCAGTGTAGCCATCATGGTGCTGTGGAGTTCGTGATGACGACCTCCCAGCACCATATACTCTGAATGGCAGCACTGCACTTACAGTGCCCAGAAATGGACCTGGGTAGTGTGGGGGTATAGGGCTCATGCACCTGTACCCTCACCACTGGCATACTGCACCCAGCTATAGGGGTGACTGAGGTATGCCAGGGCAGTGTGTTTGTGGGCATGGCACACAGGGATGTGTGCCATGTCGACTCTCTGTTTTGTTCTGCACCAAGACACTCAGCCTGCAAAGGCAGTGTGTGTGTGTCAGGGTACAGGGCCTCTAAGGGTGGCACAATAAGTGCTGCAGCCCTTAGAGGCCTTCTATGGTCACAGTGCCCTGGGTACCTATGGTACCATTTACCAGGGGCTGACATGTGGCCAGAGATGCCAATTGGGTTTAGGCTTCAATGCAGTTTTAGGGAAGGAACACAGGCCCTGGGCACCTGATTGGCAGGAGCCCAGGGCACACTCAGTCAAAGTACATCAGCAATTCAGCAAAAAGTGGGGGCGTACCATGCAAGAAAGATGGCACTTTCTCACAACTGACCTCTGAACTTATTCTTGAAGGAAAAGTTCAAGATGCTCATTCTGGCCCAAGTTCTGTCTGCCCTGGATCCAGGAGACTGAATGGGAGGCTCGACTTGCAGGGTGCATATTTTCATATCCCGGTCTTGCAGTCCTACAGGCGTTACCTATGGTTCCAAGTAGGTCAAAAACACTTTCAGTTCTCCCTGCTTCCCTTTGGCCTGACCAGTGCACCTCAGGTGCTCACGAAGACGATGGTGTCCCTGCCCATCTTCATAGGTTGGCAATAGCAGTCTTCCTCTAACGGGATGACTGGCTAATGAAGGCGGGCTCGCCTCAAATAGTCATAAACCATCACAAGACGATAGCCAGCCTGTTAACATTGTTGGGTTTATCCATCACTGTGCCGTAGTCACACCTCCTTCACAGCGGCTCCCCATCTTCAAAGCCATCCTGGATAAGGTGATTTATTGAGCTATCCCTCTGCCTCAACGAGTCAAGGACATTCGGGCTATATTCCGTTGTTACATCTCTTGACCTGTGTCTCAGGGAGAGCGGCTGTGAGGCTGTTTGTATATCCCGTATGAAATATCTCTGCTGATCAACGCCAAGATAAGCTTTAAGGCACACTGATCCGTAAAAGCTTTTTTGGTGAATCCCCTTTTGTATGTAAAATACATTCTAATGCTATAAAATCCAGCTTCTCCTTGCTCTAGAATGACAAATCTATTTTTCCTATCTGTACTATGGTATGATAGATTGTCGAATTTGTACATGGTAGGGAGCGGAATGTTTGAGGCAACTGATTTGAGTTTATTAGCATGGGCCTTTTCTACTTGCTCCATTAGAAAAGAGAGGGCCTCCAACCATCACCCCTGGAAGAAAATAATAATAGCTTGTTTTTTGGTATAATCCTTTGTACCACACATTTACGTAATACATTAATCTACACGTCTTAGTAATGGTACATAAGGTTCTCATATTCTTACTTCCATCCCCTCCCCATGGCATGTGGTGTACTGTGTGTGGCTGGAGATTTTGTGTGAAGTTAATGGTATCCTTCGAATAGTTCAGCTGTACAAGATACTGGTTCTTCTTCAGATTGTCTTCCCTGCCTACTTTTGTGCATTTGAGTGCTTCCATACTATACATTGCAGAGTAAATTGAAGCTCTGAAAAATCCTCACGTTCAAACAACTCCACATCTACTTTACAGTACCCTCTATAGTTGTCCATAACCTTGAAACAGAGTCCCTGCGATTTTACAAGAGTTTTACAAAAAGGCTTGAATAAAGGCCTGAGTACTACAGAGGTTGAAGGAAAGTGCTGGAACTGCAGTCTCTACTATCTTGGGCTTTCTTCCTGCTTCCCAATTTCTTTACAAGTGACCACACTCGCCCACTCCCATTTGTTGTATATAAGAGTATGTCTCATTTGTGGAGTAAGAAAATTCATCTCGATCAAGTGACCAATGTCTACCACAATTTGATCTAGAGGACGAATATGTCAAATCAATCAAACAGCATTTGTAAAGTGCAACACTCTCACCCCTAGAGGTATCTGGGCACTGTGTCTCAGTCGAAGAGCCAGGTCTTGAGTCTCTTTTTGAAGTCTGCCAGCGAAGGGGCTGTAAGGAGCTGAGGGTAAGGTCGTTCCAGGTCTTGGCAGCAATGTAGGAGAAGGAGCAGACACCGCTGCGACTGATGCGGAGGAGGTGTGCGAGAGCGAGTGAAGAGGAGCACAAGTGTCTAGAGGGTTGGTGGAAGTTCAGTCGATGGTTGATGTATGCAGGTCCTAGGTCGTGGAGCGCTTTGTAGCAGTGCATGAGGATCTTGGACTGGCATCTCCTCTGGATGGGGAGCCAGTGGAGGTTTCCAGTTTGGGGGCGATGTGGGTTCGTTTGGGGAGGTCCTGGATGGGTCTGGCTGCAGCGTTCTGTATGGTCTGGAGTTTTCTGAGATGCTGGGTGGAGATACTGCCCTAGAGGGCATTGCTGTAGTCGAGGTGGCAGGTGACGAGGCCTGAGTGACGGTCTTTCTGGTGTTGGTTGGGATCTATCTGAAGATTCTACGGAGCATGTGGAGTGTGTGGAAGCAGGAGGAGGTGACTGCCTTGACTAGTCGTTTCATGGTCAGTTGGCTGTCGAGGATGATGCGAGATTGCGTTCATGGTCAGTCAGTGCGGGTGTAGGTCCGAGTTCTGCAGGCCACTAGCTGTGGTCCCATGCAGTGATGTTCTTCCCGAAGATCATTACTTCAGTTTTGTCGGAGTTGAGTTGGAAGCAGATGTTTTTCCTCCATTGGGCTACGTTGGTCATGGCATTACGGAAGTTGATTTTAGCGTTGGAGGAGTCCTTGGTGAGTAAGGGGATCTGTTGAGTGTCGTCTGCATAGGAGATTATATCTGAAAGAGACACGTTAGTGACAGATTCCTTACCTTAGAATATCCCCAGGCGTCAGGCTGGATCCGGAAAGTTTTTGCGTAGCAGTACCCTTGCGCGTCGGTAGGCGGCGTCGTGCGGCTCCGCGTCCGTCGTCGGCGTCGTGATCGCCGGGATGACGTCGCGGGCAGTACTTAGGCGCCGCCCCTGCGCGCTGACGTCAGCGCCAGCAAGCGCAGATCCGGGAAGAGCAGTGCCCTAGTCATTTTTTGACTAACTTTTTTGGTGAATTTTTCACTGTTTTCTTCGAATCGACTTCAAGGTGTCGTAGGGATGCCCGGTTTTAAACGTTGCGGCGCCTGTGCTCGGATGATGTCCATCACAGACCCGCATCGGGAGTGTCTCTTCTGCCTCGGCCGAGGCCACGACACGGAGTCGTGTTCCGACTGCCGGGCCCTCAACCCGAAAGCTTTGCGAGAGCGGTCTCGAAAGCTCCTCGAGGCCCGGCATTCGGCTCCGCGCCACGCCAAGCCCCGGTCGCGTGAGAGGTCAAGGGGTCGGTCGCGGAGTCCTCACCGGTCGTCGGCATCGAAGTCTTCTTCGTCCGGTAAGTCCAAGCACAAAAAGTCCAAAAAGCATCGTCGCTCTAGGACTTCGCCTCGCCGGTCTCGCGACTCGGCTGAGGCCCCTCCCGGCACCGTCCCCGCCCCGCGGCCCCGGACATGCCTGTGGAGTCGCCCCCGCAATACCCGTCCTTCCCGGGTTCGGGGGCGGATCCGGCCCAAATACAGGAATTCCTGTCGGCCATGGCCCGCCTCTTCGGGCCTCAAGGTCCCTCCGGTGCGCCTTCGGGCCCCGCGGGCCACAGATGGGGTTGCTCCGGCGTCGCCGACGGCTCCGGCCCCGGCGTCGCCGCGTGCCTCCAGCCTCGATCCCGGCTCCGGCCCCGGCCTCGATCCCGGCTCCGCAACCCCCATCGACGCCGGTCGACCTAACCACGCCTCTGCCGACGCCGATGTCTCCGGTGCCGTTCTCGACGCCGCCTGGGGCTCCGGGCGGCGTCGTCCCCCAGTTCCTTCCGGCTCCGGACATGGACTCGGACCGACGTCGCTCGGGTTCGGGGGTGACTCCGGCCGAAATACAGGAATTCCTGTCGGCCATGGCCCGCCTCTTCGGGCCTCAAGGTCCCTCCGGTGCGCCTTCGGGCCCCGCGGGCCCTGATGGGGTTGCTCCGGCGTCGCCTGTCCCGCCAGCCCGGATCCCGGCCTCGGCTCCGGCCCCGGCCTCGATCCCGGCTCCGGTGGTACCGCAACCCCCATCGACGCCGGTGGACCTAACCACACCTCCGCCGGTGCCGATGTCCCCGGTGCCGTTCCTGACGCCGTCCGGGGCTCCGGACGGTGTCGTTCCCCGGCTCTCTCCGGCTCCGGACATGGAGCCGGACCGACGTCGCTCGACGCCGGCTCCGGCGCCGATGAGACCTTGGGTCCCAAATGTCCCTCCTCCTCCTTATTTTGAACCAGAGGAGGACCAGGAGGACTGGGAGGGGTCTGATGACCCTCTGGCACAACAGTGTCAGTACGATGAGGACTGGACAGAGGGTCTAGGGGATGCCAGTGGTCTAGATACTTCCCCTGACACTGGCATGCTGTCTCCTCCTGTGGCTACGGAGGAGGGAGCCAATTTTGCTACGGTGTTGCGTAGGGCGGCTGGAGCCTTACATCTCCAACTCCCTACTGTGGCGGTCAAGACTAATCTCTTGACAGAGGTGCTTCAGCCGGCAGCCTCCTCTACGGAGACTGTGCTGCCGTTTAACGATGCCCTCACTGACGTTCTTTTGGGCGCCTGGTCCAAGCCCAACACAGGGGCTCCTGTGGATAGGAACGTGTCCCGACGCCATCGCCCAGCTCCGGGCGACCCCCTGTTTCTCTCTGTCCACCCCACTCCTGAGAGCTTGGTTGTCCAAGCCTCCGCTTCCCAAACCGCCTTCCCTACCGCCCCTCCGGATAGGGAATCCAAACGCCTGGATCAATTTGGGAAGAAGGGTTTTTCTTCCTCCAGTGCTGGCTTGCGGTCCATCAACACCGCTTGTCTTTTGGGCCGATATACCCACTCCTTGTGGGATTCGGTGGCGACTGTTTTGCCCCAGTGTTCTGAGGAGGTCCAGACACTGCTTTCCCGCGCCATTGCGGAAGGAAGGGATGCGGCCAAATACACAATACGATGTGGCCTTGATACCGCCGACTCGCTGGGCAGGTCTATTGCAACGACGGTGGCGCTGCGACGCCACGCCTGGCTGAGAACCACTGGTTTTTCAGGGGATGTCCAGAATACTCTCATGGACATGCCCTTTGATGGAGTCGGTCTTTTTGGGTCCAAAGCAGACCATGCGTTGGAGCGCTTTAAGGACTCACGGGCTACTGCCAAGTCCCTGGGCCTTTCTGCTACACGCCCTCCGCTGACTTCTGCTTTTTGCCCCTATCGTGGCCACGGAAGGGGCGCCCCGTCACGTCAGCAGCCCAGCCTCCGGCCCGCGCAGCAGGCGTCTTCGCGTGGCCGAGGACGTGGATACCGCTGTGGCGGTTCGGGCAACCAGCGTGCGGGTCAGGCCACCACCTCCAACCCGTCCGCGGCCTCCAAGCCCTCCTAGTCCCTCCTTTCAGGTGCACAGCACGCCAGTAGGGGGCAGGGTCCGCCATCACCTTCACCACTGGCGTCCCATCACCTCGGACAGGTGGGTCTTGGACATTGTCCGAAGGGGCTACTCCCTCCCCTTCGAGACCACCCCCCCAGCCATGCCACCTCAATTCCACCGCATGTCAGGGGAACACTTGGTACTTCTGCAGAAGGAAGTCACGGCCCTCTTGGCCAAGAGGGCCATCGAGCGTGTTCCGACCCCAGAAGTAGGGCGTGGTTGCTACTCCCACTACTTTCTGGTGCCCAAAAAGGACAAGGAGGACATGCGTCCTATCTTGGACCTCCGGAACGTAAATCGCTTCCTCCGGAAGGAGAAGTTCAAGATGCTCACTCTAGCTCAGGTCTTGACTGCCCTCGACCCTGGAGACTGGTTGGTAGCGTTGGACTTGCAGGACGCCTATTTCCACATCCCCGTCCTGCCGGCCCACCGGCGTTACCTTCGGTTCACGGTAGGCCTCGAGCATTTTCAGTTCACCGTGCTCCCCTTTGGCCTTACCAGTGCCCCTCGGGTGTTCACGAAAGTGATGGCGGTGGTCGCAGCTCATCTGCGCCGGGCAGGGGTTTCAGTCTTCCCCTACCTCGACGACTGGCTGCTGAAGGCGGGCTCGTCCCAGGCAGTCGTCTCCCACCTCCAGACTACGGCCGAACTCCTGCACTCGCTGAGGTTCTCCATCAATGTGCCGAAGTCGCATCTGATTCCTTCTCCACAGCTCCTTTTCATCGGAGCAGTTCTGGACACGACGCAGTTTCGGGCCTATCCTCCCGAACGGCGAGTCCGGGATATTCAGGCTATGATTCCGATCTTTCAGCCTTTATCCTGGGTTTCGGTACGGATGACCCTGAGGCTGCTGGGCCTCATGGCCTCCTGCATCCTGCTGGTCAATCATGCCAGATGGCATATGCGGGCTCTGCAGTGGGACCTGAAGTTCCAGTGGGCGCAGCACCAGGGCAACCTGTCCGATCACGTCCAGATCTCGGAGGGGACTGCAAAACAGTTGCAGTGGTGGCTCTCGAACCGGCAATGGGTCATGGGCAGATCCCTCTCCCTTCCCCAGCCAGAGCACACAGTTGTGACGGACGCGTCCCTTCTGGGATTTGGCGGTCACATGGGAGAGGCGGAGATCAGAGGCCTCTGGTCTCCGGCGGAGTCCCGGCTCCATATCAACCTTCTGGAGCTCCGGGCGATCCGACTTGCACTCAAGGCATTCCTTCCCTCTGTCAAAGGGAAGGTAGTGCAGGTGTTCACAGACAACACCACCGCCATGTGGTACTGCAACATACAAGGCGGGGTGGGGTCGTGGACCCTTTGTCAGGAGGCTCTGCGCCTCTGGACATGGCTGGAACATCAGGGCATGTTCCTGATGGTTCAACACCTGGCAGGTTCCCTGAACGCCAGGGCGGACGAACTCAGCCGCAGGTGCATGATGGATCACGAATGGCGTCTTCACTCGGAAGTGGCGCAAGGACTCTTTCTACAGTGGGGAGAGCCTTGGTTAGATCTATTCGCCACCGAAGAGAATGCGCAATGTCATCAGTTCTGCGCGTTGGAATTTCCAAGGCGGCACTCGCTCGGCGACACTTTTCGTCACGAGTGGAGTTGCGGTCTATTGTACGCCTTTCCGCCTATACCACTTCTACCCAGAGTGTTGAAGAAGATTCGGCACAACCGGGCCCAAGTCATTCTTGTGGCTCCGGACTGGGCTAGAAGAGTTTGGTATCCCGAGCTACTCAATATGAGCGTAGATCCCCGATCCGTCTGCCTCTTCGGGAGGATCTTCTGTCGCAGCAGCAGGGGACGGTCCTCCACCCGAACCTGTCCAGTCTACACCTGCTTGCGTGGAGATTGAGCGGCGGCAGTTGATTCCTTTCGACTTGCCTCCCGAAGTTTGTGATGTGATTCTGGCAGCCAGGCGTCCCTCCACTAAGGTGGTATACGCCTGCAGGTGGAACAAATTTGTGGCATGGTGCACAGCAAAGGCTGTGAATCCCCTTTCTGCCCCTCTTTCTGAGGTCCTTCTGTTCCTTCTTTCTCTGGCCCAACAGGGTTCTGCCCTGGGTACCATCAAGGGTTATCTTTGTGCTATCTCGGCCTTCCTCAGGCTCCCTGATCAGCCCTCCCTTTTCAAGTCCCCTGTTGTTAACAGGTTCTTAAAAGGCATTACTCACCTCTTCCCTCCTGTTCCGTTTGTGATGCCTCAGTGGGACTTGAACTTGGTTCTTACCTTTTTAATGTGCGCTCCCTTTGAGCCTCTACATAACTGTCCTCTTCGTCTTCTGACTCTGAAGACAGCCTTTCTGGTGGCCATCACCTCCGCTCGGCGGGTGAGTGAGCTCCAGGCTCTATCTTGCAAACCTCCCTTTCTGTCTGTTCATCCAGACAAGGTTGTTCTTCGGACGCGTCCGTCCTTCTTGCCAAAGGTGGTTACTGCTTTCCACATTGGGCAGACCATCACTTTGCCCACCTTCTTTCCGCCTCCGCATCCTTCCAGAGAGGAAGAGAGGCTCCACCGTCTGGACCCAAAACGTGCGCTCTCCTTCTATATCGACCGCACAAAACACTTCCGGGTGGATGACCAGCTCTTTGTTGGCTACGTGGGCGCCAAAAAGGTCGGGCGGTGCACAAGAGGACCATCTCCCGCTGGGTTACCTTGTGCATCAAGACCTGCTATTCTTTGGCTAAGAAGGAGCCTCCTGTTGGGCTGCGTGCCCATTCCACCAGGGCAACGGCTGCTACCACGGCCTTGGGCCGCGGTGTTCCGCTGCCGGTTATCTGTCAGGCAGCTACGTGGGCCTCGCTGCACACGTTTACAAAGAATTACTGCCTTGACAGTCAGGTCCGGAGGGACGGCTTCTTTGGCCGTTCTGTCCTCCAGGACTTCCTTGTCTGATCTTTGTTCGCAGACCCACCACCGGGGTTGGAATTGCTGGGGTATCTATTCTAAGGTAAGGAATCTGTCACTAACGTGTCTCTTTCAGATGCACAAGTTACTAACTTGTGTAACGATATATCTGTAAGAGAAAGTAGTTAGTGACAGATTCCTTACCGCCCCACCCATCCTCCCCGTTCTGCGAACTGATTTCTAGGGTTAAGGGCATCCCTTTCAGGGCCCTAGTATTTTTCAGACACCTATGACAGCTTCTTGCATGGCTCTGCGTTCCTGGCGCGGAAAGTCGTGTACAGAACTGACGTCAGCGCGCAGGGGCGGCGCCTAAGTACTGCCCGCGACGTCATCCCGGCGATCACGACGCCGACGACGGACCGCGGAGCCGCACGACGCCGCCTACCGACGCGCAAGGGTACTGCTACGCAAAAACTTTCCCGGATCCAGCCTGACGCCTGGGGATATTCTAAGGTAAGGAATCTGTCACTAACTACTGTCTCTTACAGATATATCGTTACACAAGTTAGTAACTTGTGCGTTTAGTCCGTGGGATCTGACGACGTCTGCGAGATGGGTGATGTAGATGTTGAACAGGGTGGGGCTGAGGGATGATCCTTGTGATACGCCGCATATGATGTCTCTGGGTGCGGAGGTGAAGGGAGGCAGTCGGATGCTCTATGCGCGTCCTGAAAGGAAGGAGGCGATCCACTTGTGGATTAAACTTCTAATTAGGGGAATGCCATTTCTAGCATACTCCCAATTAGAACTTGAATTGTTGGAGGGTGTTCCCTACTTGCGTTCACATATTTATTGTTTTTCTGTTGAATGTAGTTTGGTGAGTTTTAACATTCCATTCATCCACTGACTTAGTAGTAAGTTATACTGTGTTTACAGGCTATGGGAAGTCACTTTGTCCAAGATGCCCCCAAATTAGACTGCTTTTTTACAGTGGGCAAAATGCTTCTTGCAGTGTGCTTTGTATTTTCTTTGGCCGGGGCCCTTTATCGCAACTAGTACATGCAGCCTGTGAATGAGCTGGGCTGGTAGTGAAGGCACATGCTGCGCTCACTGTTCATGCACAGCCCATGCTTAACAAAGTGCGTGCCGACATGGACAGTGTGACAGGGCTGCTAATAGCTATAGTCTCCTGCTGCCTCCTTACGTAAGTCACCTATGGGAGCAGAACTGGATATGGGCCTTGTGAGAAGCTGGCTTAGTATATGGTGCTCACTTATGTAAGTGGAGCACTTTGCACTAATCCAGACAACCCTTATGGTGATTTTAGTGGTCTTAGACAACCTTAGAAAGCTCTCTAAGTGGTAGCTGTGGAGAGCAGCCTTCAGGCTTAGTCCAGAAGGAGTGTAAAGCAGATTGTTTGACCAGACCTTAATCTTATTGGTATAGATTAAGTGAAAAAGAACCACACAGTGTATTTATAAAAATAGGTATTTATTATAAGACACTCACTAACACATAACAATATCTCCTACCCGGACATATAACACGATGCACATAATACTTTGCAAATAAAACGGGTACGTAGCACAAATACACAGTGGTCACCAGAGGGACATCAAACCATATACTAAAATAGTGGAATGTGAACCACGACTCAAGACAAGAGTAGACCCTGAAGACTTAGAAGAGCTGGGGACCCAAGGTGAGCATCTAGGAACCCCACGGAGGTCGTGTGCAGAGTGGGAACACGACCACGCACTTAATTCAAGTCAATGGGTAAGTCGCGGTTGCAATTTTAAAGAAGGACTCTTCCCAGTGGACCCTGAAGAAACTCTTTGGAAGACAGAAGGTTGGAGAGTCACCCCACCCGTGGATACCCTAGGAACCAGGGTACCTACACCAGGGAAGCCGGGTGCATAGGTGTGAAGTGATGTCGGGAACCGCCGTCGAACCCAATGAAGGACTTCAAGAAGATACTGCCGATGAAGAAGGTGAAAGTGTCCGGTGGAATCTAAAGGTGGATTCAAGTTGAGAAGTACCTGCAAGCAGAGAGCACAGAGTCTAGGCCACTCAGGAGTGACCAGGAGACATGGAAGACGAATGCCCACTGATGTCAGGAGATGCAGGAGAGTTGACGTTGACCTTGGACCTGCAGCTGTGTGGACCAGGCAACGCTGAGGAAGACCAGGAGCTTGGACCTGCAGCTGTGTGGACCAGGCAACACTGAGGAAGACCAGGAGCCGTTCACGAGCTGTCCCACGCCGGATGTCGAGAGCTGAGGGGTCGGTATGCGTCGGGAGCACCAACAAGCCTTGGCAACCGCAAACAACGTGGTAGGCGACAATGATACAGTGTCGGGACCAGCAAGGTCCAAGGGACTCACCACGAGCAGGGGAGTTGGAGTAGGCCCCAAGTAAGCAGGGGAGCCCACTGAAGCCAAAGAAGACCCTCAAGAGGACCCACAGTCCAGAGTCACAGGAGTCGCAAGAGGACCTCGAGCAGCTCACCAAAGATGCAGGCTCACGGTGCAAAGGATGCGGTGAGGACAAAGATCTTGCCTGCAGGAGATGCTTGAGGCTGGAGCTTCTTGGAGCCCGAAGATCTCTGGTGAAGTCGGAAACAGCATCACACCAGGCAAAAAGTGGGGGTAACCATTAAAGCAGATCCTACTTTCCTACAGGCCTTAGAGAAAAATTTCCTGTCAGTGCACTTTACACTTCTGCCTCTAAGCTAGGGGGTCAGAAAGTAAACCACACTCCACAGTCATGTAGCACATGAGCGGTTGAGTACTAGTGTGAGGTTGAGACAATGTAGACTTCCTGCTCTGCCTGCATTGTGCCTTTTCCTGTGGCAGGCCAAGGCTGCATATTTGATGTAAGGTGCATGTAAAGTGATGAGGCGGAGACCAGCAGGCAAATTCCTCTGAAGATGTATTTCCTGAACTAAGGATCCCACGACCAGCTGGAGTCATTCCTCATGGATGTCTAGAGTCAACTGCCGTAGCGGTCGACAAGGACTCCACTAAGAAAACTGCTAGACTGTGAAATGTAAATCAGAACATAACTAGTAATTCAATAAACAATTACACATTCATACATTACCTTTCCCCTTATAACGAAATAAACAAAAACAAACAGGCATGGGAAAAGCACCATAAATTAACTTGCATAGAAATCAGCAGGACGATAGCGATACATGAAAGCCGGCACCCAAGATAAAGTTCTGTATTGTTGGCAACACTCACCGGTGAATAGGACATGGAACAGGAAGAAGTAGCATTGGATGGTGGCATGGTCCTGTTGGTATAATACTAGAACTTGATGATCTCTGGTATCTGAGTAGCTGGTACTGGAACCCTGCACTATCAGCTCAATGTTGGAAGTGTTGTGGAGGGACTGCGTGCCTTCATAGCTTTTTGGAACACACTTCCCTTTCAATAATGGGTAGGGAGGCACTCGCAAAAACGTTCCGGATGTCTTTATGTACTACAAATGCCCTATGTCTGGTACCAGGAGCGACCTTCTATGAGCTGGATATCCTCTTGGTTTCCTTAGTCTGGGCTCGAGAGAGAGGACCGAACTCCTTCCTGGAGGGAATTTTGGAGGAGGGTATGTTGCTGGTTTGCCTAATGCAGGGCCTGAAACACCCCAGAGTGCCCTAGAAGTGGTTACCCATGTGGTGGCGGTTTGGGAGTGAGCTGTGCAGCAGGTGTTGAAGCGCCCATCCTTCAGCAGGTCCCTACCTGGCTTCAACCGTACTGCTAAATATGAGATTTTATGATGCTGGGTGCATGGGGGAAGGAATAAGGCCTATTTGTGGGAGACCTCTGTCCAGCAGAAAGGTTCTTGACATTTAAGGAGGCTAGAGATGGTTTTGGGGGTCACCACTGGACAGTTCCCACAATTTGCTAAATTGACATGCACAACTAGGGAGATCTGGACAGGTTTCCCTGATACACCACAGGTATCACTGACACTTGAGGTGCTGGGGATAGGGGGTGGTGTATCGTGTCTTGTGTATATATAAAGCTCTCACAGAAAGCGACCACCAATACAACTCAAGGCACAACGGGCCTGGCATAGGGATCTGCAGAATCCTTTAACACATACTGAATGAAAATAGGCATGTGCCCAGGTGCGAGAGGTGGCTACCAATGCTAGATTCAAATTGACATACTTTCACTACCTTCACCGGACCAACATGACACCTGACAGATTACACAAAATATTCCTCACTAGGCCCTTGACATGTCCCAAATGCAAAAAAGCAAGGCGCCACATTCCTAAACGTGGCCTGGACATGTATAGCATCAGCGGGCTACTGTGAAGAGGTAGTGAGGCGACTCGCAAGGGTGACAGAAATTCGTTTCCAATGGACGATCCACCAGTGCCTGCTGGGCACAATACCCAAACAAGGGACCACGTTGCAAAAATTTGCAAGATTAGGCCTCCTAATATGTTTCTTAGCTCTGGTTATAGGGACATTTTTAGCACTGTGACTGCATGGTGGGCCATGCTGCCCAATGCCATTGCGGCATAGGCTCTAGTTGACAGCTCTTAGGTGCTTTATAAGCCAGTTTTATCCTTTTATATTAGTATTTAGGATAATCAATCAAGTTGAAACATTTTAGATCTGCTGATAACAAATTTTCGTATGCTTTTTGATCTTGTTTCCTTGTATTGTATGCATTTGCACTTTTATGGTCGCAACAACCGAAATAAAGTTTTATGATGATGACTGGGTGAATATGGTGACCCAATTGGTAGGTGACCATTCGACAGATGAGGACGAACACAACCGGGGGGGGTATGGAGGAGGGAGGACATGGAACTCAAGAACATAATCAGGACTCAACCTGAGATCCACAGATAAACAAGAACAACTGTGGTCTGGAGGAGCAGGAGGAGAATGACTGCACCAATACTGTCTTTGTGTCATCGTGTAACGCTGCTTCAGGTCACCACCTCCCTTTCTGTGCCTGGGAGAGTTGACTTGTATTTGAATTGTACACTTGTTAAATTAAAAATAAAAATGTTAAAAAGAACTTGATGATACTGTATCCTGTGACTGAAGCCGCCAAGAGCCAGTAAGAGCATTGCCATCATTAATAACATCGCTGACATTACTCTTCCTGAATTTCAAGGATGTTTCCATCTGCACAGGGGTAAGTTTAACCAAACTCCTCCTGCTACATCAACTCTTTCCAGAAATTAATACATACCCTTTTGACAATTTTCCTACTTCTAGTCGGCCCGTGAATTTGGTTTCTCTCTTTCTGGCTGTAGTGGGGTTTTTGATAAGGACCCAGTCTCCCACACTAAAGTAGATCTCTTTGACATGATGCTTTTCCTCAAATTCTTCGGGATCATGAGACTGTTGCGCTATCACTCTTTTGGTAGTGGCATCTACAGAATCTTGCAAACACAGAGTGGGCCTAGTAGACTTCCTTTTTAACTCGAAGACTCAATCCGGACACGCCCTGAACCTTGGGTCTCTGCTGCGCAGCAGCTTAAACGGAGACACTCGGTGCCACTGTGTGGTACACACATACATTATGCGTTATAAAATACCCTTTTGGACTAACAACTCGTTAGCTGCTTGAATGAAAGGCCTTAATCCAGGTCCTACACTTCTTTTCTTGGGCCATCCATGTTTCATATATTTATGAACTGACTTGATGATGGCATTGTTTTCAGTTGTTTCAAGCCACTGGTGATAACTAACCATATCTTTGTCTTCAACAATATCAGTCATGTTCTACTTCATCAAAAGTGACATCAGAACAGTCATCAACAGACATCCTAGAAAGGCAGTCAGCCCTGAAATTCTGGCACCCAGGTATATATTTGACTGTGAAGCGAAACTCTTGCAACCATGAAAGCAATCTTACCAGTCTAGCAGAAGCTATACCAGTGCCATTGCCGCTAAGCAGATGTAATAGTGGTGTGTGATCAGTGTAGAGATTAAAGTGTGTACTCCACAGGAAATTTCTACATTTCTCTTTAGCCCAATAGCTTGCAAGTGCTTCATGCTCAATAATGCTGTAAGTACATTGGGTTCTTTGAAAGAGCATGAAACATAAGCGATGGTGCACTCTTCGTTATCTACAAATTGGGGCAGAACAACTCCTAGCCCTATTTGATTGGAATTACCAGTCAACAAACATTTGAAACCAGCCGCAAAAGGTGTTAAGGCAGAGATAATGAGTTGCATAATTTTCTTAAAAGCCTCCTTCGTATGGTGTGACCAAACTTACTTTTCCCCCTTTTTGAGAGGCTGTACAATAAAGGTTGCGCAGAGGCTGTACAGTAAAAGCGTATCCGTGCACAGAACGTCAATAATATCAATCAATCAGCAACAACTTTATTGCGGTCAATAGACCATAAAAGTGCAAAATAGGCAACATATTAATAAAAAAATCATTCTCAGATAAATAATCTTAAAACACCAGAGGCCCAATAGTTACAGCTCCAAATTTCTGTAGTTACCCACTCCCCAATAAAAAGAGCAAAGATCATTACAGCTCATAAATAAAACCATATTAAAAATATGTAAAACACCTTAAAAAACTGTGCAGTTAAATTTCACGATCAACAACATGAATTGAGCGTAGATAAAAACCACATGGGGGGCAACCCAGAGAAGGAGAGAGGGGTAATGATATTATTTTAAAAGCGACCTGCGTGCACACCACATAGATAATAAAAAGCGTGACACCGCAAATACAATGGGAGTTAGAGTGTTATACTTCAGCAGCCTAAAAGCCTCCACACAGCGTCTAGTGCCAAAGTTTCTACATAGTTGAATCAGCCAGTGACGCCTGGAATTTCTATAGCCAGGGCAAAAAAAGAAGACGTGTAGCTCTGATTCCTCTCCATGGTCACAAGCAGCACAGCCTAGGACAGGTGCACCTGCCTATTTGTTCGTGAAGGCGCGAAGTGGGAGGGTCCCATGCCTAAATAGGACATAGAGTTTTCTCGCTAGCGCAGGTTGGATCTCATCCAGGGCAGGTTCTAGGCTATATTGATCTTTAACCCTCATGAACGAGGTTGCCAGGGAGCCTGCCACCGAACACCCCTGTGTTCTGGCTAGTCTGTCTTCCCTGTATCCCTGCCCCAGTTCCTTGCGAGAAACTAAGACACAGGCTTCCTCGGGGGTATGCCATAGGCTCGCTCTGCCTATATTCTGAAAGGTGTCCCTAATATAAGCTAACCATAGTATTTTCCCAACACCGTTCAGAGTCAAAACCTCCTTTAACTCATCCCGGTAGACAGGCAATTCCGGGATTGCCAATTGTCGGCGCCAGTGGAGTAGTGGTCTAAGGGCAATATATTCAGCAGTGGGTGTTATCCCTAGATCTAAATGCAGTGGTATAAGCGGAGTACTAGGTGGAAGACCAAAAATCTGTTTGGTGAATGCATTCTCGATCTTTGTGATGTTTCTTAGAGAGTGATGCCCCCAGAGTTCAGCCCCATACATAGCAGAACCCCTGGTTTGCATTTTATAAATTTCCACTATTGGGCCGATGGACTTAAATGGGGAGTTTCTAAATAGCTTCAATAACCCTCCTGTGCTCTGCGCCAGCTTCAGACTGGTTTTATTAATCTGTGCCCCCCAGGCCATTTTTTCGGTCAGGGTAACCCCAAGGTAATCAAAAACAGAGACCCTCTCCAGGAGAGTACCATGCAGGCTGGGATTAGAGCGGGTGGTACTAATCGGATTGAAGACCATATATTTGGTCTTCAAGCAGTTGATCTCAAGTCTCCTACTGTCGAGGATCCTCTGTATGCCCATTGGTGTTTTTGAGAGCAACAAAGTATCATCGGCAAACATCATTCCCGGTATTTTTCTGCCAGCTATCTTCGGTGCATCATTGTCCTTTCCTGCATTCCGCACATTAACAAGTGCATTGATGAACAAACAGAAAAGGGTGGGTGCGAGTACGCACCCTTGCCTTACCCCTCTGTCAATTGGGATGGGTGAGGTGAGTTCCCCGCGCTTGCCGAATCTAATTTGGGCATAGTTGCCTTCATGCAAGCGCCTCAACATATGGCAAAGATAAGGAGGCACCCCCAGAGCACTTAAAACGGCCCACAGCTTTACTCTTGGTACCAGATCAAACGCAGATTTCAAATCCACGAAGATCAAATAGAGACTGCCACCCTCTATTGTCACTGTTTTCCAGTACAAGAGTTGAAGCCTGAATATTTGGTCCACGGTTAAAGTGTTTTCCCTAAAACCAGCTTGTAGTGGACTTAAGATGTTCTGTTCGTCCATCCAGGCTTGAAGCCGGACCAACAGCACCCAGGCAAAAATCTTCTGACTTACGTCAATTAAGCTTATGGGCCTATAATTAGAGGGGAGAAGGGGTGAACCCTTGTTATGAACTGGCAGAATTTCCGCACCTGCCCATGTTGATGGAATAGCCATTCCCTGCAGTATGGCATTGAATAAGGACCAAAAGTAGGGGGCCCAAATAGTTAGCTCCGAGCGAAAGAGGTCACCAGGGATCTTGTCCTGGAGCTTTGGAGGGGGTGATTTTCTTTAGAGCACTCATTAGCTCAGTTATCTGCGGGGCCTCTAGATCCGTATTTTGCAAAGGAGTGATCTCATGGGTTATGTTAATAGCTACATCTCCTAGCCCTTGGTACAGTGTCTCGAAATATTCTTTCCATTTATCCGCAGCAATGTTTGGTTCAATGGCCTGACATCCCTTCCCTGCCGCCGTTATTCACTATGCACCAGAAAACCTTCATATCATGGGCAGAGAGGGCCTGCTTTAAGGACTCCCACTTTTCCGTCTCCCAAGCTTTTTTGGCTTTAGTGATGCAAGTCCTATAAAACACCCTATTTGCTCTAATTAGGGGTCTATCTTTGGCTTTGATTGCCTCAATCAGGGCTAACTTAGCCTTCCGGCAGTTTTTCTTGAACCAGGGATGTTTACCCTTTTTCTGGTCACTAGGACGGGACAGAGGGCGAAAGATATCCGCTAAACTAGTGATCAGTAATTCATGGGTCTCAGCAATTTGTTCGTGAGAAATGAGTGCACCATCGCCAGAGATGGATTGTTCTGCTGCCACAAGACAAGGGATCACTGTCTCATACAGAGAGGCCAGCTTGACCTGTGATTGATATAAGGCTGTCCACTGGACCCTTTTTCTGTCGTTGGTCAAGACAAGTCTATTGTCTGTTGATGTAGTTAAACCAACAGCAGTTCTAGCTCAACAATTAGGGCATTGTGATCGCTATCATGGCAGGTGGAGACAATAAAGTCAACCACCCTCTGCCAGATCCTAATATCAATTAAGATGTAATCTATGATAGAAGGATGCCCTGGCCGATTGAAAGTGTAGTTCCCAGGTATATACCAGATTTGGTTCGACCGTTACAGCCCGTAAGGAGTGAGACAAGGTAAGGGACTTGATCTGCAGAGCCAGCAGTGTCCAAGCCTTTATTGACCGGATATTGGTCTCAGGGACGCCCCATTGTAGATCTTCTTCATCACTGGGCACTCCACCATTAAGGTCACTCAGGGGCTCAAACTGGCAGTTAAAATTCCCTCCCACAACCGTCCAGTAGTTACTGGGGGTGATGGTCAAGAGGGTAGCTAATTGGTCAAGGGTTGGAGATTCATGACTAATACTAACGGGCCTGGAGTAGACATTTAGCAGGGCAATTCTGGTCTTGGATTTAAAAGTCAGAAGAATACACTGGACATCGTTAGAAACAAACTCCTATGGTTTTACCGAACAACCCAAGTGGGACCCAACCCATATGCATAAAGCCCCTGACGGCCTACCCTTGCCCTTGAAAGTGTTGTGTAGTTCCTATATTACCTGTACAGGATCTGCACGTTCGGATAACATAAACTGTGTTTCTGGTGGCGGACGGATTCCGAGCACCCCCACCGGATACGTTAACCTGTCTGTATTAGCTAGCTCACAGTGCCCCTAGAGTCTCCTCTTATCGGGGAGAGAATAGTTCTTGGCAACCTCAGAACATGACAACCCTGATCCCTCAGAATCATGGAAACAATATACTACCTTTCGCTCAGTCACGCGTGCTCACTTAGTTTGTCTCAGAGAGTTACACAGAATAAACAGGCTGGGCGTTTCAATAAGTATTTATTGAACAGTTGTTATTCCAGTGTATAATAGATGAGCTGCAACAACCATTAGACAGTAGCAGAGATATATGATTAGCAATATTATGAAAGTAAAAGGATGGTATAGTTCTACCATCTTGCAGAAATCATGAATATATACATGTACATAAAACACATGATAAAAGGTGCGTACTCCTAGAATGCCTCCCTAACTAGATGTGCCTAAATGTACCTAGCATCTATGTAGGTGTTATGCCAAGAATCCCTCTAGGATCTAGTCCACCCCATTACCTGAGAGTTTAGAGAATGTGCGACCCCGTCCTGGTCTCGAGTTGGACACCCCGCGAGGGATGTTAGACCACTGCTAGCTGGAGCGTCTGCATGCAGGGACCTCAGCGTCTCTGGTCAGTGTGTCAGCCGGGAAGTCACGGTCTCCTCTGTCTGTCTAAGCAAGACATGATGTATATATACACCCATAGGTCTCCCCAGGGGTCCTACCTTGCTGCGTTACTGTGTTGGCCTAAAGGATGACGTCAGGCCTGAACTTTAACATAGATATTATACAGGAGATCTTCGTCCTGCTGTGAATCCTGCTGTGCTTCCAAGAAGCCTCATGCATAATGTATGAGTATTGAACCAGGGAAAAACCTGCGTTCTGAATGCAGTGTCGTATCTAGGTAAAAGGTCAGTCCCCATGAACCGTTATGTATGAAATGTAGGGAAGGATATAGGTGAAAAATTGCAGTGTTACCTGCGCCTACATAGGGTACCTATATGGAATATAACAAACGTTGCAGGGATGCTATAAGTTGCAAACCCACCCGCCAGGCCACCTCTCTGTTCCAGGTTTCTTGGAACATACAGATGTCGAATTGGTCCACGAATTCCCCCCAGTCAGTATTATCAAGCTTATTTTTCAGGCCTGCAACATTCCAAGATAGGATCTTTAGCTTAACTGGGTTTCTGGTATTGGCAGGCGTAGTAGCCCTGGATTCTGCATTTGGAAGGCGGGTTACACTTGGTTGGTCCCTTGAACCCGCCGCCAGGATACCTGTTACAGCCACAGAGCTACAACAAAACGAGGTATGCTGTTCCTAGAAGAGTCCTACAGATCAGTGGGTGAAAAGGAGAGCATGTGAGTGCTCATAAAGGTCAGAGAAACTCTTTTCTCCTTTCAGAAAAAGACCCTCACACACCCAGCCAGCTAGGTGTCATGCTTCATCACTGGGTCTGCTCCTTATCGGGTCGGCGCTGTAATACCCGATCGGCACCCGTGGTGGGGCTTTCTTGACGGAGATCTTTTTTCTTAGCCGTTAGGTGAGGTGCGAGTGAGGGCCCTAGTGAGTGTAGATGTGAAAATGTGTAGTGTGTGCTATCTAAAACAGGAGATAGTGATCCATCCAAAACTATTTTAATGACAATGGTCACTATCCTGATTAAAAACCAGTAAGAGGCGCACGCGTCTGCTCAAGGATTGCAGGGTTGTGTGCTCAAACTCAGGTCAACATGTTTCTTGCCTACTGTTAAGTTAACGGCAATTCTTCAGGACCTAATCTTAATTATTCTACACTTTATGGTTGGTGGTTTGTTCATTACACAGTTCAGTGACCACCCATACAGCACCCTATAAAGTGGTACCTGTCAATCAAACTCAATGCCCAACTAGGGCAGCTGCAAAGTTGCCGATGACACACGCACAGGACACTGAATCTGATAGTGTTTTCGCCTGCTGTGACACCTTGAGGCATTGAAATGACCCTAGTTGGGCATTGAGTTTGATTGACAGGTACCACTTCATAGGGTGCTGTATGGGTGGTCACTGAACTGTGTAATGAACAAACCACCAACCATAAAGTGTAGAATAATTAAGATTAGGTCCTGAAGAATTGCCGTTAACTAACAGTAGGCAGAAACATGTTGACCTGAGTTTGAGCACACAACCTGCAATCACTGAGCAGACGCGTCGCTCTTACTGGTTTTTAATCAGGATAGTGACCATTGTCATTAAAATAGTTTTGGATGGATCACTATCTCCTGTTTTAGATAGCACACACTACACATTTTCACATCTACACTCACTAGAGACCTCACTCGCACCTCACCTAACGACTAAGAAAAAGATCTCCGCCAGAAGGCCCCACCGCGAGTGCCGATCGAGTGATTCAGCGCCGACCCGATGAGGCAGACCAGTGATGAAGCATGACACCTAGCTGGCTGGATGTGTGAGGGTCTTTTCTGAAAGGAGAAAGGAGTTTCTCTGACCTTATGAGCACTCACATGCTCTCCTTTTCACCCACTGATCTGTAGGACTCTTCTAGGAACAGCATACCTCGTTTTGTTGTGGTTCCGTGGGCCTGTATGCTGGACCTACTCAAGTGGCCCTTAGTCCCCTTTGTTGTCTTACAGCCACAGAGCTATCAATTGTGGACACTGGGACATTTGGGTCTACAGGGATTGTTGGGGCTACGAACTGGGGCACAACTTGGATTACACCTAAATTTAGACTTACAGAGACTACAGAAGGTGTCTGCCCCAGTGTAATGCAACCCTTCCAAGTTTCCCGGCTGCCCCTTCTTGAGAGAGTTACAGCATGAGGGTTCGACAAAACACCTGTCTCGGGTCTGGGCTTAGAACTAGGGGGGCAAGATTCCGTTCTAGGGGGAGTCCTCACCCCCGTTACCTGTTGGATAGAGGTAGGCTGCTCAGTGTAATGTGATGCTGTGAGTCAGTCTACCTCTTCCAAGACCCCAAATCTATTTACTGTAGATACATTGTATAAAAGGGGCCTGGGGGCGTGGAACCTCTGGCTTGTGTGGTGATGATTCTGTTTCCACGCCCCCTGGCCATGACTCGTGTACGTGTTGGGGTCTGGTACTAGATGTGGGATGTAAAAATGTCATAGGGGAAGAGACCTAATTCCCTTCCCTGAAAACTGGTGTTTTGGGCCTAGGAGGCTTCGAGCGATCATGGGATTCTTGAAATTGATTACTATGCAATCCCCTTGCACATCTTTTGGTCTATTCCCCACCCACCTTACCCTGCGGGTCATAAGGATCTCTCCAGCATTTCATAGGAGAATTGCCTCTCCCTTGCTAGCCAAAACATGCATTTGTTTTTTAGTTCGTAATGCAGTTCCCGCTGTCCGGGATTGAGCTCAGGTATGCCCACTAGGACAATAACATAGGGAGAGGAGGCAGGGGGCAAGTTGATAGAAGGTAGGTCGCTACACCCTTCTCCGGTCCTGTTACAGTATGTTCCACTATCACCCTCCCCTCGGTGCCTTGGCCCGGGCCGACTCACAATGTGGGATTTATTTACCGAGCTAGGGTGTGCCAGATTTGTACTCCTAGGTTCCCTGCTGGCCAGACCAGGTACAAGGGTAGTGGTGGAATTTTGAACATACGTGGAATCTGCCCTTATTACTGAGACTTGGTTGGGTGATTGGTCAGGTGCTTGCACACCTGTGTCTGCCTGACGGTTAACAGCTGTACCTTTCCCTGAAACTGGCATCAGCCTACCCACCCAGAGACCCAAAGTTTCTACCAGTTTGTCAACCCGAACTGAAAGAGAGCTTAGCTCTTCTTTCACAATAGTTCTGACTTGAGTCTGTAGGTCCACCATTAAGTTCTTAATCCAAATTGGATAGACTGAAAGTACTTGACTATTACATGCAGGATCCAAGGCCGTATCTAGGTCAACCTGAGAGATTCCAGTGTCGGGCGTCCCATCATTAAGCTCCTTTCTTTTTGCGCCCGTTCTGCTGGATTGCTTATGTTTCCCATTTTTGGCGGATCCACAAACTATTTCCCCTTTTCGCTGGTCAATAGTTGATGGTTCCCTCTCCCTAGCCGTGATATTGGCTTGAGAAGCCTGTGGCATAAGTTCTGGGTCAGAGGTAGATTGGGGGGGGGGGAGTCAAATCGGGCGCCGAAAAATATAGATCAGGGGTTAAGGATAGACGCCGCTCAGTGAGTTCAATCTCTGTTGCCACGACACCAATGGCCCTCTGTAACATTTTATCAATTGAGGTGGGAGCCATTGTGGAAGCAGACTGCTTCGGCAACGTTTGTTGCTTTGCAGGGCACGCCCGTTTCCCCATTGTTGCAAGTTTCTAGAGCTAGGGCAAAATCAAAAGATCCAAACAGATTCTAGGTTATACACAGGCAGCCTTCAGTGATGGCACCCTGGGGATATAAACCTTACGGGAACCTAATATCTATAGACCCCCCTTAGCTTACAAAGATAAAATGTCAGTCCAATAAGTGGGGCCGTACCTTTGGTCTTGCACTAGATGCCAGATTCAGGGAGCAAAACCTCCTAGGGCATATGTCCGGGGGGTGGCCCAGCCCAGCCTCTTCCAGGCGATGACGGGCGTGGACAGGCCCGCCCGCGTCCCACGCTGCGGGAGACGGGCAGCGTCTTTGAGCGCCTCCTGGCGCGTCCCGTTAGCGGCGTCAGCCGCGTTAGTGGCTGGGGGCTGTAGTCCCCGGTCGCAGGCTGTGGCAGCAAGTGGCGGCATTCCTGGTTCCTGCGCTGCGTCTTTGAGTGCATCCTGGCGCGTCCCGTTAGCGGCGTCAGCCTCGTTGGTGGCTGGGGGCTGTAGTCCCCGGTCGCAGGCTGTGGCAGCAAGTGGCGGCGTTCCTGGTTCCAATAATATCCACTGAGACCCAAAAAGAGCGAAGAGGGTCCTTGTTATTTGATGCCTGTCTGTGCTTAATAGCTTTAACTAAAAAAATTTAGGGCTTACACCCTTTGCACCAATGATGTGACCTAGCTAGTCAATTTCTGGTGCCACAAATTGACATATATCATGTCGTAAAGTGATACTGTATTGCTTAAAAACAGTAAGTACTTTGTCAAGAGTTGTGTTATGCTCGTGTTTGCTGTTGGCACAAATCAGTACATCATCCTGAGAGGCTTGTGGTCTTCTTAAGTTCATTAATATAGTGTCCATCGATTTCTGAAAAACACTAAACCAAAAGGTAATCTACAGTACGTGTAGGTACCGAGTGGTGTGATAAATGTCATTAGTTCTTGAGAGTCCGGAGCTAAAGGAATTTTGTGGTAAGCCGACCGACTGGAACTGGCCTAACCTTAATTACCACAGGAGTAGCATTCTTTATTCTAGTTTTGTTCACACATTTGTTGATAAACCCGATTTTCTCATTGAAGATGCCTGGAAATATGTCAAGTATGTGTGAAACAGAATCAGAAGTAATGCAATCAACAAGTAAAATAGAAGCAGCCACATCTGTGACTGGCGAGTAAGCCCAAGGAGCAAGCATGAGATCTAACTTGGCAAGATCCTGCCAGCCAACTATGAGTCTACCCTTCCTGGCTACATATATTTTGATGGTTATGGTGCGACCAAAACACGTCAGGCTGTCTACAAACCCTGTACGCCTTGTGATGAACATCGGGAGCTGTAAGGAGTGGTCTGCCCCCCATGGTTGAAAGAATAATGAATCAAAAATGATGGTAATGGGAGCAGCTGGATCAGCTAGCATGTTTAGAGTGAGCTTAGAGCCAAGGGTGACTACACATAAAGGGTTTTTAACTTTGCTGAGATCAGAGACAATATCTAAGATGAGTTCTAAATCAGACAAATCAACAGAACAACCTTTTAAAGCAACATCCAAACTATTACTCTTCACAGATCCTGTGGAACTTCTGCTGACACTGTGAAAGTGACCAATTTTTTTTACACTTAACACAACGTTGGCCTTGAGCTGGGCAATTGGAATTATTACTGTTGGAAATGGCCCTTTTTGCAGGGTCACCCCCAAACTTTTTGCCTACCTCCTGTATTTTTGCTGACCTGTTTTTGTTGGTTTTATGACTCTGGGCACTTTACCACTGCTGTTCAGTGCTAAAGTGCATATGCTCTCCCTTTGTAAATAGGTCTATGTGAATTGGTATATCCCCGATTGGCTTATTTGGTTTATCTGTTAGTCCCTAGTAGTGTGGCCTGTGTGTGCCCAGAGCTGGTAAACCAAATGCTGCTGGTGGGCCTGCAGCACTGATTTGTGCCACCCACAGAAGCAGCTTGTAAAGTGTGTCTCAGACCTGCCACTGCAGTGTCTGTGTGCAGTCCAGAACTGCCATCTTGGCTGTGAAGTGCACCCACTTCCCAGCCCCTGAACCTTCCCTTGGCATCCTGTAAGTCACCCCTATGGTAGGGCGCATTGTATGTGTAAGGTAGGACATGCCTTGGTGTGAGAAAGTGCCATCTTTCTTACATGGTATGCCCCCACTTTTTGCTGAATGGCTGATGTACTTTGACTGAGTGTGCCCTGGGCTCCTGCCAACCAGGTACCCAGGGCCTGTGTTCCTTCCCTAAAATTGCATTGATACCTACACCCAATTGACATCCCTGGCCACAGGTCAGCCCCTGGTAAATGGTACCATGGGTGCCCAGGGCACTGTGACCAGGGAAGGCCCCTAAGGGCTGCAGCACTTGTTGTGCCACCCTTAGGGACCCTGCACCTTACACACACACACTGCCTTTGCAGGCTGCGTGTCTTGGTGCAGGACAAAAGTGAAGAGTCGACATGGCTCACATCCCTGTGTGCCATGCCTACAAGCCACTGCCCTGGCCTAGGTCAGCCACCCCTCTAGCTGGGTGCACTATGCCAGTGGTGAGGGCATAGAGGCATGAGCCCTGTGCCCCTACAGTGCCCAAGTCCATTCTTGGGCATTGTAAGTGCAGTGCTGCCATTAAGAGTATATGGTGCTGGGAGTCTGTCATTACGAACTCCACCGCACCATAATGGCCCCACTGAAGACTAAGAAGTTTGGTATCAAACTTCTCAGCACATTAAACCCCACTGATGCCAGTGTGGGATTTAATGTAAACGCACTCAGAGGGCATCTTAGAGATGCCCCCTGAAACCAACCCGACCTCCAGTGTCCGGACTGAGTGGCTGCCCAGGCTGCCACCACCAGACATGTTTCTGGACCCCTGGGTCGAGAGCCTCTGCTCTCAGGGGCCTGAAACAATGCACATCCCGGGACGAGGTGCCAAAGCCTCCTCCCCAGGATGGGCAGGGGGAGCTTCAAAGGCCTGCCGCCTTTGGAGTTTCCCCAGACCCTTTGCTGCTTCCAGCAAACTGGTCCCCACTGGTTCTACCCCCACTCCTGGCGGGAGAACCGGCGGGAGAACCAGAAGCAGGAAATGGGTTGTGCCCACCTCTGCCAACTCCACCCTAAGGTGGGGGAGGCGAGGTGAAGCACAAACTCGAGTCCCCGCCATCTTGAGGATGGGGGACCTGGCCAACCAGGGACAGGCTCCTGCCCCCTCCCACTGGAGAGGAACAGAATAGGGGGTGTACCCACCCCAGGGAAGGGACCCATTGGTCCCTGCCCTTACCTACCTGTAACCACCCTAAATTTAGTATTTAGGGGCTCCCTGAACCTTCCTTCGGGAGTTCCTAAATCCGAAAACAAGAAGAGAAGACGAAGCAAGAAGACCAGCCGTGCAGCTGCTAAAAGAGGCGACAACAACTGACTTGGCCCCAGCCCTACCGGCCTGTCGACCTCTGAACCTGCTCCTGCGGAATCCCGGCCTCAGCAACCTCACAAACCCCGGAGGACCTGACTTCTGTGCTACAGCCTTCGACCCAGGGACTCCCACGAGCAGTGGTACTGCTCAAAGAAAACCTACCAAAGACCCGGCCCTGGCACGGAGCCGCAAAACCTGCACACTCTGCACCCGCCGAGTCCAGCCTGTGCCTGAGTGACCAAAGACCTCGAGGACGTCCCCCGGCGATTCTGACCTGGAATCCAGTGGCCAAGGACCCTCCTCGACGACCCAGACGACGCCTGCAGCCTCAGGACAAGGGACCCCTCCAACCGCGACCAGCAGGGGTAAGATTTCCCGACCTCAAAGACACCCCTGCACCCGGCGCCCCACGGCCCCTGTGCCCAACTCCTGGGTGTCTACCTATCCTCCAAGACCCCAACTTACCTCCTGAAGTGTTGGTCGTCCCTGAAGAATCACCGTCCCGAGCCTGCAGCCTTTCTTCACCTTTCACGACCTCTATTGTTTAACATTGAGCGCCCGACGGCTCAAAAGCACCCTGCACCCAGCCGCCCGAGTGCCCCTGGAAGTGCAACCTCTATCCTAACCTACTTCCCTACTTGCCCTGAGCAAGTGACCAGGAGCCCAGCTCCCACAGTCGCGTGGCCCGCTTGCCAGCAGCCACCAACCCGGGGCCCCCCGCCTGCCATAGGATAACATTGGGCCTTCTCACTCTGCACCCGGCCGCCCCTGTGCCGCTGAGGTGTAAAAACTGTGCTACCTGATCCTGGGGGACCCCTGAGTCTTACCCAGAACCTTAACCCTGCCAGTCAAGTACTTACCCGAAATCCGATAACTCACTTTTCTTCCATAGGGTTCCATTGACTGGTTTTCTGCGAAATTTCTTCTAAGTGTGGAGTTCTGAAACTTTAGAATATTCACCAAAAATCAACCGAGTCACGAAAACGAAAATACTCACCTAGTATTAGGAGGGCCTCAGTGCTGGACCCGAGTGCCCAACACTGGCCCTAAAAAGTAATCGCAACGTTACTTACCGTTAACTCACTTTTCTTTCATAGGGATCCATTGACTGGTTTTCTGTGAAATTTCTTCTAAGTGTCGATTTCTGTATTTTACAAATATTCTTTAAAAATCGAACAAACTACAAAAACGTAATTACTTACCTGTTTTAAGTAAATGTCCCAGTGCTGAACCTAGGAGTCCAGCACTGGATTACAAAAGTAACGTAAACATACTTTGCTTGCACACTGTATTTCCTTTCATAGGATAACATTGGTAATTTTACCCAGAAAAGTTTCTAAGTGTCAGCTTTTGAAATATAGTAATATTCTTCAAAAATCACTACAATAACCAAAACGCTTTTTCTTACCTGTTTACAGGAAGTGTCCCAGGACTGAATCCAGGATCCAGTCCTGTGGTTAGAAAAGTGCTCTGCAAAGTAATCAATTGTAATTAAGTATAAATTTCCATTGAGCTCAATGTTGCATTGAATTTGACCCTGTGTTGCCTCTTGCACCAACTGTGATAACCACTATCAAAAAGTCTACTGCCTATCTGTAAGGTGAATAACCAAAGCATCTCATACTGAGAAAGTATATTTTGATCCTATTGTTGGTTCTAAAATAAAACAAGCATATATTTTTTATATACAAACCATTGGCCTAGAGTTCAGTTCTTGAGTGTGTGGCTTCATTTGCTGACTGAGTGTGTACAACAAATGCTTTACACTGTCCTCTGATACTGCCTTACTGCTCGACCAAGCTACCACTTTGGAGAGTAAGGTTATATCTAACTTTAGCCTCTGTCAACCCTCTGGGGACTGTGGACTCTGTACACCCTGAACCTTACTTGGGTACAGTATATACAGAGCCACTTTCCTACACTTGGTGTGTGTAGCATGTCCTGGTAGTGAATTACACCCAATTTCGTTTTTCACTACTGTAAGGCTACCTGTTCCCCATAGGCTAGAATGGGCAGTTTGACTATTACATCCTATAGTCCTAACTGACCCCAGGAACATGGTAGAAAAACGAATTTAGTATGCCTGAGCTCAGAATATTAAAATACACCTTTTAGTGAAGTTTATTTTTATATTCTGTGTTTGAAAATACCACTTTTAGAAAGTAGGTATTTTCTTGCCTAAGCCTTCCAGTGTGCTCTGCTGTTATGTGTATTGGCTGTCTGGTTTTGGAGGGACAGGGCAGGCTGAGTCAGACCTGGGTTGAATAGAGAGATCTGCATTTAGAGTATGGGGAGGGGTGGCTCCTTGACCTGAATAGGGCTGTGCCTGGCAAGGTGAATGCTGGCTCCACCTCCTACTGTGTGTCTGATAGCAGACCCCCTCTTCCTGAAAGGAAGGATGCAGCCTGGTAAACAAAGTGCTCCAGGACTGACCAGAACTGGTTCTGGCTAGGCTCAGTGACTTGTAGCTTGTGAGAACAAAGACTTTTGGGGTATAAATATCTGTGCTCAAACCCCTACAATTTGTATTGCCCCTGGATCTGAAGAGGAAACTCTGTCCGTGCCACTGGAGGAATCTGCAGGAAGTGACTGTCCTTGTGCTTGTGTGTTTTGTCTTGCACTGGCCTGCAGCAGTGACCACTGGACCTTGAAGAAGAGGAAAAGGAACTTTTGAGAGAACTTTTATTTTTGTTACAAGCAATTACCCAAGGGCTAGGAAAAGAGCTAGCCTCCTGCTGGAGTCTCAGGCACATCAGACTCCACCACCAACCTCCTGCTTCCTCCCTGCGAGGATTGCTATCTGCTGATGAGGCTCCTGTGAGTTCCAGGGCCTCTAGTTTGCTTCAGAGAAAAGAGTGCTGGAAATCGTCGCTAACGCACGTTTGTGAGCCGCTGCAGTCGAGAGCGCTGGAAAAATCATCGCGCTGCTGCCGCTGAGTGCTCGCAACACGAAACCATCGCTAACGCCCCTTTGCGAGCCGCTGCAGCCGAGACGCGCTGGAATAATCATCGCGCGGCTGTCGCCGAGCGCTCGCAACCCCTACAGAAATCATCGCTTTAAGACATCGCATTGTGGGCGCCGTGCGTCCGCCATTTTGATCACACCGCACCGGATTTCGTCGCTCCCTCGCGGAGCGCCTTTTCTTCCATCGCAACACCATCGCACAGCGCAACAGGATCGTCGCATCGACTTCTGCCTCGCGGCAAGAAAGTCATCGCATCGTCGGCCTAGCGTGCAGAAGTTTGTCGCATCGTCTCCGCACATGCAACAGGATCGTCGCATCGCCCTCGCGGCAAGGTCTCAGCGCATCGGCGGCCTAGCGTGCAGAAGTTGGTCGCATCGTCTCCGCACGCATCAGCAGATCGGCGCATCATCCTCCCTTGCGGCAAGGATTTTAACGCATCGCCGGCCTCGCGTGAAGAAACTCATCGCTAACACTTCTTTGCGACATTTTTGTTGATTTTGCTACCGAATCCAGGTATTTTGTGAGAGAAAGGGTCGCAGAGACCCACTGCTTTGAATTTGAACCTTATTTTTGCAACCTTTGAACTATTTTTGACAGTACTGCATACAGTAATCCTATTTTTGACAGTATTGTGGCTTTTACAGTTATTGGTCTTGTGATAAGTCTGCATATATATATATATATAAAGATACTTATTTTTTATAACTACTTGTGTGGTGTCCCTTTGTAGTGTTCCTCACTGTGTTACTGTGTATGGTCATAAATGCTTCACACACTGCCTCTGAGATAAGCCTACCTGCTCGTGCTACGTTTCCACAGGGTTGAGCGGGGGTATCAAGGAGAGTAGCCCTCTCACTCTGACTTAGGAAGAAGGGTCCCTACTTGGACAGTGGCCAGCCATTGCCAACTAGAGACCCCCATTTCTAACATTGGTGGTCAGCGGTGAGGATCTGGACTTGCATTTATGATCGCATACAGTAATTATAGTGTACACTACTAGTGAGTGCAGACCATAACGTACCGCATACATTTTTGAGAGTTTTGATTCTATTTTTGATTGATATTGCCCATGATTGTTACAATGGGCAAGCCTATTTTTTATTGATATTGCCGGTGATAGTACCCGTATACATTTTTGAGAGTTTTTGGGATCCTAATATTGTGATTGATATTGCCCATGATTGCTACAACGGGGGATCCTAATATTGTGATTGATATTGCCCATGATTGCTACAACGGGTCTTGCTGAAATGAGACCTACCATTTATATAGATGATCTGTTGACCTACAGTCTAGAGGAGCTAAGGATGTTCTGTGAGGAGAGGGGCTTAGCAGTGAGTAGGAAGGAGACTCAGCTATCCCTGCAGACATCCCTGAGACTTTGGCAACAAGACAGATGGAGATTCTTGGAGTCCCAGTACACCTACCAAGAGGGTAGTTGGTCTGAGGGTGGCTCTGGAGAGTCTGAAGGGGAGGAAAAAACTGGTCTGGAACATCTCATATGGGGGGAGTCCCTCACTGAGTATAGTGCCTATGGTAGTGCCCAATTCCCCTCGTGGTCCCCAGAGGAGTTGGACAGACAGAGGGAGAGGGAGGACCAGCTGAAATTAGAGAGGCTCCAAATAGAGATTGCCCAGCTGGAGGCGCACCTAGCGCAGATAGCAGAAGAGGAGAAGTTAGCTCGGGAGGGTAGGTTATCCCCTGAGCGCAGTTTTTATTGTCTGGATTCACCAGTGAGGGTGGGGTCCAGTGGTGGCAGCAAAATTGAGGTATATAGTGATGACAGTGTAGTACACCCACCCAGAGATGTGGTTCCTGACTTGAAGGAGGGGGTTGATCTACACCAGGGGATTCAAGGATATGAAGTAGCTCCATTGATGTGCAGTGTCCCTGAGGTGGATTGAGGGACTAGCGCAGGGGCCCATAGTCCTAGTGAAGGGAGGGACACTCTACCGACTCTGGATGAGAGGTGCAGGGAGAGGGGTTCCCCCGTGGTTGAAGTCCTGGTGTATGAGTGTGAGGACCGCCCAGAAGAGTGTGGGTTGAGTGATAGAGACAGTCAGTTAATGTCTCGCCCATTTCAGGAGAGTGGTGTGGGGTACGTGTGTGAGACACTGGATTGTGAGGTAAAGGTTAGCACCTGCGTGGGACTGTGTAATCCCATTGTGGGAGAGCATATTGTGAGTTCCTTTTTCCAGAGCTACACCAACACCTGTCAGATTGCGAGTTCTCTGATCCTAGGGAACTGGCACAGGAGACAGACCTCTGGGTGAGTACCAGAGGCCCTGTAGAGGCATTAGGGAATGACCCTAAAAGGAGTGGTTCAGAAGTTTTCCAACCCAGAGTGCTGGGGAGGGTTAGGAGTGTTACAGCTGGGTCCCCTTGTTGTGAGGAGGTTGTAGGGCCTCACATCCTGTCTCGTGGGAGCAGGAGTGAGACTGGGATAGGTCCCGAAGTGCCCCAACCTCAGTCTCCAGGACTGGATGGTTCCATGAGGGAACACCAGGTAGGGAGCCTAGTCTGTCCGGATGGACCGTCCGTTGTGGGGGGTCTCCCCGTGTTAGGTGAGCTGGGAGTGCCTGTAATCAGACCTCCAGCAGTTCTAGTGTCTGGCAGTACCGCTCCAGTTGGGAGGGTGCAGGAGGCCAGAGTGAGGGGTGAGAAGGGAAAGAGTCCCCAGTGGAAGAACCAGTGGGTCAGGGGCCAGCCAGAAGGGCTGAGCCTCATAGGATTGGCCATGGGGCATCTTCACGCACTGTCAGAGGAACAGGAGGTTGTGAGCTCTGTGCCAGGCAGACTGTCACCCGACACGCTAGGTATGTGTCACCCTCAGGAAGCCCTGGTTGGCCAGGCAGTTGTTCAACCACAGGGGTTGGTCCCTGGGATGGTAAGTCAGGTCCAGGTGTTGTCTGACCTGGAGGGAGGGACAACTGTAAGCAGTGTCCCAGCCATTTTTTTTCTAAGAGCACCACTCCAGGTGGGAGGGTGCGGTATGCTGGAAGGGGTGCAGAGGGAGGGAGTCCTCGCCTCTGACCCCGGTGCCACCTAAGGGTTTTTCAGGTTGGTAGATCAGTTGCAGGGTCCAAGCCCTGAACTGGTGGAGGAGTGTGTTTTCCTTGAGGGGGCCTGTGTGCTCCCCAGGAAGTCCTGGTGTGCCAGGCAAACTGTGGCACAACTCTAGAAGAGTGTATTTTCCTTGGGGGGAATTGGTGTACGCCCCCAGAAGTCCTGGGTTGCCAGGCACAGGCCCAGCCTAAGGGTACAGACCCTAGGTTGGGGGGCCAGGTTCAGGGTGTCCCCCCTGATCTGGAGGAAGGGGCAACTGCTAACAGTGCCCCTCCCGGTTTGTGTTATGGGGGCACCTCTCCAGGTGGGAGGATGCCAAGCCCCAGTAAAGGGGGCGGGGCGAGGGCAGCCTCACCCCTGACCTCCGCCCAGTCTAAGGGTACAGACCCTATGCTGTGATACCAGTTGCAGGATAGAACCCCTGAACTGGTGGGCGAGTTATGCAGGACACCTGCCACAGGTGCCCTGACAATTCTGGAAGGGGGTACAGCTCCAGGTGAGAGGGTACAGGGCCCCAAAGAGGAGGACCGGGTGTGGGGGAGCCCACCCCAGTCTCTGGCCCCGCCGCTGGGTACAGGCCCAGGGCTGGTGGGTCAGTGTCAGGGTGCGTTGCCTGACCTGACAGGAGGGAGAGTGGACAAAAGGTGCCAGACACCTGGGGTTACTGCCCCTCACTCTCTGATGCCACAAAAGTTTGAGAGCCCTGAGAGGTATAGGGCCTGGATTTCATCACTGACTACTGTCAGTGACTACTGGGGCTTGTTGTTTATCTGTTGGGACACACCTGGGGGCCAGTTAAGGTTAGGTGCTGCACAGGTGGTGCCAACAGTAGAGGGGAAGAATTCCCCATTGGTTATCTTAGTGGGCCCTGAGAGTGTGGACAGAGGAATCCACCAGGGTTCAGATTGGAGTAGAGCTGACATATGCCCCTGCAGTGTGGGCCAGTTCCGTGTTCTATCGCCCGAAGCAGGGAAGCCCATCAAGGTAGTGATTGGTCTACCCTGCGTTTTGGCTGGAAGGGGGTTGTGTTGGAAATGGCCCTTTTTGCAGGGTCACCCCCAAACTTTGTGCCTACCTCCTGTATTTTTGCTGACCTGTTTTTGTTGGTTTTATGACTCTGGGCACTTTACCACTCCTGTTCAGTGCTAAAGTGCATATGCTCTCCCTTTGTAAATAGGTCTATGTGAATTGGTATATCCCGATTGGCTTATTTGGTTTATCTGTTAGTCCCTAGTAGTGTGGCCTGTGTGTGCCCAGGGCTGGTAAACCAAATGCTGCTGGTGGGCCTGCAGCACTGATTTGTGCCACCCACAGAAGCAGCTTGTAAAGTGTGTCTCAGACCTGCCACTGCAGTGTCTGTGTGCAGTCCAGAACTGCCATCTTGGCTGTGAAGTGCACCCACTTCCCAGCCCCTGAACCTTCCCTTGGCATCCTGTAAGTCACCCCTATGGTAGGGCGCATCGTATGTGTAAGGTAGGACATGCTTTGGTGTGTGTAGCATGTCCTGGTAGTGAATTACACCCAATTTCGTTTTTCACTACTGTAAGGCTACCTGTTCCCCATAGGCTAGAATGGGCAGTTTGACTATTACATCCTATAGTCCTAACTGACCCCAGGAACATGGTAGAAAAACGAATTTAGTATGCCTGAGCTCAGAATATTAAAATACACCTTTTAGTGAAGTTTATTTTTATATTCTGTGTTTGAAAATACCACTTTTAGAAAGTAGGTATTTTCTTGCCTAAGCCTTCCAGTGTGCTCTGCTGTTATGTGTATTGGCTGTCTGGTTTTGGAGGGACAGGGCAGGCTGAGTCAGACCTGGGTTGAATAGAGAGATCTGCATTTAGAGTATGGGGAGGGGTGGTTCCTTGACCTGAATAGGGCTGTGCCTGGCAAGGTGAATGCTGGCTCCACCTCCTACTGTGTGTCTGATAGCAGACCCCCTCTTCCTGAAAGGAAGGATGCAGCCTGGTAAACAAAGTGCTCCAGGACTGACCAGAACTGGTTCTGGCTAGGCTCAGTGACTTGTAGCTTGTGAGAACAAAGACTTTTGGGGTATAAATATCTGTGCTCAAACCCCTACAATTTGTATTGCCCCTGGATCTGAAGAGGAAACTCTGTCCGTGCCACTGGAGGAATCTGCAGGAAGTGACTGTCCTTGTGCTTGTGTGTTTTTCTTGCACTAGCCTGCAGCAGTGACCACTGGACCTTGAAGAAGAGGAAAAGGAACTTTTGAGAGAACTTTTATTTTTGTTACAAGCAATTACCCAAGGGCTAGGAAAAGAGCTAGCCTCCTGCTGGAGTCTCAGGCACATCAGACTCCACCACCAACCTCCTGCTTCCTCCCTGCGAGGATTGCTATCTGCTGATGAGGCTCCTGTGAGTTCCAGGGCCTCTAGTTTGCTTCAGAGAAAAGAGTGCTGGAAATCGTCGCTAACGCACGTTTACGAGCCGCTGCAGCCGAGACGCGCTGGAAAAATCATCGCGCGGCTGTCGCTGAGCGCTCGCAACCCCTACAGAAATCATCGCTTCAAGACATTGCATTGCGGGCGCCGTGCGTCCGCCATTTTGATCACACCGCACGGGATTTCGTCGCTCCCTCGCGGAGCGCCTTTTCTTCGCATCGCAACAACATCGCACAGCGCAACAGGATCGTCGCATCGACTTCTCCCTCGCGGCAAGAAAGTAATCGCATCGGCGGCCTAGCGTGCAGAAGTTTGTCGCATCGTCTCCGCACACGCAACAGGATCGTCGCATCGCCTTCGCCCTCGTGGCAAGGTCTCAGCGCATCGGCGGCCTAGCGTGCAGAAGTTGGTTGCATCGTCTCCGCACGCATCATCCTCCCTTGCGGCAAGGATTTTAACGCATCGCCGGCCTCGCGTGAAGAAACTCATCGCTAACACTTCTTTGCGACATGTTTGTTGATTTTGCTACCGAATCCAGGTACTTTGTGAGAGAAAGGGTCGCAGAGACCACTGCTTCGAATTTGAACTTTATTTTTGCAACCTTTGAACTATTTTTGACAGTCCTGCAACAGTAATCCTATTTTGACAGTATTGTGGCTTTTACAGTTATTGGTCTTGTGATAAGTCTGTATATATATATATAAAGATACTTATTTTTTATAACTACTTGTGTGGTGTCCCTTTGTAGTGTTCCTCACTGTGTTACTGTGTATGGTCATAAATGCTTCACACACTGCCTCTGAGATAAGCCTACCTGCTCGTGCTACGTTACCACAGGGTTGAGCGGGGGTATCAAGGAGAGTAGCCCTCTCACTCTGACTTAGGAAGAAGGGTCCCTACTTGGACAGTGGCCAGCCATTGCCAACTAGAGACCCCCATTTCTAACAATTACCAATGTGATTCCTAAACCACACCTAAAACATATAGTATTTGATGCTTGTGAAGCATTTTACCACCTCTGTTTTTCACAGTATTGGCATCAGTAGTATCGACAGCATTCATCACTGTTGCAGAAGACATTGCATTGCTTTCTTGAGTGATTAGCCTACTGGAGAAGACATTGCATTGCTTTCTTGAGTGATGAGCCTACTGGAAAAGACATTGCATTGTATTCTTGAGTGATGAGCCTACTGGAGATAATGGAACGTTCAATGCTCTTCTCAGTGTCTGACTTCTGTAAGAGTGGCATCTTTACAAGATGAATTGGTGTCTAATGTACATATGAGAAGAACAGAGGCTAAATGCCAGAGTCCTGAAATGTACTCCTCTTCAGTTTTCTCTGGGCTCTGCTTCCTTTTGAAGAAATTTAAACGTTCCAAAAGAACTCTGGGTTCTTCAGAAAATGTCCTTTGAAGCCTGGCAATGGCTTCAGCATACTTGTCCCAATCACCAGATAATATAGATGGAGCATTCACAACGAGGATATTGTCAAAAATGTGTTGCCCCCCTTGACCAAAGTGGCTGAAAAGTAATGCTGCTTTGCGTTTAGGTTCAAAATGTTTACCATCTATGGCAAAAACCAGAGAATATTCGAAGGTAGTATCCATGACTGCCACTTCATAAGTGGTTTACCAGGATGGCTTAAGAATGGTGTGATTTGGACTAATTGATGAGCGGAAGCCATCTTTAAATGTGAATAATAGCAGGAAAGGATGAAGTAATCAACAAAGCAGGCAGATCAAAAAACTGTCAATGTAACCAGGTGGTCATAGGTATCCAGAGCAATGATACTTACAGTAAGTGGCCCAATCCAAATTGGCTGATGAATAAAATAGCCTGCGTTATTGACACAGCTCAATCCAAGGTGGCATTTCTTCGAATGTGCACGTACGTGCCACGCCCATAGTTTGCCCCACGGGCCAAGGTGCATATTAAGAAAGCAGTTTGCTGACATGCTGGCCACACATTTACGCAAGCACAATTCTCTTTTGTGAATTCTTTATGCACAATGGATCTTTTACCCCGATCGAAATAAAAGGTTTGATAATTGGGGACTATAAACATTCATTTATTGAAAGTTATTTTATAGCACATCATCAGGAGGTTCTAGGAGAACACGCATTTGTACACCGAGAGGAAAAACCCTGCTGCCCTCCTCCTTGGGGCCCATTTGACGCTGGTCAACAATGTTTTGTCCTCAGTTAGTACGTATTCATTTAAACACATTGAGCCTCTAAGGCCTTGCCATTCGGGGCCTTCTCACAAGTACGGGTGTTCAAGCAGGGCATGGACCGCGCCTTTCTGCCTGATGTGTTTGAATATTCGCTGGTCCTACAAACGCTTTGCCTGGAGGCTGAAAGGGCCTATGGGAAGTAACGTGTGACTAACTGGACTGCTGAGGGCCCCGCTAAAGTATGCCGCTTTCTGTTCGCATCAAGGTGCTTGCCATTCAAACAGTGCGCGTGTTGCACATTGCGCTTGTTCCCACAACGCCACATCACTGTTTGAGAATGCCAGCAGCTGCCAGCAGCTTTAAACGTGGCCCGGTTCCTTTGCTTTTGTCTGGCTGAGTTCCCCTTTCTCTGGCCCTGCCCAGGACTCATCGGACGTGTCATGATGCCGACGGTATATTAATTGCTTAGTCATAAAACATCTTTTCGATATTTTTCTTTTAAATCTGGTAAGTGCTCTTCAAATACGGAAATGCTTGAAAAGTAATACATAATTTAGCTTGGTACCTATACCAACGTTATCTCGTCCAGTAGGGGTTTTAAATATTTAATACACCAGAAAGAAAATGCACGGAGCTGTCCGAGAAGTTTAGGCGAGGGTTTCTGAATGTGGCCATCAGACTGCATTATCTTTCATCTGTACTTTGTCTCATGGCTAGATTCACAGTATGAGTCCTGCTGCTTGCAAACGTGGAAGCTTTGTCTTCGCAGACAAGTATCGTTTCAGTGCTGCCTAGCTGTTTATTTGATTCCGTGGACGTGCTATGCGCTTATTTACTTCTGCAGAGATACACAGTTACAGCGGTGCCTAACGGTGTGTCATTTTGTTTGGGCGAAGCAGTTCCACTAATCTGAGAGAACAGGAATAGGCCTGATTTAGATGTTGCATGTGATAGTGGGGCACATGTCCACAGCAGAAGAGGCCCAACCTAGGGTATGTTGCATTAGGTTTATTCATTTTATACAGAAGACATAGCTATTTTGTTTCTCAGAGGAACTTTATTGTCTAGCCTCAGGAAAATCTGAAAGTTTTTCATGTATGTTAAGAGCTTAATTCTGCATATGGTTACTTTCCTTCTTCTTATTTGTTGGATGTCTGCTAGTGCAAGGGATTGATGCAACTTACCTTACTGAAAAAAACTTTTCTGATGGAGGCTTCTTCCCACAGATTCCTCACCTTTTTAGGTCGAGCCTAGAGTAGCGCGCAAGCGCTGTTCTGGCGAAGACTTTATGTAGTGGGCATTTCAAAGCTGACCACACGCTCGTGCACAATGGCCTTTTCCGTGCGGTTTCCCGCACGTTTCAGGCACGATGCACGAGCGTGTGGTCAGCTCAGCCGCGCTCGCCCCCGCTTCTCTTTTCTTACTGCAGGCAGGACGACGTGCGCAGCCGAGACAAAGGCGGGCGCTTGTTTTCAGTGTCGCGCTCATGCTGCTCCCCTTTCTCTCCTCTACTGCCTCGCCCTCCCTGCACCCGTCCCTTCCGCTCCTGACGCACCCGTTTGATCCTGGAAAGGGTGCGCGTTGCCTGGAGGATGGTCTCCTTGGGAGTCGGTAATGTTCGAGCTGACAAACGCCGTTGCGGGGGCCGTCTTCCGCTTGGTAAAGGTTGCTCAATCTCCTGCTACTTTACCAACCAGGGAGGTGGGCTGCCGGAGCGGGGGCTGCTGGAAACGAGGGGTTTACTGGTTATGTGCAAGCCACTGGCTCCTGACTGCTTCTATACATTCTCGAACCTTATTCCCCTCCTTCCTTGTCCTGGTACCCCTTTTACCGCAGGGCTCCCCTGCCTCTTCGACACAGCCGCGTCACTTGACATCCAGCTCACACAACTCTGGTTCTCGTCATGGCTGCTAAGCAACAGCTAAATCATGCATCCCTCTCCTGACAGCGCCTCGCGAGCGTCTTACCTGTTAGCTATATCATGGGCCACGAGCAAAGCGGCAAATAGCTCACTATTACGCCGGGTGACTCTGACAAATGCAGCCCGCTTAAAATATCCTGTGAATGCATTGACATTCCATAATCTACCCTGACATCGCAATCGCACATCGAGCGCTGCTGATCTGAGTGCGCTCCACTGCAGACTCGCCGTGAACAGAGCGCTGCCACCTGCTGTTTCTCGGTCAAATATCCTCTGTCTCAGTGGGGTAAGTCCCACAATGATGGCCGTTTTTCAATCCCTTATTATTATTCTTGCAAATGCATTATTTTCCATTATGTGCATGCGTGGTTCATTAACCGCATGTCCCTGACCAACACCTAACATACCTTTCTCTCCTTCCACCTACCAGCTCCAGGAAGGGTCCCCATGTGAGTAAAACACTTATTGTTCACTGGATCGGTGTGCACCCCTTTTCCTTTTCACCTCTCATGTCCTTCTCAAGTTCATCAGGTATGCTCCCTATTACTCCCTCTAAATAGTCATTCCAATGTTTTGTATTACAGGTGTCCCCTGCCAATTGGTCCTGATGAGACCCCACATTGTCTAAGGGGTCAAAATGTCGTTCACTTGTACTAAACAAACCATATCCAACTCATTTGATTGTAAGAGGGTTCAAGTTCAGCATTATCTACTGTGAACTGGTCATTTATGTGTTATTGGAATCCTCTTTATTTTACTTTGTTTACTCACTATATTGTCACTCTTGTGTTCTGTTTCCGTGGGACACCTTGCACTCTCTTCATTTATATGCTTGAATACAGAATATATGTTAATTTGCCAAAACAGTTTTTGTCTTTTTTATGCTGGCTTTCTCTATCAGCATACTACTACAGTTATACTGTGCCATTGTGAATCAATGTATTAGCTTTACATATATTGTCCAATAAGATCGTTTTATTTTTATGTAACCTTGGGCAAGGCAGCATGGAAATGCTTCCAATGTCCTCCGCCCATTTGCTTGGGAAAGACGCAGGAAGGGCCCTAAGTGACAAACTGCTCTTGTTCAGGATGGGGCGGCGGGGGCAACACCCTCTTCCCTTGGCATGACATGTGGATGGGCTCTAACTTCTTCACCCCAACCGTGGACAACATGGGTCTGGAAAAGAAAGACCACCCACAGGAGAAAGAAGGGACAAGGCTGATGGCGGCAAAAAAACTGAAGACGGATACTTTCATAAAAAAACAAATGAAATCATATATATATTTTTTTTAAATGAAGATCAAGGGAAGTTAAGCTTGGCATAAATTAAATAGAGGCTACAGCACAAAACCTCAAAAGACATGAAGTTTCAAATTCAGGAACTACCTTACCCTTACCTCATACCCTCGCTATTAGTATTGCCATTTAGCTGCTTTTATTTTTATACAGTCCTAGTGGGTATTTTGATGTCCATGCTAGTGGAAAATAAATGGGAAAAGCAGTGAAATATATTATTGTTCTCATTTGTAATGTAAACCTAAAATAGCACCAAAGTATACAACAAAAGTATACAAAAAATAACAAACACATGAAGAAATCACTTACAAAGGGAGGAAGGTGCGGCTTAATGGCCTGAGCTTCGGATATTGGAACAGTGAAACCAGGTTCGAATCCTGGTGTCAGCTCAACACAATCTGATTCTGGGCAAATCACTTAATCCGGCCTTGTGAAATGTAATCTGGTGCTCATGTAAAGCACTCTGATGCCTTTGGGCAAAGCTTGCGCTGTATAAATGCAAAAACATTATCTAGACAGCTCTCAAATACTTTTTTAATTGATTATTAAAGCAAACAGGGTAATTGACATCCCGCAAAAGAATAATAAAATAATTTCCCAACATTTATTTTCACCGACTAGCATTGTGCTCTTCCAACATAGCAAAAACGTAAACAAATGGCTGTTTTTTGTCTGAGAAAGATGTCTTGCGTCCAGTCAGCATACTTACTAAACTTTGACTGGTAAATATGATGTCTTTTAAGGTTTTGTGCTCCAGCCAGTATTAGACCACTGTCAGCCTTAACTCCCTTCTATCTAATTTTGTTAGGAAGTTTGATGAGATTGTGGACACAGCTTCAATAAGCACCAGAGCTTTGCAGTGGATATGTTTTAGTAGGTGAGGCATCTAGTGCCAAGAAACCACTGGTGAATAAGTACTTTACAAGTGATCATGGGATTCATGGCTAATTATCTAGAAAAATCAGGTGGTCTTTGTGAAGCAATATGGTGGGTGATTTCTAACTGAGACTAAATTACAGAACATGCGCTGTCTGTTGTGACAGATATTGTTAGATTACAGTGGACTGAGAGCCCGCCCATCACTTACCATTAGTTGGCTTTTTTGTTCCCTCTCATTTGCTTGCTTCTTATTAGTCAGCTTCTGTGGGCTTTTTTCCCTTCCCTGGAGCACGGACCTATTGCTTGTGTCCTTTCACTACTCCCTTTTCAGGCACTACATTTTTCTTTTCGGTTAGACATTCTATGAGAGTATGTGTTTCCAGCTGTGTCCCTCATGCACTCTGTGTTCCTCTTTCTTACCCATATAGTTCTCGCCTTGCCCTCCCTACCTCAGTTGCTGTTCTTGCTTACTCCATACCTGCCCACTTTGCATTGCTTTTCTTGCCTCCACCATGTCCAGGTACTTCCCCATATCCATTGTCTGTTTTCTTCCCAGTTCCTGCCCACATCAGTGCTATATTAAACAAGCATTGGCATAGCCAATAGGTCTCGCGTTTTGGGACCTTATAAGTGTTTAGCCATGCAACACTTGATGTTGTTGCACCAAGGATATTGTGCTGCATAACTAAATACTTATAAGATCCCAAAAGCGAGACCTATTGGCTATGCCAATGCTTGTTAACATTCTCCTGGCACCAGGCTGGAGCTGGAAAATTCCCTGTGAGGAAATGGGGTGTATCATATGGTGTTGTGCGACCTCACCATGTAGTTACACGTATGAACCCCTTTAGGACCCTTAGGTGTCGTTTGTCAAACCTTGAGCTCAACCCTGGGTAGCGTTGGCTTTGAGCGGCAAGCCTTACACAAAGGAACAAGTGTAAAGCATTTAAGCAGCACCAAAACAATTGAAAAATAAATCAACAAGATACCAAAGAAATCCAACACCAATTTATAAAAATAGACTATTGTGTTGTCTTTTTAGATACCACAACGAAAAAGATCCACTGGAGGATTTCAGAGATATAAAATTTACAAGGTAAAGTAAATCAAGTTATTTCACTCAACCGCGAACAAGCATTGGCAAATTTAACAAGTTTGACATTTTAAAACCTTTTTCACCAAACAAAAAGTTTGAGATAGTTATAATGCGCTCACTTAGAGTCACTTTAGGTAAACAACTCCAATAAGGAGCCAGTCAGGGGGACCAGCAAGGTCTTCACAAACAGTTACCTCAGCAGGGGGAGCAGGCCGCAGTCAGTTTCAGGCACTTTTTTCCTTTGCAGAGCTTTCCTATGGATGTGGTCCTAATGCAAAAGATGAAGGATGCTGAAGATGCTCAAAAGACGCTCTGGATGCGATGCGGTCGACTGGGGCCTTGCTACTACTCCTCGGTCCATGAAGGAGATGAGGCGGTCCTGGTTACAGGGTCAACATCCCACACAGTCATCTTGCTGCTGGCAGAAGCCCACTCACCACTGGACTACTGGTCACCCAGTATTACGGTCACAGGTCCGTGCTTCCTGGGTCGATAACTAATACTCTGGGGGTCCCAGCTGCACTTCGACGACACTCCTGGATGCAGCGAACTCGGGTGCAACTTTGTGCTTTCGGTCCTGGTCCTTTGTGCTGCACGGTGGCGGATGGCAGCAGGTTGAAGAATTTGGGCTACTAGTTTGCCCTAGCAGACTTCTCAGCTGTTGTGTCCCAGTGCTGTGAACAGGAGACCAGCTCACTGACCCTTGGAGTCTCTTGGCTTTGGCTGGGCTCTTTAGACAACTTCTCCTCGAGCAGCACACAGCAGGCACAGTCTCTCTCCTTTACTAGCCACCAGGTTTAGAAGCTGCAGTCCACGCTGATGCAGCCTCCCTTTGTTGGTTTCACAGTGCAGCAGGGCTGTCCTTCGGCCCTTCTTCCGGTCCAGTTGAGATGTGAGTTTGAAGTGCCAGGGGTGCCCTACTTTTGCTCAGAAAATGCCTTCAGGGCAGAATGCAGTTAATAGCTAATGGGGTACTAGGTTCTGTGCCACCTAATGACCACTTCCTGCAAAGTGTAGTATGTGGGCATCCCATGATGCACCATTCTGCTCACTTCCAACATGGCAGGACCCCTCTCTTGGCGGGTGGAGCGCCTTAGCCTAACCCAGAGGTGTGGTTACTAAGGGGGCTACATGCCATGGCGAACTAGTTTGGCAACTGGTTTCCCCTCGCCTGTCCCAAGTGCCAGCCTGTCTGCCTGAACAATGAAGCAGCCCCTCTCTCAAGTGTTACTCATTTTCCCTTTAAAGGTGGCTTCTCCTTTGAAGCTCGCCTTTTGGGCCAACACCCTTGTGGGTTCCTGCAGGAGTGAGATGGCAGGTCCATCCAGGGGAGGCCCCTATTGTATCCTTACCTGGGAGTCATTAGCATGTCTCCCCAGGAGGGCAGAAAGCTGTCTCGTGACAGGACCCCGTGTGCAACCAGTATGGGCACAGAGGACTAGAGGCAACAAATGGGAACTTTGCTAAAGTTGCACACAGCAACTTGTCACATTAATTTTGAGCTGAGAACCAAGTCAGGCTTAATGTAATGAGTTGTTTGATACTTTGGATGACCCACTTCGACGGCACTGTTTCAGAGTTAGCACAGCTGAGGGTTTAGCATGTAACTCTGCATTCGCCAATTGGGCAACCAAGCTTTTCCCCAGCAAAAGTGACAGGTCTGCTTTTTTACTGTCAAAACATGTAAAGCTACATGTTCTGCCTATGGGATATGTTGCACCCTGCTTTAGGACTTGATAGGCCTTGATAGGCCTACCATAGAGATGATTAACACAATTATCGGGGGTGGGTGGGTGGGGAGGGGAGAGTTGCTTTGTCATTGCTTTAAATGGCAAAGTCGACCCAGGAGTTAAAACTGCTCTTCCATCCTGCAGATGGCGGGCTGAGAATCTCATTTTACTCATGTTCCACCAAGGGTGGCACAACCAGTGCTGCAATCCCTAGGGGAACCCTATAGCTTACATGCCCTGGGTACCAGGGATACCATTCACCAGAGACTTGCAGATAATTGGATAAAAGCCATTTCAACATACCAGTAAGGGTAAGGCGACAGGCACTGAGGTCTGGTTAGCAGGCCTCTCTGCATCAGTCCAAACACTTGGGGGTGACCATACAAAAAGAGGCATTTACATGACCCCCCACCAGACAAAATGTGAGGAGCAGCTAACCCTTGTCCTGGTGGTTATCATCATCTAAGTGGAATTACCTGGATTTTGCATGGTCAGTCCCAGGTCTGTGTTCCCCTGTAATGTCCATACCCTGTAGGGAAATGGACCACCTCAACAACTTGGGCTTCTCTCCTCTCATCTGCATCAACAATACTAGAGGCCTGTGGTCGGTTTGAACTTGAAAGTGGGTCCCAAACAGATAGGGTCTCATCTTCTCCAGGGACCAAACTACAGCAAAGACTTTTATCTCAATGGCACTCCAATGCTGCTCCCTGGGGAGGAGTCGCCTGCTAATGAAGGCAATTGCCTGATCGTGGCCCAAATCATTCACTTGTGACAACACTGCCCCAATCCCATGTTCAGAGGCATCTGTCTGAACAATGAATTCCTCACTGAAGTCAGATGCCTTGAGGACAAGTGCTGAGCACAGAGCTTCCTTTAGTGTGTTGAACACCTTCTGACACTGCTCAGTCCAGATAATTATTCTGAGCTGTTTCTTGGAGGTCAGCTCAGTTAGTGGTGCCACTACGGTACCATAACACTTCCCAAATCTCCTGTAGTATCCAGCCTGGCCAAGAAGACTCTGACTTCAGTCTAGGTCTTAGGAGCTTCCCAGGCCAGAATTGTCTGGCTCTTGCGCTGGAGAGGTTGTACATGGCCTCCGCCAACTTGGTGGCCCAAATACATAACAGAGCCTGGCCCTAACTGGCACTTACTTGCCTTGACAGTCAGTGCCTGCCTGATGCAGTTTGAAGCATTTCCTGAAGGTTGACCAAGTGATCCTCCGAAGTGGAGCTGAAGGCAGCTATATTGTCAAGTTATTAAAGATAATGGGGTAACCCTGTGTCCCTCAGAACCTGGGTATGTACAATCTGTAAACAAAAGTGGTTCTGTCGGGAAAGACAATTGCTTTGCTCAATGTATATCTTACACTCTGAACATTCAATTTTTCAGACGTAAATCATAATTTGCAATTAAAGAACACACCAAAGCACCAACAATTTTACCAAAAATAAAGTTATTTACTCAATATTTTTGTGTTTATATACAATAATGAAGGCTGTCTGCAATACATAACCATACGACAATAGACAAGTGACTACGATGTGGAATAAGTGACTTGTGGTGATACGTGAAAAGTGCTATATACAGTTAATCTAAATGAATAAACATAAATAGACAAAGAAAAATATGAACTGGATGGACAGTCACCCATAGTCCATCCAGTTCCCTGACCTGAATATAAAAGCAATATTATTGTCTGGGATACATGTACTAAGAAACGGACATGACAAATTCGTATTTTTCTTTGTCTATTTAAGTTTATTCATTTAGATTAACTGTATATAGCACTTTTCATGTATCACCACAAGTCACTTATTCCACATCGTAATCACTTGTCTATTATCAGTATGGTTATATCTGAAAGAGACACGTTAGTGACAGATTCCTTACCTTAGAATATCCCCAGGCGTCAGGCTGGATCCGGAAAAGTTTTTTGCGTAGCAGTACCCTTTGCGCGTCGGTAGGCGGCGTCGTGCGGCTCCGCGTCCGTCGTCGGCGTCGTGATCGCCGGGATGACGTCGCGGGCAGTACTAGACGCCGCCCCTGCGCGCTGACGTCAGTTCTTCTTTTCCGCGCCAGTAAGCGCAGATCCGGGAAGAGCAGTGCCCTAGTCACTTTTTGACTATCTTTTTGTGAAATTTTTCACTGTTCTCTTCAACGAGTCTTCACGACTCCTAAGGTGTCGTAGGGATGCCCGGCTTTAAGCCCTGCGAGGTATGTGGTCGTATGATGTCCATCACGGACCCCCACCTCGAGTGTCTCTTCTGCCTCGGCCGAGGCCACGACACGAAGTCGTGCCCTGACTGCCGGAAACTTCATCCGAAGGCTTTGCGAGAGCGGTCTCGAAAGCTCCTTGAAGTCCGGCAGTCGGCTCCGCGCCGCAGCAAGCCCCGGTCCCGGGAGAGGTCGAGGGCCGGACGCGGAGTCCCCGCCGTTCGTCGGAATCCAAGTCTTCGCGCTCCTCCGGTAGAGTCGAAGCACAAGAAGTCTAAGCGGCGTCATCGCTCTAAGACTTCGCCTCGCCGGTCGCGCGACTCGGCTGAGGTCCCTGTCGGCACCGTCCCCGCCCCGCGGCCCCGGACGTGCCTGTCGAGTTGCCCCCGCATTACCCGTCCTTCCCGGGTTCGGGGCGACTCCGGCCAGTACAGAAATTCCTGTCGGCCATGGCCCGCCTCTTCGGGCCTCAAGGTCCCTCCGGTGCGCCTTCGGGCCCCGCGGGCCAGATGGGGTTGCTCCGGCGTCGCCGTCGACTCCGGTCCCGGCGTCGCCTGTCCCACCAGCCTTCGTCCCGGCCTCGGCTCCGGCCCCGGCCTCGACCCCGGTTCCGGTGGTGCCGCAACCTCCATCGACGCCGGTTGACCTAACCACGCCTCCGCCGACGCCGATGTCCCCGGTGCCGTTTCCGGCGCCGTCCGGGGCTCCGGGCGGCGTCGTTCCCGGTTCTCCCGGGTCCGGACATGGAGCCGGACCGGCGTCGCCCGGCGCCGGTTCCGGCGCCGATGAGGCCTTGGGTCCCTTATGTCCCTCCTCCTCCATCTTTTCAACCTGAGGAGGACCAGGAGAGCTGGGAGGGGTCTGACGACCCTCTCACACAACAGTGCGAGTTTCACCCGGACTGGGTTGAGGAACTTGGGGATGCCAGTGGGCTGGATACCTCCCCGACTCTGGCATGCTGTCTCCTCCCGTGGCAACGGAGGAGGGGGCTAATTTTGCAACGGTGTTGCGTAGAGCTGCTGGAGCCTTAAATCTCCAGTTGCCTACAGTGGCCGTCAGGACTAACCTCCTGACTGAAGTGCTTCAGCCGGCGGCCTCCTCTTCGGAGCCTGTGCTGCCGTTCAGCGATGCACTCACTGACGTTCTTTTGGGTGCCTGGTCCAAACCCACCACAGGGGCTCCTGTGGATAGGAACGTGGCCCGACGCCATCGCCCGGCTCCGGGCGACCCCCTGTTTCTCTCCCAACACCCCACCCCTGAGAGCTTGGTTGTCCAAGCCTCTGCCTCCCAAACAGCCTTCCCTACCGCCCCTCCGGATAGGGAATCCAAGCGCCTGGATCACTTTGGGAAGAAGGCTTTCTCTTCCTCCAGTGCTGGCTTGCGGTCTGTTAATACCGCTTGCCTCTTGGGCCGATACACCCACTCCCTGTGGGATTCGGTGGCTGATGTTTTGCCGCAGTGTTCTGAGGAGGTCCAGACACTGCTTACCCGCGCTATTGCGGAAGGGCGTGATGCGGCTAAGTATACCATCCGCTGTGGCCTTGATACCGCCGACTCGCTGGGCAGATCGCTTGCAACGACGGTGGCGCTGCGTCGCCACGCCTGGCTGAGAACCACTGGTTTTCAGGGGATGTCCAGAATACTCTCATGGACATGCCCTTTGATGGAGTCGGTCTCTTTGGTTCAAGGCGGACCATGCGCTGGAGCGTTTCAAGGATTCACGGGCTACTGCTAGGTCCCTGGGCCTTGCTGTTGTGCGCCCTCCGCAAACGTCTGCTTTTCGCCCCTTTCGTGGCCACGGAAGGGCGCCCAGTCACGTCCACAGCCCGGCCAGCGGCCCGCGCAGCAAGCGCCTTCGCGTGGCCGAGGGCGTGGATACCGCCGTGGCGGTTCGGGCAACCAGCGTGCGGGTCAGGCCACCACCTCCAACCCGTCCGCGGCCTCCAAGCCCTCCTAGTCCCTCCTTTCAGGTGCACAGCACGCCAGTCGAGGGCAGGGTCCGCCATCACCTTCACCACTGGCGTCCCATCACCTCGGACAAGTGGGTCTTGGACATTGTCCGAAGGGGCTACTCCCTCCCCTTCGAGACCACCCCCCAGCCATGCCACCTCAATTCCACCGCATGTCAGGGGATCACTTGGTGCTTCTACAGAAGGAAGTCACGGCCCTCTTGGCCAAGAGGGCCATCGAGCATGTTCCGACCCCAGAAGTAGGGCGTGGTTGCTACTCCCACTACTTTCTGGTGCCCAAAAGGACAAGGAGGACATGCGTCCTATCTTGGACCTCCGGGCGTCAATCGCTTCCTCCGGAAGGAGAAGTTCAAGATGCTCACCCTAGCTCAGGTCTTGACTGCCCTCGACCCCGGAGACTGGTTGGTAGCGTTGGACTTGCAGGACGCCTATTTCCACATCCCCGTCCTGCCGGCCCACCGGCGTTACCTTCGGTTCACGGTAGGCCTCGAGCATTTTCAGTTCACCGTGCTCCCCTTTGGCCTTACCAGTGCCCCTCGGGTGTTCACGAAAGTGATGGCGGTGGTCGCAGCTCATCTGCGCCGGGCAGGGGTTTCAGTCTTCCCCTACCTCGACGACTGGCTGCTGAAGGCGGGCTCGTCCCAGGCAGTTGTCTCCCACCTCCAGACTACGGCCGAACTCCTGCACTCGCTGGGGTTCTCCATCAATGTGCCAAAGTCGCATCTGATTCCTTCTCCACAGCTCCTTTTCATCGGAGCAGTTCTGGACACGACGCAGTTTCGGGCCTATCCTCCCGAACGGCGAGTCCGGGATATTCAGGCTATGATTCCGATCTTTCAGCCCTTATCCTGGGTTTCGGTACGGATGACCCTGAGGCTGCTGGGCCTCATGGCCTCCTGCATCCTGCTGGTCACTCATGCCAGATGGCATATGCGGGCTCTGCAGTGGGACCTGAAGTTCCAGTGGGCGCAGCACCAGGGCGACCTGTCCGATCACGTCCAGATCTCGGAGGGGACTGCAAAACAGTTGCAGTGGTGGCTCTCGAACCGGCAATGGGTCTTGGGCAGATCCCTCTCCCTTCCCCAGCCAGAGCACACAGTTGTGACGGACGCGTCCCTTCTGGGATGGGGCGGTCACATGGGAGAGGCGGAGATCAGAGGCCTCTGGTCTCCGGCGGAGTCCCGGCTCCATATCAACCTTCTGGAGCTCCGGGCGATCCGACTTGCACTCAAGGCATTCCTTCCCTCTGTCAAAGGGAAGGTAGTGCAGGTGTTCACAGACAACACCACTGCCATGTGGTACTGCAACAAACAAGGCGGGGTGGGGTCGTGGACCCTTTGTCCAGGAGGCTCTGCGCCTCTGGACATGGCTGGAACACCAGGGCATGTTCCTGGTGGTTCAACACCTGGCAGGTTCCCTGAACGCCAGGGCGGACGAACTCAGCCGCAGGTGCATGATGGATCACGAATGGCGTCTTCACTCGGAAGTGGCGCAAGGACTCTTTCTACAGTGGGGAGAGCCTTGGTTAGATCTATTCGCCACCGAAGAGAACGCGCAATGTCATCAGTTCTGCGCGTTGGAATTTCCAAGGCGGCACTCGCTCGGCGACGCTTTTCGTCACGAGTGGAGTTGCGGTCTATTGTACGCCTTTCCGCCTATACCACTTCTACCCAGAGTGTTGAAGAAGATTCGGCACGACCGGGCCCAAGTCATTCTTGTGGCTCCGGACTGGGCTCGAAGAGTTTGGTATCCCGAGCTACTCAATATGAGCGTAGATCCCCCGATCCGTCTGCCTCTTCGGGAGGATCTTCTGTCGCAGCAGCAGGGGACGGTCCTCCACCCGAACCTGTCCAGTCTACACCTGCTTGCGTGGAGATTGAGCGGCGGCAGTTGATTCCTTTCGACTTGCCTCCCGAAGTTTGTGATGTGATTCTGGCAGCCAGGCGTCCCTCCACTAAGGTGGTATACGCCTGCAGGTGGAACAAATTTGTGGCATGGTGCACAGCAAAGGCTGTGGATCCCCTTTCTGCCCCTCTTTATGAGGTCCTTCTGTTCCTTCTCTCTCTGGCCCAACAGGGTTCTGCCCTGGGTACCATCAAGGGTTATCTTTGTGCTATCTCGGCCTTCCTCAGGCTCCCTGATCAGCCCTCCCTTTTCAAGTCCCCTGTTGTTAACAGGTTCTTAAAAGGCATTACTCACCTCTTCCCTCCTGTTCCGTTTGTGATGCCTCAGTGGGACTTAAACTTGGTTCTTACCTTTTTAATGTGCGCTCCCTTTGAGCCTCTACATAACTGTCCTCTTCGTCTTCTGACTCTGAAGACAGCCTTTCTGGTGGCCATCACCTCCGCTCGGCGGGTGAGTGAGCTCCAGGCTCTATCTTGCAAACCTCCCTTTCTGTCTGTTCATCCAGACAAGGTTGTTCTTCGGACGCGTCCGTCCTTCTTGCCAAAGGTGGTTACTGCTTTCCACATTGGGCAGACCATCACTCTGCCCACCTTCTTTCCGCCTCCGCATCCTTCCAGAGAGGAAGAGAGGCTCCACCGTCTGGACCCAAAGCGTGCGCTCTCCTTCTATATTGACCGCACAAAACACTTCCGGGTGGATGACCAGCTCTTTATTGGCTACGTGGGCGCCAAAAAGGTCGGGCGGTGCACAAGAGGACCATCTCCCGCTGGGTTACCTTGTGCATCAAGACCTGCTATTCTTTGGCTAAAAGGAGCCTCCTGTTGGGCTGCGTGCCCATTCCACCAGGGCAACGGCTGCTACCACGGCCTTGGGCCGCGGTGTTCCGCTGCCGGTTATCTGTCAGGCAGCTACGTGGGCCTCGCTGCACACGTTTACAAAGCATTACTGCCTTGACAGTCAGGTCCGGAGGGACGGCTTCTTTGGCCGTTCTGTCCTCCAGGACTTCCTTGTCTGATCTTTGTTCGCAGACCCACCACCGGGGTTGGTATTGCTGGGGTATCTATTCTAAGGTAAGGAATCTGTCACTAACGTGTCTCTTTCAGATGCACAAGTTACTAACTTGTGTAACGATATATCTGTAAGAGACAGTAGTTAGTGACAGATTCCTACCGCCCACCCATCCTCCCCGTTCTGCGAACTGATTTCTAGGGTTAAGGACATCCCTTTCAGGGCCCTAGTATTTTTCAGACACCTATGTCAGCTTCTTGCATGGCTCTGCGTTCCTGGCGCGGAAAGTCGTGTACAGAACTGACGTCAGCGCGCAGGGGCGGCGTCTAAGTACTGCCCGCGACGTCATCCCGGCGATCACGACGCCCGGCGACGGACGCGGAGCCGCACGACGCCGCCTACCGACTGCGCAAAGGGTACTGCTACGCAAAAACTTTCCGGATCCAGCCTGACGCCTGGGGATATTCTAAGGTAAGGAATCTGTCACTAACTACTGTCTCTTACAGATATATCGTTACACAAGTTAGTAACTTGTGCGTATTGCAGTCAGCCTTCATTATTGTATATAAACACAAAAATATTGAGTAAATAACTTTATTTTTGGTAAAAATGTTGGTGTTTTGGTGTGTTCTTTAACAACCTATTGTCAAGTTAAGCTGCACTGCAACTCTCCAGACCTGAAAGTACTTTATTCACAAACCTATGGAAGGTGGCAGGTGCATTTTTCAATCCAAAGGGTATCACCTTGAACTGAAAGTGGCCTTCAGGTGTAGAAATAGCAGACCTATCTTTGGCTCCTGGTGTGAGGGCTATTTGCTAATAACCTGATGTCAGGTCAAATGTACTCAGATATTTGGCTGCCCCCAATTTATGAAGGAGCACATCTGCTCTTGGTATGGGCTAGGCACCAGTTTTAGTGACTGCATTGAGGCCCTGTAGTCCACACAGAACCTCATTTCAGGCTGCCCACTTTTGGGATTGGTAATGGGCACCAGTACCACTGGGCTGGCCCATGGACTACTGGAGGGCTCAATCACCCCCAACTCCATTTAAGCAATCTCAGCTTTGATGCTGGCCTTGACCTGGTCAGACAAACAGTATATTTTTCTTTTGACAGGTAAGCTTTCACCAGTGTCCACATCATGGGTACACCATGTTGCCAGACATGGGGACAACGAACAGTCCAGCAAACTACAGCACTAATTAACAGCATTTGTTGATATTCTATTAAAGTGGAGGAGAGCACTGTTAGTAACATATCTCAATACTGGGCATTAGAGAGTTAGAGATCAGGGAGGTGTTCACTCTCTTCTTTCTACCCTCCATTCATCACCATCAGCATGGTGTGGTCTGCCCTGTCATGTTGCAACTTGAATCTGATCACATGGATGACCCTGTGAGGGCTCCTGTGCGTACCCAAGTCCAACAAGTAGGTGACTTCTCTCTTTTTTCTCCATGATGGGGTATGGCTCAGTCCTCTTTTTCTTGAGTGCCCTCGATGCCACAGGCTCCAAAACCCACTCCAACTATCCTGGCTGGTATTCAACCATAGAGGACTTTTGGTCACATACTCCTTGCTGACCTAAAAATTATTATTTTCTTTCTTCATATACTCAGTCATCCTGGACCGAAGGCCAACCACATAGTCCACTGTGTCCTGTTGGTTTCCTTGAGGGGTCTCTGCCAACCCTCTCTAGCAAAGCTTAGTGACACTTCACTCACTTGTCACTCTCACTGCTCACTCTGCAGTCTCTTTCAAACAAGCACATCACTCACCATGCATTAATTACTCCCACTCTGCACTTTCACCCGCACCCAAACTCATGTCACATTACTCACCCGGCAGTCACTCCTCTCACCCTACTCTCACATTGTCACATTGCTCACTGTGCACACACATAGCCTCTCCTGTTACTTATACACCTCACCCTTCACTGTCATGGGCACAGCACTCACCCTGCACTCACACCACGCAAACAAGCACAGCACTCACCCTGGAGTCACACTACTCACCCTGCACTTCCTCCTCTCACCCTGCACTCACACGGACAAACCTCTCAGCCTGTATTCATGCAGACACTCGGTTCATCCTGCCTGCACACGGGGACTACTGTCTGCCAGAACTCATAGGAACACACCACTCACTCTGCACTAACTCCTCTCACCATGCACTCACCAGTCACTCTCACAGATCACCCTTCACTCTCGCCGCTCACCCTGCACCACACACAGGCATACCACTCACCCTGCATTTACACCGCTCACACCACCCTGCTCTCTCTCCTCTCACTCTACATGCACTCCTCTCACCTGACACTCACATGGACCCTCCTCTCACATATTCATGCAGCTCACATCGGCACATTTTTCACCCTACACTCACACCACTCTCGCAGCACTTACTCACACTTTTCACTTTTCACTCAACACCCAGCACTTACATGAGCACACCTCTTACTCTGCACAAATAAAAATTACACAATTCTCATGAATATACATATATTTCTACAAAGGCACCCACAGAATTCCTGCTCTTTCCTTAGTTCTAGATGCCTACTTAATTCCATCTGCAACAACTGGGCTGTTGCAAGAGGGGAGAGTGGACTGAGAGTGTGGGATGGCACGAGGAGGGAGACTAGGGCTGCCGCTTTGGGATATGGTGATGGATTGAGGATTGTGCAACATCTTCAGCCATTCCTGGGTTTCCATTCACCACAATGCTTCAGTCCGGGACTTGTAGTTTTTTTTAATTACATTGTAAGTTGGGTCTCAAAAACCCAAAAATGCAAAGTGTTACTTGATAATATCCATGCTTGCCGAAGAAGTCAAGCATTTCATAGGATCAGTTGGATACTGGGATATTACATGTTAGAACGTGTATTAGTTAATTTCCAATACTGTAACTACTTGATTCACACGTGAAACCAAATATAAGCCCGTAGAGCTATTTTAAGGAGGCGTACTTTTCATTCACATCATACTTGTAACAAACATTGACAAGGCAATATATTATTATTTTTGAATAGCTTATAGAGAATATGTTTTTATTAAGCTTCACTAAAAGCTGAAGCGGATATAGCAGAAGCAGCAGGGCAAGCTTTTCCAACACAATAAAATCAGATTGACTAATGGAAATGTAAGTGGCAGTGTGTCTATGTGTGAGTGTGACAGAGTACAAATGTACAAAAAAAGTGCAAGAGATATAGTGAGAGTGTATGTGAGAGAATGTGTGTGTGTGTAAGTGTATGTCCGTTATGCGTGCAAATGTGCTGCTGGTCTGGCATACTGGAGGTTATACTTGCCTTATGGACAAGGGCACTAATAGAATATGGATGGGAGGTGTTACCTATGGCAAACTGCAGGCCCTGATATGTTTCTATTAAGACACCATCATTGGCTGTGGGGATCGAACTGTCTAACTGAGAAAGCTGCTAGCCCAGTCATACCCAGCTGCAGGGACATAGAACACGCGCCACCACACCTGGCCGAAGGCCTTGACATGATGCACGTAATTCTTAGCATATGAGGTGGATCCATAGCAAAATGTTGGAACTGATATTTGAGGTAAATCTTGTCACAATATTTCCTGTACTCCTTTTATAGGGGGTGTCAATGGCAAAATGCTGACCCTTGTATACCGGAGGGAATTTTTAGAGGTACCCATGGCTGTGGTTGAAGTATCCATAGTAAATTTCTGTCACTGTCATATTGAATGTACTCCTTAGCAAAAGGGGCTCACCCATGAAAAAATGCCGACCTTGGTATAGTGGAAGTAATTTCTGACTTGAGACATTTGAAAAAACCCGAGATCTACTCCTAGGAACGGCTAGGCTTCCCTGGTGTACCATGAAAGCATTGAAAAATTTCATGAATGCCCATAAGGGTCTGCGGCGTTTTAGCAAATTTGGTCCCAAAAGATTAAAAAAAAGTTCAGGGAAGAAGTCTACTCTCCTTTAAATCATCTACAAGAAATCTGTTAACTTGTTTTGCTTGCTGTAGTTAGGGGTAAGTATCACACTCCACCAATTACATAGATCTTTTTCCTCATATAATGAGTATGAGGTTAGCTCTCATGCCATTTCTGGAAACGCTTGTCCTGCCCCATTGCTGGGAGCAGGACTGGCTTTAGGGCGGTGCGACTGGTGCAGCCGCACAGGGCGTTGATTTTGGTGGGGGGTGCTGTGTTTAAATATAATTTTTGGTTTAAAAGCACATGAACTTCCTTGTGCATCAGGTAGTTTTCAGGCAACAATAAAAATATCACGGTAACTCTGATGATTAATGTTCTACTAGTGAGAGTTCCGAATTTGACTAGTTGCAGTTTTCGCTCATCGTAAAGTAGCGCGTAGGGTTAATGTGCCTGCTGCAAAGAACGTGTACCATGCAGATCTCAGAACTGAGTGTGAGTGAACTATGAGTAGCACTATAAAAAAATAAAATGTACGTCATAGAGAGGCTATGGAGGGATGAGGTGCACTGTTGGAGAGTGGTATTGATGGAATTCATGGAAAAGGAGGATATGGGTGGAGGAGAATGCAAAAAAAGACTGTTGTTACGGCCGCCACCAGTGCTTGAGTCGGCCCTGCCTGGGAGTCTTAGCCCCCAACTCGGCCCAGCCCTCCACCCCTCCCCCCTCCGCAGTTCAGGTCTAGTTGTACCCCTGCCACTTGGCCAATAAGCGACTACACAAGTAAATCCAAAAATTGCCTTTCGTTAAAGTGCGTTTTTTCTCAATTGATACATTTTTCTACATTTCTAAAATTAATTGTTAGGGCCTTGTTTAAGTCTCTGAGTTTAAAACTGTGTTAGAATTAAAAAACTTACTGTAGTTAGGACTAAAAGTTTGTTAGAATCTTGTTCGATTTGTTTTTTTCCCCCAAAAAAGTTCCCAACTTTAGAAAGATAATGAGTATCTCAGAGGATGTGGTTAATGAGTTCGACCTGACCCCCTTCCTGCAGCTTAAATACTGGCAGTTGAGGATCCTCTGTAAGGGATACAAGATTAAAACTGGCTCACACCCTACCACGGCAACGCTTCAGAAGCTGTTGGCAGAGTATGAGAAGGCCCATCCCTTGGATGAGCCCTCCAACCATGAATATCAGGGTGGGCAAAGTGATAATGAGGATGGATCAGATCTTCCTCAACCTGAAAGAGAGGTTGTGGTACCTGCACCCAGTAACCTACTTAATGTGCCAAGATCCCCTGCTCTACCGAGGATGCCCCCAGTCTCTCAGTGAAGATCTCAGTGAGGAGGAGATCCTCATGGAGAGATTGTCCCGCAGAATCCCTGGAGGACAGGATACTGGCCATAGAAAGTGAAAGGGCAGAAATGGGTTTGGCACCCATGAATGGTGGCAGCAACATAATTTCTAGGGACAGAGAGGAAACCTTTAACCCTAAAATCCCCAAAGGGATTGTCCCAAAATACACAGAGGATGATGACAGCACCAAATGGTTTACAACTTTCTAGAGAGCCTGTAAAATGACAAAACTCAGTCAGAAATATTGGGCCCTCTCATTTGGAAACTGTTTTCTGGTAAGTGCAGGATAGACTCCTGACACTGAATGAGGCAGAGTCCTATGACCACATGAAGGGTACCCTGATTGAGGGCTTTGGACTCACCACTGAAGAATATAGAATTAAGTTCATGGGGAGTCCGAAAACCTCAAATCTGAAAGAGACACATCTGAAAGAGACACGTTAGTGACAGATTCCTTACCTTAGAATATCCCCAGGCGTCAGGCTGGATCCGGAAAGTTTTTGCGTAGCAGTACCCTTGCGCGTCGGTAGGCGGCGTCGTGCGGCTCCGCGTCTGTCGTCGGCGTTGTGATCGCCGGGATGATGTCGCGGGCAGTACTTAGACGCCGCCCCTGCGCGCTGACGTCAGTTCTTCTTTTTCCGCGCCAGTAAGCGCAGATCCGGGAAGAGCAGTGCCCTAGTCAATTTTTGACTAAATTTTTGGGTGATTTTTCACTGTTTTCTTTTCGAGTCGTCGACTCCTAGGTGTCGATAGGGATGCCCGGCTTCAAGCCATGCGACGTCTGTGGTCGAATGATGTCGATCACAGACCCGCACTTAGAGTGTCTCTTCTGTCTCGGCCGAGACCACGACACGAAGTCGTGCCCTGACTGCCGGAAACTTCACCCGAAGGCTTTGCGAGAGCGGTCTCGAAAGCTACTCGAGGTCCGGCAGTCGGCTCCGCGCCACACCAAACCCCGGTCCCGGGAGAGGTCGAGGGGCCGGTCGCGGAGTCCCCGCCGGTCGTCGGAGTCCAAGTCTTCACGCTCCTCGGGTAAGTCGAAGCACAAAAAGTCTAAGAGGCATCATCGCTCTAAGACTTCGCCTCACCTGTCTCACGACTCGGCTGAGGCCCCTGTCGGCACCGTCCCCGCGGCCCCGGACGTGCCTGTCGAGCTGCCCCCGCATTACCTGTCCTTTCCGGGTTCGGGGGCGACTCCGGCCCAAGTACAGGAATTCCTGTCGGCCATGTCCCGCCTCTTCGGGCCTCAAGGTCCCTCCGGTGCGCCTTCGGGCCCCGCGGGCCCTGATGGGGTTGCTCCGGCGTCGCCGACGACTCCGGTCCCGGCGTCGCCTGTCCCGCCAGCCTTGATCCCGGCCTCGGCTCCGGCCCCGGCCTCGATCCCGGCCCCGGTGGTGCCGCAACCCCATCGACGCCGGTTGACCTAACCACGCCTCCGCCCGGCGCCGATGTCCCGGTGCCGTTTCTGACGCCGTCCGGGGCTCCGGACGGCGTCGTTCCCCAGCTCTTTCCGGGTCCGGACATGGAGCCGGACCGGCGTCGCCCGACGCCGGATCCGGCGCCGACGAGACCTTGGGTCCCAAATGTCCCTCCTCCTCCATATTTTTCACTAGAGGAGGACCAGGAGAGCTGGGAGGGGTCAGAAGACCCTCTCACACGGCAGTGTGAGTATGATCAGGACTGGGCAGAGGAACTTGGGGATGCCAGTGGTCTAGATACTTCCCCTGACACCGGCATGCTGTCTCCTCCCGTGGCTACGGAGGAGGGAGCAAATTTCGCAACGGTGTTGCATAGAGCAGCTGGAGCCTTGCACCTCCAATTGCCTACTCTGGCTGTCAAGACTAATCTCTTGACGGAAGTGCTTCAGCCGGCAGCCTCCTCTGCGGAGACTGTGCTGCCGTTTAATGATGCACTGATTGACGTTCTTTTGGGCACCTGGTCCAAGCCCACCACAGGGGCTCCTGTGGATAGGAACGTGGCCCGACGCCATCGCCCTGCTCCGGACGACCCCGTGTTTCTCTCCCAACATCCCACCCCCGAGAGCTTGGTTGTCCAAGCGTCTGCCTCCCAAACCGCCTTCCCTACCGCCCCTCCGGATAGGGAATCCAAACGCCTGGACCAATTTGGGAAGAAGGCCTTTTCTTCCTCCAGTGCTGGCTTGCGGTCGGTGAACACCGCTTGCCTTTTGGGCCGATATACCCACTCCCTGTGGGATTCGGTGGCGACTGTTTTGCCCCAGTGTTCTGAGGAGGTCCAGACACTGCTTACCCGCGCCATTGCGGAAGGTAGGGATGCGGCAAAGTACACCATACGTTGTGGCCTTGATACCGCCGACTCGCTGGGCAGATCGCTTGCAACGACGGTGGCGCTTCGTCGCCACGCCTGGCTGAGGACCACTGGTTTCTCAGGTGATGTCCAGAATACACTCATGGACATGCCCTTTGATGGAGTCGGTCTTTTTGGTTCCAAAGCAGACCATGCGCTGGAGCGTTTTAAGGACTCACGGGCTACTGCCAAGTCCCTGCGCCTTTCTGTTGTGCGCCCTCCGCTAACCTCTGCTTTTCGCCCCTTTCGTGGCCACGGAAGGGGCGCCCAGTTACGTCAGCAGCCCAGCCACCAGCCCGCGCAGCAAGCGCCTTCGCGTGGCCGAGGACGTGGATACCGCCGTGGCGGTTCGGGCAACCAGCGTGCGGGTCAGGCCACCACCTCCAACCCGTCCGCGGCCTCCAAGCCCTCCTAGTCCCTCCTTTCAGGTGCACAGCACGCCAGTAGAGGGCAGGGTCCGTCATCACCTTCACCACTGGCGTCCCATCACCTCGGACAGGTGGGTCTTGGACATTGTCCGAAGGGTCTACTCCCTCCCCTTCGAGACCGCCCCCCAGCCATGCCACCTCAATTCCACCGCATGTCAGGGGATCACTTGATGCTTCTGCAGAAGGAAGTCATGGCCCTCTTGGCCAAGAGGGCCATCGAGCGTGTTCCGACCCCAGAAGTAGGGCGTGGTTGCTACTCCCACTACTTTCTGGTGCCCAAAAGGACAAGGAGGACATGCGTCCTATCTTGGACCTCCGGAACGTCAATCGCTTCCTCCGGAAGGAGAAGTTCAAGATGCTCACCCTAGCTCAGGTCTTGACTGCCCTCGACCCTGGAGACTGGTTGGTAGCGTTGGACTTGCAGGACGCTTATTTCCACATCCCCGTCCTGCCGGCCCACCGGCGTTACCTGCGGTTCACGGTAGGCCTCGAGCATTTTCAGTTCACCGTGCTCCCCTTTGGCCTTACCAGTGCCCCTCGGGTGTTCACGAAAGTGATGGCGGTGGTCGCAGCTCATCTGCGCCGGGCAGGGGTTTCAGTCTTCCCCTACCTCGACGACTGGCTGCTGAAGGCGGGCTCGTCCCAGGCAGTCGTCTCCCACCTCCAGACTACGGCCGAACTCCTGCACTCGCTGGGGTTCTCCATCAATGTGCCGAAGTCGCATCTGATTCCTTCTCCACAGCTCCTTTTCATCGGAGCAGTTCTGGACACGACGCAGTTTCGGGCCTATCCTCCCGAACGGCGAGTCCGGGATATTCAGGCTATGATTCCGATCTTTCAGCCTTTATCCTGGGTTTCGGTACCGATGACCCTGTGGCTGCTGGGCCTCATGGCCTCCTGCATCCTGCTAGTCGATCATGCCAGATGGCATATGCGGGCTCTGCAGTGGGACCTGAAGTTCCAGTGGGCGCAGCACCAGGGCAACCTGTCCGATCACGTCCAGATCTCGGAGGGGACTGCAAAACAGTTGCAGTGGTGGCTCTCGAACCGGCAATGGGTCATGGGCAGATCCCTCTCCCTTCCCCAGCCAGAGCACACAGTTGTGACGGACGCGTCCCTTCTGGGATGGGGCGGTCACATGGGAGAGGCGGAGATCAGAGGCCTCTGGTCTCCGGCGGAGTCCCGGCTCCATATCAACCTTCTGGAGCTCCGGGCGATCCGACTTGCACTCAAGGCATTCCTTCCCTCTGTCAAAGGGAAGGTAGTGCAGGTGTTCACAGACAACACCACCGCCATGTGGTACTGCAACAAACAAGGCGGGGTGGGGTCGTGGACCCTCTGTCAGGAGGCTCTGCGCCTCTGGACATGGCTGGAACATCAGGGCATGTTCCTGATGGTTCAACACCTGGCAGGTTCCCTGAACGCCAGGGCGGACAAACTCAGCCGCAGGTGCATGATGGATCACGAATGGCGTCTTCACTCGGAAGTGGCGCAAGGACTCTTTCTTCAGTGGGGAGAGCCTTGGTTAGATCTATTCGCCACCGAAGAGAACGCGCAATGTCCTCAGTTCTGCGCGTTGGAATTTCCAAGGCGGCACTCGCTCGGCGACGCTTTCCGTCGCGAGTGGAGTTGCGGTCTGTTGTACGCCTTTCCGCCTATACCACTTCTACCCAGAGTGTTGAAGAAGGTTCGGCACGACCGGGCCCAAGTCATTCTTGTGGCTCTGGACTGGGCTCGAAGAGTTTGGTATCCCGAGCTACTCAGTATGAGCGTAGATCCCCCGATCCGTCTGCCTCTTCGGGAGGATCTTCTGTCGCAGCAGCAGGGGATGGTCCTCCACCCGAACCTGTCCAGCCTCCACCTGCTTGCGTGGAGATTGAGCGGCGGCAGTTGATTCCTTTCGACTTGCCTCCCGAAGTTTGTGATGTAATTCTGGCAGCCAGGCGTCCCTCCACTAAGGTGGTATACGCCTGCAGGTGGAACAAGTTTGTGGCATGGTGCACAGCAAAGGCTGTGAATCCCCTTTCTGCCCCTCTTTCTGAGGTTCTTCTGTTCCTTCTTTCCCTGGCCCAACAGGGTTCTGCCCTGGGTACCATCAAGGGCTATCTTTGTGCTATCTCGGCCTTCCTCAGGCTTCCTGATCAGCACTCCCTTTTCAAATCCCCTGTTGTTAACAGGTTTCTAAAAGGCATTACACACCTCTTCCCTCCTGTTCTGTTTGTGATGCCTCAGTGGGACTTGAACTTGGTTCTTACCTTTCTTATGTGCGCTCCCTTTGAGCCTCTGCACAACTGTCCTCTTCCGTCTTTTGACTCTGAAGACAGCCTTTCTGGTGGCCATCACCTCCGCTCGGCGGGTGAGTGAGCTCTAGGCTCTTTCATGCAAACCCCCCTTTCTGTCTGTTCATCCAGACAAGGTTGTTCTTCGGACGCGTCCGTCCTTCTTGCCAAAGGTGGTTACTGCCTTCCACATTGGGCAGACCATCACTTTGCCCACCTTCTTTCCGCCTCCGCATCCTTCCAGAGAGGAAGAGAGGCTCCACCGTCTGGACCCAAAACGTGCGCTTGCCTTTTACATCAACCGCACACAACACTTCCGGGTGGATGACCAGCTCTTTGTTGGCTACGTGGGCGCCAAAAAAGGTTGGGCGGTACACAAGAGGACCATCTCCCGCTGGGTCATCTTGTGTATCAAAGCCTGCTATTCTTTGGCTAAGAAGGAGCCTCCTGATGGGCTGCGTGCCCATTCCACCAGGGCAACGGCTGCTACCACGGCCTTAGGCCGCGGTGTTCCGCTGCAGGATATATGTCAGGTAGCTACGTGGGCCACGCTGCACACGTTTACCAAGCATTACTGCCTTGACAGCCAGGTCCGGCGGGACGGCTTCTTTGGCCGCTCTGTCCTCCGGGACTTCCATGTCTGAATCTGTTCGCAGTCCCACCACCGGGGTTGGTATTGCTGGGGTATCTATTCTAAGGTAAGGAATCTGTCACTACTGCCCGCGACGTCATCCCGGCGCCGACGACGGACGTGGAGCCGCACGACGCCGCCTACCGACGCGCAAGGGTACTGCTACGCAAAACTTTCCGGATCCAGCCTGACGCCTGGGGATATTCTAAGGTAAGGAATCTGTCACTAACTACTGTCTCTTACAGATATATCGTTACACAAGTTAGTAACTTGTGATTCAATCCTGGGTTGATTTTGTAGATTTTTCAGTAAGGACACTATGTGGTTGGTTTAAAGGTAGCCTGGTGCAAGACAATGGTGGGCTGTATAATTTGATTATGAAAGAACATCTGTTGAGTAACTGTGTTTCTGAAAAGTTGCATCTGAAAGAGAGAATTAGTTATGGATTCCTCACCTTAGAATTACCCCCAGGCGCCAGACTGGATCCAGATAATTTTTTCTTCAGCAGTACCCCTGCGCGTCGGTAGTTGGCGTCAGTCGGCTCCGCGTTCGTCGTTGGCGTCGTGGTCGCCGGAATGATGTTGCGGTATCTACTTAGACGTTGCCCCTGCGCGCTGACGTCAGTTCTTTCTTTTTCCGCGCCAGCCTAGCGTACATCCGGAGAGAGCGGTACCTCGAGTCACTTTTTACTCTATTTTTGTGACTTATTGTCGATGTCTTTTTGAGTCGTTACGACTCCTGGTGCACAGGGATCTCATCTCGGCGGACCGGGTTCAAGCCTTGTGACTCCTGTCACAAACTGATGTCGGTGACGGACCCCCATCTTGTGTGCCTCTGGTGCCTGGAGAACGACCACGACCCGAAGTTGTGCTCCGACTGCTGGGCCATGGCCCGAAGTCTTTGCGGGAGCGGTCCCGAAAGCTTCTGGAGGCCTGGCAGTCGGCTCCGCGCTGATCGAGGTCCCGGTCGAAAGGGAGGTCACGAGACCGGTCGCGGAGGCATCACCACTCCTCGTCTTCGGGTAAGTCGAAGCACAAAAAGAAGGCGAAAAAGCACCGTCGCTCTTTGCGTTCTACCCGTCCGTCGACCGACGCGACGCAGAGCTGGTGGTCGCCCGGCTCCGCCCGCGGAGCCTGTTGCATCAACCCCAAGCTTCCCTCCCTTTCCGGGAGCCCGGGGGATGCCTGCCCAACTTCGTGGCTTTTACGAAGCTCTTCATTCTATGTTTGGGCAGCCCGACTCCGCCGGCGTGCCTTCGGGCCCCGCGGACTCGGCTGGGGACTCTGGACCTTCAATGCCGGAGGCTTCGACCTCGTGACAACTCCTCCGGCGCCGAATCCATTGGCGACTCCTCCGCCCCTATGACGCCAGTTGTGTCCCCAGCTGACATCGACCCTGGCCTCTCCCTCGATGTGGACACGGACCGGCGCCGACCGGTACTTTTGTACCCCTGTTCTCCCCTGGCGTTTCCTATCGCCCTGAGTGGCTACCAGAGGAGGGTGAGGAGGACTGGGAGGGGTCTGTAGACCCTTTGGCAGACTAGTTGGAAGAACCGGACTGGAGAGAGGAGTTGGGTGAGGCCAGTGGTCTGGACACTTCCCCAGACCTTGGCATGCTTTCTCCCCCTACTGTGGCTGCGGAGGAGGGTGCGTCATACGCAGTGGTGTTGCGTAGGGTGGCTGAGGCCTTAAACCTCGAGCTTCCTACGGTGGCGGTTAGGACTAACCTCCTGACCGAGTTGCTTTAACCGGCAGCAGCCTCTTCGGAGCCCCTGCTGCCGTTCAATGAGGCACTTACGGACATCCTTTTGGGCATGTGGTCCAAGCCCAACACAGGGGCTCCTGTAGATAGGATGATTGCCCGACGCCACTGCCCGGCCCCGGGCGACCCCATTTTCCTCTCCCACCACCCTGCCCCTGAGAGCTTTGTGGTCCAAGCTTCGACTTCCAAGGGCGCATTCCCTACCACACCACCCGATAGGGAATCCAAGAAGCTGGACCACCATGGGAAGATGTTTTCTCCCTCCAGCTTAGGACTGCGGTCGGTGAACACTGCATGTCTCTTGGGCTGTTACTCCCACTCTGTTTGGGACTCGGTCGCGCAGGTGCTGCCTCAATGCCCGAAGGAGGCCCGGGCTGTACTCTCCCGTGCAGTGGCCGAGGGGAGAGACGCAGCAAAGTTCGCCATCCGATGTGGGCTGGGCAGGACGATTTCCACTTCAATAGCCCTTAGGCGTTACGCCTGGCTGTGGTCCACTGGCTTTTCGGGCTATGTTCAAGCTACTCTTTTGGACAAGCCCTTTGATGGCCGTCGCCTATTCGGCGACAAAGCAGACAACACGCTCGAGCGCTTTACTGACTCTAGGGCTACGGCCAGATCCTTGGGCCTCGCTTCCACCTCTCGTCCCACGCAGTCTGCTTTTCGCCACTTTCCTGGCGGAACATCACATCGGACAGGTGGGTTTGGCAGATAGTCCGAAGTGGCGACTCCCTCCCCTTCGAGACTACCCCTCCATCCATACCACTTCAATTCCATTGCATGTCGGAGGATCACCTGGCCGTTCTCCAACAGGAAGTTACGGCCCTCTTGGCCAAGGGAGCCATCGAACGAGTTCCTGTCCCAGAAGTAGGTCGTGGTTGCTATTCCCACTACTTTCTGGTGCCCAAGAAGGACAAAGGCCTGCATCCTATCTTGGATCTCTGGAACGTCAACCGCTTTCTCCGGAAGGAAAAGTTCAAAATGTTGACATTGGCTCAGGTCCTGTCTGCCCTCGACCCTGGAGACTGGATGGTAGCATTGGACTTGCAGGATGCTTATTTTCACATCCCCGTCCTGTCAACCCACAGGTGTTACCTACAGTTCACGGTAGGCCACGAGCACTTTCAGTTTACCGTGCTCCCCTTTGGCCTTACCAGCGCCCCTCGGGTGTTCACGAAAGTGATGACGGTGGTCGCAGCTTATCTGCGCAGATCAAGGGTTCCAGTCTTCCCCTATCTCAACGACTGGCTGTTGAAGGCGGGCTCGCCCCAGGCTGTCGTCTCCCACCTCCAGACTACGGCAGACCTCCTGCATTCGGTGGGGTTCACTATCAACGTGCCAAAGTTGCACCTGATTCCCTCTCAGAAGTTCCTTTTCATCGGAGCAGTTCTGGACACACTGCAATTTCGGGCTTATCCTCCCGAGCAGCGAGTCCGGGATATTTGGACTATGATTCTGATCTTTCAGCCTCTATCCCGGGTTTCTGTCAGAATGACCCTGCGGATACTGGGCCTCATGGCTCTTGTATCCTGCTGGTGGACTATGCCAGGTGGCATATGCAAGCTCTGCAGTGGGACCTGAAGTTCCAGTGGACACAGCATCAGGCAATTCTTTCCGGATCTCTGAGGGCACTGCACGGCAATTGCAGTGGCGGCTAATGAACCAGGATTGGGTCAATGGCAGATCCCTCTCCCTTCCCAACCAGAATTCACAGTGGTGACAGATGCATCACTTCTGGGGTGGGGCGGCCACATGGGAGAGGCAGAGATCAGAGGCCTCTGTTCTCCGGCGGAGTCCGGGCTCCACATCAACCTTCTTGAGCTTCGGGCGATCAGTCTTGCACTGAAGGCATTCCTTCCTTATGTCAAAAGGAGAGTAGTGCAGGTGTTTAGGGACACCGCTATGTGACCACCGCCATGTGGTACTGCAACAAACAGGGCGGGGTGGGGTCGTGGACCCTATGTCAGGAGGCACTTCATCTCTGGAAGTGGCTGGAACATCAGGGCATGTCCCTAGTGGTTCAACACCTGGCAGGTTCTCTGAACGTCAGTGTGAACGAACTCAGCCGCAGGTGCGTGATGGATCACGAATGGCGTCTTCACTCGGAGGTGGTGCAAGGTTTCTTTCAGCGGTGGGGAGAGCCTTGGTTAGATCTATTCGCCACCGAAGAGAACGCGCAATGTCAGCAGTTCTGCGCGTTGTAATTTCCAAGGCGGCAGTCGCTCTGCAACGCTTTTCGTCGCGAGTGGAGTTGCGGTCTTCTATATGCCTTTCCGTCTATACCACTTCTTCCCAGAGTGCTGAAGAAGATCAAGCGCGATCGGGCCCAAGTCATTCTTGTGGCTCCGGACTGGGCACGGAGAGTCTGGTATCCCGAGCTCTTGCACATGGCCATTGATCCTCCGATCAGACTGCCCCTTCGGGAGGATCTTCTGTCGCAGCACCAGGGGACGGTCCTCCACCCGTACCTGTCCAGCCTCCACCTCCTTGCGTGGAGATTGAGCGGCGACAGTTGACAGCTTTTGACCTTCCTCCCGAAGTCTGTCACGTTATTTTGGCAGCCAGGCGTCCCTCCACCAAAACGGTATACTCCTGTAGATGGAACAAGTTTGTGGCATGGTGCGCAGCAAAGGCTGTGGATCCCCTTTCTGCCTACCTTTCTGAGGTCCTCCTCTTCATTCTTTCCTTGGCCCAGCAGGGCTCTGCTCTGGGCACTCTAAAAGGCTATCTTTCGGCCATTTCGGCCTTTCTTCGGCTTCCTGACCAGCCTTCTCTTTTCAAGTCCCCTATTGTAAATTGCTTCCTTAAGGGCATTACTCATTTGTATCCTCCAATTCCTTTTGTAATGCCCCAGTGGGACTTGAACCTGGTTCTGACCTATCTTATGTGCGCTTCTTTCGAGCCGCTACATAACTGTCCTCTCAGACTTCTGACTCTTAAAACTGCCTTTTTGGTTGCCATCACCTCTGCTCACAGGGTGAGTGAGCTTCAGGCTCTTTCTTCCAAACCTCCTTTCCTGGCTGTTCATCCGTACAAAGTTGTCCTTCACACTAGGCCTTCTTTCGTTCCCAAAGTGGTTACCTCTTTCCACATAGGACAGACCATCACTTTGCCCACCTTCTTCCCGCCCCCGCATCCTTCTAAAGAGGAAGAGAGGCTCCACCGTCTGGATCCAAAACGTGCGCTTTCCTTCTATCTGGTTCGCACAAAACAATTCCGGGTGGATGACCAGCTCTTTGTTGGCTATGTGGGCGCCAAGAAAGGTCGGGCCGTGCAAAAGTGGACCATCTCCCGATGGGTTGTTCTTTGCATCAAAATCTGCTACTCCTTAGCGAAAAAGGAAGTTCCAGTAGGGTTGCGCGCCCATTCCACCAGGGCGACGGCAGCCACTACTGCTTTGGGACGTGGTGTCCCCCTTAATGACATCTGCCAGGCAGCTACGTGGGCTTCTTTGCACACGTTTACTAAACACTATTGCCTTGACATCCAAATCCGGAGAGACGGCTTCTTTGGCCGTTCTGTTCTCCAGGACTTCCTGGTGTGAACTTGGTTCCCAGACCCACCTCCGGGGTTGGTATTGCTGGAGTATCTATTCTAAGGTGAGGAATCCATAACTAATTGTCTCTTTCAGATGAACAAGTTACTTACCTTCGGTAATGATATATCTGTAAGAGACATAGATTAGTTATGGGTTCCTCACCGCCCCACCCATCCTCCCTGTTCTGCGAACTGACTTCTAGGGTAAGGGACTTCCCTTCGGGGCCCTAGTTTTGTGCCCCAGTGGTCAGTGTCTTGCATGGCTCTGCGCTTCTGGCGTGGAATGTCGTTTAAAGAACTGACGTTCGCGATCAGGGGCGGCGTCTAAGTAGATACAGGGACGTCATTCCGGCGACCACGATGCCAACGACGAACGCGGAGTCGACCAACGCCACCTGCCCACGCGCAGGGGTACTGTGAGTAGTTGGCCTGGTATATGCTGTCCACTAATTATAGTGGGCACCCTGTACCAGTCCAAACAACCCCTTATTGGAGATAGGTTAAAGACAACCTTTATTGAAAGCTATCCTAGTGGTAGCTATGGAGAGCAGCCTTCAGGCTAAGTCTTGAAGGAATGTAAAGCAGCTTGTTTTACCAGTCTATAATCTCTTGAGTGACCAAATGAAAGAGGACCACACCAGGTATATATGTAAAATATATGTATTTAGTCTTAAACACACCCCTCTAGTCTCTTTATGAGGCTAGAGTTCGAAGTACATAAGTTACAAGTCAGTTATCAACAGTAATAGCACAAATACACGTTTGAGCCCTTGGGGCGTACCAAACCATATACCAATAAAGTGGTATAAGAACCATGACTGAGCTAGACACAAGGCCTAGAGCCTGTAGAAGTGCTTGGCCCTCAAGGAACCACCCAAGGTAGTGACACAGGGGACCCACGGGGGACGCGTGCTGTGTGAGAACACAGCCGCGAGCCGCCGTTGACTTCTATGGGGAATGTCGCGGTTGGAGTTTTAAAGAAAAAGGACACTTGGAGCAAACCCCTTTAGAACTAGGCCGTTCTAGAGTCAATACCCACGGGAGCACCGGAGTACTCGAGTTACCTCACCCAGGGGAGCCGGGTGCATAGGTGTCTTTCGGGGTCGGGTTTCGTCGTCGTTTTCAATGGCGATCTGCTGCAAAGTGCTGCTGGCGGCCAAGTCGAAAGTGTCCGGGTGGATCCAAGGGTGGATCGAAGATCTGAAGAACCTGAAAGCAGAGGGGACAGAGTCTGGGTCACTAGCCAGTGACCAGGAAGGCGATGAGCAGATGCCCACCGATGTCGGGTGCTTCAGGTAGGTTGACGGTCGTCTTGACTCTTCAGCCACGAGGTCCAGGAGGCGTCGACGACAACCAGGAGCTGGTTTCGAGCTGTCCCACGACGTCTGTCGATTGCTGCGGTGTCGGCGACCGGATTGGACCCAACAAGCCTTGGCAACGGCAAGTCACGTGGAAATGAAGAAAGGTCGTTGATGCAGACCAGCAAGGTCTGGGGGACTCACCCAGCCATCATTTCCAACAGAGAGGCCATATGATCTTGACCTCCGTGGATTTATTAAATGATAATAGAATCTTTTGTTAACAAATATATGTTTGTGTATTGGACTACACCCTGGTTATTGGTTGTGTAAATTTGTATGTAATGTCATCTTTTGATATTAAATGTTTTTGTGTAGCGGATTAATTTTATGGATTGGTTTCCTGTGAGTAATCACATTATTTGCTGAATTATAATTGTGTCATATTATATGACAACTGTGAAATATTTGAAGAGTGCCGAGGTAAAGTGGTTTGTTTAAAGGTTTATCCAATGGCTAGGGTGTCCTTAGAATGAGGAGGGGTTACTGGCCCGAAAGAGGTAGTGGTCTCTTCTGCAATTCTGGTAGAATGTCTGCTGGGGAATGATCTGGAGTCCTTAGCGTGGGCTCAGGTAGAGTTTAGGTCCCATGCAGCCATGCTGGGAATTCCTGAAAGGGTGTACATAAAAACCAGTGCGCAGAGCAAGGCCCAGGGTGAAAAAGAGGTGTTGGAACCTGAAACAGTGGCCCAACCCTGTAAGAGAAAAGGTAAGAAGTCTGGGAAACCAACTTCTGAACAGCCACAAGCTCAGATCCCTTCTCCCCAGGAGAAGACCTGTCAACCCTAGAGGGAACTGGGCCCCAGGAACTTGGGCCTTACACGACAGAGCTCCTAGGCCCAGGGAGACCCTCTAGGGAAGAGCTGTGCCAAGGGCAGTGAATTTGCCCTACTCTTGAAAGTCTGTGACAGCAAGCTGCTGCACAGGAAAAGGGAGATGTCAGTGGCTCCCAGAGGACCTATTGGGAGGAAGGGCTTCTGTACACTAAGGCCAGAGACCCCAAACCTGGTGCCACCAGGAGAGTGGTAGTGCCTCAGCAGTCCAAAGAGTTTCTCCTCACATTGCCACATGAAATTCCCATAGCTGGACATCTTGACCAGAGCAAGCCTTGTAGTAGGCTAGTCAGCCACGTCTATTGGCCAAACAGGTCTCAGAAGGTGAAAGAGTTGTGCATCCCCTGGGCCACTACCAAGCCAGTGGCACAGCATGTAGCCACCCAAAGGCTCCATTAATTCCACTTCCCCTGGTTGGGGTACCCTTTGAAATGGTAGGGATTGACATTGTCAATATCCTTTACCCCCCCAATCAATCAATCAGGAGGTTCTTATAAAGCATGACTTTTCATCCCGGGGGGTCTCCAGGCGCTGGGGTTCTACTGCTCATGGTCGAGAAACCAGGTCTTGAGCCTCCTCCTGAAGTCTGGGCAGGTGCACAGGTCGAGGGGGAGGTCGTTCCAGGACTTGGTGGCGATGTAGGAGAAGAAACGACCTGCCCAGCAGCTCCGACAGATGCAGGTGGTTTAGGCCAGGGCGAGGGAGGTGGAGCGGAGCCCCCTGGTAGGCTGGTGAGAATTCAGTCGGTGGTTGAGGTATGCAGGTCCGATGTTGTGGAGGGCTTTGTAGGTGTGGGTGAGGAGCTTGAAGCGGCATCTTTTGTGTAATGGGAGCCAGTGGAGGGATCTGAGGTGGGGTGAGATGCTGGTTCTTCTGGTGAGGTTGAGGATGAACCTCGCCGCGGAGTTCTGAATGGTCTGGAGGCGATTGAGTAGTTTATTGGTGGTGCCGTGGTGGAGTGCGTTGCCGTAGCCGAGGCGACTGGTGACGAGAGCCTGTGTCACTGTTTTCCTGGTGTGAGTGGGGATCCAGCGGAAGATCTTTCGGAGCATGCGTAGGGTGTGGAAGCATAAGGCGGAGATGACGTTGACTTGCTTCTTCATAGTTAGCTGACTGTCGAGGATGATTCTGAGGTTTCGTGCGTGGTTCGAGGGTGTGGGTGCTGGCCTGAGCGTGGTGGGCCACCAAGAATCGTTCCCAGGGAAGGGGTTGCGTCCGAAAATGAGAACCTCCGTCTTGTCAGAGTTGAGCTTCAGGCAGCTGGCCCTCATCCAGTTGGCGATGTCGGACATGGTGTTCTGGAAGTTGGTTCTTGCTGGTTCGTTGTTTGTGAGGTAGAGGATGAGCTGAGTATCATCGGCGTAGGAGATAATTTTGAGTCCATGAGTGCGGGCGATGTTGGCGAGCTGTGTCATGTATGCATTGAAGAGAGTGGGGAGGAGCCCTGTGGCTTGAGGTCGAAAGAGAAAGGAGGAATGTGGATTCTCTGGGTTTGGTTGGGTAGGAAGGAGGCGATCCAGTTGAGAGCATTGTCTTGGATGCCTAGGTGGCAAAGTCTGGTGATGAGAGTGTGATGGGAGACGGTGTTGAATGCAGTGGAGAGGTCGAGAAGGATGAGGGCTGCTGTTTCCCTTTGGTTCGAGAAGGCGTCTGATGCCATCTGTGGCTGCTATTAGGGCAGTCTCAGTGCTGTGGTTGGTCCGGAATCCTGACGGAGAGGCGTCAAGAAGGTTGATGTGTTTGAGGTATACGGTGAGCTGGAGGTTGATGGCTTTCTCCAGGACTTTGGCTGGGAAGGGTAGAAGAGAGATGGGTCAGTAGTTTTTGAGTTCGCTGGGGTTGGTGGAGGGCTTTTTCAGAAGAGGCTTGACTTCTGCGTGTTTCCAGGCGGCGGGGACTGTGGCTGTCATAATGGAGGTGTTGAGGGCTTCAGTGAGGTTTGTGCTGGTCTCTTCTCTCCCTAGGTTGTAGATGTGGTGACGGCAGGGGTACTTGGGGGAGCCAGAGTGGATAGACATCATGAAGGTGGAGGTGTCTTCAGTGGAGAGCTGATTCCAGTCGGAGAGTTGGGAGGCGTCGGTGTAGGCGTGGGGATGGTTGAGGTCCAACTGCATCGGGGAACAGATTTATGTTGGTAAGCAATTCCCCTTAGGACTACCACTGCTCCCTCCTGCAGTGGCTACAGCCCTCATTGATATCTTTACCAGAGTGGGTTTCCCTAAGGAGATGGTGTCAGTCAGAGGTAAAAACTTCATGCCTGGCTACCTGAAGCACATGTGGTCTGAATGTGGAGTGACTTACAAGTTCACTACCCCATATCATCCACAAACCAATGGACTTGTTGAAAGGTTCAACAAGACCATAAAAGGCCTGATCATGGGACTCCCTGAAAAACTCGGAAGGAGATGTCCATTTGATTTGATTTGGCAACTTATAAAGCACGAACATTTGCCCGTAGATGTCCTTTTGCAATGCTTGCTTTTCGCTTACAGAGAAGTACCACAGAAGGGAGTAGGTTTTTCCCCTTTAAATGTCTGTTTGGCCATCTTATGAGGGGACCACTTTGTCTGGTTAAGGAAGGCTGGCTGAAAACTCTCAAAGAGCCTAAACAATATATTTTGGAAAATGTGCTAGGCCTACGTTCCAGGATGGCAGAGTACATGAGTAAAGCAACCAAAAACCTAGAGGCTAGCCATGAGCTTCAAAAACTCTGGTATGACCAAAAGGCTGCAATGGTGGAGTTCCAACCAGGGCAGAAGATATGGGTGTTGGAGCCTGTGGCACCTAGGGCCAACCAGGACAAATGGGATGGTCCCTACTCTTTCCCTGAGAGGAAAGGTGAAGTCACCTACCTGGTGGACCCTGGCACTAGCAGGGACCCCAATAGGGTCATCCATGTTAATCGCCTGGAACATTTCCATGATAGGACTGAAGTAACCATGCTGATGGTCACTGATGAGGATCAGGAAGCAGAGAGTGAACATCTCCCTGACCTCCTCTCCAGCAAGTCCAAAGATGGGTCAGTAGATGGAGTTGTCTACTCAGACATTCTCTCTGCCCAACAGCAAGCTGACTACAGGCATATCCTGGTGCAGTATGCTGGGCTCTTTTCCTTAACCCCTGGACAAACACACTGGTGTACCCATGTTGTGGACACTGGAGACAGCTTACCCATCAAAAACACAATCGATCGACAGTCTGACCCTGTTAAGGAGAGCATCAAAGCTGAAGTAAGCAAGATGCTGGAGTTGGGGGTTATTGAACCCTCTAGTCTAACCCAATGGTCTTAGTCCCCAAGCCTCACTCCAGTGGCGAGAAACCAGAAATGAGGCTCTGTGTAGACTACAGAGGTCTCAGTGCTGTCACAAAGACAGATGCACACCCTATACCCAGAACTGATGAGTTGATAGATAAATTGGGGGCAGCTGAGTTTCTCAGTGCCTTTGACTTAACATCAGGGCAGATTAGCCTAACCCAAAGAGCCAAAGAGAAAACAGCATTCTCGACCCCAGATGAGCATTATCAGTTCACTGTTATGCCCTTTGGTTTAAAGAATGCCCCAGCCACCTTTCAAAGGTTGGTGAACCAAGTCCTGGCTGGGTTGGAAGCTTTTAGTGCAGCATATCTAGATGATATTGCAGTCTATAGCTCCACCTGGCAGGATCACCTGATCCACCTTGACAAGGTTTTGCAGGCCCTGCAGACTGCAGGCCTCACTATCAAGGCATCCAAATGCCAGATAGGGCATGGCACAACTGTATACTTGGGCCACCTGGTAGGTGGAGACCAAGTGCAACCTTTGCAGCCCAAGATCCAGACAATTCTGGACTGGGAAGCTCTAACCACTCAGACTCAAGTCAGGGCATTCCTTGACTTGGTATTACAGGAGATTTATGAAGGGGTATGGTTCCATTGTGGCACCCCTCACAGAACTGACCTCAAAGAAGATGCCCAAAAAGGTAAATTGGACAGTTAGTTGTCAAAAGACTTTTGACACTCTGAAAGAGGCAATGTGCTCAGCACCCATTCTCAAAGTTCCAGATTACTCTAGGCAGTTCATTGTGCAGACTGATGCCTCTGAGAAAGGGATAGGAGCGGTCCTTTCCCAAACCAGCAATGACGGCTTTCATTAGCAAGAGGTTACTCCCCAGGGAACAGTGTTGGCGTGCCATTGAGAGGGAAGCCTTTGCAGTGGTTTGGTCCCTGAAGACGTTGAGATCATACCTGTTTGGGTCGGCACAAGCAGCATGAGCGACGTTGACCTCAGGTGGGGGCGAGTGTGGGGCTCCTGCCCGGATTATTCAAAGGGGGCCCAGGACACCATCTCTGGGCCCCCGTGAAGGAAATTGAAGGGGGAGCACCGTTGCGTTCCCCCTCCAAGATGGATTATGATAACTGTAGTCAGTGATAGTGACATTATGACAGGTGCTTCTGGTCTCTACATGTGGTAACATTGACCTGATGTAAAGTGAAACCCTCCTATATCGTCCTATGTATTGTACAAGTGGGGGGAGGGGTTCCGTGATTTTTTTTTTTGGGGTCAAACGTAAATGTTGCCAAAGGTATTTTTACCTGCCTTATGTATATTTGTAAGTTACTGCATGACAATTAAGTAGTAATAAATGTACTTTTCATTTTTCAAAGAAAAAGCACAGATTGAACAAACATTTATTAAGTGTTATTATTGCATGCCAGCAAATAATGCTTACTAGCACACACCACCTCCACTGAGTAGGCCTTGAACTGCTCTGCTTCACTATCCTGAGAGAGTTAAGCGCAGCAATGCGGTGTTTGGTTCCCAGTGAAGGGGTGGATGTGGAGCAATTCCTTGTGCAGGCCACGCAACTCATGGATACATAATCACAAAGAGGGACCAAGGGCTTGATAGGTCCAACATACGAGCCCCAACCAGTAACTGTTTTAGACAAAAGAGTATGCTGTTCCTAGAGGGGTGTGGCGGAAAAAAAGAGGGGCGAGAAGTGACAGAGTATCAGACCAAGTCAAATAGTCGATGAATGCTAGACAGGATAGCATAGTACTAGTCCGGGGATAGCTCCAATAAGGAGCAAGGGCCCTCACACACCCCAAGGGGTGTCATGCTTCATCATAGGGCAGCTCCTCGTTGTGCCGGCGCTGCAATGCCCAACGGGCCCCGCAGGGGGGCTCTTTGCCGGAGGTCTTCTTGGTTTTTGCCGTTGTGAAGCCAGATGGTACTGTGAGGGCAGCCTATGTGTAGTGAGTAGAAGTGGGATAAAAAAGTTGATTTAAAAATGGCTCCTGGATTCTCCAAAAAAGGTTTATTCTAGGAGTACCTGGACCATGAATAAAAACGGTGAACTGAGTGGGGAGAATTAAACCTGTGTCAGTTCTAGTGAGTGGTGCATAGGATCGGGGTCGACATGTTTCTTGCCTTCAATAAAGTCCAAGGGATCTCGGCAATTCTTCAGGACCTATAATCCTCATCTACTCTAATCAGGACGGCAAAAAGTGTGAAAATAAAAAGTCACGTCCTCTAATATAAGGATTCTTCTGATGGATACATCTGCCTGTGGATTCCTCACCTTATGAATATACCCTGCGCCAGCATTCCGCAGAAATTTTTCGTAGCTCTCTGCGCCGACGAGGTCGTCATGGTGTCATGGCTCCGCACGCGGCTCCGCATGACGTCACCGGAGCCATATGAAGACCACGTCGGCGTGATGACGTCAGTTCCCTTTTTTCCGCGCTGTTGACGCTAACGGATTTTCTGGGACTCTCCTATCTTTCTACTGTTACTTTGTTTCGAGACTTTATTTGTTTCTCTTTTCGACATGTCTGCTCAAAGGAAGTCCGGTTTCAAGCCTGGTAAGGAATGCGGAGGTCACATGTCGATCACTGACCCGCATGATGACTGCCTTTGGTGTCTTTCCAGTGATCACGACGTCGAAGGTTGCTCTTCTTGCAGGAAGATGAACCCGAAGGCGTTGAAGGAAAGAGAGGTTAAGCTCTACATCGCCAAGGTGAGGAAGGAGAAAAGGGTCGTAAACGGTCGAAGTCGGGGTCGTCGACTTCGCATGGATCGAAGAGAAGGCACAAGAAGAAGAGACATGGGTCTCAACGTCGTTCGTCGAAGCCTCGAGCTTCGAAGTCGCCTTCTCCGGCTCCTCGACGTCGTGTCAAAGACTTTGTTTCTCCTTCTCCTTCCGAGTCTCCACGGATGTCTCCGAACCGGTCTCCTTATGTGGGCACACCGGCGCAGTCTCCGGCGTCGGTGGATTCTCCGGCTCCGGATGGTGCATCGAATCCTGTGGCTGATGTGACTCCTGCTGTTCCTGTGGCTCCACCTGTGACTCCAGTGGCCCCGACTCCAGAGGTTCCTCTGTCGGAGGTCGAACCGGCGCAGTATCCTTCGTTCCCGGCGCCAGGTTCGGACCCATCGCAGTTCTTGAACGCGATGTATTGCGTTTTTGCCAGAGCCACATGCCCCTCTGGAGCACCTTCGGGTCCCATGGGCTCATTGGCATTTAATTTGGGTGTGCCTCAGCATTATCCTCCGGCCCCCTTTATGCCATATATGCCGATGGCGCCGTCTTGGCAGTTTCCGGCGTCGAAGATGTCGACGCCGTATGGTCAGTCCCCAGCTCCATCTGGCGTCCTTTCTTCTCGAGTTCGTTCGACGCAGGTTGCTGTCACGGATCCGCCTTCGACGCCGCTGCTGAAGCCGTCGACGCCGCGGATGGCGCCGCCGACGCCGCAGCCGAGGATGCGTTCTTGAAGGGAAGCTCAAAGGTTAATCGAAGAAGAGCAGTATCAAGCAGGTGACATGGAAGAAGGTGAAATAAATGAGTCTGAGGACTTGTTTGAAGACTTGTGTGAGGCAAGTGGTTTGGATTTTTCACCAGAAGTGGATTTTGATTCGCAGAAGGCTTCTCCTTCAAAGGATGCTGCTCCTTATCATGTCGTGATTAAGAAGGCAGCTGAACTGTTGGATCTACAGCTTCCTATGGCTGAATACAAGCCAAATCTTCTTACAGAGGTTCTTCATTCTCCTTCCTCTTTAGTTGAGCCTCTCTTGCCTTTCAATGATGCCCTGACGGAGCCAATTCTGGAGGTTTGGAGAAATCCTCTTACTGCTCCTGCAGTTTCTAGATCTGTCTCTAGACGATATAGACCAGCACCAGGGGACCCTGAATTTCTTTCTTCTCACCCGTCACCTCAGAGTTTGGTGGTTCAGGCTTCATGCTCAAAGCAGTCTGTGGGTTCATTTCCTCAAGCACCAGCTGACAGAGATTCGAAAAAGCTTGAGCAGTCTGCAAAGAAAGTTTTTTCGTCAGCTAGTTAGGCTTTAAAGTCCACCAACGCAACTTGTTTGTTGGACAGATATATTCACGCCCTTATGGACTCTGCCAAGCGGATTCTCCCGAAGTTATCTGAAGTGGATCGGGGTAATTTAAGTGAAGTTTTGGCGGACTCTCAGGCGGCTGCTCGCCAAGTAATCCAGTCGGGGCTGGACACTGCAGATTCAGTGGCAAGGGTGATGGGCTCATCTGTTGCTACTAGGAGGCATGCATGGTTGAGATCATCGGGATTTTCACCGGATGTCCAAGCTGCTCTTTTGGATCTTCCCTTTGACGGATCTAAGCTTTTTGGGGAAAAAGCTGACTCTGCGTTGCAGAGATTTAAGGACAGCAAGGCCACGGCGAAGTCCTTGGGTTTACAGTCTGTCAAGAGGCTATGGCTACAAAAGGTACTGTGGGTTTGGGAAATCTTCCTTTCGTTCCCGTCAGCCTCAGCAGCAGAAGCAAAACCCTCTGTATAAATCCTACAGAGGTAAAGGCAGAGGTCGCTTTCGTGGAGCTGGACGACATCCCTCTTCCTCCCCCTCTTCTACCTCCCCAACCCCTCCCGGTAATGCAGCAAAGCAGCCCTAGATCCGCCATCCTGGATCATGTGGGTCCTGTGGGAGGCCGGCTTACTCATTTTCTACAAGATTGGAAATTAATAACTTCGGACCTTTGGGTTCTAGATCTTGTAGAAAATGGGTACGCCCTTCCCTTCAGGGAATTTCCCCGCCTTACCCTCCTTGTCAGGGGTTTTGCACAGAGGATCATTTGCTACTCCTTCAGAAGGAGGTTCTTACCCTGTTACAAAAAGGTGCGATAGAGGTGGTTCCGGAGCAGGAGAGGGGTCAGAGGTGCTACTCCCGGTATTTCCTGATCCCCAAAAAGGATGGCAGGTTACGTCCCATCCTGGACCTCAGAATCTTGAATCTGTTTGTCAAACAGGAGAGGTTCAAGATGCTTACTCTAGCGCAGGTTCTTCAGGCGCTGCAACAAGAGGACTGGATGGTGTCCATCGACTTGCAGGATGCGTATTTCCACATTCCAATCCTGAAGTCGCACAGGAAGTATCTCCGTTTCACGGTTGGATCGCAACACTACCAGTTTGCGGTCCTTCCGTTTGGTCTTACTACCGCACCTCGAGTCTTCACCAAGGTGATGGCAGTGGTGGCTGCCCGTCTCAGGAGGTTGGGGATTCCAGTTTTCCCCTACCTGGACGACTGGCTGTTGAAGGCAGAGTCTCCAGAGATGGTGAGTCATCATTTGCAGGTTACAGCCCAGCTGTTATACAAATTGGGTTTTTCGATAAATGTACCCAAGTCTCACCTGGTGCCCTCTCAGCGCAACCTGTTCATAGGGGCGGTACTGGATACCACTGTGTCGAGCATTCCCTCCTCCGCAAAGGATTCTCGACATACAGAAAATGGTTCCCTTGTTTTACAATGGAGCGGTTGTTCCAGTTCTGAAGGTCCTTCGCCTGCTCGGTCTGTTTGCTTCCTGCATCCTGCTGGTCAGCAATGCACGCTGGCACATGAGGGCGCTCCAGTGGTGTCTCCGCAGGCAGTGGTATCAACACAATGGAGATCTCAGGGAGTCTGTGAGGATCTCCAGAGAAGCTGCAGCGGATCTGTCTTGGTGGAGCGTGGAGGGCAATCTGTCTCAAGGAAAGCCTTTCCACTTTCCTCCATCGGTGGCCACAGTGATAACGGATGCCTCTACCCTAGGGTGGGGTGCACATCTGGGGGATCTGGAGATCAAGGGTCTTTGGTCTCCGGAGGAAAGGTTATTTCACATCGACCTTCTGGAATTGCGGGCAATACGTTTGGCGCTCAAGGCCTTTCTCCCTTCCCTTCGCGGTCAGTCGGTTCAGGTCCTGACGGACAACACTACCGCGATGTGGTTTGTCAACAAGCAGGGAGGAGTAGGGTCGTACCGTCTCTGCAGAGAGGCTTTGCGACTCTGGTCCTGGGCTCAGGATCATCGGATTTGCTTGATGGCAAATCATCTGGCCGGGGTGCTGAACGTGCGTGTGGACAGTCTCAGTCGACAGTTCTCCGCCGACCACGAGTGGAGGCTTCATCCAGAGGTAGTTCGACACGTCTTCCAGACGTGGGGGACTCCTCGGGTGGACCTGTTTGCCACTCTAGAGAACGCGCACTGCCCGTCATTCTGCAGTCTCCAGTTTCCGAGGCAGGGAGCGTTGGGGGACGCGTTTCAGTTGAGTTGGAGCTCACAACTCCTTTACGCGTTTCCTCCCATACCCTTGATTCCTCGGGTTCTGAGGAAGATTCGCCAAGACCGGGCTCAAGTTATATTGGTCGCCCCGGATTGGCCAAGAAGGGTGTGGTTCACGGACCTTCTTCACCTCTCGTTGTACCCTCCGCTCCGTCTCCCTCTCAGGGTAGACCTCCTCTCTCAGATGGAGGGGCAAGTTCTACACCCCCACCTCCAGAGCCTGCACCTTCATGCCTGGAGATTGAACGGGGCAACTTGAATTCTTTTTCTCTCCCGCCTGACGTGGTGGACGTTATACTATCGGCCAGGCGACACTCCACCAAGTCCGTCTATTCTTACAGGTGGTCTAAATTTGTTAAGTGGTGCGGAGAGAAATCTATTGATCCCTTAAAAGCCCATCTTTCTGATGTTCTTTGTTTTTCCCTTCATTTCGCCCAGCAGGGTTGTGCTGTGGCCACTATTAAGGGATATTTGTCGGCATTGTCGGCATTTTTGTGTTTACCTGATCAGCCTTCTTTATTTAAGTCTCCTATAGTCTTAAGATTTATTAAGGGGCTGACAAACATGTTTCCTCCCACTCCTTTTATTATGCCCCAGTGGGATTTGAATCTGGTGTTAACTTTTTAATGGGTTCAACGTTCGAACCTATGCATAGTTGTCCGTTGAGACTTTTGACTTTTAAAACGATCTTTCTGGTGGCTATCACTTCGGCTAGGAGGGTGAGTGGGCTCCAAGCTCTTTCCTGTAAACCTCCTTTTCTGACCATACATGCTGAAAGTTTGGTACTCAGGACCAGGGCTGCTTTTCTGCCTAAGGTGGTGACTCCTTTCCACCTGGGTCAGTCCATTACCCTCCCTACTTTCTATCCTCCCCCTCACCCATCCAAGGAGGAAGAGAGACTTCATCGTTTGGATCCAAAGAGGGCGATTAGCTTTTATTTGGACAGAACGAAGGACTTTCGCCAAGATGACCAGCTCTTTGTTGGATATGCTGGTCGCATGAAGGGCAAGGCGGTGCACAAGCGCACTTTATCCAGGTGGATCATCTTGTGCATCAAGATATGCTACTCCCTGGCTGGTAAGGAGCCTCCTGTAGGCATTAGAGCTCATTCTACCAGGGCTAAATCGTCTACTTCTGCCTTGTCTAGAGGTGTTCCTGTGTTGGACATATGTAAGGCGGCAACTTGGGCCTCCCTCCACACTTTCGCGAAACACTACTGCTTAGATTCCGAAGTGAGGAGGGATGGCCATTTTGCTCGCTCTGTTTTACAGGACTTTTTGGTATAGAAGGGTTGACACCCTCCTCCGGGTGAGGTACTGCTGTGGGATTCTATTCATAAGGTGAGGAATCCACAGGCAGATGTATCCATCAGAAGAACAAGTTACTTCCCTTCGGTAACGCTTTTTCTGGTGGATACAGTATCTGCCTGTGGATTCCTCACTGACCCACCCGCCTCCCCGTTGTCCACCCTTTTATACCATAAAAGCTGAGGTATTAGTTATTTGATGTATTTTTATGTACTCAAGACTTTGTTACCTCTATTGTTTTATTGTTGTCTTGTTTGAAATTCAAGCTTTCTCATTTTATTATACACTGAGTGTATTTGTGTGAATTCTGTATACTTGGTATGCATTGTCTCTATGGTCGGTTCGCCCGTTTTGCCTCGGTGGCACGGAAAAAATGGGTGGAACTGACGTCATCACGCCGACGTGGTCTTCTTATGGCTCCGGTGATGTCATGCGGAGCCGCGTGCGGAGCCATGACACCATGACGACCTCGTCGGCGCAGAGAGCTACGAAAAATTTACGCGGAATGCTGGCGCAGGGGATATTCAAAAGGTGAGGAATCCACAGGCAGATACTGTATCCACCAGAAAAAGCGTTACCGAAGGTAAGTAACTTGTTCGTTAGTAGTCCTAAGTGTGTGGAGACAGACAACACACACAAACAAGTGGATTGTTGAAAAAAGGTGTACCTTCTGGAAGCAATTAGCATCGGAAGGTAGAGGTGAATGGGCCCCAACAGGGACTAGCCCGTGTACTCGCTAAATTATGCGAGGTGGACCAAACTTCCGGAAGCAATTAGCATCGGAAGGTAGAGGTGAATGGGCCCCAACAGGGACTTGCCGGTGTAATCGCTAAATTATGCGAGGTGGACCAAATGTGGTCCACAAGGAGTTCGGTACGGCCCCTACCCAACGCCGGCTGTCTCAGATGCTAATTGCTTCCGGAAGTTTGGTCCACCTCGCATAATTTAGCGAGTACACCGGCTAGTCCCTGTTGGGGCCCATTCACCTCTACCTTCCGATGCTAATTGCTTCCGGAAGGTACACCTTTTTCACCATCCACTTGTTTGTGTGTGTTGTCTGTCCCCACACACTTAGGACTACTAACGAATCCTTATATTAGAGGACGTGACTTTTTATTTTCACACTTTTTGCCGTCCTGATTAGAGTAGACGAGGATTATAGGTCCTGAAGAATTGCCAAGATCCCTTAGGACTTTATTGAAGGCAAGAAACATGTCGACCCCGATCCTATGCACCACTCACTAGAACTGACACAGGTTTAATGCTCCCCACTCAGTTCACTGTTTTTATTCATGGTCCAGGTACTACTCCTAGAATAAACCTTTTTTTTGGAGAATCCAGGAGCCATTTTTAAATCACCTTTTTTATCCCACTTCTACTCACTACACATAGGCTGCCCTCACACGTACCATCTGGCTTCACAACGGCAAAAACCGAGAAGAGTTCCGGCAAAGAGCCCCCCTGCGGGGCCCGTTGGGCATTGCAGCGCCGGCCCAACGAGAAACTGCCCTATGATGAAGCATGACACCCCTTTGGGTGTGTGAGGGCCCTTGCTCCTTAATGGAGCTTTCCCCGGACTAGTACTATACTATCCTGTCTATCATTCATCGACTGTTTGACTTGGTCTGATACTCTGTCACTTCTCGCCCCTCTTTTTCTGCCACACCCCTCTAGGAACAGCACACACAACTCATGGCCCATTTTCTTAAACTTAGCCAAAAGGACCCTCTGGAGGGTCTTGGGCCTCATTCTATAGAGTACAGGCCACCACTACTGCTTTAGCTTTGGGTGTATTGGTTTTGGACATGACATATGCCAGGCAGCAATGAGAGCATCTGTTCAAACTTTCTCACATACTACTGCGCTGATTCTCAGGTCTGCAGGCCATTTTGCCCGCTTGGTTTTACAGGGGCTTTTAGTATAAAGCCCATTCCTCACACCCACCTTCTTGGAGGGGGTATTTCTTTTGTATAGACACACAAGGTGAGGAATGTGCTGTTAGAATTATCCATCAAAAGAAAAGGTTACTTAACTTTGGTAATGCTCTTTCTGGTGGATACTCCATCTAACCCCAGGTTCTGTGGCGTGGACTTGCAAGAATTAAGAAGATTCAAAATTAGGTTTGAACACTGTCCTGTACCTCAGTCTATTGGTTACACTCCATGTATGAGGGTGCAAAAGGACCAATGAAGAAGCTATCAGCGCGCACGACTGGCACTTATATGCAACTCTATATTGCCCTGTCCAGCAGCAGGACAAAGTCACAGCCAAGTCGATGGCACCACCTTCCTGCACGCAGGACCTAGTTCAAAGAGTTTCTAGACGCACTCTGGCACCCGGGCTGATTGACAAGATGTCAACCTGGGCAGACGTCTGCTGAGGGTCTCCTTCCATTTACCAAGGCTTTGATGTACACTTTATTAGGGGCCTTGGCCAAATCTTGCTCTTGGCTGCCTGTCAGCTGACAACCCTGCTTTTCTTTCGCATTCTCCTTCACCAGACAGCCTTGATGTTTAGGCCTCGACAATTCGATCTAAACCGAATATGTTTCCCTCTGCTCCTCCTGACCGAGTATCTAAACGTGTAGAAACCGTTGGCAAGAGGGTCTTCTCTTCCACCAGTCTAGCCCTCCACTCTGTCAAAACTAGCTACTTGTTGGGCTGTTACTTCCATGCCCTTTGGGATTTGGTGGCCAGGTATCCCAGACAGTTCAAGATGGTCGTGATGGGACCAAGTTCACAATATGTTATGGCTTGAATACCATTGATTCCATTGGGCGAGCTATTGGCACTAGTGTTGCCAAACTGAAAGAGACTTCTAGTTGCAGATTCCTTATTTTAGAATATTACTCAGGCATCAGACTGAATCCGTACGTTTTTGAGCAGTACCCCTGTGTGCCAGTTGGTGATGTCGTTTGGCTCCACGTTTTCCGCGCTAGAAATTAAGTGCGCGGTACCCCTATAGGCGCCACCCCAGTGCGCTGACTTCAGTTATTTCCTTTCCGCGCCAGATAGCTCTGATCGGTGAAGAGCTATCCTCAGTTGTTTTTTGACCTGCTTTTTTCTCGACTTTTGTCATACCCTTTTTTGAGAGAGTTTCTCTCCTGGTGTGACAGGATGTCCCCAAAGAAACCGGCTGGTTTCACACCATGTGGTGCCTGTGACAGACCCACACTTGGGTTGTTTGTGGTGATTGGAGAGAGACCACTACTCCAAGATCTGGGAGGACTGCCGCGCATGCACCTGAAGGCGCTGAGGGAGTGATCCCTCGAGCGCCTCCCCACCTGACATTGGGTGACACTCAAGATCCCAGTCTTGTCAAAGGTCCCAGGACTGTTCGTGGGGCCACACCCACTGATCGTTGTCGGGTAAGTCCCACAAACATAAGAAATCGAAGAAGTCTTCTGGTGAGGTGCGGGAGCATCGGCACTCAGTCCTCGCTCTTTGGCGGAGCCCGAGTCGGGGTCCGCTCCGGACTTCCCTGACTTTCCAGAAGCCGAGCAAACTCCGCCAAGCTTAAAGAATTTTACGAGGCCATGCACCTTATGTATGGGCGAGCCGGCCACTCTGGAGCGCCTTCGAGCCCCACAAGCTTGGGAGGGGCCCCCACTAGATCCTCGCCAGTGGGTTTGCCCTCAACGCCAGTCGGGCCTCATGGATTCCAAGTTGGATCCCAAGCAGAGCCGACGGCGAAACAGAGACTTCCTCGGCGCCCGTTCTAGTGCTAATGCCACCAACTCCCTGCGGTGGCGTTATCCTCATCGTCATTCCCGACTTCGACATGGAGCCGGAAGGGCATCACCCGATGGCAGTTCCAGCGGGACCGGGATTATGCTCTCCGGATCGAAGCCTTTGCCTTTGACAGGTCTGGAGAGGCAGACAAATGAGAGGGGTCTAAAGACACTTATGGATACCAGCATGCCTTAGATGAGAATGAGGACAAATGGTATGAGGAACTAGTGAATGCCAGTGGGTTAGACACCTCACCTGCCTCTGACTTGGCCTCTCCTCCTACTGTGTCTACGGAGGAGGTAGCCTCTTTCGCTGTGGTGGTGAGTTGGGTGGCTGAGGTCTTGGACCTTCCGCTACCCTCGCTGGCACTGAAGACGAACTTCTTGACAGAAGTACAAAGTGAGAAAATCTCCTGGGCAACCTCCTGTATTCCAAATTTATGTTTTCAAAAGTCAGTTAAAAAATACGTCTTTTTATTTCTAGGCCTTCACATATGTTCCATTATCTTCAACACAGAACTCGTAGCCAACACGTGTTTCTTCGCACGGTACATCAACCTTTGACTTTGTCAGGACTCTTTAGTCCTAAATCAGTTAAATCATAAATACCATCAAAGGACCGGTATCATTATGTAGTTGCCAGTGTTTCACTTCATGTGTATTTTCTGTCCAATTTCCAAGCCCACCTGTAAGTGCTCACCCGTAATCCGACCTTCTTCCAAAGGATAGTGTGCCTCCGTATGTGTGTCCTGGTGTGCTGACATGTTGTGCGTTGTCATTCTACTGTGATACCACAAAAGAGTTCTGGGTGTACGATCAACTATTCATGGGGTATGTGGGAGCCAAGAAAGGGAAGCTCTGCTGAAATGGACCATCTCAAGATGGATAGTGCTCTCCGTCAAAATCTGCCATGCATTGGCCAAGAAGCAACCACCTGAGGATGTGCTTGCTCATTCCACCAGCACTAAGGCTGCAACCACTGTGTTAGCCCATCTGTCAGGCAGAAACGTGGGCATCTTTGCACACATTTACCAACAACTGTTGTCTGGACTGTCAGGTCCATCTCTGCAGGCACTTCGCCCGTTCGGTCACTTTCTGGTTTAAATTGGCTTCGCAGACCCACCTCTGGGGAGGCATTGCTTGGGTATCTATTCTAAGATGAAGAATCTGCAACTATAAGTTTCTATCAGATGAACAAGTTTCTTACCTTCCTGCCATCCATCAAAAGAAGGCTGGTACAGGTGCTCGGAGACAATATCACCACCATGTGATACTGCAGCAAAGAGGGTGGGGTGAAGTCAAGGATCCTATGCCCGAGGCCTTGTGCCTCTGAAAATTGCTGGACCACTAAGGAATTTTCCTGGTGGTGGACCACCTGGCAGGACCATTGAATGCCAGGTTGGACAAGCTCAACTTCCGGCATCTATCAGATCACAAGTGGCAGGTACACCCGGAAGTGGCGCAAGGTGTCTTCCCTGAATAGGGAAAACCTTGGCTCAGTCTGTTTACTGCCATTGAGATTGTGCAATGTCTGCACTTCTGCGTTTTGGAGTTTCCAAGGCGTCTCTCACATGGAGACTCGTTCCGCCTCAGGTGGAACTCTGGACTCCTATATGCCAAGTTCTCAAAGAAGATCAGGAAACCTGACCTAAGTTATCATAGTGGCTCTGGCTTGGACACAGACAGTATGGTATCCAGAACTCTTGGCCCCTGGTAGTTACTCGGGCCGCATGCCACCTCAGTTCGGACCCAGCCAAATGCAGATCAATCTTCACCTTACTCCAATGGTAACAGTCCATCTCAAACTGCCAGACTAGGTCCTCTCTGAACCGGAACACAAGCAACCCAGGACCGGTTTCGCTCTAGTTACGTGGTCTGCAAAATAAGGATAGACTAGGATGCGGCCCGCATATTTACCAGTGACTGAGATTAATTCAAGCATTCCATCTGTCAGTTTTTGTATACTTGATTGTGCCGCCCTTAGTGGAACGGGTATGCCAAGACATGGGTCCTGTGCCCACTGTGTCACTGGAACCAAACTATACCTTGCTGACGAGCCCTAACTAGGGCAAAACCTGTCCTGGTTTGGTTGTATTCCTGTTAAGAGGGAACCTGGCCTGGCAGTGTGTCCGGTAGGTGGCACTGTGTTGCTCCCTATTGCCTTTGTACTGCATGGGAACTGGAGGAGCAGAGCCGTATTTAAGTGACACCGCTGAACGCGGATATCAATTTCATTATGTCTGCATTTGCCGACTCTGGTCCTGAGCTCTGCTCCAAATTATGTTAGTCTTCTGATGACTTCCACGCTAAATCCAGTCTTCTAGGGTATGATGTCCCCTCCTAAAACAACATGTTTCAAACCATGCCGTGACTTTAGAGAGCAGATGTCGGTCATGGACCTACACTAGGTGTGAATTCGGTTTCTATGCCCAGGCCATGACTGAGTCGTGCAACAAATGCCTCCTCTTGTGTTCCTGGACTGTTAGACCTATCAGCCTTAGGGTGGTCTTCCTCAAACTTTTTGCCTTCTCCCTTCCTATTTTGCTGAATTCGTTTTTGCTGGCCTTAGGACTCTTTGCACTTTATCACTGCTAACCAGTGCTCAAGTACTTGTGCTCATTCCCTAAAACATGGAAAATTAACTTACACCTGATCGGCATATTTAATTTCGTTAAAAGTCCCTAGTAAAGTGATATACCATATACCCAGGGCTGGTAAATTGAATGCTACTAGTGGGCCTGCAGCACTTATTGTGCAACCCACTTAAGTAGCCCTTAAAATATGTCTCAGGCCTGCCATTGCAGCCTGTGTGCAGTTTTAAACGGCTAATTCGACCTGGGAAAATAAACCCCTTGCCAGATCTAAAACTCATTTTGTGTATATATATATATTACCTCTAGGGTAGGCCCTAGACCGCCCATAGGGCAAGGTGCAGTGTATTTAAGTTTTACGTGTCCTCGTAGTGAAAAACTCATAAATTTGTTTTTCACTACTGTGAGGCCTGCCTCTCCCGTACGTGGGCCATCCTGGCAGGGTGAAGGGTCGGACCTGTGCACAGCCCTACTTGCACTTCAAAGACACTATCTCAGCTCACACACTAAGAACTTCAGACGAGTCTTTTGCGACCACAGGCAGAACCAGGACAAGGAGGCAAGAAATTCCAGATAGTTCTGTGGTGGAAAAGCTCCAGGCGTTTCTTTCACTTCAAAGCTGGCGTGAAATTAGGACCCTCAGACCCACTCTTCAATTCACTTCTGTACCTGCGGAAGGACTCTTGAGGACAGCCTGCTGCTTGTGGCCTGCTATGTAGTTTATAGTACTACCCTGCTGCACCAAGAGGACTGCCCTGCTGCCTGAAGCGTGCCTTGTGCCATCAGAGGAGTACCCTGCTGCTTTTGAGACCTGCTTTTCTGCTGGAACCCAGAACTTCCAGAGTGACTCCAAGTGCTAGTTAGTTGGTTTCCTGATCAGAGTCTCGGAGTCAGAAAAAACTCAGACCATCTTGAACCCGGACCAGTCAGTCCTGGCCATCCAGGTAGTACCCCTCTATGCTTGGATCCTTGGAAGTGGTGGGAGAGGTGTCCAGATAGCCCAAATTTAGGACTAGGAAATACCATCATAATACCATTCCCACCACTGTTAGCACTGTCACCACCATTGCCACTGACACTACCATCTCAACCTGTAGCACCATCATTATCAACGTCCGCAACACTGCATCATTGCTACTGTTACAACCATCATCGTCTCTGCTACCCCTACCATCTCCACTTCTGCCACCACCACTACTGCTACCATATCTCCACCACTACTGCTGTTACTAATAGTACCATTGTCTCCACCATCGCCACTATTACCACCATGACATTCATGTGTATTTGAAACACCATTGTGTGTGAAAGAGAAAGGTATGTCGGCATTGCTTGTCTGCTATTGGTAACAGATTAACTGACTTTGCCAATGCTTGTTGGAATTTGTGTTCTAATTATGATCTAATCTTATGAACCACCGCACTGTGTTTGGCCCGGTCAGCCACAGGAATCCAGTCACAAGCCTGTGCTTCTAAAATGATTCTTTCCTTGATTGATATCCTACAGACATTGGCGCACTTTAGTTCTGGTGTGTTATTACCTTTTACCCTTCTTATTTTATAACCCTGACTTTGAAGCCGAGGTCCTAGTGATACAAAAGGTGTGGCAGTGGTACAACGGCATCCGCTTCTCCCGCTCTTGTGTGTAGTAGAATACTGTCCACCAAGAAAACCTGAGCCAAGCAGAAGAGCCCAAGAACACATAAAACACACGGCCAGAGTTTTGGCACAAAGTTTTAATGGCAAAATAAATGTAATGAAGTAGGTGGCGAGTCTTTAAGAGGATGTGACTTAATCTTAATACATTTTTGGTTGTAAGTTAACATTATGTATAGCTTCCTCATCATCATTTGATCCATCTCAGTGTGATCAAGGCACCATAATTTAAGAGCAGTTAAATGATAAAGAATACTGGTTTAATAATAGTTATTCCGGCCTCTTTGTGGAGTGACACATGCTTAAATTAGTTGTATATGCAAACGAAAAGAATACATTCTTTTATTTTGCCCAACAATCTTTAAATGCAACTGAAATATGTTTCTAATCGTTGTAATTTTACCCTTGAATTTTAACTTGTCATTTTTTGTGAGTGCTTTGCCTGTTTCTTTGTGGTTTAGACCAGTGGAACTAGTTTGTCCTGCTGCATTACATACTGAATTCAGCAGTAGATGCTAGTTTAATTTACAGTGCTTAAAGATGCATCCTGACCAGAGTGCGCTGTAGTCAAGTCTCCGTACATTACTCATCAGAGAACATTGGGACATTTCATGCAGATGTTTTTGTAACTGATCTTTTTACCAGGTAACTTCTAACCGATTTTGTCCTCAGGAAGGGTGCACTCATTTTAAAGACAAGTTTAATTGAACTTGGCGGCTTTCAGATTGTTTTTGCTCGCTAGAATGCATGATACCTGCTCTCACGGCATTGAGCAAATGTTTAAAAAAAAATTGCAAATAAAGAAAGCAATTTTCTCTCTGAGCGGGATAACTTATCGAGAATCTGAAGATATAAACGATAAGTAGGAAATCTGAGACGCTTATGAAATCTCATCTTGAAGCACATCATGAAATTGTTTTGAGCGTGGTAGGGAAAGTGCAAAGCCATGAACTGTTGTCAGTTTCTTATGAGCAGTGGTGAAAACTAGCATGTATTATCCGAAGTGCCTAAGTAGAAATAGGTAATTAGAAGAAGCCTATAGGTGTTGATTGTAGCCGACACTTAAAGTGAATATCTGAAAGAGACACGTTAGTGACAGATTCCTTACCTTAGAATATCCCCAGGCGTCAGGCTGGATCCGGAAAGTTTTTGCGTAGCAGTACCCTTGCGCGTCGGTAGGCGGCGTCGTGCGGCTCCGCGTCCGTCGTCATCGCCGGGATGACGTCGCGGGCAGTACTTAGACGCCGCCCCTGCGCGCTGACGTCAGTTCTTTCTTTTTCCGCGCCAGTAAGCGCAGATCCGGGAAGAGCAGTGCCCTAGTCATTTTTTGACTAAGTTTTTGGGTGATTTTTCACTGTTTTCTCGAAGTCACTCGACTCCGAAGGTGTCGGTAGGGATGCCCGGCTTCAAGCCATGCGACGCCTGTGGTCGAATGATGTCGATCACAGACCCGCATCGGGATTGTCTCTACTGCCTCGGCCGCGACCACGACACCAAGTCGTGCCCCGACTACCGGGCCTTGCATCTGAAGGCTTTGCGAGAGCGGTCTCGAAAGCTCCTCGAGGTCCGGCAGTCGGCTCCGCGCCACGCCCCGGTCACGTGAGAGGTCGATGGGCCGGTCGCGGAGTCCTCATCGGTCGTCGGGGTCCAAGTCTTCGCACTCCTCTGGTAAGTCGAAGCATAAGAAGTCGAAAAGGCGTCATCGCTCGACGACTTCCCCTCGCCGGTCTCGCGACTCGGCTGAGGGTTCTGTCGGCACCGTCCCCGCCCCCACGGCTCCAGGAGTGCCTGTGGAGCCGCCGCCGCATTACCCCCCTTATCCGGGTTCGGCGGCGACTCCGGCCGAGATACAGGAGTTCCTGTCGGCCATGGCCCACCTCTTCGGGCCTCAAGGTCCCCCCGGTGCGCCTTCGGGCCCCGCGGGCCCTGATGGGGTTTCTCCGGCACCGCCGGCGACTCCGGTCCCGGCGCCGCCTGTCACACCAGCCTCGGTCCCGGCTTCGGCCCTGGCCTCGACCCCGGCTCCGGTGCTGCCACAACCCCGATCGACGCCGGTTGACCTGACGACACCTCCACCGGCGCTGATCTCTCCGGTGCCGTTCCCGACGCCGCCCGGGGCTCCGGGCAGCGTCGTTCCCCGGTTCTCTCCGGATCCGGACACGGCGCCGGACCAACGTCGCTCGACGCCGGCTCCGACGCCGATGAGACCTTGGGTCCCGCATGTCCCTCCTCCTTACTTTGAACCAGAATTGGAGGACGAAGAGAACTGGAAGGGGTCTGATGACCCTCTCACACAGCAATGTGAGTTTGATCAGGACTGGGCTGAGGAACTTGGGGATGCCAGTGGTCTGGACACCTCCCCTGACACTGGCATGCTGTCTCCTCCTTCCGTGGCAACGGAGGAGGGAGCAAACTTTGCAACGGTGTTGCGTAGAGCAGCTGGGGCCTTACACCTCCAGTTGCCTACAGTGGCTGTCAGGACTAACATCCTGACGGAAGTGCTTCAGCCGGCGGCTACCTCCTCGAATCCACTGCTGCCGTTTAACGAGGCGCTTTCAGACGTTCTTTTGGGCACCTGGTCCAAGCCCACCACAGGGGCACCTGTGGATAGGAACGTGGCACGACGCCATCTCCCTGCTCCGGGCGACCCCCTGTTCCTCTCCCAACACCCCACCCCTGAGAGCTTGGTGGTCCAAGCCTCTCCTTCCCAAAGCGCCTTCCCTACCGCTCCCCCGGATAGGGAATCCAAACGCCTGGATCAATTTGGGAAGAAGGTCTTTTCTTCCTCCAGTGCTGGCTTGCGGTCCGTCAACACCACTTGCCTCTTGGGCCGATATTCCCACTCCTTGTGGGACTCGGTGGCGCAAGTGTCCTGAGGCGGTCCAGACACTGCTTTCCCGCACCATTGCGGAGGGAAGAGATGCGGCAAAGTACACCATCAGATGTGGCCTTCATACCGCCGACTCGCTAGGCAGATCGCTTGCGACGACTGTGGCGCTGCGCCGTCACGCCTGGCTGAGAACCACTGGTTTCTCGGGTAATGTCCAAAACACTCTTATGGACATGCCTTTTGATGGGGTCGGTCTTTTTGGGAACAAGGCAGACCATGCGCTGGAGCGCTTTAAGGACTCGCGGACTACGGCCAAGTCCCTGGGCATTTTTGCTGTACGCCCTCCGCAGCCGTCTGCTTTTCGCCCCTTTCGTGGCCACGGAAGGGGCGCCCAGTCACGTCCGCTGCCCAGCCACCGGCCCGCGCAGCAAGCGTCTTCGCGTGGCCGAGGACGTGGCTCCCGCCGTGGCGGGTCAGGCCACCAACCCCGCCCCGTCCGCGGCCTCCTAGCCCTCCTAGTCCTTTTTTTCAGGTGCACAGCACGCCAGTAGGGGGCAGGGTTCGCCATCACCTTCACCACTGGCGTGCCATCACCTCGGACAAGTGGGTCTTGGACATTGTCCGAAGGGGCTACTCCCTCCCCTTCGAGACCATCCCCCCAGCCATGCCACCTCAATTCCACCGCATGTCAGGGGATCACTTGGTGCTTCTTCAGAAGGAAGTTGCGGCCCTCTTGGCCAAGAGGGCCATCGAGCGCGTCCCGACCCCAGAAGTAGGACGTGGTTGCTACTCCCACTACTTTCTGGTGCCCAAAAAGGACAAGGAGGACATGCGTCCTATCTTGGACCTCCGGAACGTCAATCGCTTCCTCCGGAAGGAGAAGTTCAAGATGCTCACCCTAGCTCAGGTCTTGACTGCCCTCGACCCTGGAGACTGGATGGTAGCGTTGGACTTGCAGGACGCATATTTCCACATCCCCGTCCTGCCGGCCCACCGGCGTTACCTGCGGTTCACGGTAGGCCTCGAGCATTTTCAGTTCACCGTGCTCCCTTTTGGCCTTACCAGCGCCCCTCGGGTGTTCACGAAAGTGATGGCGGTGGTCGCAGCTCTTCTGCGCCGGGCAGGGGTTCCAGTCTTCCCCTACCTCGACGACTGGCTGCTGAAGGCGGGCTCGTCCCAGGCAGTCGTCTCCCACCTCCAGACTACGGCCAAACTCCTGCACTCGCTGGGGTTCTCCATCAACGTGCCGAAGTCGCACCTTATTCCTTCTCCACAGCTCCTTTTCATCGGAGCAGTTCTGGACACGACGCAGTTTCGGGTCTATCCTCCCGAACGGCGAGTCCGGGATATTCAGGCTATGATTCCGATCTTTCGGCCTCTATCCTGGGTTTCGGTACGGATGACCCTGAGGCTGCTGGGCCTCATGGCCTCCTGCATCCTGCTGGTCGATCATGCCAGATGGCATATGCGGGCACTGCAGTGGGACCTGAAATTCCAGTGGGCGCAGCACCAGGGCAACCTGTCCGATCACGTCCAGATCTCGGAGGGGACTGCAAAACAGTTGCAGTGGTGGCTCTCGAACCGGCAATGGGTCATGGGCAGATCCCTCTCCCTTCCCCAGTCAGAGCACACAGTCGTGACGGACGCATCCCTTCTGGGATGGGGCGGTCACACGGGAGAGGCGGAGATCAGAGGCCTCTGGTCTCCGGCGGAGTCCCGGCTCCATATCAACATTCTGGATCTCCGGGCGATCCGACTTGCACTCAAGGCATTCCTTCCCTCTGTCAAAGGGAAGGTAGTGCAGGTGTTCACAGACAACACCACCGCCATGTGGTACTGCAACAAACAGGGCGGGGTGGGGTCGTGGACCCTATGTCAGGAGGCTCTGCGCCTCTGGACATGGCTGGAACATCAGGGCATTTTCCTGATGGTTCAACACCTGGCAGGTTCCCTGAACGCCAGGGCGGACGAACTCAGCCGCAGGTGCATGATGGATCACGAATGGCGTCTTCACTCGGAGGTGGCGCAAGGTCTCTTTCAGCAGTGGGGAGAGCCTTGGTTAGATCTGTTCGCCACCGAAGCGAACGTGCAATGTGAGCAGTACTGCGCGTTGGAATTTCCAAGGCGGTACTCGCTCGGCGACGCTTTTCGTTGCGAGTGGAGTTGCGGTCTGTTGTACGCCTTTCCTGCCCAAAGAAACTGTCCCAGAACCGAATTAACCTGGCAGAACCACGCGCGCCCAAACTGATGCAACATTACGGTCCCAGGACACCCCAGATGAATCGGACAGAAAACCCCCCAGATACTTCATACCGACCGCGGTGACCTGCACCGCAGAGGCCCAGGTAACCAATTCCACCTGACGCCCCAGTGTCCACAGCACTGACTTGCTCGCGTTCGTAAATAGACCGGAAGTTCCCCCGAATATCTCCATAATACGCAGCAGTCTGGGGCCTGTCCTATTGACGTCGGTCAAAAAGAAGGACATCGTCCGCGTAGAGCGCGATACGGTCCGATAGTCCCTGTACCCATTCAAGGCCCGCCACTTGTGCATCGATCCGCACCCAGGCCGCCAAGGGCTCCATCGCGAGGGCGAAAAGAAATGGCGACAGCGGGCATCCCTGACGGGTACCCCGCCCAATAGGAAAAGTGAAGGAGGCAGCTCCCGCAACCCGGACCGACGCCGTGATATGTGTATAAAGAAGTTTTAAATAGGCCAAGAAACGTGGGCCCAAATTCAAATGATCCAAGAGCGCAAAGAGATACGTCCAACTAAGGGAATCAAAAGCCCTATCCATATCCTCCAACAGAAGAGCCGCTGGCACATCCAACCTCCGAATCATGTCTATAGCAATATGCGCCCGCCGAATATTGTGCTGTGTCGCCCGTTGAGGCATGAAACCCGCCTGGTCCGGGTGAACCAGCGAGGTGATATGGGAGCGAAGGCGAGTGGCCAAGGCCTTGACCAAAATCTTGGCCTCAATATTTAGCAGCGAAATGGCGCGGTATGAAGAGTGTTGTCCGGAGGACGGCCAGGCTTTTGGAACACGACCACCTCGGCGTGTCTCCAGTCCTGCGGAAGGCACCCACGTTCCCGCGCCTCCACCACCCGAAGGAGATGGGGTCCCAATTTCGAGAAATATCTCTTAAAGAACTCACAGGGGATTCCGCTGGGCCCTGGGGCCTTCCCAGAGTTAAGTTCCCCTAATGCAGTACCCAGTTCCTCCACCGTGAGCGGGAGATCCAATTCCGCACGAGCCTCATCGGAGAGAGACCGGGGCGGAAGATCCAATATAAATCGGCGGACCATGTCCTCTGACAGGGACTCCCCTGGGGCATATAAATCAGCATATTAGTGCGCGAAGCTCTCAGTTATAATTGAGGGATCATCCAATGTCCTCCCATCCGGTCCCAAAAGCCCAGGGAGAACCAGGGGACATGCAGCCCCTGACACAGACGATGGAGCAGTTTACTAGACTTATCGCCCCATTGATAGATCCTGCTACGGGACGCCAGCCATGCCAATCGAGCCTCATCCAGCAATAAGTCTGCGTGCATTTGTCTCGCCACTAGCAACTGTCGACGCTCCAGAGCTCCCCCCTCCTCCCTACCAGCGCATTCCAGTTCCAAAATGTGGGCCTCCGAGCGCACCAAGGACTCCTTCTTAGACCGCCGTGCCGCGGAGCAATAAGATATGTCCACTCCACGAATAGTAGACTTCATCGCTTCCCACAGCGGTCGCCACCGAGCCCACATTATGATCCAGATATTGATCAATGGCCTGTCCCAAATGATCCCTATATTGATCATCTTGCAGATGCCAGGGGGAGAGACTCCAACGAAAGGGTGGCCTCGCGGGGCCGAACCGTAGCGTGAGCGCAACTGGGGAGTGGTCCGACAGACCCCTAGAAAGTATCTCCGCCTCCGTCACTCTCCCAGCCACTGCCGCCGGCACAAAGACATAGTCCAACCTTGAGAACGATTCATGTACAGCAGAGAAATATGTATAACCCTGCTCCTCCGTATGCTGTCGTCGCCAGGAGTCCACCCAGCCCAGACCCGACACCAAGGAAGATAATTTAGTTGTTTGGCCAGCAGCTGGTGTTCCCCCTCGTCGCCATCTATCCCGAGCCCCATCCATCACATCATTCCAGTCACCAACAACAGCTGTCACTCCAGCTGGAACATCCGCCCACAAAGTCATAATGCGTTCAGCCAATGTCCAGGACAGGGGGGGAGGGGCGTAGACACTACCCAGTACCACCCGTTCCTCATAAATAGACCCTTGGTTAAAAAACATACCTCCCCTGAGTGTCCGCCCACATCTTGGAGTGCACATATGGGACCCTGCGATGGAAAAGGATGGCCACCCCACGGGAACCCCTCATGAACCCAGAATGGAAAACCTGGGAATACCCATATCTCTGCAAGCAAAGGGCCTTGGTCCCCAATAAATGCGTCTCCTGTAGCATAAAAACATCAGCCTGGTAACGCTTAGCCTGGTGAAGGATGGCCCCCCTCTTTACTTTATCCAGCGCCCCCCTGACATTCCAACTCACAATCCTAAGGGCCCCGGGAATAGGCCGTGGGCTAACCACAGGGGCGGACATCTAGAGAAACAATAAGCACAATGAGCAGGACCTGCGGTGACATGTAAAAACACAGCGGCACATAGCAGCAATATGACAGTGCAGTGAAATCAAAACAATCCCCCAAAACGTAAGCAGTAGAGCAGAAAACATCGGAAGAGCAGTTAGAAGACCTGCAAACAATGAACAAGAACATCCCCAAAAACCCCAACCCCCCACCCCAATACCTCAAAACCGCTGAAGTATCTGTCGCGGTGAAGGCGGCATGGTGACCCCAACGGGGGCCCCCGTCCCACCTCCACCAATGGATCCCCAAAAGCCCCTGAGGCCGACGGGGGATAGTAGCCCGAACATATGCGTCGACAGCCTAAACGAATAAGTACGTATGTTTGTCCACTGGGAAAGTTCTGAAGAAGTTACGAGGCCGGCCTCCCCAAGCGGGGCACCGTTGCCGATCTACTGGCAGCACCATGGGACTGCGAGCGGCGTCTGGATCTTGAGCGCCTGTTCCCTTTGACTTTAAGTTTAGGTGGCTTGCGGGTGGATTCACTCGTTGACGAGTCGGACTCCAGTCTTGGCGGTGTATGTGAACGCACCCCTACTGTCTCATCTGTCCATTGGAAGACGTCCTCAGGGGAATCAAAAAACAACGTGCGTGACTGGTAGACCACCCTCAGCTTAGCAGGATACAGGAGAGCGTACGGCAGCTTCAGGTCACGCAGGCGGGCCTTCGCCGCCATAAAGGATTGGCGCTTCTGCTGAATCAGGCGAGTATAGTCTGGAAATATAAGGATACGAGCATTGTCAAAATGCAATGGTTCCTTAAGGCGGGTCTGTTTCAGGATAGCGTCCCGATCGTGATAATTAAGGATTTTCGCTATGACTGGTCGAGGTCGAGCTCCCGGTGGCGGCTTCTGCATGAGGGCCCGATGCGCCCTCTCAATGATAAAGCAGTTAGACATAGATTCTGGGGGAAGCCAACTGACGAGCCACTTGGTCAAGAACTGTTCCATATCCCCCCCCTCACAGCCCTCCGGGAACCCCACAAAGCGCAGGTTACTTCTCCGTGCCCTCCCTTCGGCATCCTCAACACGCGATGCCAGGCCCCTAGTGAGGGTCTCCAACGATGCCACTTTCTTTTGCAATGTACTGACCGAGTCCTCCATGCCAGAGACCCTGTTTTCGGCCGCTGTTATGCGCTCCGTAGCGTTGCGCAGGTCCTGGCGAAGGAGTAAGACCTCAGAACGCACCTCCCCAATTTTGGTTTCAAGGGCCGTTCGGGGCTGCGTAATTGCAGCTAGAAAGGCAGTATTGTCCGGGACTCCTCCCTGCGCACCCTCCTGCTCTGCAGCCGAGGCCGCGGGACCAGTAAAGCGGTCCATGGTGCTTTGCTTCGCCGGGCCCCCGTGTGCTTATCCCTTGTCATGGTGGTGCTGGGACTCCAACCCCAGGTGGAACCTCCACGCCACAGTATGCGCAACACAACTGAGAATGAGACCCCAACAAGTCCACCCCTACATGGGAGGGGCACGTCACCACCACACAGGAGTAGGCCCCAAGTCAACTAACCGTGCCACCCCAACCGGGCCACACAGGATGTCGCAGGAGCCCCCACTCACTCACTCCACTCGCGGCCCGACCTGGCTGCCGGATCTGTGCAGGAGGGAGGAAAGCACACGAGGGGAGAAGAAGGCCACGGCCCCAACAGAGGTAGCTCTGCCACACAAGGCCGAATGGACCACAGTGCAGCACCCAAAGCAGCTCACACACCCCCCAATGCGCACACGGCCCGATATGACCGCCGATAGTACGCCAGCACAGTTGGGGGGAGTGCAGGATACAGCACAAAGCCGGGGGCCCCCAGTACAGAAGCCGGCCAAAACGCTCACAGACACCCCTGGAATGCGTCACCACACAGCGCCGCCACTCTCTCACCTCCCGCGCGTGGCCCGATCCGACCACCGATGCGGGTGCAGGGCGACAAGGACGGGGTCCACACGCCTCCCCAGGATAGGCTGGCCAGAAGCCCCACAGATGCGCCGGACCCCTCGAGGCCCGAGAGAGGCAAAATCCAGTAAGGATGTGGGGGGAGGGTTCTCTGCAGGTTCACCGGGCCGCCTCACCCCCACCGCAACGGCACACCAGCACTGCACCCTCCGCCACACCTCAGGAAGCTGGGGCCCACAGCCGGGGCTCGATGTCGGCACCACGTGGCAAACGCCGGAAACCCCCAGCACAGAGGCCGGCTGAAGCACTCACAGTCTCCCCTGAAGTGCGTCACCATACAGCGCCGCCACTCTCTCCCCCCGCGCATGGCCCGATCCGACCACCGATGCGGGGGCAGGGCGACAAGGACGGGGTCCACACGCACCCCCAGGATATGCTGTCCAAGAGCCCCACAGAAGCAACGGACCGCCAGGGCCCGAGAGAAGCAGATCCCAGTAAGGATGCTGGGGGAGGGTTCTCTGCAGACTCACCGGGCCGCCTCACCCCCTCCGTAACGGCACACCAGCACTGCACAGTCCGCCACTCCACAGCAGATAGGGGCCCTCAGCCGGGGCTCGATGTCGGTACCACAGGGCAGGGTCGCGCCCCGCTCCAGTCACTTTCGCGTCCGGCCCAGCCCACGCCGCACCGCCTCAGGCTCGCCCACAGGGCCCACCGGCCACGCACCTCGACAGAACGGGCTGGAACACGCCCGGGGCCGGTCGATGACACCGCCGCCGAGTACCCGCGGCACTCAGCCCCCCTTTATAACGTTTCCACAGCTGCACAAATTGTCGGAGCAGGATAAATCCAGGATTTTGGTGACAGGCTCAGCGGAGCTCGCCCACAGTGCGACCGCCATGTTGGCTCGCTGGGCCACGCCCTTAATGTAACTGTTTTAATGCCATAGAGGCAGATTTGAATTTTGGAATTCCTAAGATAAGCTGTGCTGTTGCGTTCTGCAGAACCTGCACTTTGTTCAAATATTGTTGTTGCATGTTGATGTATAGACTGTTAGAGTAGTCTGGTTTAGAAAGATCCATGGAGGTACTGTTTTTTGCAGATTGGACGGGATGAAAGGTATTATCTTTTTTAACGTCCTAAGAGCATAGGAGTAAGACGTGACTTGGTACACTTGATCCCTCTATGTAGGTCTGTCGTCAACTATCACTTCAAGGTTACGTGCCTCCCTGACAGGAGTTTGAAGGGTTCCCAGCTCTTGTGGCCACCACAAATTGGACAAGGAAGTCGCCAGGTTCCCGAATAGGATGACCTCCGTTTTACCCGAGTTTAACTTCAGGCAATTGTTGGCTATCCAATCACTGACAGCCTGCATGCAGTCATGGAACCTTGTTTCTGTGTCAAGCTCGCTCTTAGTCAAAGAGCCAACAATTTGTGTATCATCGGCGTTAGATGTGAGCGAGAATCTGAACTGTCCGATCAAATCAGCCAGACTAGACACAAAAACGTTGAAGAGAGTCTGGCTCAACGAAGAGCCTTGCGGCACTCTGATATATTAAATCAATATATTAAAAAATGTTGTTGGCCAAAGATCACTTTGATGACATTAAATAAATAAATAGAGCAGGATCAAATAAAGGGTCCCCTCTAGAATCTGGACTTTGTGTCTGCTCATTCACGGTGGAGCTTTCATTATCAAACTGTGATGATCTTTTCATTTGTATTTTTATTGTGGCCAAACCAATTAAGGGAAGAGCAGTCTGCTGTGTCAGTGTCTGGAGGAGTGCATTTGAATGTTAGTACCAACATCAGAAATGTCATAATTCATTGAGGAAAGATAATTTGCTATGTTTATGTCCCTTCTCAATACCAGATTGGCCCACCTCTAGAAACTTTCCAGAATCTGAAGCAGATAAACACTGCTGGTCAAAATATTCCCACCTCCAGGAATAATGACAGGCATGTCTGGAGTGTGTTTCTTTTTCAAAGAATGATTTTGGGACATTTGTTTTGATAAGATTATAGATTGCTCCTTTGCATTTGAACGCAGGTTCTCCGAAGGAGAAACCCGGACCACTTACTGCCGGTGTACTGGTTTGTGGTCATAAGCACCTCCTTTACCCTCTTTCCAATGTCATTAGCAATATTTTGCATATTGATGGCCCTTTTTAACAGATGACACGGAATGATCAATAAACCTGTAGCCCTTTAAACCGTCTTGTCATGGTCAATTTTAAGATTAAATTAATCATTCAACATATTTTGTTCATTTTCTGACATTTTGTGAATAAAATAGTGGATTTAAAGGATTTATACAATTGAAATGGGAAGATATAGGCTTAATGCAATGTAAATGTGGAAAACAATGGTTGGCAAAATAAGGCTAGAATAGTCCTTTAATAAAATTGTGTACGAAATGTAGTCTTACATGAATTATGAGAAACTGTTTACTGTTGTAAAGCAGTGAATCCTGGACCAGGCTAGTAAGTACGCTTTTGGAAATGAAAATTCAAGTTTAATGAGCTTTTTTAGATTTTTCTGTGGCATTCATTCTAGTGAATCAAGATCTGAACTAGAGGAAATTTGGAAATTCAGATGAACTATTTCTAGTGCATCTGATAAGGGAATGGTATAACTAATACTCATCCCAGATTCGTTATAGAAAAGCTGAGTTGGACAACAGACAAGTCAGTTCAATGCAAACACTAGAACCAAACATGCCCTCGTTGCCCCCTTTAAACCTCTGCCTTAATGAACTATTCGAAATTCTGTGTTAAACCACGCTGACTTCCAAAAAGTTGTCGAGAATCCAACTCCAATCCTGATCTGTCAGTGATTTAGAGGCCCTCCCAAAAGGCGTCACTGCTTCCCAAATCCTTTTGAGTAGAATGACAAAGAATTACAGTGATCATAAATATACAAACAATAAAGAGAAGTCTAAGAGCATTGAACACGGTACATGCCAAGTAGCATGGAACATTTTTTTTTTTTTACTTGAACGAACTCCTGTTGGAAAACGAAACAATTAACATATCTGGGGATCCTGGTCTTGGAAAATAAATGTAAAACAAGCTAGAAAAAAATACCTTGCTACAAGCTGTACCCTGAGATTGAGATTCTTGAGTAAGTACGACAACGGAATGCTGGTCTACTGAGACCCACTTCCAAGCTCAAGCAGATTCATTCACCCATGGCTTAAAGAAGGAGCTTGGGGGCCGCATGATTAATAAAAAGAAGGCACCGTCTTTCCCTTGGAGCAGAATATCCGTACAGACCACTACAAATAAATGTACAGAACTCAGCCATGCATTATGCACTCAAATGAGGATCAGTGAGGGAATAGGAAATGTGAGATGATGGCTGGCAAGAAATCAGCATTCAAAATGGAAAGCCGTGCTCTGCCTAGCCTCCGCTTTGTTTCTATTTATTAATTCTAAGTCCTCCTCAACATGGATTTTAAAAAAGTATAACTTTGTGAATGAGTGAAGCAGGAAGTAAGAGAATGCAGAAAAACGTAGGTACCTGCAGGAGTGTGGAGAAAAGTGCCTATTTCTCCTGTGCCATCGAGAAAAGAGACTGGTTTACACTGGTGAGACTGAGCCTAGTCAAAATCGGCTCCTGGTGTCCTTGTTATGAAACAAATCTACACAGAACCATTGTCGTACGTTTTTCTAGTTTATAGGAGAGAAACTCTTCGGATGAATGCTGCAACTGCCAAAGAAGGCAGCAGTATTGTCCTCCGAGAAACAGCGTTCAACATTATTCAACACTATTGAAGATCTCCAAGGAACGGGAAGCTATTTAATGAAAGTAAAGAATCAAAGATACAAGAAAAGGGGTACACAACAGATAAAGTAAAGACACTGCATATGAACCAGCTATATAGAATCTGTGAATAATGTAAGAGAAAGAAATGCAAGTAAAATTTCAATTGTTGAGAGATTCGAATGGGAGAAGCAGGATTTGATGTCTTATAGAGGGAAAATAAAAACAAAAAAAAATATAGCTATTTTCTCAACTTTTGTTGTATTTATTGCAAACATACGTTTGTCCTATTTTCTTGGGGTTATCTGCATCTCTTTTGTTCTGACCACTTGTAACTCGCCAATTCCATTTCTACCCACCAATGCGTTTTTTCTAACAATATACCTGTAACTACTGTAAATCCCTATTGGTGGTACTTGAATATTAACCTTATAGATATTTCAACGTATTTATTGTATATGTGCATTTGATTTCCAGTTTAAACTTTTGTTTTTAAACTTTTGCATTTATAGCTATTTCTTAGACAAAGGTCAGTTGTCGGAATGTGAAATAAACATGACAGATATGAAACAGACCATCACATCCCCTACCTTCCACTGTATTGTGCCTTTTCCCATTAAAATCATAATCGCTGTAAGCAAACAGTGAGTATTGTTACCTGTTAAACATCGCAGTTCCTTCTGAATTGATTATGCAGAACCTTAGTATGACCTTTTTAGATAACTACACTCCAAAATATCGAGCACCGCCCTAAGAGGCCATGATCCCGTTTCCCCTTTGCAGTGCCACTCTTCCTCCCTCCTGGCCTATGCTGCCTGCCTGCAGTGGCGGCTGGTGACATTTGAAAGTGGGGCGTAAAAGTTGCGGGCGGCGCACTGTGGCGAGCGTAGCGAGCGAGCCCGAACGTATCAAGGGTGTTCGGGGCGGTTCTCCCTCTGAGGAAATTTTGAAAAAAGAGCAGTCAAATGGTGCATTTTCAAGGATATTTAAGAAAGCAAGAATGTTAATAAAGCAATTGGGAAAGTGTAGCAATTATATCAATATAGAGATTTTGTATGATAATATATGATATTGTCCCACTTTATGCACATAAAGGAGAAGGGTCATGCCACGTCCTCACATTTACACTCCCACACCTGCAGGCACATGTGTGTGTAACTACCCAGTGACCCTATGTCTGGTCTAACACTGTCAGATCGTCATAACTGTTTCACCAATAAAACTTTGCCAAGTAGTGGAAACATAAAACTACAATTCACAGAATGCAAAGTGCTATTGGTGAAAAAGTGAGGACAGTTTGAGGTATCACGTGTTACACTGGACCACTTGGAAGCCGCTCTTCTTTCTGCCCAGGCTCTGGCGAAAGAATCCGCAGGACTGGAGTATATTTCATAGAAGCCAGGATCAAGGCCATTTACGGGGTTCCCCGGGTGGGACTGCTTCCTTAGCAACTGCAATTGCCCTGAGAATCAAAGCTATACATGTGTAATCTGCTGGCCGGGGCAGCCATGATTATGATACCAGGTGAACAGTTTCAAATGGTTTCTATTAGTTTCAGTTCCAACATCTGGGACTTTGAATGCAGGGCTATACATGCCCTCTATCTCTGCGGGCCCCTGGGTGCACAAAGAGCAAACACTCAACGCCCCCTCACCCCCCGCCCGTCCAGCAGTTACTGGAACGATGTGTGAGGGTACAGATTATAAAGCACCGGCCACAACACTCATGCCAAATGGAGGAGTCTTCAACATTGGACTTCTCTATAAACTTGTTTTGACGCACACTAAAGGAACTGAGGCCTAGTTGGTCCTCATCGTGTGATTCTGTAAAGGCTACCTCCTAAAGTGGACTGTGGACTTATGCTTGAAGACGGCCACATAAGTTCTAAACAAACGGAAGACTGAAGTGAAGTTATGTGATAACTATGCGTGTAAATTCTTGTCTACAGCTCTTTAACAAGATAAGTAAGTGTTTTTGTCCACATGATTTGTGAAAATTGTGACGTCATTTATGGATTGGTGTGTAAATATATGAAAATGTGTCTTGTTGTTGAGTATCCTCTGGTAAACAGTATCAGGAGTACTAGTTATTGAGCTTGCTCTTGAGTAAAAAATAAACATTTATTACATAGATCTTTTTTTCAGCGATTCATTAATGTTTTCACTGTAACAGATTTGCCTTTGATAATTAGTCCCCACTTTATACCACTTCTTTTGGTACAGCCCAGCCTAGGGTGTGAGTAATCTCTCCAGCCTGGCTAGTTCCAGCTCACAGGTTCTTCTGCCCCCAGGCTCTCCCTTGCAGCCCCCTCTCTGACTGAAACTCCATCTGCGCTCGTGGCCCAGGCAGGCAGAGTGAGCCAAATGCTGATTACTAAATTAACATGCTTCAGCAAGGAGATATCGCCTACAAATTAGACCTGGTTTCGTTCCTTCGTTTGCTGTGATGGTGTAGTTGGGCAATGAAATGTACCCTTCGCAGGAAACCTACCGCTGGCACTACCTATCATTGAGTCTCGTGACACTCACTCCATCTCTCTCTTTTTTTCCTTTGCATCCTCCTTTCTGTTCTCCTATTCTCTCTCTCTCTTCTCTCTCCTTCTCTCGGTCTCTAACTTTCTCTCTTTCAATCGCATGTCGTATCTCCTGCCGCGCTCTGTCTCCATCTTTCTCTCTGTGATCTCCTGTTTCGACCCTTCTCTAATTCACTATCTCCCCGTCTCCTTCTCGAATGTTCTCTCGTTCTCTCGCTCTCCGTCTAGAGACGGGCAGGCTCTATCTCTTAAGTTCCATGTTCCCCTCACTTTGTTATTCTCCTACTGTTTCTCTGTTTTTCCTCTCTCTAACACTGCCTCCCTCCATCATTATCGGCCATCGTTTTTTCACTCGCTCCCTCTCTCTGTCCTACTGTTGTCCCTCTCTCTACCCCCGCCCCCTACACCGTCGCCTGTCTCGCTCCTCTCTGACGGGAAGCTCAGGTCCCACTGTCCAGCCCCTCACCCCTGATGCACTGAGTTAGTTTGAGGGTGTAAAAGTGCGCAGGTGTAAGATGGCCCACCGTAATAGGGATGTACCAAGTGTGAGGATGTAAGTACCAGGATGTAAGCGGGCCAATCCTAATGGAGACGTAGGCAGCGAGGGTGTAAGTGCCCGGATGGAAGGCTGTTCATCCTAACGTCTATGCACCAAACGTGAGGTTGTGAGTGAGCTCCTCTGCTGTCATACCATCTCTTTGAATGTGTTAGTAATGGGAATAAAGTGCCTCCCTTGATCCCACCTCCCGCGAGGCTGTCTTAATGCTACCCCGCTCCCCACCTCCTGAGCCCGCACTCTCTCGCCCCCAGGCCATAGCCGGCCACATTCCGCGCCCCCTCCCCAAGGACTGCGTGGGATGAGTACAATAATTAATTAACTGTTTGCCGGGGGCGCAGGCAATTATGGCAGCCCTGGTCCCGGGGGCCCTCGGAGAGCCGGGCTGAGGGCCACTTAGCCAGCAGCCATAGGTGGGAAGCATACAAATGACGGGCCGCGGCTGAAAGTATTACTTTGTTTGTCAGTACTCACTGTCTGAATCCTAGTCTGCACTACTGGTCGACGTGGACTTGATCAGATGATAAGATCTTTGTGATCGAATCAAATCAATTGAAACTAATCAAGGCTGAGGCCCGCGGCGGTCAGGAGGACAAATACACCCGAGCAGTAGCACTGAACACGAGGTGTGGCCTAACTCCAGGAGGCTCAGACGTCACGCTCGCTCCCTCCCACCCTGTGGGGGAGGGAGGGACTGACAGGCAGCAGTAGGCTGTCTGAACAGCCCAGCAACGTAGAAATGGCCAATGACTGCATGGCTTAACAATAAGCCATGACAGTGATTGGTCATGCACCGTGTTAGTGCCTCCCACGCGCGATGCCTCACAATGCTCACTGCGGAGAGGCATGGCAACCGCGTGCGTCTCAGCCAATCCAGACGCTGCTCCAGCAGCGCCAGAATTGGCTTGAGCAGTCATACTCGCCGCTCATTAGGAGACCGGGGGCTTCGGCATGGAACAACCCTCGCTCTTCTAATGTGCAGCCTAGTGCGCATATCTGAAAGAAACAGTTAGTTATAGATTCCTTACCTTAGAATTACCCCCAGGCGTCAGACTGGTTCCGGAAAGTTTTTCGTCACCAGTACCCCTGCGCGTCGGAAGGTGGCATCAGTCGACTCCGCGTTCGGCGTCGTGGTCGCCGGGATGACGTCGCGGTAGCTACATAGACAACGCCCTCGCTCAGTTCTTTCCTGTTCCGCGCCAGCAAGCGCAGATACGGAGAGAGCGGTACCCCCAGTCAATTTTTGACTGAACTTTTTCTCGACTTCTGTTGACTTTGTTGTTATATGAGTCCATCGACTCCTGGTGCACGAGGGATGCCCGGCTTTAAGGCTTGCGGTTCCTGTAACCGGCTCATGTCGGTGACGGATCTGCACCGCGTGTGCCGCTCCTGCCTCGAGCGCGACCGCGACCCCAAGTTGTGCTCCGACTGCCGGACATTGGCCCGAAGTCTTTGCGGGAGCGATCCCGAAAGCTTCTCGAGGCCCGGCAGTCGGCTCCGCGCCGCTCGAGGTCCGGGTCACGGAGGAGGTCAAGGGACCGGTCGCGGAGCCAACACCATTCTTCTTCGAAGTCTTCACACTCTGGGTCAGGTAAGTCGAAGCACAAAAAGAAGTTGAAGAAGCATCGTCACTCTTCGACTTCTCCCCGTCCGTCGGCCGACGCGACGAGGGATGCGGGTGGTGCCACTCCCACCGCTCCGCATGCGGAGCCTGCTGGGTCGGCTTCGGGTTTCCCCCCTTTTCTGGGACCCGGTGCGACCCCTGCCCAGCTTCGGAGTTTCTACGAAGCGATGCATGCCATCTTTGGGCAGCCCGACTCTGCTGGGGCACCTTCGGGCCCCGCGGACTCGGCTGGGGGCCCTGGGCCTTTGGCGTCTTCGGCCTTGGCGCCGCAGGGTCCCCTTGGATCCAGGCCTGGATCCAGATTCCACCGGCACCACGTCCGCCACCGGCGTCGGCTGTGTCCCCATCCGACGTCGACCCCGGCTTCCACCTCGAGGTAGACACGGAGTCGGACCGGCGTCGACCGATGCCGGATCTGACGTCGGCGGGTACTTTTGTGCCCCTGTTCTACCCTGGCTCTTTGAGACCAGATTGGCAGCCAGAGGAGGATGAGGAGGACTGGGAGGGGTCTGGAGACCCTTTAACAGACCAGATAGTGTATGAGCAGGACTGGAGAGAGGAACTGGGGGAAGCCAGTGGTTTGGATACCTCACCAGACCTTGGCATGTTGTCTCCTCGCTCCGTGGCTACGGAGGAGGGAGCGTCATACGCAGTGGTGTTGCGTAGGGCGGCGAGGCTCTCCACCTCGAGCTTCCTACGGTGGCAGTCAGGACTAACCTCCTGACAGAGGTGCTTCAACCGGCAGCAAGCTCTTCGGAGCCCCTGCTGCCGTTTAATGAAGCCCTGACAGACATCCTTTTGGGCACCTGGCCCCGGGCGACCCCACTTTCCTCTCCCAACACCCCACCCCTGAGAGCTTGGTAGTCGAAGCCTCCACGTCCAAGGGCGCATTCCCTACCACTCGCCCGGACACGGAATCCAAAAAGCTGGATCATGTTGGGAAGAAGATGTTTTCTTCCTCCAACTTGGGACTGTGGTCAGTAAACACTGCATGTCTATTGGGCCGTTACACCCACTCCGTGTGGGACACGGTTGCGCAAGTGCTGCCTCAGTGCCCGTAGGAGGCCCGGGCCGTGCTCTCGCTCGAGCGGTTGCTGAATGGAGAGACGCAGCGAAATTTACCATCCGCTGTGGGCTGGATACCGCCGACGCACTTGGCAGGACGATTGCCACATCAGTAGCCCTTCGACGCTACACCTGGTTGCGTTTGACTGTTTTTTCCAGGGATGTCCAATCCACACTTATGGACATGCCCTTTGATGGCCGCCGCCTTTTCGGCGACAAGGCAGACAACGAGCTAGAGCGCTTTAAGGACTCTTGGGCTACGGCCAGGTCCTTGGGCCTCTCCACCACCCGCCCTGCGCAGTCTGCCTTTCGCCCCTTTCATGGCTACGGAAGGGGTGCCCCGCTACGTCCCGCCCAGAGACACAGGCCGGCGCAAGCTGTTCAGCCCCAGTGCGGCCGGGGACGTGGGAACCACTGCCGTGGTTCTGGGGGCCAGCAGGCGGGGCAGTCCTCCACAGCCCCCTCTGCAGCAGCCTCCAAACCCTCCTAGTCCGACCTTTCAGGGCCACCAAACGCCAGTGGGCGGCAGGATCCGCCATCACCTCCCCCACTGGCGCACCATCACGTCGGACAGGTGGGTTTTGCAAATAGTCCGAAGGGGCTACTCCCTCCCCTTCGAGACTACCCCTCCAGCCATGCCACCTCAATACCACCGCATGTCGGAGGATCACCTGGGCCTTCTCCAACAGGAAGGTTTGGCACTCTTGGCCAAGGGAGCCATCGAACGCGTTCCTGTCCCAGAAGTAGGTCGTGGTAGTTATTCCCACTACTTTCTGGTGCCCAAGAAGGACAAAGGCCTGCGTCCTATCTTGGATCTCAGGAACGTCAACCGCTTCCTCCGGAATGAGAGGTTCAAGATGTTGACGCTTGCTCAGGTCTTGTCTGCCCTCGACCCGGGAGACTGGATGGTAGCGTTGGACTTGCAGGACGCTTACTTTCACATCCCCGTCCTGCCGGCCCACCGGCGTTACCTGCGGTTCACGGTAGGCCACGAGCACTTTCAGTTTACCGTGCTCCCCTTTAGCCTTACCAGCGCCCCTCGGGTGTTCACGAAAGTGATGGCGGTGGTCGCAGCTCATCTGCTCAGATCAGGGGTTCCAGTCTTCCCCTATCTCGACTACTGGCTGTTGAAGGCGGGCTCGCCCCAGGCTGTCGTCTCCCACCTCCAGACTACGGCCGACCTCCTGCATTTGCTGGGGTTCTCCATGAACGTGCCGAAGTCACATCTGACCCCCTCTCAGAAGCTCCTCTTCATCGGAGCGGTTCTGGATACGACGCAGTTTTGGGTTTATCCTCCCGAGCAGCGAGTCCGGGATATTCGGGCTATGATTCCGATCTTTCAGCCTCTATCCCGGGTTTCGGTCAGGATGACCCTCAGGCTGATGGGTCTGATGGCCTCCTGCATCCTGCTGTTGGATCATGCCAGATGGCATATGCGGGCTCTGCAGTGGGACCTGAAGTTCCAGTGGGCCCAACATCAAGGGAATCTGTCCGATTGCGTCCAGATCTCGGAGGGCACTGCACACCAATTGCAGTGGTGGCTTACGAACCGGGATTGGGTCGAAGGCAGATCCCTCTCCCATCCTCACCCAGAGTTCACAGTGGTGACTGATGCATCACTTCTGGGATGGGGTGGCCACATGGGGGAGGCGGAGATCAGAGGCCTCTGGTCTCCGGCGGAGTCCGGGCTCCACATCAACCTTCTGGAGCTTCGGGCAATTCGTCTTGCACTCATGGCATTCCTTCCCTCTGTCCGGGGAAGAGTAGTTCAGGTGTTCACGGACAACACCACCGCCATGTGGTACTGCAACAAACAAGGCGGGGTGGGGTTGTGGACCCTATGTCACGAGGCTCTCCGCCTCTGGACATGGCTGGAACATCAGGGCATATCCCTGGTGGTTCAACACCTGGCAGATTCTCTGAACGCCAGGGCTGACAACCTGAGCCACAGGTGCATGATGGATCACGAATGGCGTCTTCACTCGGAGGTGGTGCAAGGTCTCTTTCAGCAGTGGGGAGAGCCTTGGTTAGATCTATTCGCCACCGAAGAGAACGCTCAATGTCAGCAGTTCTGCGAATTTTGAAATTTCCAAGGCGGCACTCGCTAGGCGATGCTTTTTGTCGCGAGTGTAGTTGCGGTCTTCTATAAGCCTTTCCGCCTATACCACTTCTGCCCAGAGTGCTGAAGAAGATCAAGCACGTCCGGGCCCAAGTCATTCTTGTGGCTCCTGATTGGGCACGAAGAGTCTGGTATCCCGAGCTGCTCAACATGGCCATCGATCCTCCGACCAGACTGCCTCTTCAGGAGGATCTTCTGTCGCAGCAGCAGGGGATGATCCTCCACCCAAATCTGTCAAGCCTCCACCTCCTTGCGTGGAGATTGAGCGGCGGCAGTTGACGTCGTTTGACCTGCCTCCTGAATTCTGCGATGTTATCTTGGCAGCCAGGCGTCCCTCCACTAAGACGGTATACGCCTGCAGATGGATCATATTTGTGGCATGGTGCACAGCAAAGGCTGTGGATCCCCGTTCTGCCCCTCTTTCTGAAGTTCTCTTGTTCCTCCTTTCTTCGGCCCAGCAGGGCTCTGCTCTGGGCACTCTTAAGGGCTACCTGTCGGCCATTTCAGCCTTTCTTAGGATTCCTGATCAGCCTTCTCTTTTCAAGTCCCCTGTTGTAAATAGATTCCTTAAGGGCATTACTCATCTTTTTCCCCCTGTTCCCTTCGTAATGCCTCAGTGGGACTTAAACTTGGTTCTTACCTACCTCATGTGCGCTCCCTTTGATCCGCTACATAACTGTCCTCTCAGACTTCTCATCTTGAAAACTTCCTTTCTGGTAGCCATCACCTCTGCACGCAGGGTGAGTGAGTTACAAGCTCTTTCTTCCAAGCCTCCCTTTCTGGCTATCCATCCGGACAAGGTCGTCCCTTTCTGGCTATCCATCCGGACAAGGTCGTCCTGAGAACTAGAACTTCCTTCCTAAGGTGGTTACTTCTTTCCACATTGGCCAAACCATCACTTTGCCCAACCTTCTTTCCGCCTCCGCATCCTTCAAAAGAGGAAGAGAGGCTCCACCGTCTGGATCCAAAACGTGCGCTTTCCTTCTACTTGGATCGCACCAAACAATTCCAGGTGGATGACCAGCTCTTTGTTGGTTACGTGGGCAATAAGAAAGGTTGGGCCGTGCACAAACGAACCATCTCCAGGTGGGTCGTTCTGTGCATCAAAGCCTGCTACTCTTTGGCAAAGAAGGAGCCTCCAGTGGGGCTGCGTGCCCATTCCACCAGGGCGACGGCAGCTACCACTGCTTTGGGACGAGGAGTCCCCCTACATGACATCTCTCAGGCAGCTACATGGGCATCGTTGCACACGTTTACTAAACACTACTGGTTGGACAGCCAAGTCCAGAGAGACGGCTTCTTTGGCCGTTCTGTTCTCCAGGACTTTCTGGTGTGAACTTGGTTCGCAGACCCACCACCGGGGTTGGTATTGCTGGGGTATCTATTTTAAGGTAAGGAATCTGTAACTAACTTTCTTTCAGATGAACAAGTTACTTACCTTCGGTAACGATATATCTGTAAGAAACATAGGTTAGTTATAGATTCCTTACCGGCCTACCCATCCTCCCCGTTCTGCGAACTGACTTCTAGGGTGAAGGACATCCTTTCAGGGCCCTAGTTTTGTGCACCAGTGCATGTGTCTTGCATGGCTCCTCGCTTCTGGCGTGGAAAGTCGTGTACAGAACTGACAGCGCGCGAGGGCGTAGACTTTGTAGCTACTGCGACGTCATCCTGGCGACCACGACGCCGACGTATGCGGAGTCGACCGACGCCACCTTCCGACGCGCAGGGGTACTGCTGACGAAAAACTTTTCGGATCCAGTCTGACGCCTGAAGGGTAATTCTAAGGTAATGAATCTATAACTAACCTATGTTTCTTACAGATATATCGTTACCGAAGGTAAGTATCTTGTTCGTTCGGGCTGGTTGGAAAAATTATCAGCCCTAAACAGAACATGCGCACTCTTGCTGTGCGCTCCGCCGACCTGATATGATCGATGTCATTCATGACTTCACTGAACTCCTGCTGCCCCGCCCCCTTCAGAGCCGACTGCATCGGGCGCGGCCCGGTGGCCGGCCAGCACGGGATAGATTTAATAAAAGTGAGTGAGTGACGGCGTGCGCGACACTTGTTTGAATGCCTCAATATTAGTGGGGCAACGCCCAAGCGCCCTAATGGGCGCACCGCCACGTGATTACCGCACAGTGTCTCAACGGTCGTTTCACAGGAGGTTTTGCAAAACCTGTCATACCTTCTGTTTCATTGGTTCAGTCTCTCTTTGCCCTTGTGGAACAGAAAAAATCCTTGGGTTTATATTACTACCACTTTGGCTGGGAGTCTGATCTTGAGGCCTGACCTTTGGTTTTCTACAATACTATAAAACGTGTTTTAAAGTTGTATGCCGTACAGAGGTACTTTTTATCCCACGTGTGGGACATTTTTCAGTAAAGAGTTTCTGTTACTACTTTAGTCCTTTGGAGTCCTGTGTGTTTTCTATGTTAAAGTAAATAAAAAGACAGGTATTATAAATGCTCATTCTGTGATACACAAGGCATAACTGTTAGCGGTCTGTCTTGGAGATCTGTGAAGGTACGTGGTACAGTTTGCTCAAATTCTGTAAAGATTTTTTTCTGATAGATATATCGGATCACAGATTTCTCAGCATTTGAATACTCTCCGAGGCATCTAACTGGATACAGAAACTTTCAAGTTGTACCCCTCCATGCCGATAGGTGACATCGTGTGGATCCTTAACAATGTCATTCAGCTCCAGAAGTGACATGCAGAGCTGCATATAAGCACCACCCAAGCGTGCTGATGACAGTTCCTTTCTTTCCGCGCCACCAGACACAGATGCAAAGCTATCTCTTGTTTCTCACAAATTCTACATACTGCATTCCAGTATGCTAGGGACAATGTCACCCCCTAAAACCACAGGATTCGAACCTTGTAGGTTCTGTTACAAGGAAATGTCTTTGACAGATCCCGACCAGATTTGTCTTTGGTGCTTTGGGTTGGACCACGACTCCAGAGCTTGTAGCGACTGCGCCTTGATGCATCCAAAGGCCATATGGGAGCACGAGGTGAAGCTGTACGTTGCCAAACACTAGAAGACTCCATGCTACACCCGGTTGAAATCTAAAGGAAGGTCCCGGTCCTGGACTAGTTCCTAAACTCGTTCCTGTGGCAGATCTTTTTTCGCGGTTGAAGTAATTGGGTAAGTCCAGAAAGAATCACAAGAAGTCCAAGCAGGACTTGGCCCCTTCCCACCACTCTCAAACCCCAGAGAAGGCGCGAACGTGCTCAGCCTCACTCCAATTCTGACGCTCGTCTTGGGGCAACCTGAGTTTCCAGGGCCTTCGGCGACACCACAGCAAATTCAGGAATTCTGTGACACCATGTTGCACCTCTTTGGCATGGTGCCAACTCCCTCTATTATGCCTTCAGGTTCCAAAGAACTGCGAGGACCTCTGACTAGGACCTTGCTACTGGGTCTGCCCTAACCACTAGTTGGTACCGCTGGGACAGTTTTGGTTTCCCCACCTGCTTTGATGCTTACATCAGTACTGGCGCCACCTCCCATGGCCGACCTCAGAGCATGAAGATGCCGAAGTCTTACAAAGAAGCGCAATGTATTGTGGTTTGATTCCCAACTGACTCCACTTGACATCGATCAAGACCGCGCCCAAATCTCTCTGGGCTGCAGCCTTCCACAAACCCATTGAACACCAACGCTTTGCCCTTACCTCGAGCAAGAGCCGAAATTATTCACAATCTTTTTGGCACTTACTGTGACAGTGGCCACTATGATGAAAGTGATGAGTTTGCTCAGCTATGCACTGAGGACAACTGGTATGAGGTACAAGATGGCTGTGGGCTCAGTACTTCTTCTGGCACCGGAATGGTCTCTCCACTAGGACCTGCTACTGAGGAAAGACCCTCCTTCGCTGTGGTGATGTGAAGAGGGACTGAGGTCCTTGATCTCCATTTACCTACAGTGGACGTGAAAACTAATGTACTTATTAAAGTCCTCCAACTTGGACAGACCAATATGAAGCCCCTATTGCCTTTTAATAAGGCAAAGCCATGTTCGGGCCACTGGTAAATAGACCGATAGCGAGGTGCCATCTCCCTGCCCCGTGATTCGGCTTTTTTAACACAGCGCACAACCCCAGAAAGTTTAGTGGTGCAAGCGTGCATGAGCAGAGTGAACCTGAACGCTTTGCCCACCACCACACCGGATGGAGAACCTACTGCTATTGCAGAGCACTCTCAAGCCATTCAGGATGACTGTAATAGAGCACAATTCACTGTGGGCTAGATACCACACATTGCCTTGCTCTGGTGATAGGCACCAATGTGACACTTTAAAGACATGCCTGGATGAGATCTCCGGGTCTCTCATAGGTTGTCCTATCTTACCTAATTCACATGCCCTTTGATGACTTTTACCTATTCGGCAAAAAGCAGACTCAACCCTTGAGCTCTTTTAAAGAGAGCAGGGCCACAGCACGCTCCTTGAACCTGTCTTCCCCAACGTGTCAGGCAGCAGTTTCGCCCCCTCCAAGGCAGACCAAACAGTCCTTTAGTGGCCATGGCCGTGGCACCCACACACAACGTGGAGAGCTAGGGCAGTTAGCAGCCCAGTCCCTCCAGCTGCAGTAGCCACAAAACCTCTTTAGTGGGTCCTTCCAGACACACAGCCACCCTGTCAGAGGCAAGATCAGGCATTTTCTCTGACAAGCGATTACTTTGGACAAGTTGTTCCAGCAAATTACATGGCAGGGCTATGCCTTTTTGTTTCTTTCCATCCACCTCACCTTCCACCACCTTCAAGATGGCTGACGGAGGGCCATCTGTCCATTTTACAGCAGGAAGTGCAGACTTATCTGGCCAAAGGAGCCATAGAGAGGGTGCTGCCATTGGAAGTGGCTCCCGCTCCTTTCTGATGCCGAAGAAGGGTGGAGGCCTTCATCCTTTTACAGAACTTCGCCTTCTCAACGCTTTTCTGAGAAAGGTCAAATTCAAGATGCTCACCCTTGCCCAGGTTTTATCTGCTCTCGACCGTGGATGATAGTATTTGACTTGCAGGATGCTTATTTACACATTCCCATCCTGCAGGCCCACAGGCGTTACCTGTGGTTCATGGTAGGACATGAGCACTTTCAATAGCTGTGCTCTCCTTTGGTCTCACCAGTGCCCCTTGGGTTCACAAAAGTGAAAGTGATGGTTGCAGTGCATCTTTGGAGTTCTGGGGAACCAGTTTTCCCCTACCTCAATGACTGGCTGTTGAAGGTTGGCTCACTCCAGGTAGTCCTTACTCAGCTCTAGACTCTAGTGAACTTCTTGATATCATTGGGGTTCACTATTAACGTTCCGAAGTCGCCCATAACTGTTTCGCAGACACACCCTTTCATCTGAGCTGTTCTGGACACTATGCAGTTTCATGTTTTTCCCCGAAGCGGAGAGTCCAGGTCATTATGGCTATGATCCCAATGTTTCAGCCTGTGTCCTTGATTTGAGTGAGAATGATATTGAGGCTATTGGGCTGATGGCCTCCTGCATCCTGCTGGTCAAGAATGCCAGGTGGCATATGTGGGCTCTTCATTGCAATCTTAAGTCCGAGTGGGCACAGGATCATGGGAATCTCTCCCACTATCTCCAGATTTCAGAGGAGACTGCGAAAGACCTGCAGTGGTGGCTGCTAGATTATGATTGGGTCAGTGGCAGACCCTTTCCCTTTCCCACCCAGAGCTCAGAGTGGTTACCTGTGCATCGCTTCTGGGCTGGGGTGCCTTCTGTGAGAGTTGGAGATCAGAGGCATCTGGTCTCTGGCAGAGACTAGGCTCCATATCACTGTTGTGGATTTGTGACCATTCGCTGGACGTGGAAAGCCTTACTGACATCCAGCAAAAGGAGGCTGGTGCATGTGCTAACAAACAACAACACTGCCATATGGTATTACAACTAACAGGGTTGAGTGGGGTCGTGGACCATGTATTAGGAGATGCTACAACTCTGGAAGTGGCTGGAGCGCAAGGGAATATTCTTGGTGGCACACTACCGGGTGGTATCTTTGAACGCCAACGCAGACAAACTCTGCCGCTGATGCCTAGCGAATCACAAAAGGCAGCTGCATCTGGAGGTGGTGCAGTGTCGCTCCTGCGAACGAGGAGAACCTTGACTCAATCTCTTCATCACCGTCGAGAATGCTCAATGTCAGTATTTTTGTGTGTTGGAGTTCCTAAGGCAGTCAGCTTTCTGTTGGAGATGCATTCCGCCCAGAGTGGAGCTTGGGACCCCAGTGTACCTTTCCACTGCTACCTCTCCTGTCCTGAGTTCTGAATAAGATCAATAATGACTGGGCCCACTGGAACAGGGTTTGGCAAGGAGAGTGTGTTACCTAGAACTCTTGTGCATGACAACCTGTCCTCCAAGCACGCTGCTGCTTCGGGAGGATCTTCTGTTGCAACAACAGGGCAGGATCCTGACCCAAACCTACTCAGTCCTCCTCTCCATGCTTAGAGATTCAGCAGCAGCAGTTGATCTCATTTGACCTTCCTCCCAAAGTAGTTGATGTCATTCTAGCGGTCAGGCGTCCCTCCGCTAAATCAGTGTACTCCTGCTGGTGGGATAAGTTTGTGGCTTTTTGCACTACTTGGCAGATTGACCCATCAGGGCAAACTATCTGAAGTGTTGCTTTTTGTATTGTCTCTAGCCAAGCAGGGACTCGATATGGGCATGGACTCTGTTGATCCACTAGGCAGAAATATGTTTAAAAGTATGGGGTTGGGTTACTAATTCCCAGATACTTCGCACCTAATTTTTAATACCAAGTGGTACCGTACAAAGCAGAAATCAGACTGGGTTATCACATTGGTTTTTAAACTATTTCAGGGATCCTAGGCTAGGTGCCTCCCTATATTAGGGTGTACGGCCGCTCTCCATCAAACTGACGTTTTTGGAGAGCAGGGGGTATCCTATGATGAAGTATGACACCTGGTAGGTGCGTGAGGACATCCCATCAAATTTTTGTGTGTGTTTAGGAATAGGCTGATAATCATGCAATTACAAAATGTTGTGTAACTGTAAAAAAAATATTAATTCACTCCGGTGGCTTTTTTCATATCACTTACTCTCCATATACCTATTTTCTTATATATGTTAAATACCTGGAATTCTTGGTCATTGACTGATATGGAGCACTGCAAACATAATTGAACATTTACATTACTTTTTGGCATCTTACTTAAAAAAGACAAGCATTGTATGATTGACGTTCCAACTCCTCTCTCCCCAAATATGTAAGAAACTCACTGAGGGCCATTGGCAAAGCTTAGAACACTTCGCAGCATACTTGCTATAACATTGTAAGATACATTGCCAATACTTCTCAGTTCATATGATATAATTTTAATGGAACAGTACCAGCATTTTCAATAAGATGCTGTGCCTTTAAAGTCGCTCAACTAGCATTTCTCAATGGGGCTGCCATACTTGTTTAATGAAAGGGTCTGTTGTTCCTAATAAAAGTGGCGAAGTACTGCTCGAAAGTATTCATACACTTTTAATGAGAATGTACAGTCATTTGCAGCAGTTCTCCACTATTATTAATGGGGCTGTATCAGCACTTGCCGAAAGGCTGGTTTACCTTTGATGAAACAATACTGTTCCTTGCTGGCAGTCAAGCTGAGTCCTCAAAGTTTGATTTAGCATAGTAGGAACTCCCCCTTCTACCTTGCCTTTCAGCTTAGGTGTGATCCACTCTAGTTTACTTGAAGCTTGCAGGACTTGGTTTATCAAGCACCTTTAATGGCCTTTCGCATGTGTGATAGGTAGGGGACTTACACTGTACAACCCCTACCGCCCATGAACCTCAATATCCAATTAATCAGCCTCCAGGTTCCCAAATAGAATAGTTATTTTATTATCTGATTGACTGGGACAGAACCTGTCGCAAGTTAGTCAACCCTGACATTTTGAACAGACATTGGTCCAGCCCTATACCCTTTCCATAAGCAGTGAACTATGGTTAAATGTAACTTGGGGGATGAGGGCTGAGAGGTTTGGCACTTCCTGACAAAAACGGTATTTAGTTTACCGAGCTAGGTTCCAATCTTAATGAAATAGTTTGGCAGGTTAAGATTTTTTGCTGCATTCATCTGCACTTATTCGGAAGTTCAGTATTTCGAATCTCAGCTGATTCACAACGATGGAGCTTCTTTGAAGGGTAGTGTCAACACATTTCGACAGGAGTGGTATTTTTTAAAGGGTCATGCAATAAGGAAGCCTGTGAAGCTAGTCACACAGCCCTTCCTACAAAGGCAAGCACGTTTTCCCTTATGGTATCCCAGCAGAAAATGTTTCCAATTTCTCAGTCACTATTTACAACAGTGAGCTGCAAGGCTATACTTCAGGGAAAATGTTTGCAATTAGCTAGTCACTATTCACAACATTGAAGTAAGAAAATAAGAAGGTAAGGATGCAAGACAACTTAAGGTACACAACGCACTCAATATTAGATTAGAAGATTAAACGTTGTAAGCCATAAGAACAGTTCCAATGACGATAAAGGATAAAT